>CM062813.1:236699183-237299183 GCA_031772625.1 Pinus tabuliformis
GCCCACAACCAGTCCTATAAGGTGTTTTCCTAAGAACGGTCACTATGGTTACCTTCATCCCACGGTGGTGGTCAAGTATTGAGCTTCTTGGTGATCATCCACCACACAGGATCCCCTGCCACGGGTTGGGTAGCCCTGAGGAGAACCGCTCGTACGATGACCTAATCTAACCCCCTTTGAATTGGGTTTTTGATGCACTTCGATTTTGGACTGTGGGATGGTAAAGGATTTTAAGTTCCCTTATATGCCAAATTCTATTTCTCAATGTAGGTGATCGATGGGTGTCATTGGAAGCTTATCCCACCGATCCTACACCTAAACTACACATATTATTTGGCCTTGGTGCCCAAGTAGGATTAATCTATGTGTGTTGAATTATTAAGGTGTAGTGTTTCAGGGCTTGGCTTGGCATGGTTAACCAAGCCCATGTTCGCTTAGGGTCTGAGTGTGTGAAAATGATGTGTGAAGTGGATGAGTTAATTGAGCATGTTTTATGATTCCATGTGCTACAGAAAATAAAAAACTGAGATACTGTAAATAATGCTGAAAACGTACAGAAAAATAAATAGCCAATCAAGCACACCAAACCCCACCCAAAAAGGCTATCAAGAAGCTAAGAAAGTGAATTAAAAAGGGTTACTCAAAGACACATAAATGACCTAAAATATCTAATGTCAAAGGGACTGTGATCTAGAGGCAATAATCTGCTATAAATGGTGCAAAAAAAAAAACAAAAATTAGAGGTGAAAAATGTTGCAAAGGATAGGCAAGAAGCTCCAAAACCTAGGATACACAAGGGGATCCTAAGGGGCAAAGGAAAAACCCAAAATATAAAGGGAGTAAAAGGGTGAATAAACCTATCCAAAAAGGTTGTATAACAGTGGAAAAAACCCTCAAAATCAGTGGCTAAAAATGCTATAACCTAGACTCCTCAGCTCAACGAATCTCTTCCTAAAAAGGTGGATGTGTACTCTAAAACCTAGGGGGATTTTTCATTCCTCAAAGAGAACAAACTAAAAGTATCTAGGCCTAGGGTAGACTCAAAATATGAAACAAATCCTTCCCAGTCAACACACAACACAGTCAGCAGTTTCAAAAAATTTTGAGAAAAATTCTAAAAAAATACAAAACGTAGGTACTGACATGGAATCATTGCAAAACGAAGTACGCTGGGCCAAAAGTGCATTCCATAATGCATAAAAGGGGCTAAAAAGTGCATTTTTCTCCTAGGACTCTCGGTTGACAAATCTCGCCTAGATTGTGTTGTCTCCTGCTCGACTAGTACCTGTGACTTGCAGAAAGATGCAGAAAACCAATAGAACCCAAGAATTTTTCGGAAAACAAAGTAGATCTAAAAATAGAAATTGCGAGGATAAAAATAGTTGGAAAAACACTAAAAATTTCTGAAACAATCATGAAGGATCTGAATTACTACACTAATGGAGTCACCATTTGTTGATGTCCATGTAGGTAAAGACCTAGTGCAGTTGTCATTTATTAGTATGAAAATTCTTAGCGTTTGTACCAAAAATACTTCACTTAAGTCACTGGTGACAAGTGACCCTAACAAGAACATGTGGTTGTTTATGCTTCATATATGCAATAATAAAATCAGAAAACCCTGCAACAAAAATATTGTATTAGATCCAAAACAGAAAACAACAAGAAATATCCATTGTAATAACCCAATAGAATAAGACTTGTATATGAATAATATTTTATTAAAAACAACCGGTGAAGGAGATCTACAACATGGTTTGCGAATCCCCCTTTGTGGGATGGGTACTTGGATGTCCTTGTATTCCAACGATCTATTCTCTCTTTCAATATGTGGAAAAACCCAAAACAAAGAATCGAACTCAAGTGGATGTCAGATGTGATAAGTCGATAATGGTGACGACGATAACGATCATGGTGAAGAATGAATGGAAACCCTCTTATTTATAACAAAGTATTGGGTTGATCTCGAAAATTGAAAATAACAAAATAATATTGACCAAATCAAGATCTAACCGTTAGGAATACATTATTATATTTTTTGGAGAGGGACAAGATATTCAAAATGGTCAAATATCTTTATTTAGAAATAATTAACAAATAAAATGATTTATTAATTATTTTACAAGGATTAAGAATGGTGTGAAATTGAAATAATTATTAAATAACGATTTAACAATTATTCCAAAAATAGAATTAAGGAATAATAAATACATAATGACTTATTTAATTATTCCTAGGTGATTTAGTAAAATATGGCAAGGAATAATTATCAAACAATGATTTAATAATTACTCATGGAGAAAATTAAACAAATAATGATTTATTCAATAATTCTCATGGTTTTTTTTTTTTTAATCAGAAATAATCTAATAAAAATGGTTTACTAAATTATTTCCCATGGTGAAAGTGATTTTACTATGTTAAAATTAATCCTACATGGTATATTTCGATCCGCCTAGTTAGAAATGGCTAGGTGATCATTTTTTAGGTGATAACAACAGAAACTGAGAAATAATCCACACACACAATAATTTTGACATCATTAGTTTTGGACAATCATCCCTAGAAAAACCCCGAAGGGAAAACCACTACAATAGATTAGGGATTATATTATTAATCCTTCAACAATTTAAGAGTACAATGATTTACTTTCCTCTTACTAGAAAAGCTCCAACATATACCAATTTCCATTATCAGAAATAAACTAGAGACTCAAAGTCTCCTATGCAACTTGATTTGGCCTCTCCTAAGCCACTCACACTTCTCCCTGACACTCACACAAGCTACCAGAAATTTGCATTGCAACTGTGGGATAATTCACATAACCACTAGGAATGTCTCTCTGCAAGTTATTTTTCCTCCAACACTTCACTTGGCTCACTCTCTCTACTTCTGGGTGATAGATACGACACTGACACTCTGAAACGAGTTCCTCTCTGCCACGTCCACTATCAAACTAGCTACTAGAACTAGCTGAATATGACATCCTCTTCCACATATAAATTGATCTCCTTCCTTCCTCTAGAAAATGGAAATCACTATGGAAATTCCTTTCTAGAATTCTTCTTCCAAATCTCTGTTGAAACCTGAGAATTCTCCTCCGCTCTATTTCCATCACTGGAATAGTGAGGGTTGATCTTTCACTGATCTCTCCACTATTTCAATACTTAGGATCCCGTAGCAAGGGTAATGGTTCAACTGAGGAATAACATACTTAGTAACTGGATTGATCTACTAATCAATTCCTAATTAACTAAGATTTATATCTCCTTGCCGCTCCTTCCTTAGACCCTACCCGACTTGGCAAACTAGAGTGTCATACTCCTCCTCCTATTGAGGATACTGCTGCTATAAGTGAAAATTCATCCTCCAATTTGGAATATAAGTCCTCGATCTCTACTGAAGCTGTTGTGTGCTTCTCCTTCTTGTGCTTCTTCCTCTTAGGAAATTGGCTTACATAGTGACCAAGTTCACCACAACCAAAATGCTTGACATTCAACAGGTCCTTCTTCTTTATTTCTCCTTTTGAGTCTTGTCCCTTGCTAGGACCCTTCTTTGCTTTTCCTTTTCCTACTAGAGCAACATTTTCTTTCTCCTCCATCACCTTCTATCCCTTGCCAATGTTGTTGGTAGTGCCTTCAACCAAGCTGATCCTTAAATCCTCCTGAGTGAAATCACTCCATAGGTGATCCCAACTTGGAAGCTTTTCACACCTAGAAACCACTTGAATGAATGCAAACCTTTCCTTGGTAAACCCATTGAGTGTTATAAAAACTAGCTTGTCATCAATTGGCTTCTCTCCAACCACAACAAGTTTATCTCTGATAGATTGAATCTTGGTGAGATACATGGTTACATCTTCATCCTTGTTCATCTTGACGGTCCTCAATTTTTATTTTAGGATCATTTTAATGTTCTTTGACGGATCCTGATATAGTTTGACGATGGCATCCCACATCTCCTTCATTGTTCCTTTTTCTGCGATATGTGGAACGACGTGATCCTTGAATCCATTAAGAATCATCCTCTTGGATTTGGTGCTATCCCTCCAATACTCATGAAACTAGATGGGATTTGTTGGTACATCAATGAATACTATAGCAAACTTCTTCAGACCATGCTCGTCCAATAGAAACAACATCCTAGCCTTCCAGATTCAAAAATTGGAGGCTCCATCCAACTTGTCATGATCTCTCAATCCTGTTGCGACCATATTTGGAAAAATCTATGAACTCAAATATATTGGAGGAATTAATAAACTGGGTTATGAAACCTTGTGTGCTTTCTCTTTCTGTGCCCTGTTTTTATTTCCTCATGCAAAACTGTTTTGCGGAAAACCCTCAGTGCCAGATATTCTCTATGTCGATTTACCATGCAAACTGTTTGCATAAAACCTTTTGTGCTAGATCTTCTATTCAGTGCATTGATCTCTCTAATCTGCACCAACTTATCTCTGATACCATGTGAATTTCCATGAATGTAGAAACTAGATATTTATCTCATAACTTATGCCCTTTGCTTATCTTCTATAAATTAATTTATGACAAATAACGATAAAAACACTATTGCAATTCTTCACAAATAAAAATGCCATGGAAAATAAAATGCATGAACTGTGAAATAATCCACACACACATGACACCATTATTTTTGGACAATTATCCTTGGAAAAGGGAAAACCAGTGCAATAGATGAGGGTTTATATTATTAATTATTTAGCAATTTAAGAGTACAATGATATGCTTGCCTCTTACTGGAAAAGCTCCAACAAATACTAATATCCATTGTCAAAAATAAACTAGATACTCAAAGTATTCACTGCAAATCGATATGGCCTCTCCTAAGCCACTCACTTTTCTCCCTGATGTTGAATTTTATAAGTCTATATGTTAGAAAATTAATCTGTATTCTACTGGTTTATTTCTTCTACTTGTTTAAATTCGAACAAGTTATTTAATACATTTAAATACTGAAATAAACACAATACAGTCACAAAATCTACAGATCATCAACTGAAAGAAAATAAGCACACAAGTGACAACGTTATTTTTGGACAAATGTCCACAGAAAAACCTCATGCGGGAAAACCGGTTCAGCTATTCAGAGGGTTATATTATTATGCAGTCTATCTGAGTACAAATGGGTGCCTAATCAGCTCACCCAACATAGAAAAATACACAACAATAATACCTCTATATTCGGAAACAGGTATTCAGAAAACTGTCCCACGAAACCCTCTCTGACACAACTCAAGCTCAGCGCTGGTCCTTTTGGCCTCTGCATCAGCCCCAAGACCCTTTGCGTCAGCCCTCTGAGGCATTGCACAGCCTCTGGGACTCTTTGGGTCACTCCCTCTGCCCTCTGCGTGAATGACACTGTCCCTTTGGGCTCTGCGTAGCTTGAAATGGCTGCTACTCTCTCTCTTTGCTTCTACGCTGGTCTCCCAGTATTTTCCCTGCCTCTCTGCCTCATACTCACTGCCCCTCGCTGCTGATCACTGATTCAACTTTGCTTAGCAGCCCCATTCTAACAAAATGAATGACTGATCACTTTGGTGTATTCTCCAACTGACCCTCAAGCCTCTTCTTATACTTTTCTCGTTGGTCCATCAACGACCGAGATTAAATCTCTAATCAACGACTAA
Organism: Pinus tabuliformis; assembly: GCA_031772625.1. Lineage (NCBI taxonomy): Eukaryota > Viridiplantae > Streptophyta > Pinopsida > Pinales > Pinaceae > Pinus > Pinus tabuliformis. The sequence continues at coordinate 236,704,828 of CM062813.1, forward strand.
GATTAGATTTGGCTTGATCCATGCATTTTGGAACCTTCTAACCCAATTTTATATTAATACCCATTAATATTTTATTTTTCCTAAGTTTAGACTTAGGAACTCCATTAATAATATTAATTATTTTAATATCTCCCAAATTGGTTAGAATCTGCCCAAGCCATTTCTGGGTCTTAGAGATCTCATGTGCTTTAGCCTCTCCACCAATTTTCATGGCTATAGCACATCCGATGCTACCCCAAATCAACACTCCCTCTTAGAGAGGATTGTGATCTAGTAATACTCCACACTAAGCATCACTCTGATTATACAACACCAATACCTGTGCTGATGCTAGGCCTCCCTGACCAACATCCTCTGCATTGCTGCATCCTGTACTACTGCCCATGGCCCTGCCACTTCCACTACTGCATCCATACGGTATCTCCCTCTGCATCCGTGCTGCTGCTGGTCCATCCTCCCAACACTGCATCCCCCTCTCATCATGTTGCATCATGCTACTGCATACTGCTATTGCACTGCAAATCAGTTACTAAGAAGTAAGTAACTGATCCACCCAACTTCTGACATCCCTGTCAGGTTAGAAACACTCCTGATGCTGAAGCTCCCTCTGCCACTAACAAGTGCTCCCTCTACTGACCTCTGCGCTTCTGCAACAACTCCCCGCATCTCGCACCGTTGCGCATCTCTCTGTGCCATCCTGCACTGGTGCAACACTCTCCGTGCCTCTCGGACTATTGCAGCTTTCTAGCCTCACGCCACCTAGGGACTCCTTCACTGTAGTACTCTTTGTCGCTTCATCCACATCCATCTCTACCTACATCCGCCACTCCTACTACTCCTCCTTTGGGGGTCCCATAGCAAGGCATAATCCAAGAGGTTGGGTACCTCAAGGATCCTGCCCCTCATCGCCTATAGTCTTCTGACTACAGCTCGATGTTTCCCCACTTCTTCTCAAGTGGCACATGAGCACTCATGGAACAATCATCATCATCCTCGACTTCTTTCTCCACCCTCACTGGTGCTGCCTTGGACTCAGAAGCTTCTCCCTTGTTCTTCTTCCTCATACACTGGTTCGAAAAATGACCTAGTTACCCACAATGGAAGAACTTGACCTTGGAGAGGTCCTTCTTTTCCTCTTCTTCTGCTTTCCCACTGATTCCAGAGCCACATCCTCTTCCTCTTCCTTCTTGGTCCTGATCCCTTTGCTGCTACTTCCCGTCTTATCAACCTTTTGATCTATTCTTGATGAATATCCGCCCATAGTTCTTCCCAATCCAGAAGACTCGCCCTGCCCAGTATGCTCTGGACAAATGTCTCCTAATCCTTGGACACTGTGTTGAGTGTGGTCCTTACCATCAAATCCTGATCCGGCATGGCCCCTATGGAAGTTAGTTGATCACGAGTCTCCTTCAACCGACCGAGGAAGACATCTATCTGCTCTCCCTTCTGCATTTGGTATGACCTTAGATGATTCTCGAGGAGCATCTTCCTCTACATGGAAGTATGCTGGTGCAATGTATTCAAAGTGTCCCACATCTCCTTTGTCATTTCCTTCTCAGCAATATGTGGGACCACATGATCCTTGACCCCATCAAGGATGATACACTTTGCCTTAGCCATTGCCTCCTCATACCTTTCATTAGCTCCTGGGTCAACTGTGATAGCCATCACTCTCAAGATGAAGCCCTTGATATGATGTCTAGCTAGAATGGACAAGATCCTGGCCTTCTAGACCACAAATTTGGATGCTCTGTCGAGCCTGTCCTGATCTCTCAACCCATTCATGACCATCTCATTGCTCTTCTATCGACTCCTCCAAGTCTCTCTACTTCCCTCTTGGAAGTCCTCTGTTTGACTCTTGCTGAGTCTCTCTACTTCTAGTCTGGAATTTCTCGGTTCGACTTCTGTTGAGTCTCTCTACTTCCCATTTGGAAGTTCTCTTCTAGACTCCCTTTGAGTCCCGATTTCCCTCCTAGAAATCCTTCTGCCAACACCAAGTTTCCCCACTCCGATTGTTTGTGCAACTGCAACACTGATCCAGATTCGTTGGCTAGAAATCCACCTCGACAACAACTCCCTTTACCTTGGTCTTGCTCTATTAGGTACCGTTCTAACCACATTACCCCACCAACTTCGCTTCGCAAATTACCCACAACCTCCTATGCCCCAACAACTAAAGGATTGAGCCTCTTAGCTCTGCACAATCCCAACGTTGAAAAAACAACTCCCTCAGACAACTGTGCCAGCCCTCCTGACCTCTCCGTGGCTCTACGTGAGCCTGTTTCTGCCCTCTCTGGCCTCTGCATTGCCTCTCTCTGGCCTAGACTAATGACCCAGTCCCTCTGCGTCACTCCTTCCTCTGTCACTTTCTGTAAGGATCAACTTTGTCACTCTGGACAGCTGAATCTGCTGCAAATTCTCTCCTAAGCTGATGCCTTCCGTTTTCCTGTGATTTACAACCACAATATGATACCATGTTGAATTTTCTAAGTCTATCCATTAAAAAATTAATCTGTATTATGTTGGTTTATTTCTTCTACTTGTTTAAATTTGAACAAGTTATTTAATACATTTAAGTATCGAAATAAACACAATACAATCACAACATCTACAGTTCATCAACTAAAATAAAACAAGCACACAAGTGACACCGTTATTTTTGGACAAATGTCCCTGGAAAAACCTAAAGCGGGAAAACTGGTGCAACTATTTAGAGGGTTATATTATTGTGCAGTCTATTTGAGTACAACTGGGTGCCTAACCGACTCATTCGATAAAGAAAAATACACAACAATAATACCTCTATATTCGGAAACAGGTATTTAGAAAACTTGTCCCACGAAACCCTCTTCGGCACAATTGAAGCTCAACGCTAGCTCTTCTGGCCTCTGCATCAGCATCCTGCTGACCTGCGTTAGCCCCAAGACCCTCTGCGTCAGCCCTTTGAGGCACTGCACAGTCTCTGGGACCCTTTGCATCACTCCCTCTACCCTCTGCGTGGATGACGTAGTCCCTCTAGGCTCTGCGCTGCCTCTATTGGGCTTTGCGTACCCTGGAATAGATGCTACTCTCGCTCTCTCTACTTCTACGCTAGTCTCCTAGTGTTGTCCCTGCCTCTCTACCTCGTACTCACTGCCCCTCGCTGCTGATCACTGATTCAACTTTTCTTAGCAACCCCGCTCTATCAAAATGAATGACTGATCACTCTGGTGTATTCTCCAACTGACCCTCAATCCTCTTCTTATACTTTTCTCGTTGGTCCATCAACGACCGAGATTAAATCTCTAATCAACAGCTAAGATTAGATTTGGTTTGATCCATGACTTTTGGAACCTTCTAACCCAATTTTATTAATATTTTATTTTTCCTAAGTTTAGACTTAGGAACTCCATTAAAAATATTAATTATTTTAATATCTCCCAAACCAGTTAGAATCTACCCAAACCATTTTTGGGTATTGGATATCTCATGTTCTTTAGCCTCTCCACCAATTTTCATGGCTAGAGCACATCCAATGCTACCCCAAATCAACACACAACACTCACATAACCTACTATAAATGCATAATGCAACTTCGGGATAATTCACATATCCTCTGGGAATGCCTCCCTGCAATTCATTTTGCCTCCAACACTTCACTTGGCCCACTCGCTCTACCTATGGGTGTTAGTTCTAGTAATTCCACTTTGAAATGAGCTCTTCTTTGCCACTCACACTGTCAAAATGGATACTGGCACTAGCTGGATATGAACTCCTCTTCTACAGATAAATTGATCTCCTCCCTGCCTCTAGAAAGTAGAAATCACCGTGGAAATTCCTCTATGGAATTATCCTCCCAAATATCTGCTGAAACCCTCTGTTGATGTCTCCCTCTGCTTCATCTGTACCTTTTATGAATCACTGCAGCTAGGTAAGTCAAACTGCTTGTGTCTCTCTTTTGTATCCTCTCTAAACTGCATCGACTTGCTCTTATAATCTTCTGTTGAGAAACCAACGACCATGATCATATATCAATTGATGGCTAAGATAATATTGAATCCATAAAATGATTTTTTTGGAAGTCTGTAGAGAAAAATCAATTTCCAACAATTAATTTATTTTAATTAACTAGTTTTCCTAAGTTAGACTTAGGAAATATTTAATTACTGGCTAATTAATATAATTGAGGTGTTTCTAAGGCATTTCTTGTGAAAATTTTCTGGGTTTTGGAGATCTCGTGTTCCTTAGCCTCTTAGACACCATAGATACTAGAACATTTATCCACTGCTACCAAAATATAACATTAGCAACATGACACGTGGGAACCACGTGGGTGCCGTGTGGTAGGAAGAGTGAAGTGGTAAAATTGAACTAATAATATCTTAAAGGACCATAACTTGTAATCCTAGAGTCCAATCGGGACAAAATTTATATCACTAGAAGGGTCTCACCAAGACAAATACGATGGTGACATCCAAATTAAGTTTTGGAAACTTGGAAGAAAGATATATTTTTTTTACCCCATTCCCCTAACCATACCTTGAGAGTTAGGTTAACATAGTAAACACATTACTAAGGGTAAGGGGGTGTGTTTATAGAGATCAACTTCAAGCAATTGATGGAATCATTCCCGAAAAGGAATTAGTGACTACAAAACACTTAATGGTTTACTTGAATCATGGGACTCATTTGCAACAGAAATACCTGCCAGAAAAGAAGCTCCAAATTGTGATGAATTATGGACTGCATGTACTCAAGAAGGATCAAGGTTCATGTCAAGAGGGAAAATTTAAAGATCCTAAGAAGGTGACTCTCAACCATATGCAAAACATTTCAAGAAGGGCGGCGGAAGAAAGAAGTTTGGTTTCCAAAGAAGAAATGGAGGAAGAAGAAATGAAGGAAGAAGACCTGAAGAAAGAAGATATGCTCCTCAAGGAAAGAGAGACATGTCAAATGTACAATGCTACCATTGTCACAAATTTGGTCATTATAGAAACGATTGTCCTGAAAGATCGAATAATAGAAATAGAAAGGGAAAGAAACATGCCACCATAAAAGACATTGATGAACTTCCAAAGAGACTCAAGAATGAAGATTCATGTGACAAATACTGCTTTTAATTTTCTATTCTTATAGGTTCCATTGCAGATAGCGATGATTTATGGCTAGTAGACAATGGTGACTCAAGGCACATGATGGGAGATTGTGACTATCACAAAAGGTTCATGGAAAGAAGATTATCTCAAAAGGTAGGGCTTGGAGACAACAATAATTATGCATTTAAAGGCATTGGAAAGACCTCTAGTGAGCTAGAACCAGGTGAAAATGTACTAGGTTTGAAAAAGAATTTTGTTTATATTTCATGTTTGGAAGATAAGGGAGATAGAGTAGGATTTGTTGATGGAAAAGTTCTTGTATGGTCAAAGGGATATAGTATAGATTATGCTAGAGTAATTGGAATTCGTGAAGGAAGGTTCTATATGCTCTTGAAACAAATTGCTCAAGAATTTGTACATAATGATATTAATCCATGTGAGATTTGGCATAGAAGATACACTCAAATGAACTATAAATATTGGTTTGTAGATTTCTGTGGAGTGGTTTCTGAGAGACTGAATTCGGATATTCCACAGTGTTCATCATTTTTATTTGTCGACGTTTTGAGCCTAGACCAAGACTCATCATCAGGACTGATATACAGAGAAGAGAAAGGCGTGCGATAAATATGGTGTAGGAGGGCTGTTGAGTTGATAAGCCGACCTTTTAATATTTAATCCTATTTTTATTTATATTTATATTTATTAACTAATTTATATATATATTTTTTTATTTTTATTTATTTAATTTTTATATTTGTATTAACTTTATTTTTATTTTTATAATTGTATTAATTTTATTTTATTTTATTTATTTATTATATACTTAGTAAATAATTATTATTGTTACTGATTTTCTTTTCTCAATGTCAATAACGTTTAATTTTTATACAATTATAAAAATTAAACATTATTGACATTGAGAAAAGAACATCAGTAACAATAATAATTATTTACTAAGTATATAATAAATAAATAAAATAAAATAAATAAAATTATAAAAATAAAAATAAAGTTAATACAAATATAAAAATTAAATAAATAAAAATAAAAAATATATATAAATTAGTTAATAAATATAAATATAAATAAAAATAGGATTAAATATTAAAAGGTCGGCTTATCAACTCAACAGCCCTCCTACACCATATTTATCGCACGCTTTTCTCTTCTCTGTATATCAGTCCTGATGATGAGTCTTGGTCTAGGCTCGAAACGTCAGCCCTCCTACACCATATTTATCACACGCCTTTCTCTTCTCTATATATCAGTCCTGATGATGAGTCTTGGTCTAGGCTCGAAACGTCGACAAATAAAAATGATAAACACTGTGGAATATCCGAATTCAGTCTCTCAGGAACTATAAATACTTTCCTACTTTAAAACAAATGGTTTTAGGTGTTCCATAATTGCAAGTGGAGCATGAAGAAGTATGTAAAGGCTATGTGGTTGGAAAGAATGTTAAGAAGCCTTTTTCCAATCACTGAAAGTAGATCCAAGAAAATTTTGGACCTAGTCCATTTTGATGTATGTGGTCTAATGCTAGTGAAATATCTTGGAGGCCATTTGCACTATGTTACATTCATTGATTACTTCTCTCACAAGACTTGGATTTACTTCATGAAGATGAAAGATGAAGTCTTTGACAAGTTTTAGGAATTCAGGGCTAAAGTCGAAAACTTGATAGGAAAGAAGATCAAGATCCTAATATCTAATAATGGAGGAAAACATACCTTCAAGGATCTCATTTCCTTTTGAAAAGAATCTAGGATTAAGAGGGAGTTGATAGCCCTTATAATCCACAACAAAATGTTTTTAAAACAAATAATAACACCATCAAAGAATTCGTCAAGGAAATGATACATGGCCAAGACTTGCCTATGTTTATATGGAGTCAAGCATCTATGACATATATCTACATTCAAGATAGAAGTCCTCATCAAATCCTAGAAAACAACACTCCTAAAGAAGCATTCACTGGACATAAAGCTTAGGTTTGTCATTTGAGAATATTTTGTTTTCTTGTTTGTATCAATGTACCAAAAGACAAGAGAAGGAAGCTAGAACCTTCAAGACAGAAATGAATATTGGATATAGTGAATCACAAAAGGCATATAGAATCTATGTTCCAGGTCAAATATAGGTTGAAGTTAGCAAATATGCAACCTTGGATAAATTTTTTTCCTATTTGAAACCTAAAGAAGTATCCATGGACTCTGATAATGATGAAGAATGTCAAGCTCCCATGATAGAAGATTTAGGACCATCTAATATTGCAGAACATCCCTTAGATCATTAAGAAGATCCAAATGGGCCTAGCGAACTAGTGGATCCGATTGTTGTTCTTGAAATCGAGAAGAGGCTAACTTGGCTTAGATCTACCTTGCAAGAAGCAGAAGGACATGCAACACCACATGGAGCCTTAAGGGAAAGTAAGAGATCTAATAAGTATTCTAGATATGAAAATTTGATGAAAAATATTATTAATTCTGATTCTTCCACCTTTGAAGGAGTAACTAGCCAAAAATTATGGAAGGATGCTATGTTAGAATATTACTAATTGATTAAAAAGAATGATGTATGGGAGATTGTGCCTAGGCCCCGAAGGGAAATCAATGGTGACCTCCAAATGGGTATCCAAGATCAAGCATGCAGTGGATGGTAGCGTCGACAAATTCAAGGTGGGATTTGTGGCTAGAGGATTATCCCAAAAAGAGGGAGAGGATTATGATGATACTTTTGATCTAGTTACCAGGTACACTACCATCATATAAATTATTTCTATTTCCTCCTCTATGGGTTGGAATTTACATTAAATGGATGTAAAGGTTGCTTTTCTTAATGACATGATTGAGGAAGAAGTGTAAATAGAGGATCCTAAAGGTTTTGAGGTCCATGGAAGAGAGTCACACATTTGTAGATTGAATAAAACCTTGTATGGACTGAAACAAGCACTTAGATCCTGGTATACATGAATTGACAGTTATCTAACAAGACTTGGTTTCTACAAAAGTGATGCTGATCCAAACCTATATTTCAAGGTCAAGAAAAATGAACCTGTGATTCTATTATTATATGTTGATGAGTTATTTTTGATAGGTGTGGAGCATCTCATTATTCAAAGTAATAGGGAGTTGGCCTATGAATTTTATATGAAGGATCTTGGGTTGATGCAATGCTATTTCAGAGTAGAAGTATGACAGAATCTTGCCGAATATTGATTGGTTAAGGAAAATATATTATCAAGATCCCGAAAAAGTTTAGAATGATGGAATTTAAATCGATAGAAAATCCCATGGTGAAAAAGATGAGAAAGTTGAGACTCTAAATCAGAATTGATAGATCCATCCATATATCAGAAGTTGATTAGATTGCTAATTTAATTGGTTAATAAGGCTAGACATTTACTTTGCAGTGAACATTTTGTGCCAGTTCCACATGGAACTTATGTTGATTTGTGTAGCTTGAGAGGTAGTCTAAGCCCTATGGTTCAGGGTTTGGAGGGAAAAGCGCCACAAAGGTCACTTATGGGCTTGGAACCCAAGTATGGAGTTTTGCACCAAAATGTGTTTTAGGCATTTCCGAGAGCACATTTCTACATGTGATGTCATGAGACGATAGAGGGTGGAATGACAAATCTAACGCTTCAAGAATCGTCGAATTCTGAGTTGTAGAAGTGGATAAATGAATTTTTGAAGTTGACAAATAATTATTGGTATTCAAGTCATGTAGGCTTGAAGTAAAATTATCCAATAGATGTGTCTCTTCATGAATTCGTGGAACCCCTTTATTGGTGTATAAATAAAATGTGAATGATATTCATTTTAGCATCCATTTATGCAACATTAAGGCAACGTTAAGGAAGAGGGAAAATAGCTCAGTGAAGAGGGAGATACCTCTGTTTTGCCGTAGGAAAAGGGAATAGAATAACGTGAGGACTTAAGGATGGTTTGGGTGCTTCTTTGACTACGTGGAGGGTTGTCTCATGTCATAGCAAGGTCGAGTATGGTAAGGTGTGAATGCAGGTCTGATATGGAAAATTTAAGGTGTGTTATCTCAATGTTGTGTGGGCCGTAGGTACAGGAGGATAGCTGTGGTAGGCCGCAGGCGATACCACCTCCGAAAGGTGCCTACGCATGGATGTTTGAGGGTGGCATAATCCAAGAACAACAATACGAAATAAGGGCATACTCCCTTGACTAAGCCACATTGAATTAAGGGATGTTTGGGTGGAGAAGTAAGGGTTATTGCAGAGTGCAAGTGCCCTAACCAAGGACAACGGTGATATCAAACTTGAAGCTGGAGGTTGTCTTATGTTGGGTCACAATTTGTTGACCATAATTGGATTAGTTTGATTGTGTAGCCTATTGCTGTTGTGTGGAGGACTTTTCGAGGAGGAGAAGAGTCCATCCTAGGAGTAGAAATGACAATGAAGTATTGGGTGCCATTGGTCTGGTTGAGGGAAACATGTTGGCTACCCAAAGTAGCCCTAGATGAGCTATCTTGAAGTGATGAAGAGAATCCTAAGGTTGCATGAATATTGGTGCCGAAATGTAGTACCTTGATGGACTAAGGTGACTGTTAGACTGGCAGTTTGGAGCTCGGGAATTGGCCAACCTAGAGAGTAGATTGATGAGCCCATGTACATGCATCAAAAGTGACATGCATTAGTGTTAGGTGGCAACCCTCCTAGAGTCTCATTGTGTTTTCCGTTGAAAAACTAAATGGAAACTAGTGAGTAGTACGGAAGTAAAGGACCGACATGAAAAAATACGACATAGAAGCTGCAACAAAGTTTGTCATTGTATCTTGTATACCATAGACTATTGTATTATTAGGATTTGGTTTAATATAATGAAGATTGGTGATTGTACAATATTGTACAATTTTTTTAAAAAGTTTGTATCTTTGTGAATATGTGATTTACTACTTTATATTTCTATTGTGCAAATCAGTTTATGGTTGAGATTCTTGGTTTGGTAGCATCAATGATTTTCAGACTCTAACATAGACCCAAGTTCTTGGAAATTCAACATGGTATCAGAGGATGTCTAAGCTACTTTGGAAGTCAGTGAATCAGAGTTGTGCACAATGAATTACAACTTAAGAGGGAGTTGGCGACATTTTAGGTGACAATTTCGAAGTTGCAGGCTGGTATCCGATAGAAGGACAAGTTGGAGGGTTTATCCAACTATAGTCCATGGAAGGAAAGGCTCAAGTTGGTCTTGCAATTCAACAGGCTCTGGGAGTTCACTGAGAAAGCCACCAAGAAGCCAGCTGACCTAAAGGAGCTAGAAGTGTACAAGGATTTGGATACAAGGGTGAGATTGATCATCCTAGATGGTGTGAAGGATACTCTAATACCTCATTTGTCTAGGAAGAACACCGCACATGAGATGTGGATGACTCTTCAAAATTTGTTCTAGAATGAGAATGAGAGCCAGGTATTGGTATTGGAGGATAAGTTGAAGTCCACCAAGATGATAAAGGGTGAAGGCGTGACTTCATATATGAAGAGATTGTATCAGGTCAAAGATGAGCTTGTTGCCGTCGGTGTGACTAGTTTATATGGAGATATGGTGAGGATTGCCTTGAAAGGGTTGAATGAGGAATGGAAGCCCTTCATCAAAGGAATTATTGCCAGAGAGAAATTTCCAAACTGGAATAGGTTGTGGGATGAATTCATTTAGGAAGAATTGCGAGATAAGGATCTTCATCAAAATAAGAAAATTTTCGATGGTGACGTGGAACTTGTAGCATGAATGAAGGGTAAGAAGTAGAAGGACTTGAGTAAGGTTAAGTGTTTCAATTGTGGCAAGATGGGTCATTTTTAGTCGAGATGTCTGATGAAGAAGAAGGGATATGACGAGAAGAAGAAAGGAAAGCAGGTCACTGGTGTTGTCACTTCTTCATAGATAGATGATCTCACCAAGAGATTGGAGGAGGAGGACTTTTCCATGATCTCTCATTTCTCACAGGGTATTGTCGATGATGATGGATGGTAAGTGGACAGTGGTGCGACGAAACATATGACAGGATCACAAGAGGTTTTGGAGACTCTAGCTAAATGGGACTCGAAGTTGCACATGGTGTTGGGTGACAAGATTCATAAGGAGATATGAGGATCGGGAGTTGTGCCATTAAGGATGGAGATAGGAGGTATGATGCAGATCTAGGATGTACTATTTGTACCAGGACTCAGATATAGCATGATTTCTGTCTCGATGATCGAGAGGAAGTGGTTTGAGGTTTTGTTCCAGGATGGGAAGGAAAGACTTAGGCCCAAAGGCTCTAAGTCCGATGGCATTGTACTCAGAGTTAGAGAGCATGGTCTCTACAGGTTCATGGGAAAGTCTGTGGATCATGGAAAAAAGTAGGTGGAGTAGATATAGGTTCAAGAGAATTAGGGGCAAGTGTAGGCTTCAGAAGAGAAGGTACAGGTTCTCGAGAAGAAGTTCCAGGTTCTAAAGACTCAGAGGGAGTCAAGTTCTAGAGGGAGCTTGCAGATTCAGAGGGAGACTCTGCAGTCCAAGAAGAGTGTGGGATCAGTGGGGAGAAAGGGTGCTCCTATAGCTACCAAAAAGGAATCATGGAGAAATTGGAAGACATTACATAATAAGAAGAAGAAGCAAGGTGCCTCCAGCAATGATAGTGAAACTTCCGAGAGAGGCATAGTTCACAGAACAAGAATTACTGCGATTGTGAGCACCAAAAGTTGGGCTAGTGTTGTGAGTAGTGATGATGATGAGGAGTTACTTCCTAGTCATGGAAGTACCTCCATCTCTAAGAGGGAGTGTTGATTTTTGTAGCTTGGAAGGCACTCCAAGCACTATGGTTTAGGGTTTGGAGGGAAAAGTCCCATAAGGGTCACTTGTGGGCTTGGAACCCAAGTATGGGGTTTTGAACCAAAATGTGTTTTGGGCATTTCCGAGAGCACATTTCTACATCTGATGGCATGCGACTATAGAGGGAGGAAAGACAAATCTAATGCTTCGAGAATCATCGAATTCCGAGTTATGAAATTGGAGAAATGAATTTTTGAAGTTGACAAATAATTATTGGTATTCAAGTCATGTATGCTTGAAGTAAAATTGTCCAATAGATGTGTCTCTTCATGAATTCGTGGAGCCCCTTTATTGGTGTATAATAAAGGGTGAATGTGATTCATTTTAGCATCCATTTGTGCAACATTAAGGTAGCGTTAAGGAAGAGGGACAACAACTCGGTGAAGAAGGAGATACCTCTGTTTCACCGCAGAAAAATAGGACAGAACAATGTGAGGACTTAGGGATGGTTTGGGTGCTTATTTGATTGCGTGGAGGGATGTCTCATGCCACAACAAGGCCAAGTAAGGTAAGGTGTGAATGCAGGTATGATATGGCAGATTTAAGGTATGTTATCTCTGTTTTGTGTGGGCAGTAGGTATAGGAGGATAAGTTGATAACTGTTGTAGGCCGCAGACCATACCACCTCAGAAAGGTGCCTACGTAAGGCTGTTTGAGGGTGGTATAAGCCCAAAACAACAATATGAAATCAAGGCATACTCCCTTGACTAGGCCATATTGAATTAAGGGTTGTTTGGGTGGAGAAGTAAGGGTTGTTGCAGCGTGAAAGTGCCCTAACCAGGGACAAAAAAGATATCAGACTTGAAGCTAGAGGTTGTCTCATGTTGGGTCACAATTTGTTGACAAGAATTGGATTAGTTTGAATGTTCATCATGTTGGTGCCATGTGGAGGAATTTTCGAGGAGGCAAAGAGTCCATCCTAGGAGCAGAACTGACAATGAAGTATTGGGTACCATTGGTCTAGTAGAGGGAAGCGTGTTGGCTACCTAAAGTAACCCTAGATCAACTATCTTGAAGTGACGATGAGGAGTTGAAGGTTGGGTGAAGATTGGTGCCGAAGTGTAGTAGCTTTATAGAGTAAGGTGACTGCTAGTCTGGTAGTTTGGAGCTCGAGAATTTTCTAACTTAGAGAGCAGATTGATGAGCCTGTGTACATGCAACATAAGTGGCATGCAATAGTGTTAGGAGGTAGTCCTCCTGGAGTTTCAATGTGTTGTCCTTTGAAGGACTAGATGGCAACTAGTTAGCAGTACGTAAGCGAAGGACCGACAGGGCAAGATATGACATAGAAGCTGCAACAAAGTTTGTCATTGTATCTTATATGCCATAGACTATTGTATATTCAGATTTGGTTTAATATAATGAAGATTGGTGATTATACAATATTGTACAATTTTGTTAAAAAGTGTGTATCTTTGTGCATATGTGATTTACTGCCGTATATTTCCACTGTTAAAAGTAGTTTATGGTTGATATTATTGGTTTGGTAGCTTTAGTGATTTTAAGACTCTAACCTAGACCCAAGGTCGCAAAAATTCAACAACCGAGACATGATCATTGGATTGTAGAAAAACATATATTGAGATATTTACATGGTACAACTGACTATGGTTTGAGATATGTCTCAAACGATGATATATAACTGCATGGCTATACGAATGTAGATTGCGCAGGGAGTGCTGAAGACAAAAAGAGTATATCTGGAGGTTGCTTCAATTTGGGCTCTGCAATGATTTTTTGGATGAGCAGGAAGTAGACGTCCATTTCACTCAGTATTTCCAAGGAAGAATATATTGCAGCTAGCTAAGTGAGTTGTGAAGTAGTGTGGTTTTGGAAGTTGCTTGCGATACTATTTGATCACGTGTCAGAGTTGACTATGATATTTTGTGATAATCAAAGTTGCGTGAAGCTAACAAATAATCTAGTTTTTCATTATAGGTCGAATCACATCAAGATCAAGTGCCACTTCATTCATGACATGGTGCAGAATGGAGTAGTGAAGCTCCAATATGTCTCCACTGATGAGAAAATTATGGATATTCTTACAAAGCCATTGTCAAGACCGAAGTTGTATACTTTAGGGGAAAGCTTGTGTTAAATTTTAGGTATGTTCTATGCTAGAGAAATTTATTTAAATTTTCACAGTTAGCTCAATATCTTTTCCAGATTAGCAATCAAATCAGGATTAAAGTAAACTGCAGATAGACATAAACATAAATTGCAGAAGACAAGCCAAGACAAGAGGACACAAGATGTGGCACTAGCCAGGGACAAACCCCAATGTGGGGAAACCCTTGATTAATTCTTCTTTTATGTTCTTCAAAGTTCAAAAGAGAAAGTGAGAGAGATAGTAAATTTACAATAGAAGTCAATATTTTGACTTTTGATATCGCATGAGATCAGTTGAAGACATATTGCTTCAAATGATTCTCTAAGGTGACTCCTTCACCTATCATAGTGCCGTCTTTCATCCATTTTCTGCACATAACCGTGTGACACCATGCTGTATTGTCACAATGTTGAACCTTGATGACTGAGCTACTCTCATCATCATGCAGCTCATTATTTATCATGCCCACTGTGCTGCATATAACATCATCATGCTGTTTCATTCATCATCATTCATCATTGCTTTAGTGAGAGGATTATACACCATGACTGTTCCTAGAGGCTGAGATGATCTTTGTACATTGAGATCATAACTGCACCTTACTGTACTGTAAGATTATGATCCTTGTCTCTTACCTTTGATGAGACTAACACTCTTTGCAAAGGCGATCACTATTTCTTTCATCACTGCATATCTAATACTTCAAGTCACTACTGTACAAGATGTATGTCATTGAGATCTATATACTGAGATATTCTTCATCCAACCGAAACTAAGATCATTGATCTACAAAATCAACGTTTATAGTTGTTGTGATCATAGCACATCAAGATTGCTGCAAGTATGCCGAAGGTTTATCATATCATGTAGACTTACTGAATTAACATAGATCTACATTACTGTAATGATGCTACCAACGTGATTTTTATTGACTTAACAAGTCGAGGATGATTCATTCACTGTATCCTTATCTGAAGTTATTTATGCCTCATCTATCCAAGATAGATGTGCCAAGATCACATACATCCTTCTCTGCTTTCTTCATCCGAGGATACTTCCATTAGAACACATGTATGTTGAGTCTGCAGCTCCATCATGTATGATCTGTGGCTACCTCACTTGACAGCAATTATGACTGCGGCTTCTTCCATTCTTGACTATGGTTATGAATGCGGCTGTTCCATATGACAACGGATTAGGGTAGCAGATTAGGGCATCACGTTGACTGTGTATGAATGTCGTCATGAGCTACATCTAAGGAGTCTCTCTACCCTGCATATAAATGTCTTCAAGAAAAACGTATAAGAACATCGTATAATGTCTCCACATGAACAATATAAGTAATTAACTGCGTTGGATAAGCTAGGGCATCATTTGGGGTTAGGTCTTCATGCTTGACCAACATATGCTCTTTTGTGTCTTTCCTTTACCAAAAACCCAAAGACGTGGAGAGGAGGAGATCATGTGAAGAGGATGGGTCCAAATGACTTCAAGTCCTCTTATATTTATACTAAAACGTAGATTGAATAGACATGACTATTGGGCTTCTGAGCCTACACAAGTTGCTGTCCGACTTGACAATTTGCCTTATAACACAAATAAATTCATAACTCCATGAATACTTATCGGAATCAGATGATCTTTAGATCAATCCTACACCTCTCGATGAGAGGGATCCAATAAAAATATCAGATACCATAAATAAGATGACCCACATGGAGTTTGGCCCTAGTTTCCAATTTAAACTCCCTCTCAACTAGGGAGAACTCCATCCACTGATCCATATGTCCCACTGTACTATCTCTGCCATCAGTGCCCTGCACTACTCTGCTCTGCCTTGCCCAGCTTTACTCAGCTCTGCTCAGCTCAGCTCAGCTTTGCTCAACCATGAAGAAGAAGAATTGGTCAAGAATGTCTCATACCATTCTCCACTGACCTGAAGTCAGTCTCAGAGTGTGTACCACTGGTCCCAGACCAGTCCTTTACTGACCCGAAGTCAGTGTCATAGTGGGTACCACTCTCACTGGTCCCAAACCAGTCCTTTACTGACCTGAAGTCAGTGTCATAGTGGGTACCACTCTCACTGGTCCCAGACCAGTATCATTGATCCCAGAACAATGAAGGTCATCCTAGCATAGGGAGTACGATAGATACAACGATTCGTCCATCGGTACTACTATGGTCCCTATCCTCATTTCCCTGCTCATTGATCAGATGAGAGGTACTTCCCATGAGTCCTGGACTACATGGGTAGGATGCCTCGACATGAGAACTAATCATCCTGTCCATAGGAGAGCGAATCATCTTGTCCCACAAGAGAGCGAATCATCTTGTCCACAAGAGAGCGAATCATCTTGTCCATAGGAGAGTGAATCATCCTCTCCCACAAGAGAGTGAATCATCATGTCCACAGGAGAGCGAATCATCTTGTCCACATGAGAGCGAATCATCTTGTACCACAAGAGAGTGAATCATCTTGTCCACAGGAGAGCGAATCATCCTGTTCACAATCTCCATGGAGAACACATCATCCAGGCCCACAGGAGAACTAATCATCCTATTCATAGCGCACCACCAGGGGAGGGTGAGTCACCTTGTCATCATATGTTGCTTCAGTAAGTACCCCAAGCCCCCCAGAGCTCCCAGAGCTCAATGCATGCAACATGTAGGACCCTTATAAGAAGATCTCTCAACAACTCCAAGTTGTTTAGGAAAGTCACAGATTTGACCTTTCCCCCGGGGCTTAGACAAAGTGTAGTGACCTGTACATCATATGGATCTTCCTCGCTCATTGACTTACCATATCCTAGATAAGGTAGTATCTGATGTCTATCTACTGGAGCAATCATCGAATACAGGATTCCTCAATAATCGAATCCCACCTCTGGTTGTCACAGAGAATCACAGTGGTATTCATCATGTGTACAAACTCACTGAAGAGCTTCCACAACCAGGCAACTTCATACGAGATCATACTCATAGCTATGTATTCGGTCTCGACTTCTACTTCCTGCTTGTCCATGATATCGAAGCAGAATCCAAAGAGAACCAACACTGAGAAGTGCTCTAGTGTTCCTCCACACTGCCTACCTAGTCAGCATTCGAATAATTATGCAGTTTCATATTTCCGGCAGTGTATCTCAATCCATGGGAGATTGTGCCCCGAAGATATCTCAGAGGATTCTTGGCACCAATCTAGTGAGGCTCAACCAAATATGAGCTCACCATGCTAACTGCAAAACATATGTTCGGACGGAAGTTCACCAAGAACATCAACGCAAATGAGTTTATGAAACTCAAAGGCATTTCCCAAATCTGGTCCAACATCACTACCATATAACTTCTTGAAAGTTAATATCCTCGAGGTAGTCACATGCTTGCAGTTTATCATTCCATATTCAGAATCCAACTCTCTCTTACTTCTGCAAATGAGAGGGTCTGCACCTCTCAGAAATAGGTCGTCCTCATAATGGTGCCGGTATGAGAGGTCTATCATCCACAACCTTCAAGTAATGGTTTGGATTGGTTTCACTCCTAGTGAATTTCAGCTCCATCTGACAGCTATCAATCCTCTCATACTAGGCCCGAGGAGTTTTGCGCCAAGCCATAGAGGTATTTCTTCCACCTGTATACATGAGATTCCTGATCATGAATCTCAAACTCCTCGGGTTATTCCAAACCTGAGGACGTGCTACATGACGGGAATAGTCCCCTTGTAATATTTTCCTTTGGTACATCTCAGACATGTACTTTCATGCTCCTTTTGAATTCAGGCATCCCTATCATCATCTGATTCACAGAGCTTCGGTGCTATGTATCAATAGACATGGTCCCCAGTGGACTTCCCGCAACTTGATACAATCCTGAGCTCAAAAACATATTTGAAAATTATATTTCAAACATGTACCTTTCCATCGATGAGTGCCACCCTGTAACCTTTGACTTCCATTGTTGAAAAGGACACCAAGTTCTTCGTGCGATCAAGTACATAAAAGAGATTCTGTAAATGAATCGAGTTACCCTCATTCAATTGAGGGGTAATATTCCTTACATCCTTTCTGGAATAGGTGGAATCAACTCCAAGTATAATCCCATGATTGTTTTTATCTCTACCAAATTAGAGAGTGCACCCATCTATCCGATGAGGTGCCTTGAGGCACTGGGGTTTCTTGCTTTCTTTGAAGAGTCAACCGTTTTCTTGATGACCTGCATTACTTGTCATTCCTTTGATCATTGAAGATGTCCCTGGAATGATTGTTATCTTCATCAAGAGATGTGTCTCTGCCATTTAGACACTCCTTCGCATAATGGCCAAACTTATTGCAACCAAGGCATCTGCCTTTCCTTCCACCCTTAGAACCGAACTTCCCAATGAAGTGATCTTTAGGTAGGCCATCAGAAACTTCCGCTATGCCATTCTGATAATATGCTCTGCTTCGACTTCACCCTTGGTGAACTTAGAAGAGAGATGTGGAACCCATTGATCCTTTTGTCCTGTCCCAACAGTCTTTGGTGATTGCTATTTCAATTTTGCTCGGGCATTGTCTTCACCTCAGCTCTGATACCATGTTAAATTTTAGGTATGTTCTATGCTATAGCAATTTATTTAAATTTTCACAGTTAGCTCAATATCTTTTCCAGATTAGAAATCACATCAACATTAAAGTAAACTGCAGATATACATAAACATAAATCGCAAAAGACAAGCCAAGACAAGAGGACACAAGATGTGGCGCTAGCCAAGGACAAACCCCAATGTGGGGAAACCCTTGATCAATTCTTCTTGTATGTTCTTCAAATTTCAGCAGAGAAAGTGAGAGAGTTAGTACATTTACAATAGAAGTCAATATTTTGGCTTTTGATATCGCATGAGATCAGTTGAAGACATATTGCTTCAACTGATTCTCTAAGGTGACTCCTTCACCTATCATAGTGCTGTCTTTCATCCATTTTCTGCACATAACCCTGTGACACCATGCTGTACTGTCACAGTGTTGAACCTTGATGACTGAGATGCTCTCATCATCATGCAACTCATTATTTATCATGCCCACTTTGCTGCATCTAACATCATCATGCTGTTTTGTTCATCATCATTCATCACTGCTTTGATGAGAGGATTATACACCATGACTGTTCCTAGAGGCTGAGATGATCTTTATACCTTGAGATCATAACTACACCTTACTGTACTGTAAGATTATGATCCTTGTCTCTTACCTTTGATGAGACTGACACTCTTTGCAGAGGTGATCACTATTTCTTTCATCACTGCATATCTAATACTTCAAGTCATTGCTGTACAAGATGTATGTTACCGAGATCTATATACCAAGATCTTCTTCATTCAACCAAAACTGAGATCATTGATCTACAAAATCAACATTTATAGCTGTTGTGATCATAGCACATCAACACTGCTGCAAGTATGCCGAGGGTTTATCATATCATGTAGACTTACTGAATTAGGATAGATCTACATTACTGTAATGATGCTACCAACGTGATTTTTATTGACTTAACAAGCCGAGGATGATTCATTCACTGTGTCCTTATACAAAGTTATCTATGCCTCATCTATCTGAGATAGATGTGCCTAGATCACATACATCCTTCTCTGCTTTCTTCATCCGAGGATACTTCAATTAGAACATAGGTATGCTGAGTTTGCGGCTCCATCATGTATGATCTGCGGTTACCTCACTTGACAATGATTATGACTGCGGCTTCGTCCATGCTTGAATGCAGTTGTTCCATATGACAATGGATTAGGGTAGCAGATTAAGGCATCACGTTGACTGTGTATGGATGTATTAATGACTGCTTGTAAGGAGTCTCTCTACCCTGGTATAAATGTCTTCAAGAACAACATATAAGAACAACGTATAATGTCTCCACATGAACAATATAAGTAATTGACTGCGTTGGATCAGCTAGGGCATCATCTGCGGTTAGGGCTTCATGCTTGACCAATGCATGCTCTTTTGTGTCTCCCCTTTACCAAAAACCCAAAGACGTGGAGAGGAGGAGATCACATGAAGAGGATGTGTCCAAATGACTTCAAGTGCTCTTCTATTTATACTAAAACATAGATGATGAACAGACATGACTATTGGGCTTCTAAGCCTACACAAGTTGCTTGCTGACTTGACAATTTGTCTTATAACACAAACAAATTCATAAATCCATGAATACTTATCAGAGTTAGATGATCTTTAGATCAATCCTACACCTCTTGATGAGAGGGATCCAATAAAAATATCAACTGCCATAAATAAGACGACCCACATGGAGTTTGGAACTAGTTGCCAATTTAACAGCTTGTAATTCCTAAGAATGTCTCTCTAATTGAGAGGGAATGCTGATGAGATAGAATCATGGACTGATATTCTCCTTAAGTCAAGTATATTGACCCGAATTAGGGAGAATGGTCTAATATAGGATAGTTATTCTTCTTATATCTTGTATATTGACCTGAATGAGGAAGAATGGTCCTAGAGAATCAAGCTCATTTAGCTTCGGGCCTTGGATTGTGCATTTAAAGTTTGGCCTTTGGTGTTTCACCATGTGTCATTGACTAGAATGATGGTGAACCAAGACTATTCGGGATGCAATGTGTCACGTAAAAACCCGAATAATGGTGACTAGTTAATGCTAAATGACATCCCATGTGTCTAAAGTACTGATCCAAACTATGGTAAGGATATACCATAAGTTTAAAGTATTGACCCAAATGATGGTGATTAGTTGATGCAATTAATTTACCATGGTGTTATCGGGAAATCTAGTGTCTATGCAGAGCTGCTAGTCCCACTAAGACTGGTAGCTATCTTAGAAACAAACAAACTAAAACTACTTTCGTTTTCCTTTATGAGAAGTAGATAAGAGGGGAACAAAGGAGACCAACCTCTGTCTTGCGCTTGGTTCCTTGCTTGACTCCTCTCCCTTCTGATAGATCTTTGCCACTCGATTCCTCGTCTACCCAGCTTCAAAGAGCACATGTGGAATCAAAGCAGCATAACACTGTCCAAGAACAGAGATCTACTATCATAAACAATATAGGACCAGATATATATTTACCACACAAATGCATATATCATCAATCATACAAGAATGTGGAGGAAAACTTGAATAGATTTATTAATAATCAAGAATAGCAAAGAGGATTACAACCAATTGCTCTGATGCAACGTCATCCTCTCAGCAAGAAAGCCCTTCTTCACCTCATGAAAATCTTAGATCACCCAACACTATGATGTTACACCAAGAAACCAGCAACACTTCCTTACAAGATACAAAATTCCAGCCTCTGGATCTCTGGGATGAGGGATCCATATATAGATGTTGGTAAGGGGGGTGAGTCAGCTTTTGAGATTTGATTAGTGTCCTCTCTCTGATAGTTCTTGATTCCACCTGGAGATTGATGATCTCTTACTCATCCCTGGGCAAATGCAGAGAGGCAAGTGTCACAGGAGAAGTTTCTGGAAGATTCCATGATCCTCCACCTTGCAGATTGACCCTGCCATTTGTCCACTCTCGCCCATCACACCCCATAGAAGGGATTTTTAGTATGCATCACACCTCCCATGCATTTAGGTTGGATGCAACGCACTTTGACCATGGAGCAGGTGAGATGGTCCAGTTTTGACCAGTTCTGAGTAGTTTTTCATGGAGAACTTCTAGGAGATGATGTAATCAACTGACCTTGTTCTTTTAGGGGTTGGAACAACAATTTTAGGGACTTAAGAGCCCTTGGTTTATGGACATTTATGATTGGGGTTGCATTGCCCAAAAATGTCTATAACAGTTGCCCCCTAAAGCATGAGGTCGTTAATCTTTTGATGTCGGGTGAAATGCTTTATCATGAGGATCCGAAGTTTTTTCAAGATGGAAGGCGACCTGTAATAAGATACAATACAACACATTATCTTCATAATATTTTCATGATCTAGCTGAGGCGGGCATTCCCATGCTCAGCTTTATAAATTCATTTTCATGTACATAAGATAGACAATCGTCTGTGTGCAGACTGATGATTCTGGTAGAGCCATCATCCCTTAGGTTGGATGATTATCTGTGCAGTAATGATGTACATTTGATGTCTTTATTTTCCTGAATATATATCACAGCCCGGATGGATGAAACTAGATCCGGGGTCTTCAATCTCATTCGATCTTCACTCAAAGTACAAGTCGATCCATGTGAGAGATGTTCTGGAGTCGAACATGGAAAGACATCGCCTGATTACCAGCCAATGATGTAAGCTGTTAACAGGCGCGAGAGGAATCACCGATAATGATGACGACCCTCAAGGTACTACAGTACAATTCATGTGGTGTGAATAAGGAACTTGGCGTCGAACACCACGCAAAATCTTTCGGTCGAAGGCCATTGATGTAAACCTGTCACCGGAAGTGAGAAACTTACCATTGAGGCATGCAAGCTTCAAAGTACTGAAAGGGTTGTTCCTAGATCGACTTCCTGGATAATGAGCTGATCTCGACAAGAAGCGATTCGTGATAGGAGGGCCTTAATGAATCCCACATCAATGACATGGAACGGAGCAAATGATTTTAATGGAGGTGAAAACAATCTGACGACATAAGGTTCAGGGTGGCGGTCATGAAAGAATGGAGCGTAAATGTATTGCAGTGGATGAGACACAGGTGAATTCTCTGAGAAACTTCTCTTGAACATATTGGTGACACTGACATGATGGCTTGGTAGTGTTAACCCCAAATATGGATGGTGTGATGGACCAATGGTGATATGACCAGTGAACGGAACAACCCAACTCGACTCGGATGCGAAGTGAAAGTGTCATGTTCAAGAGCGACTTGCTACCAATAAAGTTTCTTCAAGTTTTCTTCCCAATTTTTCCCCAGTCATTGCTGACCAGTACCTCTTTATTTTTTTCAAGCTTGAGGAGGATAACATATGCTTGTTCTATAATTTTCCCTTTGGGCAAACCCATCGCTATGTTTTAACGAGCCTAGCGATAGTGAAACTCATTCTTGTCTGTATGGACAAGTTTGTCGCTATTCAGTTTTAACGAGTTTAACGACAAAGATAACTTGGTCCTTTTCAATTTTAGAGAGTCTAAAAAGGGACGTAAAGAAAACTCCAATAATCCTTTTTCGTCATATAATCCCTTGAGTCCGAAAAAGTATAAAATAACACAAAAGGGATGAATTTTTGGTAATTTTAACGAGCCGAACAAAACAAGCGCTCGATCTTTTTGTGTAATAATCCCTCAGGTCCAAAAAGATTAAAATCTAAAGGAGGGATAACACTTATGGTCACTTTAACGAGCTGGAGAGGCCAATTTCTCGGTAATCTTTTCATATTTTACGAGTCAAATGAAAAGAGCTTAAAGGAGACTCGTTTTTCGAGGAACGAGTGATAAATTCGGGTAGCAGATAATTCCAGGTAAGGTTTGGAATTTTCCAATCACAGCAGTGTCACGAGGATGGCTAACAGGATCACTCTTCGCAGCTGTTCCCAAAAAGGGTAAACAATCAAATGGAGGTGAATGAACGGCCAATATAGAGTGGAGGTGATGATGAGAACACGACCAAGGTTTCAAAGGCTGATGATAATTCATTCACGATGGTTATTTACTGGAAA
This sequence comes from Pinus tabuliformis, assembly GCA_031772625.1. NCBI lineage: Eukaryota > Viridiplantae > Streptophyta > Pinopsida > Pinales > Pinaceae > Pinus > Pinus tabuliformis. The sequence continues at coordinate 236,728,485 of CM062813.1, forward strand.
TTGGTTCATTTTTTAATGAGCTTAAACTCTGGGGGAACATTTGCTCATTGCTTATGTTTATTTTTTAACGAGCTTGAATTCCGCGTTAAAACTGCTCGATCCAGTCGCATAATAAGGATGTCTCATTTAATATGGCATTTTTTCAAAGCTTTGCCCCTCATCCTTTCTTTATGCAAGTTAGGAAACGACCAATCCTACGAGTTTAAAGGGTTAGAGGACCTACAAATTTAAAAAAATAAATGGCCGCTCTTCGCTTGCACGCCAAAAGGTTTACATGCCCCTAGGTATAGCGAAAAATTTCCAAGTTACCAAAGATTGTTCTATCCGCACTGCGGACAAAACACTTCCTCGGCGATGTCTACCAAAATAAACAAAGGTAAGTGGTGCAACTGGCTCCACTCACATAACTTTGATGAAAGAATCTTATTCCAGTCTAATCTCATAAACCAGTCATATATCCTTCACGGAGACCTACCCTATACCCAAGGTTTTCCTGTCGAAACAGACCAGGGTGCATGCCCCCTGTGTTTCAGTCATGTCCTTCGAATCACTCGCGCTCATCAGGTGGATGGACTGGGGATTGATGAGACATTCCTTGCACGAAAAGACCATTCAGGGATGGTATTTTACTATTTGCTATGTGTGAAACGGGGAATGAAAGCTGGTCTATGAGCTTGACCACTCTTCCTTCATGCGGAAAACACATTACTCTAAAGAGTGAGGAGACAATGGCTCCCATGAAATAAATATAGTCACGTCCAAGGAGTAGATTATAATCCAGGGGCCCTTGGACTACCATTACGTTCATGTGAACGATTTTCCTTCTCAATGTTATCGACACATTGGGAAGGATCCCTAACGGTCGACTGGTTCCTTTGTCAAAGCCTGTTAGATTTCTCATTTTAGGCAAAAGCGATGGCGAACCAAGCGCTTTCCAAGCAGTCGAGGAAAGGATACTCATAGAAGCCCCTTCATCTATGATGGTATCGGCCATGACCATTCTATATATTTGAGCAATGATTCAAAATGGTACACTAGCCGGTAAGCGGGGTCTGCCTAGTAGATTCCAATCGAAGGAAACAACTAGGTTGCTTGGAGGTGGGACCGAATAGACGGTCGGATATGACTCTGACGAACTTCCTTCCTGCGGTAAAGGAACGGGTAGACTGCCCCCATGTTCATCGGAGTCTGTGCTTACGAAGAGAATTTGAACGGTGTCGTTCTTGTTCTCTCTGGTGACTGTATCATCTGAAGATGGACCTTCTGAAGGCAAGACCAGGTCAACTGCCGCCTCGACCTTTTGACTTTCGTCTGGTGTGGATTCAGAGGGTTCATCTTCAATGATAGATGCTTCAGCCGACCACAATGGCGTGTCAGCCGGATTTTCAACTAGTGACGGACTCGGCAAGAGTTTCTTATATCCAGGAGGAAGCCGTAATGGTGAAACCAGACGGTCGTCCAAGACTCTTTTAGCCTCATCTAAGAAGGGACAATGGTGGACGGCGTGATCACATTCACATAATTTACAAGGAAATTTACATTTTCTTTTTTGTCCAGGGGCTTCACTTTCACTAGTTGACGATGTATTCTCAACATGATCGTCAGAGGTTGATGACACCGGATTGTGCAAACGAGGAGACCAGTCCCTTAGGATCCGAGGGATGCAAGGACAATCTCGATGATAGTGGTCTCCTTTGCAAATGACACATGGCGATTTAGGCCTGGACAGTGCAGTGTGTGGATTTTCGCTAGACGACGCCTGGTTGCCCCTTTTTGCCTTTGGCTCCTTCTTCTTCTTCTCTTTCTTCTTTTTCTCCTTCTTCTCAGTTACTTGATTTTTGGCTTTACCAGCTTCATCAAGCAAAGAGGAAGGAGGAGAGGGAGAATTGGATGAAGTAGAAGGTTGGGGGGTAACCTTGGTATCATTTAGTTGCTGACTTGATTGTTTAGGAATCACGGTGTTCTGAACGACAGAGGTCGAGAAGAGCCATACGGGCAAGCCGATTGTCAATCCTGGAAGTGAAAATGTGGCCATATGAGGTGCACCAACATCTCCCCAAGAGGAGAAAGGACTAGGATTTCCTCCAAGGGAAAATCCTTGGTTGGTGGACTCCATTTTTCTCAACCTAAGACCAACGTAGGAAAGGTGATGTTTATTCCGATTAAAATAAATTTTAGACGCTTTGACACAACTTGTTTTTTCAATTTTTAAGAGTCGAGAAAAAACAAAAGATGACTCTAGTCACCTTCGATTTTTAATGAGCTTGAAGTGACAAGTGCTCAGATGGACCTTTTCCTTTAAGGATTCTGAAAAGGAATGAAAGAGACTACTCTGGAAATCTAGACAGAGGGATTACCAAACCAATTGCAAAACTGCAGAATACTTTTTGTGGTACGGCAGTCAATCTTCTCGAATGCTGTGTTCAGTGCATTGCGATCGATAGGGCGACAGACACGGCTTCCTATGGATAAAGGATAAAGCCTATTGTGGTATCCCAATATATACTCGACGGTACGTGGGAGCACAAGTACGTACTGGCACTTGTCGTCTCAAAGTGGAGGAATCACCCAACCAGCAATGAAAACAATAGTTACCAGGCTTTACGAAGCCGGAATAAGTCTCTAGCCTAGACTTCTAAATGTTGTGCGTTAGGTTCCAAAGCGTTTTTAGATTCATTAAATTTATTTTACAGTTGATCTTGCTTAAGAAATTTTCCTTTCAGGTTCATCACGTGATGTAGATATACAATTCCTAAAACGCAATCTAAGATGATAAAAAATCATTTAATCTTCTTTTTGCAATGAAAATCCTAGCTACTAAGGAAAGAGAGACGATATTCTTTCAACATAGAGCAGAGAGCACACACTATATGCACTGTCCTAAATCAAACCAACAAATAGTCTAAATGCAAATGCACATGCATGTATTTGTTTTTCAGCCTTCTTAATGTGTGAATGATAAAAAGAAAGCTAAGCGCAAATCTGAATTATTTTTCAAAGTGACATTACTAACAAGCTTCTTTTCAAAACAAAATAAAGACAATGACGACACTTTGTTATTTGGAATTGAAAACTTGCTTTCGACACTTGAAAAAAACTACTAATTCAAATCAAATACAAGAGTAACAGTGTAATCGACTATCAAGAACAATCAGATTCTCTTCTATGACTGAAAACGACACTTCCAAATCAAGAAACGACAGTTCAATTATGCTACTTCTTTGTAAAAGAGAACTGAAAATGGCTCACAATACATAAAAACATTTACAGTTCTTTGCACAATGGAGGCGGAATAATGGCAAGGAAGGGGGTTTCCAACAGAGGTATATTGACTACAAACAACAAAACTCCTGAATAGAGCTGAAAAGAGTGAAAAAACAAAAGTCTGGAGGCAAAATTAGCCCTTTCTGATCAACGCACTTGTTACATAGGGATTCCAGTATGCATCCCACCTACAGCACATGGGAATTGCGATGCATACTGATATCCTTGAAGAGAGGGTGCGATGGTACAGTGCTAGACTTTTGATCCAGTTCTTGATCACAGTTTGCAGCACAGTTCAGGGATTTAGGCCGAGCAAGTGATAATCAGTAATTAAATCATAGGGGTAGATCTAAGGAGGTTACTAGAGCCACCACAAGGGCAATTAGAGAGTTTTTAAATCGATTGTTCAGTTCATAAACAAAACTCGGAGATAGACTGAAGCATCATTGATCTACTTTGCACTTGCATAGCAAATGCAGTTCAAAGGCTAGCTAGCTTGACTTCAGGCTCCGTCTGTAAGTTTATAAAGCAAAAAAATATAGACAAACAAACAATCTATTCGCTCCCCAGCGGAGTCGCCATTTTGTTATCAGGAAATCTAGTGTCTATGCAGAGCTGCTAGTCCCACTAAGACTGGTAGCTATCTTAGAAAAAAACAAACTAAAACTACTTTCGTTTTCTTTTATGAGAAGTAGATAAGAGGGGAACAAAGAAGACCAACCTCTGTCTTGCGCTTGGTTCCTTGCTTGATTCCTCTCCCTTCTGATAGATCTTTGCCACTCGCTTCCTTGTCTACCCAGCTTCAAAGAGCACCTGTGGAATCAAAGCAGCATAACACTATCCAAGAACAGAGATCTACTATCATAAACAATATAGGACCAGATATATATTGACCACACAAATGCATATATCATCAATAATACAAGAATCTGGAGGAAAACTTGAATAGCTTTATTAATAATCAAGAATAGCAAAGAGGATTACAACCAATTGTTCTGACCCAGCGTCATCCTCTCAGCAAGAAAGCCCTTCTTCACCTCATGAAAAGCTTAGATCACCCAACACTATGATGTTACACCAAGAAACCAGCGGCACTTCCTTACAAGATACAAAATTCTAGCCTCTGGATCTATGGGATGAGGGATCCATATATAGATGTTGGTAAGGGGGGTGAGTCAGCTTTTGAGATTTGATTAGTGTCCTCTCTCTGATAGTTCTTGATTCCACTTGGAGATTGATGATCTCTTACTCATCCCTGGGCGAATGCAGAGAGGCAAGTGTCACAGGAGAAGTTTCTGGAAGATTCCATGATCCTCCACCTTGCAGATTGACCCTGCCATTTGTCCACTCTCGCCCATCGCACCCCATAGAAGGGCTTTTCAATATGCATCGCACCTCTCGTGTGAATTTAGATGGGATGCAACACACTTTGACCATGGAGCAGGTGAGATGGTCCAGTTTTGACCAATTCTAAGTAGTTTTTTCATGGAGAACTTCTGGGAGATGATGTAATCAGCTGACCTTGTTCTTATAGGGGTTGGAACAACACTTTTAGGGACTTAAGAGCCCTTGGTTTATGGACATTTATGATTGGGGTTGCAGTGCCCAAAAATGTCTATAACACATGGGTCTAAAGCACTGAACTAAATTATGTTGCGGATATACGATTGGTCTGAAGTGTTGACCCAATTTATGGTAAATGGTTGACACTATTGGGTTACCATGTGTCACAATTATGACTCGTTTATGGTGATGATTTGTTACAACCTTTTCTTAGAGCAAAATTTTCAACTAAAAGAACATATGTCTAGTCATATGAATACCTCCCTAGTTAAGAGGGAGTGTTGAATTTTGTAGCTATGGTCGGTCTTCATAATTTATATTTTAGCCCTTGTAATGAATAAATAATTTGTAAGACATGTCCTTCATGTTATTTTGATTATATATATCTTGAAGTAATTATTATCAGACATGTTCCTAATGTTGGATTTAAAAGACCCCGGATGCGGGTGATATATGAGATGGGACAGGCGTTGGGAGATGGCCACATGCCAGCCCGTGGCCATCACGTGGCAGCAGTAAAGAACACAGCCATCGACTGCAGCTGGTATAAGGTGGGATGGCAGAAGAGAGTTAATGATCCGCGAGGTAATTTGGCTCAGGCGACGGCAGCAATTATGGCGGGGGAGCTCCAAAGCAGAGCTGGTGAAGTTATAAGGGACATCGCTGCTTGGGATCAGAGAATGTTTGGGGTTTTGCAGTTGCCTGGCCTCTCCGTCTCTGTCGGGATTTCTTCTCCGTCTGTCTGGTTCATCCCTCAATCGGAGTTGGGTGCAGGGGGTCTGGTTGCAGGGGATTTGAACTACCCTGTGGTCTGTTGGAATTTCGCTCCTCTGCATCCCACGAGAATGGTGAGACCTCGACAACGCATGCTTAGCCGCCGAGGTACTTCCAGAGGGGGAATCACGCGTAGTCATGAAGTGGACAATGCTGTCCATTGTTGCCATTGCAACCTCGCTCACTCTATAGACGCCAACCCCCTCCACTCCAGCCAATTCATGGATGCAGGGGCTTCGAGCTCGAATGCCCTGCCTGCCTTTGGTTCGGCTATATTCAATTTCAGCAGTGCCATGAACAATCCGCGGATTAGCGCGCATGTCTCAGTCTTGTTCATAGAAAATGCCCAGGAAGATGAGGAAGCCCTGGATGAACAAGGGCAGAGGATGAATGACAATCAGAAGCATGAAGCAGCGGCCTCTGAAGCGGACAAGGAGCAGAAGGTTAAGGATGCGGCCTCAGACCTGGAAGACGTAATGCAACGCAAGCAAGATAAGAAGCCGGGAACTTGCGAGGAGGAAGACACCTTTCCCACTGCGGCTGAAAGAGAAGCCTATGGCTGGTGCCGGGTCGAGGAGGTGCAAATGGACGACTGAGGACGCCCGCACATAAGGTTTCTATGGCCTTCTGTATGGTCTTTTGCTGTTTGTTTTTTGACTCTGTTAAAGTAACAATGCTTCTGGTCTCTTTAGTGTCTGGGTCTATGTCCATGTTCCTGAATTTTGTGTCAATGATTAGGGTAAGGTCGGTGTCCCCTGCGTGGGATGAAATGGTTGGTGCCCCTGCGAGGGCGTGCTCCGATGGAAGTCTGGTTTCTGTGTTTGACGCCCTTGTGTGGGCTAGTTTTGGGATGACTCAATTGCTCTCCTGTTTCACCATGATGTAATTTTGATACCTGTACATAATATAATAGTTTAGTCTTTTACCGAGCAAAAAAAATGTTGGATTTAAAAGAGAAAATTTAAAAATCTGAATTTTGATTTTTTGGCTCCAATATAGTCAATTCAACCCTCCCTCAAGTCAAGTTAGCCCAGTGAAGAGATACACCCATTTTGGATAGGCTGATCACTATATAAAGGCATTCAACCTCCTCAATAAAGGAAACTTTTTTTACCTCACACAAGTAAGACAATTTTTGGGCATCCAAGAAGGACAAGAAGGAAAAAAGAAGGGCGAAGATAATATTTCTCTCTAACTTTCATCTCTCTCTCCTAGCTCGCACTTGTGATTTTGGGTAGTTTTTCTAGGCAGTAATTTCTGGGCAAATTCTATGTAGGTTGAAATTATGGGAAGGGCAAGTTTCTGGGGATATTCTGGAGGCTAAATTTAGCCTAGGGTTGATCATATCAAAGCTAGTTGCTGGGTAGATTGGGAGGCTTGACTTGAGAGTCGTTGAGCAGGTTTGACCATAAGCATTGTTTGTCTATTTGACATCATTGTTGATGAGCTGCATTAAATCTATCTCTTGTTGAACTGGATAATTTCTCTAAGAAAAACATTGCTAGGTTTTTACCCAAGTGAGTTTTCTAGGGAAAATCCTGTGTTTTATTTATGCATTGTGATCTTTACTGTCCTTATGGTTTTTATGGGTGAATTTTTGAAGTGTAATTTCTTAAAGATAAATTGGAATTGTTAAAAGAATATCTATATCATTTGAAGTAATTAACTGTATTTCAAAAATTAGTGCTTGTCTCTACTGCACTTGGAATATCAACAATTTTATTATTACATTGTTCCATATTTTTATCCTTAGTTAAATTGTCCAAGTCATATTGCACACAAATGAATAATCTCTCTCTCGAATGTTTGAGACTTCACTTTAAATATAAGAGTCTGTATAATTTTTTCATAAAAAGAGTTTTGAAAGTGTTGGATAGACTTAAGCTCCCCCTTTTCTTAGTATATAATTGATCGACACTCAAAGAACACATTGTACCATCAACTTTGTTAAAAACTAGGAAAATACTGAGAGGGGGAATGAATTAGTATTTTAAGAATTTTCAAAATTCGTTTCTCAAAGTAAAAATATTTAGCATACCAATATTAATCAATAGCACACCAAACTCATAAATCTCGAATAAGATATTAATGTTGAAACTGTAACATACCCCCTGCTATCCCTAGCCCCAACTAAGGGTAGAAGGAGGCTGTTACTAAGATGACCCAACATCCATACTTTAGTTATGGAGACAAGGTCTTAATTTTTCAACGTTTTACAACTATATAAGAACATTAAATGATAGCACCATTTTTTTCATCTCGTCAAGACCTTTACAATGACATAAAGTTTGTTCCAATCCAAATTCTGGATCAAAAGATATGGATGATTAAAGTTTTTCCCATTTAGTCAATGCCACATTGATTAGGCTTATCACGTGGCACCCACATGGATTTTAGAGTCACAAGCCATATGGCCACTGTCGACCCATTCATACTTGTTAGACTCCTTTACCACGTCCAACATACAATGGACATAATATATACATATACAGATATATAGTACACAAGCGCAAGCCTTCTATGGCCATGATACCACCCACGTGGTAGACTTTCCCAAGATACCGACTCACTCATATGTAGGGACCATACAAAAATGAATGAACACACATATGGGTTTATGAGATAAGCAAGTTCGAGACCTCAATGGCCACCATTGGATCCCTAAATTGCCCTCATTTTGACACCCTCTTTCCCTTTATTTTCACTTATTCCATAGATGTTTTTGCTACATTTACAAGATATAAGGTCATTCAGGTCATCCTCAAGTATAATATAAGGTATCATTCATTCGTAACTTGTAATTTGTTACTTCTTTGTGACATTTATTGAAATATGTCTATGGCTACCGAAATGTACAAATTTCTTAGCTAATCAAAATTTCTATAGCTAAGTCCATGGTTAGGCAGGTTCCCAAGACATTGAATATGAAAAGAGATGTGGAAAAATGCCAAATGTCCAGTACAAGGATATCCACCTATCACTCTTACCTGGAAGACCATAAAATCTGAGAATCTAATTGGTCAAAGCAAAAGTCAACTCTAGTTATAGAAGACTATACTCACGCAAAGTTCCAAGCTAAACAATGTCATCATCAGGTGAGCATGGAATCAAGAGAGCGAGGTTTGATATTTAAATTTGATGATGTGTTAAATGAGAATCTTCATGATTTTCTCTTCTCGTAGCAAATCATGAAGAACAAACCTTCTGTTGTAATCAAGAAGCCTAAGTTTCAATTGAGGAACTTGCCTCTCAACGTTATTTTCTTAGAAACTATTGGTTTAAAGTAGTATAAATTGCTTCAATCTGAAGTAAATATGATCATTTTTTAAGCTCTGTAATCATTATTACTTTCTAAGACTTTATTTCTAGTGAATGTAATTACTCTATTCCTATTCGAATGTGTTGGTGATCTGATCTGTTTATTTGAGTTTTCACGCCTCACGATCACTAGGAGAGCCCCATGATGAGTGGTGAGATAATATAATATTGTTTTATTTCATTCTTCTTTAGTATTTCTTTCAATATAGTTTAAATTAGTTTGACGCCTTTTTATGCGTAGTTATTCATTCAAGTTTGATTGCAAGAGTTTGGGCCCTCAACATTAAGAATAAAATACCAAAACATTTTCTTTTATTAGCTTGCACACTTGTCGCTTAGTCTCATATTTATGGTTCATGTCTGGATTAAATCTCATTAAGACTGTGCACATTAGTAATTTGTTAAGATTTCCCGTTACTACTTTGGAAGACAATTTCGTTCTTGCTTTAATTTCTTATGCACTTGGAGAATAATGGTAATTTCAATTTGATTAGAACAAAGCTAGAGTATATTTGTTTCCTTTCAAGTTCATTAGAATAGAGTCCCTTTAATTTCTTAATAGTATATAGTTTAAATTCTTCAAAATAACATAGACTTTCAATTTTTCTGATTAGTATAATCTTTAAATTATGCTCAATTAGAATAGACTTTTAATTTTAGTTTGATAGAATAAAATTTTAAATTCTTAGATTAATATGCTTTGATTTCCTTCATCCTACTTTAGTCGATTTTGAAATTGATCTTACAAAAAGAACATGTGCATAAATAAATAAGACCTAGACTTGAATAATTGAACTGTGCATCTTGCTCTTAGATTTAAATCCTTAATAAAAAATAAACCTCCTAGCATATATAGTGCACATACACTTCGCAAGGATACAAACCCGTGGTTTGAAAATTTAATGACATAATTTAACCAATAATTAAATTACCCAACATTTTTGGCGCTGTTGTTGGGGAATTATATATAGGACTTTATTTTTGATTTTGACTTGCATATCATATTAGATGCATTCATTTTCTAGATGCATAGTTAAAATTATATTAAAATATTTAGGATGCATGTATAGAGAATGAGATTCTAGGGGTAGATTTGTAAGTAGAGGTAGAGGACGTAGTTCAATACCAACATCACCAACCACCCCCGCTAGACCACGTAGTGCCACACCATCCATCGACACTCACATTCCATCCATAGCAGGTAGACATAGACTCCCTGAAGTGCATATATCTGAAATTCAGCCTAGGGATTCACCAACCTCATCTACAGAAGTTGTAGTTGAAGAACCTACATCCCCTACTGAAGGAGTCATATTTCTTTCTTCAACAGGTGAACAACTCTTAGGATAGGAGTTAGAAGTACCTAGTGAAGAGGAAGAATTGGAAGAGGAAAACTTTTCTAAAATACCATTAGTAGAAGAACTAGAGGAAGAATAAGTAGACAACCCTATTGTTGAACCTTATATTAGCTCTGAAGAATCTACAATGGCAGGAGAGGGAGAAGGAGAAGTACACAATGGAGAGGAAATACCAAGGATTGGTGGAGGAAGAGGTAGAGGAGGTAATAGAGGAGGTCGAGGTGGTAGAGGTGGAAGAGGAGATGATAGATATTTTCATGAAGATGACCCTTTTGGATTCCCCATATTAGATACAAATACCACTACTACCATGAAAAATATCTCACCCTATGTCCTTCCTAATTTTCATGGCTTAAGAGCTAAGGATCTAGAAACATTTCTTTTTGAGTTTGAGGTATTGTGCGGAACATACAATTATTTACTCAACTCTCAAAAATTGAAATTATTCCCCGCTACTCTAAAATATGGATCCCTTAAGTGGTTCAGGGGTCTAGGAATACATTCTATTAAAACATGGGATGCTATGAAAAGAATATTCCTAGAAAATATAAATATTATTGCATGCACCATGACCTTAAGGATGAAGTATTTAAGATGGTTCAAAAAGAGGATGAAAACCTTGAAGATTTGGCGGAAAGATTTTTCTAAAATATTAAAATGGATAAATTTCATAATTTAGATGAGGACACATTAAAAATTCTCTTGCTAAAAACCATAAGGTATGAGTGGATTGATCTTCTAAATTTAATGGGGAAGGGGGATGTCTCTCAATCGTCATTTGAAGAAATTTGTGAGTTGTGCAAACACATTGCAAGAGGAAAGGAAAAATACGGTAAGAACCCAAGAAAATCTGCATCTGGAATAGTAATAAGAGTAGAATTAGGAAATTTGCTTGATAATCTTAAAACTGACATCCTTGGAAATCTTAGTGAACAACTAAATACTTTAAGGATACAAAACAAGCAAAAAGATAAGAATGTTGCATTGTATATTTTATGTCCTAGATGTAGGAAAAACATACTTTGTGAGAATGTTCCCTTGACAGTGTTGAAACATGTGTTATATGTGGGAAAAATCATGACACAAAGGAGTTCCCTTCAATACTTGTTCTTAAGGTTGTTTTCCAAGAATAAGTTAGAACAAGTCAATATGAATCACTTTTCTATGTTTCCCTCAGGAGACCTTGGCAACCTCGACAAATAGGTATGGTACAAGATCCCAATGCACAATATCAATCATATGCACAACCAAAAAGAAATTGGAATGCACCTATGCCTTGGCAAACTTGGCCACCTCAACCACAAAACCCATCTTGGTCACAAGGTTGGAAAAATTCTTATGGTAGGAATCCTCAATATCCTCAATTTCAACAACCATACCCTCAGTACTAATCACAATATTACACTCAACCTTCATAACCTACTCAACCACAATTCCAACCTCAATTAACTTCAAGTAAACCACTTCCCTTGCCATTTACTCCATTTCCTCAAAAACCTAATCAACTACCTGCTCAACCACTCCCAAATCCAAATAATAAAACCCCTCAACAACCCATCTATAATGTTGAGGGTCAAAATTTTCAAGCTTGTATGATAGCTCCTCTAGGTCTAAATGATGTCCAACTTAAATTTGGTCGAGTCTTGCAAAATAAATCACCACTAATTGTCATCCAAGAATATAAGGAGGATAAAGTTCCTGAAAAAGAGGTATCTCTTGATCAAGAAAATACTCCTCCAAAGGAAGATGTTCCTACACAATTAGGTGACAACCAAATAAAATAAAATCCTATAATTCCTCTAGTAGAACAACCTTTTGTTTCCTTACAAAGTCCTCCTTTTCCTGAAAGGCTTCAAATTGATAAGGGAATAGAAAGAAAAATCATTTTACCTGACTATAATATGCTAGATGAATTGAAAAACATTTGCATCAAAATTCCTTTACTTCAAGCTATAAAGGAAATACCCATCTTTGCAAAAACAATAAAGGAGTTATGCATTAAAAAACTAGGAAGAAAAAGAAAAGACATTAAAAAGATTCAATTCGTAGGAAATATCACAGATATTATGATGGGGAAACCAATAGTCAAGATATATTTAGATCCAGGAAGCCCCATTGTAAAAATTGACATCAATGATATTGAAATTCCAAACACTCTGATTGATTTAGGAGAAGTCAGCCTTTAATATCACAAGAAAACATACTATGGACCAAGTGAAGGCACCTAGTGTTGGGCGCAACCCAACTTGGCCTAGATTTGATGAAGACTCCGCATTTTTGGGAGAGTAGTGCGAAGTAAAGGATGCAATAGAGCGCAAAGTGGACCTCGCAGTGGAGTAGTGGAGCACCAAAGTGGGCCGCGTAGTAGATATACCGAATGGTATATGGGCTTAGGGGTGGGTTGAAGCCCCTCGTTTTTGTTAAAAGAATGTAATTTTGTAAATGATGAATGGTTTTTGACCATAGTAGCTTGTATTAGGGGAGTCCATAGTATATGGACCATGGTATTGCGATGATATATCCCTCGATGTTACAATATATATAGGGATGAATAATAAAGAAAGAGATAGTATTGAATGGTTGTATCTTTGTGAGTTGTGGTTTGGGCAAGAAGGCGAGGCTTTGTAGTTGAGTGCGCAGAGGCCTAAGTCCGCAAATAAGTGTGTAGACTGCCTGTAGCTGAGTGCGCAGGCCAAGAACTATTTGTTGTACAAATTTTCTATTATAAGCAACAATTCTTGTGTACATAGTCCCACATTGGGATGGACCATGGTAAACATAGTGCCTTCATGCGTTTATCTGCTTATTATCTGTTGTAGCATAACAGTTTATTACAATTGCATATTGTTTCAGTACAATGAAGTTTTATGGATTTATATGATATGTTTTAAGTTATGAATGTAATGTGGCAGAGTAATGCGAAGTAATTTATGAATCTTAAGTATAAGAAACCACAAAGACACCACATCTCCGGATCCATCAAGGCTGCAAAAACCTTGCAGTGAAGGGGTATAAGGACAAAATTGTTGCAGTGCAATTCAAGTATGAAATGCAGATTAGTGAGCTGCAAATGAAGCTGCAACCAACTACGCCATAGGAAGTACGAGATTAGAGGGAGACTGACCTAAAGACTGTAATGGCCAGCATCTCCACAACATTAGCAGACTATGGAAAATTGTTAGATGAAAGTTTACAATTTTGGACTTCCTGCAGGAAGATCCAAATGTATAGAAACTATAGGAAGAAATGTAGCAGAAGCACCAACAGTCAGAATGAATTTGTGCATCTGCAAAGATCCTACCCATCTCGCAGAGGCTCATGAAGATAAATGAGAGTAAGGCCCTCCAAAAGAACATTGAGGAACTGAAGAAGGAGGAGCATATTTTGATAAAGAGGACTCAGCCTTGGCAGGATGAGGCCCTCTAGTTATCGCAGGCAGTGGATGAGAAGCTTTGACAAAGGAAGATAGTGTTGGTACAAAAGGTTGCAAAACATGTAACAAAGGCACTATTGGAGGAAACACACAATGAGGATAAGCAGGTGACAAAAACTCTACAACAGTTCAACCAAGCCTACAACAACATCGCAACAAAAATCAAAAGCAAAGAAACTGAGTGACTCGGGATGAGTCACATGTGAGTGTTGGGGGTTTGTTGGGCACAACTCAACTTGGCCTAGAATTTGACAAAGAATTTACATTTTGGGGAGCGGAGTGTGAAGTAAAGGATGCAGCGAAGCATGAAGTGGACTGTGCAGTGGAGCACCAAGGTGGATTGTGCAGTAGATATACCGTGTGGTATATTGGCTTAGGGGCGGGTTGAAGCCCCTCTTTTTTGTTAAAAGAATGTAATGTTGTAAATGATGAATGGTTTTTGACCATAGTAGCTTGTATTATGGGAGTCCATAGTATATGGACCATGGTATTGCGATGATATATCCCTCGATGTAATAGTATATATAGGGATGAATAATAAAGAAAGAGATAGTCTTGAAGAATCACATCATGTATTGAATGGTTGTATCTTTGTGAGTTGTGGTTTGGGAAAGAAGGTGAGGCTTTGCAGCTGAGTGCGCAGAGGCCTGAGTCCACAACTGAGTGCGTGGATTGCCTACAGCTGAGTGCGTAGGCCAAGAACTGTTTGTTGTACAAATTCTCTATTATAAGCAACAGTTCTTGTGGACGTAGTCCCACATTGAGATGAACCAGGATAAAATATGTGTCTTCATGTGTTTATCTGCTTATTATTTGTTGTAGCGTAGCAATTTACTACAATTTCATATTGTTTCAGTACAATTAAGTTTTATGGATTTATATGATATGTTTTAAGTTATGAATGTAACATGGCGAAGTAATGCGAAGTAATTTATGAAGGTTAAGTATAAGAAAACATAAAAATACAACATCTTCGCATCCCTCAAGGCTACAGAAACTTGGTTTTTCATCCTCCCATAGTCAATTCAGGTGAGACTCTGATTTGCTGCAGGTCATTGCCGAAAGGGCCAGTGATTGAAGGTTTTGTTGGTGTGAAGTAAAGAATCGAACTTGGGTCAACCCAACCTAAGCCAACACCTAATATTTAATATACCCGAAATTTATTGCAATTAGCAGATATATCTGTTATCAAGTCTAATGGCATATCATAAGGTGTGTTGATATCATTAGATTCATGGGAATATCCTGTTGAATTTATGATTTTGACTCCCAAGAATAATTTATGAGGGAATCCATTGATCCTTGGTAGACCTTGGCTAGATACAATTGATGCATTTATAAGTTATAGATATGGAGATATGTATATTTCTGATGGAAGTTCCACTAAGAAGTTCACATTATATCCTCTTGCAAAAACAATAACTGAAATGGAAAGTGAAGTTTGGATTGATGATGATCATAATGAAGTCTGAGAAAATATTCAACTAGTGTTTACTATTTCACAAATTGATGAAGAGGATCGATGAATAAATTTGATAAATAATAATGACCCTTCTTCATATTGTGAACGAGATCCAAGTTTTCAAGAGAAATGTGACATTGAATATTTTTCATCTCGAAAATCCAAAGTAGCTTTACATTCCATAGAAAACTTTGGAAATTATTTAGTAGAACTTTTTCTAGGCAAAACATTAAATATTAACAATCACTTGGAGTAATTTCAAAAGAAACAACTGATAAAGATGCTACAAAAACATTCTTCTACATATGCATGGGAATACACTGACATGAAGGGAATTGACCCTAATACATGTATGCATCATATTTATATTTAAGAAAATTCCAAACCAGTAAGACAACCTCAGAGAAGGATGAATCCCAATCTAAGGGAAATTGTTAGAGAGGAACTACAAAATTTTCTTAATATGAATTTCATTTATCCAATCTTATATAGCCAATGGGTTTCACCTTTAGTGATTGTTCCTAAGAAGAATGGAAAGTGGAGTGTGTATTGACTATAGAGAATTAAACAAAGCTACTTTAAAAGATCATTTTCCACTACCTTTCATTGATAAAGTATTAGATACTTTAGTAGGGAAGAAATATTTTTAATTTCTTGATGGTTTCAGTGGATATAACCAAATTCAAATGGCACCAGAATATCAAGACAAAACAACTTTTACATGTCCATGGGGTACGTATGCTTACATGGTACTTCCTTTTGGTTTATGTAATGCACTTGCTACATTCCAAAGAGCGGTTTTAGGTATCTTTTCTGACTTGATCCATGATTATGTAGAAGTTTACATGGATGATTTTTCTATCTATGGAAGCAATTTTGAAGAAGCTATGAATAAATTAGAAAAAGTTATCATTAAATGCAAAGAAGAAAATATTTCATTAAGTTATGAAAAATACTTTATGATGTTTAATGAGGGAATTTATTTGGGGCATCATATTTCAGGTGCTAGAATCAAGGCAGATGCATCTAAGGTAGAGCTAATATCCAAAATTCTAGTCCCTACTCTTCAAAGAGATGTTATAAGTTTTCTTGGTTTTACAGGTTACTATAGAAGGTTTATAAAAAACTTCACAAAAATGGTCTCTCCACTCTTTAAAATTCTTATAAAATTTTGTGATTTTGTTTGGAATACTGATTGCCAAAAGGCATTTGAATCATTGAAATAGAAATTACTGAAGCACCAATTTTAAGAGGGAAAAACTGGTCTCTCCCATTTCATATCTCAAATGATGCTTAAAATACAACTTTAGGAGCCAATTTAGGACAAAAATACTTGATTCCTTATGCTATTTACTATACAAGTAAAAATTTGACTCCTATAGAGTTAACTTATACAATTATTGAAAAGAAGTTTTTAGTTGTTGTTCATGCCATTAATAAATTTAGACATTATATCACTGGTTATGAAACTTTCATTCATACTAATCATTCTACCATTATGTATTTAATGAATAAACCAATTACTAATGGAAATATTAGTAAACGGCTTTTATTATTACATTAATTCAATATTATCATCCTAGATAGGCGAGGAAAGGAAAACACAATTGTTGATTTCCTCTCCGGGATGCAGAATGATAATATTGATACCCATGTAAAGGATAATTTTCCCAACAAATATCTTTTTGTAGTATATACTAAAACACCTTGGTTTGCATATATTGCTACTTATTTGGCTACAGGAAAGTTTCCTCCATAACTGTCATCCAATGAAAGACATAAAGTCATCAAAGCTAGTGAACCCTACTCATGGATAGAGGGAGAATTGTATCGAACAAGACATAATATGATAATCCATAGATGTGTTTGAGAAGATGAAGTATTATAGATATTAAAAGCTTTTTATGATGAACCATGTGGAGGACACTTCGCTGATAGAAGAACTATATAAAAAGCGATTTTTTTTAGGGTGTTACTGGGCTTCTCTTTTTAGACATGCCAAGGAATATGTAAAAAGATGTGATAGCTGCCAAAGAAAGGGAAAGACCATTCAATCAGATGAGATGCATCCATAGCCTTAGGTACTCATAGAGCCTTTTGAAAAATGGGCTCTATATTTTGTTGGTCAAATCAATCCTCCATCCAAATAAAAAGCTACATTCTTGTTTGTACAAATTATGTTACAAAAATGGGTAGAAGCTAAGCCACTTCCTTTTTCTACTAAAAATGTTGTAGTTACATTTCTTTTTTAGGATATTTTCACCATTTTAATGTCCCAAGGGAAATTGTGACAGATCAAGGTGCTCAATTCACATATAAGTTGGTGCAAAAAATTATGAAACAATGCAAAATCAAGCATCAGAAATCCACTCCATATCATCCACAGGCCAATGGGCACGTGGAATCTACCAAAAAAGTACTTAAAGCTTTACTAACCAAGATAGTACACTTGCACATAAGAGTTTGGGCAGAAAATATTCTGGGGGCTCTTTGGGCATACCACACCATATGGAGAAACATTACTGGACATACTCCCTATGATCTTGTCTATGGGAAGAAAGTATTGCTTCCAATTGAATTCCAAGTGGAGACCTTTAGAACAACAACAAAGTTGGGCCTTGATCTATCTGAAGCTCAAAAACAAAGATTGGAACAATTGAATGAGTTAGATGAGATCCAATAAGATGCCATACAAAGAACAAACATAATCCAACAACAAAGAACCAAGTGGCATGAAAAATTCATCAAACTCAAGAACTTCAAGCCATGTGACTGGGCTCTTCTTTTTTATTCTAAGTTTAAGGATTTTTAAGGAAAATTTTAGACACATTGGCTTGGTCCCTATGAAATAGATATTGTTTTTGATAATGGGGCAGTTAGAATTAAGACTATTGATGAAGAAAATATTACCTTCCTTGTTAATGGGAATAGGTTGAAATTATATCATAAGCCCTCGATAAGAGAAGACTTTGTTAGACATATGGAAGATTATTATGATTTGAAATTGGTAAGGAGAGGAGATTCTCCTTCTCTACCACAAGAAGAATTGTAATTTCTTTTACTAAAAAGAAAATAAAATAAAAATAAGAGAGAAAATAATAATAATAAAGACATAGGTATGAAAACTAGCATTGCTGGCATTCCTATGCAGAAAATCCCAGCTGGAAACCAAGGGGTCCTTTGAAATTTAGATTTTTAAATTCCATTTTCTTTTTCCCATTTTTTCCTTTATTCCTCTTTCTTTCTTTGAAATTATAATAAATTTTTGAAGTTTTAATAAAATATTTGGAAAAATTTGTTTCTCTTTTAAAGAGAACTCTCAATATTCATCAACAACATAAACATAAATCATCATATTTCAACAACAACAACAACAAGTTTCAAGCGAATAATAAAGAAGCTGCAGAATATACAACATTCTGTAGCTAATCTTACATTTTGTAGAAAATGAAAGACCTACAATTATTTTCAACTAGCAAGAATTCACAAGGCATCATGAACCTGCAATAAAGAAAAGTAAGTACATCAAAGGTATGCACATGGGATATTAAATCATTTTTCATTAAAGGAAGCAATATATCTATGGGTTTATCAAATGTTTATGATACATCCTTTGAAATGATGCCCTAAATTATAACCTAACTCATAACCTTATTCCGTTACTCATTTTCATATACCATTCCACCATGTCAAAAATCTCTTCCAATGAATACAAATCATTCAAAATATCCTGAATTATAATGGTCCTGGGAAATTAGATCTATTGAATCATGGAAGGTCATTAATAAAAGAGCAAGAGTTTAATTGGAATTAGACTACTACTTTGACAACCTATTTCACTCCAAACCCTACCACCATCAAACCATTCCATTCCCACATTTCTCCATCCATCCATGTCAATTGAGGTGATTTGGGGGCACAAATTCTCTCTTCCACAATGGGTGTTATCATCCGATATGAGCCAAATGGAACAAATTTTCTTAGCGCCTACCCACAAGTTAAAAATCAGTTGCAAAAGGAAGGGTGGTTTAAATTATTTGAAAATTTTGATGGTGATGAATCTCAAGTCACCAAAACATTTTCAAGAGCGTTTGAGGGAATTAAAGCTGAGATTCAAGATATAACATTAAAAATCACAGAATCCTTCGTAACAGAGGAAATAAAGCTTCCAAGGTATGGTGAAAGTTGCTTTAAAAGAAAAAAATGAAGGATGAGCAGTGGAATACCTTCCTGCATAATCCAAGTATGGATATTTCATCTTTCAAGAAAGGAATTCCAGTCACAACACTCAAATCTAAATGAAGAAACTTGTTATTAGTGCTTCAAAAATTTCTTACTTGTGAAGGTAGATTTGGAACCCTACTATTTTACCATGCCAGATTGTTAATGCACTTTATTAGAGGGAAGGAATTAAATCTACCTTGTTAATGGACGTGGAGTCTTAAAAATATGGCTTTTAATATAAAAAGAGACTCTAGGAATATTAACATGGCTCTATATCACCATGGATTGGTAAAAATTCTTGTTAAGGCACACTTGAAGACCATCGATGATAATTGACAAGACTTTTTGGTTAGGAATCATTTTATAGAAGTTCCAGAAGAAGAGGAGGAACCAAAGACCAAAATAACACGATGTACGATGCCTCAAAATCTTAACCCTAAACCTGTGACAACTCAGGCTGAGGGTTTGACAGTGAATGAACCAGTATAAAAAAAGACTCAACACAATGAGATAGAAGAGGATGTCCCTGTCAGTCAATTTATGAATAAGTTAAGAAGAAAAACAAAATAGAAAATGTTAGAAGAAATAAATCCAGTGAAGTTATAGAACAACCAGATATAATAAAGGAAAAAGTGGAGAAATAGGGCAATAAAAGAAAAACCATGTCAAAAGCAGCATAGCTTGAACAAAAAACAAGGAGAAGCAAAAGGATTTATAAGCACTCAGATGAGAAAAAGAGTCAAGGACCTCCAAAGACTATTGATCTTGATGAAGAAGACAAAGTTGATGCTGAAGTAATAGTAGAACCTCCAAGTCTAGTAAGAAAGACTCCCAAGATCGATATTGCTCAGCAATGTGTCTATGAATACTTGGAAACTCTAGAACAAAAGGCGTAGAAAAAGGTAAATTCTCCTACAAAAACTAAATGTTTTGAAGACTCTTCACATAATGATGTTCGTATGACTAGTCTAGAGATTACTACGACTTCTCGAATAGAGCAAGAAATTATTAATAATTTAAATAAAGAGATTTATGAATCAGAAGTATTGAATAGACATATCAAAGGTGAGAATGATACTATGATGTTGAGAATGTGTCATTGATATAAAAGGAACCAAAAACTTAAGGCAAATAATAGGGGTCTTAGACAAAAAGTTAAAGGATTACAAGGAAAGCTTTTAATGAGGAAGCATCGATGGCCATTAAATGTACAAAACAAAGGGAAATAAACAAACTTGGATCTTTTGATCCAAGCACCAGAAGTTTAGTAACACGGTATCTCTCTAGTTTTGAAATTTTGTGCATGAGGACATGCAACATCTTCAACATGGGGGAATGTTGGATCCATGAATTGTCCTCATTTTGACACCCTCTTTCCATTTCTTTTCACTTATTCCATATATTTGTTGCTACAATTACAAGCTATAAGGTCATACAGGTCATCCTAAAGTATAATATAAGGTATCATTCATTCATAACTCGTAATCTATTATTTCTTTGTGAAAATTATTGAAATATTTCTATGGCTACCGAAATGTGAAAATTTCATAGCTAATTAGAATTTCTATAGCTAAGCCCATGGTCAGGAAAGTTCCCAAGACTTTCAAGATGAATACGAGACATCGATAGATGCCAAATGTACAATACAAGTATATCCAACTGTCATGCTTACCTGGAAGACCATAGAATTTGAGAATCTAACTGGTCAAAGAAAAAGTCAACTATGGTTATAGAAGACTATTCTCACAAAAAGTTCCAAGCTAGATAATGTCAGCATTAGACAAGCATGGAATCAAGTGAGCAAGGTTCAAGATTTGAAGTTGATGATGTTTTAAATGAGAATCTTCATGATTTTTCCTTCTCGTAGCAAATCGTGAAGAAAAAACGTTCTGTTGTAATTAGGAAACCTAAGATTCAATTGAGGAACTTACCTCTTGACGTTATTTTCTTAGAAACTATTGGTTTAAAGTACTATAAATTGCTTCGATCTGAAGCAAAGATGATCGAGTTTTAAGCTTTGTAATCATTATTACTTTCTGAGACTTTATTTCCATTGAATGCAATTACTCTATTCCTATTTGAATGTGTTGGTGATTTGATATGTTGATTTGAGTTTTCACACCTTGTACTTACTAGGAGGACCCCCTGATGAGTTGTCAAATAGTATAGTATTTTTTAATTTCATTCCTTCTTTCAATATGGTTTGAGTTAGTTTGATACATTTTTATGCTATGTTTTTATGCATATTTTTTCATTGAAGTTTGATTGCTATAGGTTGGGCTCTCAGCATTAAGAACAAAATACCATTTTTTTTCTTTCTTTTATTAGCTTGAACACTTTAAATTCTCACTCAGTCTTAGATTTATGGTTCATGTCTAGAATGACTCTCATTAAGACTACACACATTAGTGATTTGTCAAGATTTCCCATTATTGCATTTCAAGCCAATTTCGTTCTTGCTTTGATTTCTTATGCACTTGTAGAATAATGGTTATTTCAATTTGATTAGAATAGAGGTAGAATAGATATGTTTCATTTCAAGTTCATTATAACATAGTCCCTTTAATTGCTTCATATTATAAACTTTCATCTTTTCTCATTAGTATAGTCTTTCAATTATGCTCAATTAGAATATATTTTTAATTTCGATTTTATAGAATAAACTTTTCAATCATTATATTAATATTCTTTGATTTCCTGCATCCTAGTATAGTCGATTTTGAAATTGATCTTACAAAATAACATTTGTGTAACTTCATAGGAGCTATTCTTGAATAGTTGAACTTTTCACCTTGCTCTTAGATTTAAATCCTTAATAAAAAATAAACCTCCTATAATATATAGTGCACATACACTTCGAAAGGATACAAACCCATGCTTTGACAATTTAAATACATAATTTAACCAACAATTAAATTACCTAACAACCACATCACCCTTTTGCATAAAACCCCAATGGGTTCCCATACAACTCCCTGTTGAAACTACCAAGGACATTCCCTATGGGCTACATGGCAATATTCACCTACAATAAGGATCAACCACCCCCTTGAATTATGCACAAAAGCATTTACGCCATGTGACACTTTTCCTATTGACGGTCCCACTAAGTCATCCTAGGGAATAGATCCCGGTGGTTTCTATCAGGCCCTTCATCCAAAATCTCTATGGACCAGGGTTTAGGGTGATATCACTAGTCCCTAATGTTAGGGTGACTTCATCCTTCATCACTCCCTCCTTGTCATGTGCCACATGGGTATGGGTTCCATTATACCTAGCAACCTACAATTCACATAAAATCACATTGAACAAGGAACGCCTAGGCTTTATGTGTCTTTTGCCATTAACACCATGCCCATGCAACACATTTGATTAGAGGCCCCACCAAGACACATCCTCTAGATGGTTATATCCCAGGGTTTTCCTTATGCTCCATTTGAAACCTATAGGGAAGAACCTCTGGGGTCCATCCGACAGTGAGGATGCCCTGGTGATTAACGAATCTAATTTCTTTTGCCTTCATACTTGGTCACCATGCCCAACATAAGACTTATCCCTTTCACTCATATTTAAGGCTTCTACAACCATCAAGAATACATATAATGCATACTTATATCACCGAGTAGAACTCCTTGGAAGTTATTCCTCACAAACTTTTCCCACTTCCTTCAGGGCCTCCATCCATATATGTATTGCATGCAGGTATATGTGAATCTACAAGCCTCCCGCTAACTCTCTTGAGCTTATGAATAATATTATCCTGCAACATATATGTGTGTGTGTAGCTGAGTTAGCTCTTTTGAGCTTACCGGTTTGAAACTAGAGCTAAATAATTAGTTCATTTGTGATTCACTCATTTATTTAATCAATAGAGATATGCCTATATCTCCACACACATGCCTTAAGCCCAATTTCAGATCTAGGATGAGCATAAGGATAAAAAAGTTCTTGAAAGATGACCGAAAACCTGGAATACATTTCAATGCCTGGTTGATATCCTTGGTCATTAACTTATGCATATGAAATAACTCTATGACTAGTTAATATTAATAATACAAAGATCACGAGCAGAGATTAACTTATCAATTCTTCTCGGTTTCATAACTCATACACAAAGATCTTCCCACTTATTTTCATTATGGCCCGTTAAACAAATTTCAAGCTCATAACAAGCCAAGAAGCTACACGCCAATAATAATCCAAGAAAAATCCATGAATACATGCCGAAATAATTTATTTACTCAAGACATATACAAGAATTCAACATTCCCTAAGTAGGAAAAAAATCACATTTCATGTCACATCACAGGCATTTAACCAACACATTAAGTCCATATCAATAAAGGCCTTAGGCCAACACAAAAACTTGGAATTGTTATCACTCCAGGAAACACTCCTAGGTTGCAGATTGGAGATGCCTAGTAACATATAATCTTCAATATTGTTCTCTGAACTATTGGAATGGATGATGGTTTGGATCAAATCTTCCTCCTAGTGTTCCATTGGGCATGGAGTCTATTTAGCATGAAATAAAAATTGGAAAAAACATATTTACAATACCAAGGCTTTAAAGCCTTAAATGAAATAAAGTTTCAAAAACCGCCCATTGACTGGGCCATCAAAGACTTGTAAAAGCCTATTAATTTGATCATCCTCTTCAAAAATTTTGCAGCATTTGACTTTGTCAGGAATAGATGATCTATATTTCACCTCATCTCTGCATGCTTTCGGCCTTAGATGTTTGCTCGGAAGGTTTTGTTGACCTGAAAAGTTAATATGAAAGATGAATCAATGCATTCCTGTGTGGGGGACACAAGGACTACACCTGCTCCTGTAGCTTCCTTAGAGCAAGCCCCATCAAAGAATATATCCCAAATCTGTGGGCATTCTTCCTCTGTGACTTGGCAAACTAGTTTTTTAAGCTGCGTGGAGGCCCACTGAGATTATTCAATCTGAAGAAAACAAGCTCAAAAATCAGTGTCAACAGCATAGATGGGATGTCTAGTGGGATTCCTTTCATCATTGATTATATAAGCCAACTAAGCTTCTTTATATAATCTCCTGCTTTCACCTCCAAAAACTGGGACAGTAGCATAGGATAGATCATTTTGTAATGTTCCACCTAATCTCTTGATCCAGCCTCTGGAAAGCAACATGCCAAACTTGGGGGGTACATTTGCTACAATATCCATCATCATGCTCTTCATGGGCAGCTGAGACAAAGTGATGGCTAGGTTTCTGATTAGTCCCAGACATTTCACCTTTCTAGAGTCAAAAGAAAACATGTCATGATAAGGCTTGGTAATGTCAAGACCCAATTTATCCATGACAGCCTTGGGCATTAGATTATGGCTGGCTCCAGTGTCCAAAAGGCAGTTGTGAAGGATTTTATCATGAATAGTCAGAGATACATAGAATTATGGGGAGCTGTCCTCATAATTTTCAATCATTGGGATGAGAATAACAATTGGTTGGTCATCTTGCAGATTTATATAGTTAGTGGAGGCTTCGATGGCTTTAGGCTCAACGCCCTCGAGGATGGATCTTTTGAAGGACTCATTCTTCACTAGTTTAATCAGAGGCATAGGTATTCTTAGCTTCTAAATTTCTGATTGAAAACTGAAAGGAGAAGGAGACTTGTCAAGGCCTCTTACCTCGTGGGCTGGAGCTTTGAGGATGATAAGATCAACTGCTGGTTGCTTCTGCTTATTAGCTTCCTGTTCTGCAGGGACAACAACTCTTTGAACAGGGGTTTCCTTGGTATCATTCATCTTCGACCTCAGATTATATCTTTGCTGATCTTCAGTTTGTAGAACAGCTTCACTGTCCCACTCTTGGCTGATCTAGTCATTGAATAATGACTTTTCATAAGCAGCTAAGGTTAAAAAAGGGGCACTGCCTTTTTCTTCCATACAATGGATCTCATCATCTTCTTCAAACTGCTCTTCTTCCATTACTGCATTTTGAAAAGGGGGCTTCACCCTTTGGTCTTTATGGGAAATTATGCTTCTTTACAAAATCTGCAACTACTCATTAGCTCTTGTATATTGATTTGGATTTCTAGGAACAAAGGTATTAGGAACCCATCCTTTCCTAAAGTGCTGCTCAACCTTTAATTTGGATATTTCAGAGGCTAATGACTCTATCATCTTAGTCATTTTATCGATCTTGGGATCTAAAGATGATGAAGACTCACCCCTCTGTCTTCTTCTATCAATATTTCCCTTGAGCTTCTCTGCAGCCATGATGTTTGATTCTACTTCCAAGGCTGCATCCTGCATGTCAGCCAAAGTATCACATCGCCTCTCCCTCAATAGTAGATAGAAGTCATAATCAAAGGCACTGGCATAGATGAGTCTAGCAGAGGTAGTGGTGGGTTTTACTTCAGCTGGTATCTTGCTGTACATGCGGTTAAACCTCTTATTAAAATCAGACAACAACTCACCATTTTCCCTCTTTAAGTTCCCAAACTTAGTGTGGTAGTAGAGGAGATCCTTCTTATCCCCCCAATGCTTTAGGAATGCATCATCTAAAGCCTCAATATCTGCCATAGATCTTGGGGTTAGTTCTCTGAACCATTTTCTAGCCTCTCCATCTAGGCTTTGGACAAAGACTCTCATCCAGACATCATCTTCACTAATGCCCAGGTTATCAACATAGCTATAGAATGATTCAATATGTTCTTCAGCTGTAACACCTTTAGTCCCAGTGAACTTAGGCATATACTTCTGATATTCTCAAGTAGGTATCGCATTCAAAGCAGTGGGCAGTACTAGAGGTCCATACCTAGCAGCTATGATTCTTTCCATTTTGGTAGGTGCTTGTGGGCCTGCCATAACTGTGGTGGCTATAAGGGTACTGGAAGTCTGAATGATAGAGGGATGAGGAGTGATTGACAAGACTAAAGGAGTATGATGGATAGGAGGTGAGGTTTCCTTTGGGCTTGCAAAAAAGGAGAACCCAAAGAATAAGGAGCTTTATGAATCTTTGAGAGTTTTTCTTCACTGCTAGTATAAGATGCTATACTCTCAACATGTATTTGTTCTATTGCAGGATTTTCTTGAAGAGATATAGAAGATTGTTTAGATTTACCTGAACTTGATGCTCCTTTCTACAATACCTTTCTTTCTTTGATGATTTTTTCAGGATCAGATACTGGGTCAGCTTGTGGCTTCTGAGGATTTCTCCGAGTATGCCTCACACTCTGAGCCAAAACTATGAAGTGAAGTCACCAAGAGGTTCAGCCTCCAGTAGAGTCGCCAGATAGATGATTACAACCAAAAAAGTGCCCAGACTTTGTCTATCATCAAAGCTGGATTTGTGTCGTTTCCTAGGGAAGCTGAGCTTCAGTTTCCTCTCCCCAGCAACGACGCCAATTATGTTATCACTCTAGGAAACTCTCCTAGGTTGCAGATCAGATATGCCTGGTAACATATAATCTTCAATATTGTTCTCTGAACTATTGGAATGGATGATGGTTTGGATCAAGCCAGATAACCGTTTCAACTATGTTTTCACTCCAAACATGCATGAACACCCTTAACTTGACAAGGCTTTAGACCACTAATGCTTAATAGTTTGTAGATTCAATGGATGGATGGAGAATACTAACCATACCGACATATGCATATATATAAACACATATGAATGGCTAGATACATGCAGTAAATGAAGAATACTAACTGTACCGGTAGATGCATATATAAAACACATATGAATGGCTAGCTACAGGTAGTAAAAGAAGCTTGCAAATATAATTTATCAACGTCGAGATAAGATGAGAGTTATCTGGCATTAGACACAAAAGAAACCTGAACAACTTGTTCATGTGCAAGCTTAGAACAGAAGAGAAAATGAGCATTTGAACATATAACAATAAAAGAAGCTTGTATTACTGGAATGAAGATGAGAAGCTGCAAGGAACATAGTATCAACAGTCTCTAGAAGTTGAACCTGTATTACATCTTACTTTCAACTATTTATAGCTCTTTACAATGCTCTTGAGCTCTCAGAGACTCAGAGTGTCTTAATCTATCCTTCCTGACTTTTCCACAACCTGATGCCATGACTAGGCATGCATGGGCTTGGGGGTTTCTTCTTCTGACAGAAGAATAACTGCATTCAAATATTTTGGCTGCGTTGGCAGGGAACTCTCTCGTGCCAAAGATGCTCCATGACCATTTAGTTTGTTTGGATGGGCTGCGCTGTCTGCTCCATGATCGTTTCTGTCATTTTTGGCTGAGATGTGTTGTCGATGCCCATGATGGCTTCTATTTGTTTGGATGAGCTGTGTTGCACTGTCTTTTTCCCTTTAAATGTTTAGAGTGACTGTTCTTTCTGTTAAACACAGAAAAACACCGCAACTGTGAGAAATCTCGCCAAGCTCTCAACACTTTGGACTTTAAAAGTCCTTAAACATGGCATATTTATCTACCAGGTCCACCCTTAGGGTCACTATCGCAAGTCGCAAGTGGCCTGACCCTGTGTTCCCTTTGTATTTTGTAAATACATAAAAAACTGCAAAAAACATTGAAAAATGGCTTTCTACGGATCTGAAATATTATCTATTTCATTTCTAAACCCTTTTGGGTCCGGGTCTTTATCACATTGGTGCTACCCAAGGCTCCCTTTGTATTTTCATTATACAATGAAAATAAACAAAATACATTAAAAACGACCCTCCCATAGACTTTGAAATCTTATGAAATATCACTTAAAATGCTGTCGGGTCCGCTAATCAGGTCGCACACATATATGTGTAAAGGCCCCGCCCCTTAAGGTTTCTCCGATAGCTATCTGGTGACACGATGTGGGCCATCGATCTGCGTGCTAGATTGACGGTCCACATTGCATCGCTGATCGCAATCGCCAATTCCATACTATCTGCGCCGATTTTCCTCTGGTTTCCTCTGCCCATTGTGACCCTCCGATCCGATCATCAGAGATCACTGATCGACGGTGCATTCCGCCCAACCTGAAGTCCTCTCTGCTTGCCGATTTGCGATTTGCCGCTTAGATCTGGGTCGTTGATCGACTCGATCTAACAGCTGCTATGCGTTGGACTATTTAAGCCTGCGATACATGGTTTCTCATGGTTTTTGAGTGTTTTAGCCTCCCGATAGTGCATTTCCGCCCTTCCAAGGGCTCTTGGCACGCGATGGTTTTTATCCTTGGCATGATTTTAAGCAAATTTGGAGACTTAAAGTGCATAATTGGATTCATTTATGGGCCATTTGCCAACAAGGCTAACATGAACCATTCCATATACATTCCTTTAAATCAACAATGTTCATTTAGATAGGAATACCTCATCCCTCAACATCACAAGCCATGATAAAACAATGCAATAAATAAGCATAAGCATTCAGAATATGAGAGTCATAATTAGACACTTATATTTGATATACTAAACTAGGAAACTGATATTTAGACTTCAACTCTCCACCCAACCTTATGCATATTGCTGCCAATCATTTCTTGCAGTAGTCTACACCAAGCAAGATTCCAAAGCTTGAGGTGGAGTTCCTTCAGATGAGTTTTAGATCAATAGTATCAATTGAAACATGGTGTCTCAAAGCTGCCTCAACTCCACCCACCAACTATTAGATTAACCAACCAAAGATAGTGGACCACTCAATGGCATACAACCATCATCCACTTAGGGAATTAAAAAATTATCATCAGCTGAAATAGGGTGTCTCAAGGCTATGCTTCCTTCACCCACTAGTTATTCAACAAATTTACCTTAAGCAAGGAACACTTTATTTTATGCAGAGGGACTTATAATACAACATTCCAACATCTCTAGTGACTTAGACACAAAGAGTTATAATTTATATGTGGAGAGAGAGATACATTTAATGATAAGGAGGTTTTGTTAGTTATGTTATCTTTGAAGGAACAAAGGTGCAATCACCAACTACTTCTCAGTGAACTTCCACTTATCTTCTAATCCAAAACCCATGGAACTACCATAAGGTGTTATCAACTCACTTGCCCTGGGTACCTCCACGTCTTAGAGGTTTTCAACTAGCATAGTCTCCAGTGGATTTATCAACCCTGTAAAGCATACCCACTACTCAATGATTATCAACCAGCAAGCCTTTTGGATTTCTTAGCTAGTGTATCAACTAAGCTCACTATGTGATTATCAACCAACAATCCCTCGTGGGTTTCTTAGTTGTGATATCATTAGAGTTCCTTTTCTCCCATAATTTTCTTAGTCTTGATATCTTCTCCACCCTTTCAATGATTTAGTTTTACCACCCATGAGCCTCGCAACCTTCCTATCTTTCCCTTATTCCATTCCTCTGCCTGTGCATATGAGTCATGGGTGTTTTTCAACAATTTTTTTGGCCTAATTTCCTCATTTTCAATAGGAACATATCGACCTCCTTTTTCTCCTTTTCCACTATGCACATAGGTCCTTCCCTCCTCAGTGCATGAGGATGTGAAATCCATAATCCTCCTCTTCTCCACCATGATGGTTCTATCCATTTCGAGTGGTCTACGCAAACCAACTTTGTGGATAGCGCAACCCCTACTCTCTATTAATTTTGTCCTTTAATTGCTTATAATATTTTCCCAACAAGAACATGGGCTTGTCCTTGATTTTAACAGATTTAATAACACGATTAGGTCCATTAGAACCACTCAGTCAACCCATGACTGATATTTAAAACTATCAACTTCCTCAAGCAATCTCCCTCCTCAAACAATGGAATATGTGTCCCTTTATCAACCATTTTAATTTATAATTACACAATTACAAGGAAAACAAGTTTTTACAAGGGGAATTAATTCATAGGGGATGTCACAATCCCCACCCCATTAGAGGAACACCACCCTTTGTGTTCTCGCTCCCAAACACAAAGAAAATATTCTTAACATAAGCACAAATGATTTGGAGCTTTATATTTGTATCTCGATCACAATTGAAGTTCACCCATACAGTTGCTTGCATAACAACTAGATAAACATGAAAGTTATCCTCTGATCAACCAATTTATGTGGCTCCTTTGCAACCTTCTTGGTGCTTCTCCTGTACACTCTGATATCTTCAAGCTACTGCAGTCCTCTTTCCAGTCAAATTCATTCACCAAAAGTGGGAAATCCATTGTCCTGCATCACAACATACAATTTCTCACTAGAATAATTTTAGAGGGAATCACAATGAAATCAAAGCATACCCTCATTAATCAATCCCTCCATGAGGTTAATCCTTGCAATATGACTTACAAACATGGTCATTCATTCTTTTGCAAGAATGATCCTTGAAAATAAATCGTCCAACACATTAATGTTTCATACAATCATTTATTTATTAGCATGTTCATGAAATTGATGCCTATTTACATATACCAATGAAGCAGGGTCGAGAGAGCTTCATTTGTGTCATTCTCATGGCTATCATATCACTGGCCATTATTCATTGGATGAATCCAACCCACTAGGTTATTCCAAGTTTCCTGAAATCCATTAGGTAGCCTTATCAGGTTACCTAATCTTGGTAATTTCAATTCATGTTACCCACAATGTCATATATTTAGGGATAATCTTCTTGCCTCATTACTATGATGGTTGTTGAGAAATTTAGGGCATAGAGATGAGGTAATTTCTCTTGAACGATAACTGCTTGTGATGCAACTTTTACTTAGTATTTTATTAACTTCTCTTCTTTTATTGATTATGTTAATGTTTTCTATCATCAAACAACTACCAAATAAAAAATAAGCATGAGACAAGGGACACAAAATATAGGTGACCAACTAGGGCCAAAACCTCTCGAACTTGAATGGAAAACCCAAACGAATTCTTCTTCTTATAGAAAATTCAAGTGACGAATTCCAAGACCAATACTCTTGACTTATCAAATTCTTCAAGGCCAAGTCACAAGACCATTTTTCATTGCTTCTCCTTCTTACCCAAGTCAACATTGGTCAAACTGACTTATAGCACTGCTAATTTCAGCTACTCCGAAATTTCAGCCCTCTTACACAATCCTGCAATTCTCGGTCTGCCTGAAACTTATGAAATTTCACACGTGTGGGCTGATTGATGGAGCTTGATGGTATTTTCCTTCTTCGCTTGACTTGAGGGCTTCTTCTTGTGACCTCAGTTAGCAAGAATGTTGGTTTAGTGACCTTCTTCAATGACTGGTGTAACCCTACTGTAGAAACCCTAATCCTTGTCACACACGCGAGGAGAATAACCCAAAAATAGTGCCAAAAACACTTCGATTTATTATTATTCTTTCTTTGCTGGATAGAGTATCCTATTACTCTTTTTCTCAAACTTCTTGTTGTATTTTAGATTCTTGATCAAGTTGTATCTCAAGTGAGGTTGAGTCCTCACTATATATAGTGACATGCCCATGAAATAAGCTGCCTTGTGCAAGTGAGTAGGCTGATGTAGTAGATTTGACCTAAAAATATATTAGAATGCTAAATATACCCAACAATTACAAATAATCCCAAGAGAAATACAAGAACAATGTATAAAAGCTTCATATATTTAATAATAAAACCCTTGAGGTAGGGTAACACCATATAATCACTCCTTAAGGAAGGACATCACTCCACAAGCTATACGCTTGTTAATACAATAATACTTGACATCTCTCAATGGGGAGTCTCTAGCCTCTATATGGGCTTCATACATACAATACCATGGGTCTCTAAATACCATACATCTAATACCACGGGCTTATCACATTATGTGGTCCCTTGCATAATGTGTGTTAACCACTTTATTTATAAACTATGGCCCATTTGTTTATCATCCTTAATAATTACATAATACTATTCCCTTCGGTACCTCCCTCTGTACCCCATATTATCCCTCCTAGGTATACTACATTCTGTCCCCCTTAATTTTTAATTTTTAATTATTATTATTATTAATTATTATTATTATTTATTTATTTTATTTTATTTTATTTATTATTTATTTATTTATTTTTATTTTTCGCAAAACATGAGAAGAACACAAATACTAAGATCTACTAAAAAATGTAGTCCACTGGTACCGTGCACACGCATGTAGCCATCCTAGAGAAAGGTGAACACTTGATCTAGTTGGTGCCTCGCTTGCTTGAGATGGAAGTTGTTTATGGTGGTTCCTCTGCGTCGATGTGATGTGGATGGCTCGTCGCACCTCTCTATGTGTCATCCAAGGGTTGTAATAAAATGTAGTATACCTAGGGGGGATAATATGGGGTACAAAGGGAGGTACCCAAGGGAATAATATGATGTAATGATTAAGGATGATAAATAAATGGGCCATAGTTTATAAATAAAGTGGTTAAACCGAATTATGCAAGGGACCACAAGTAGTTAGGAAATAGTGTGATAGGCCCATGGAATTAAATGTATGGTATTTAGAGACCCATGATAATTACCCATGGTATTGTATGTATGAAGCCTATATAGAGGCTAGAGACTCCCTATTGAGAGATATCAAGTATTATTGTATTGACAAGCGTATGGCCTGTGGAGTGATCTCCTTCCTTAAGGAGTGATTGTATGGTGTTACCCTACCTCAAGGGTTTTATTAATAAAGATCTAAAGATTTTATACTTTGTTCTTGTATTTCTCTTGGGATTATTTGCAGTTATTGGGTATATTTGGCTCTGATACCCATTGTAGTAGATATGACCTGAAATATATTAAAATGCCAAGGATTTGATACCAATTGTAGTAGATTTGATCTAAAAATAGCTCTGATACTAATTGTAGTAGATATGACCTGAAAATATATTAAAATGCCAAGGATTAGATACCAATTGTAGTAGATTTGTTATGAAACCAGCTCACAAAAAGATAGTTGAACGCCTTAGAATTCAGCCTCTTCGAGGGGGCAACCTCCTTTACATTACAAAAAAGAACAATTCTTGGATGATTCAAATGACAAAACCTCCTTTCTATATATAGGAGTCTAAGGGGTCACAATATAACCAAGTCAACCTAACAATAATAATATAAAGGCACAAAAATAACAATAGAGGGATTCTATGGGGCATAGTAATAACAATATGGGGACAATAGGGGCACAACAATATTAATAAAGGATACAACTACAATATTAATGGGGGCATCACTAGTATTATAGGGACCTAACATGCCCCTCTCCTTCAAAAAAGTGTTGTCCTCAACACTTGAGTAGTTCTGGATGCTTCTGTATAAAATTCTCATCCTCCCATGTGGAATCTTCAGCGCATAAGTTCTTCCACTTGATGAGATACTCTGAAATGGATCAATTTCGTAGTTGTTAAGTTCTTGTTTCTATCACTGCTTCCGGTTCCAATATAATTTTTCCTTCCTCGTCAAATTCTGGCAATATTGTTTGAACTAGGAGCTTGTCACCTATAACCTTCTTTAAACATGAAACATGGAAAACTGGGTGCACTCGAGAAGCTACAGGAAGCTCCAATTTGTATGCCATAGTACTAATCTTTTGTAACACCTTGTATGGACCATAATACTTTGGTGACAGTTTGTTATCCTTCCTAGCTTGCTTGAGGGACATTTTTTTATATGGTTATAGCCGTAGGAATACCCAATCACCTACATCAAAACTTCTTTCACTGCGATGTTGATCTGCTTGTTGTTTCATTCTATTTTGCGACAACACAAGGTTATCATTTAAGAGTTGGAGAACTTGTTGTTAATGCTCGATGTGATGTTCCACTGCTTGAACCTTAGAATTTTCTCTTAAATATGATGTGATGGATGGTGGCTGATATCCATAAAGTGCCATAAATGGGGTCATTTTTGTTGCAGTATGGAAGGAAGTGTTATACCACCATTCAGCCAGACGCAACCATTTGACCCATTGTGTCCGTTTATCAGATACAAAGCAACAAAGATATCCTTCCAAACATTTTTTTACTATCTCTGTTTGCCCATCAGATTGAGGATGATAAGAAGAGCTATGAGCTAACTAAGTACCAAGACAAGAAAATAATTTTGTCCAAAAATTTCCTGTAAAAATGGGATCTCTGTCACTTACAATAATCTTTGGGTTTCCATGTAGCTTTTGAATTGTTTCCATAAATGCTGTAGAAATTGTATTGGCTTTAAATGGATGTGATAATGCAAAAAAATGTGCATACTTGGTAAGTTTGTCAATTTCACCATGATGACACTCTTTCCCTCAGACTTGGGTAAACCTGTGATAAAATCCATTGAAACCTCCCCTCAACATTGGCTTGGAATGGATAAAGGTTGTAATAGACCTGGTGTCTTAATTGTTTTAGCTTTATTTTGTTGGCATACCAAACATTCCGCCACAAACTTTTGAATATCCGATTTAAGGCCATCCCAAAAAAATTCCTTCTTAACCCTGTGGTAAGTTTTTAAAAATCCTGAGTTCCCTCCTAAGGGAGAAGCGTGCAATTCCAGAAGAATCTTTTGTTTGAGTTGGGAATTCTTACAGAGTTATAAGTGATCTTTGTACCATAATGAATCATTTTTCCAGCTAAATGTATCAAATGTACTGGAATCTTGTCATAACTTTCGAATAAGTTCCCACACTTCTTCATCATTCTTCCATTTCTCCCATGCTTCATTTATCCAATCTAGTTGGATAATAGAAATGGCGCACAACAATACTTCCACATCCTCATCCTTTCTTGAGAGTGCATCTGCCACAACATTTTGCTTCCCTTTTTTGTATATGATTTCAAAGTCATAACCCAACATCTTTGTGACCCATTTTTGTTGTTCTTCAGAGGATAATCTTTGTTCTAAAAAATATTTAAGGCTATCATGATTTGTTTTTACCTTGA
Source organism: Pinus tabuliformis (assembly GCA_031772625.1). NCBI lineage: Eukaryota > Viridiplantae > Streptophyta > Pinopsida > Pinales > Pinaceae > Pinus > Pinus tabuliformis. The sequence goes on from CM062813.1 coordinate 236,763,668, forward strand.
AGTGTCTTCCCATTAGGTAGGGTCACCATTTCTTAAGTGCATGTAGTATTGCCAACATTTCCTTCTCATAAATAGCTTTGTGTAAATACTTTCCCTTGATTGGACGACTTTTGAAAGCAATGGGTCTTTCATCTTGCATTAAAAGAGCACCAATTCCATTTCCGGAAGAATCACATTCCATAATAAAGGTTTTTGTGAATTCTGGTGTAGCTAAGACCGGTGCTTGGCACATTGCCTCTTTAAGATATTCGAAGGCCTTTGTTGCTTCTGGAGTCCATGAAAATGCATCTTTCTTCAACAATGTTGTTAGAGGTGCTGCTATTTTCCCATAATTCTTAACAAACTTGTGATAATACCCTGTCAACCCGAGAAATCATTGCGAATGCTTTATGGATGTGGGGATTTCCCATTCCTTAATAATTTTGCTAGGGTCTACCTTAACTCCTTCATGAGATACAATATGACCCAGATATTCTACCTCTTGTACTCTAAAGAAACATTTGGATCTTTTTGCATATAGTCGTTTCTTCTCCAATAGTTGTAGCACCCTGTCAACGTGTTCAACATGATCCTTCCAAGACTTGCTGTAGATTAGTATATCATCAAAAAATACTAACACAAATTTTATAAGGAAGGGTTTGAAAATGGAATTCATCAAACCTTGAAATGTAGAAGGTGCATTGGTAAGGCCAAAAGACATGACCAAAAACTCATAGTGACCCTCATGAGTTCTAAATGCTATTAGCGGAATGTCTTGAGTCTTCATTCTAATTTGATGATATCCTGAATGAAGATCTAACTTGGTGAAGTAAATTGATCCATGCAATTCATCCAATAATTCATCAATGACAGGAATGGGAAACTTATCTTTAATAGTGAGCTTGTTGAACTCCCTATAATCCGGACATATGCGCCATGATCCGTCCTTCTTGTGCACCAATACTACTAGAGTAGAGAAGGAACTTTGGCTAGGTTGAATTATACCAGCCTCAAGCATTTCTGCAACCATACGTTCAAGTTCACTCTTTTGGGCATAGGGATATCTGTACGGTCTGATGTTTGGAGGAACACTTCCTGGAATCAAATGAATAGCATGATCATGATCACGAATAGGTGGGAGACCTTTGGGAGTCTCAAATACCTTGGAATGATTGTCCAAGACTTTTTGGAGATCTGGAGAAATAGATGATTTTGATGTGGAAACATCTAGCGAACATAATTGTGAAATTACACCTCGTTGTTCCTTTTTTAGAAGCTTTGTAATACCATTAGAGCTTATTATCTTTCCCGGTTTCCTTGCAATACCCCTTAATTCAACTTCCTTTCCTTCCGCATAAAATTTCATGAAAAGTTCTTGAAAGTTAAAAGCTATTGTACCCAAGGATGGTTGCTATTGGACTCCTAGTACAACATCATCACCTCCCATTGGAATGGAAAGCATCGGGCTTTTCAATACATATTCTCCCATGGATAGCTTGATATTATGGCACTTTCTAGAGCAATTTATCGTTCCTCCATTTGCAACCATCACTTGACACTCTAGTGCTGGATATAGGAAGCAATTCAATTATTTTGCTATCTTACAATGAATAAAATTATGGGTACTTCCTGAATCAATCAACACTATTACCTTTTTCTTCTTGATTTGTCCTTCTATCTTGATGGTTTGAGGAGCGGTAATTCCAGCCAATGCATTACAAGATATGGTCGGATTCATTTCTTCTTTATCTAGGCTTTGTTCCTGGAGTATATCCTCTTCTTTTGACCTTTCTTGCTCCTTTTCTTCTTCCTCTTCATAATCTATGTAGAATAATTTCTTCTCAGCACACTTATGACCTTTAGTGTATTTGCTATCACAACTGTAACAAAGCCCTTTTGCTCTTTTTTCTTCCAATTGTTGTGGTGTCAACCTTATAAGTTGTGGAAGGCTAGGGGCAACAACACTTCCATCTTTATAGTTGTGAGTGGTATGCTTCTTGGTTGCCATAATTTTGCTTTCCATTTTTCTTGCTAACTTGAATGCCTTCTCTAATGAATCAGGTTCCCAAAGGCGAACATCATGTTGGATATTATCCTTTAAAGTCCCTATGAACACATCAATCCTATGCTCCTCTGGAACATTTTTTACCCTTATGTTCAATTTTTGGAACTCCTCAATGTGCTCCATTATTGAACCCTTTTGTTTAAGACTTATCAATTGGATAAAAAAGTGTTGCTTTTTGTATCCTCATAATGTGCTATCAATTCTTCCATAAAAATTGCCCAAGTGATAATTTGTTTACGAGAGAAAAGCCATTGATACCATACAAACTGATTTGGTTGCAAATATAAAGTTGCAATACGTACCTTTTGTGTGTTTTGCACATTATTGAGATCGAAAATTGCTCCATCTGTAATATCCATGTTGCGGGATCCTTGCCATCAAACTTCCTCATATCAATTTTTGGAATATTGTGGGTCTTCGATCTAACATTAGAGTCTATGAAATCATGATTAACATTTCTTTTGTTCTCATCATGAGTTTCTTTTACTACCCTTTCACCGTTAGTGACCATTTCTTGTAGCAACTTATTCAAATTTATCTTCAATTCTTCTGTCTTATCATCCATGCCATCCATTTTAGCGTCCATGCCATTCATCTTAGTGTCCATGCCATTCATCTTAGCTTCCATGCGATCCATATTAGCTTCTACGCCTTTCTTTAAACAATCCATCTTAGCTTCTACACCTTTCTTTAAACCATCCATCTTAGCTTCTACATATTTCTTTAAACCATCCATCTTAGATTCTATTACTTTTTGTGCAAGTGACACTTGTTGCACTTGGTCTCATAATTTTGATATATCATGTTGCATTTCTTACTCTTCTTCATGAGTCATGTTAGAGATTTCAGGTTGCTTACTAGGTGTTTGCATTTTCTTTCCTCGGGGCATCAATTACCGATAATAATGCTTTACTATGCCCTTTGAATTCCTTCAAACTATTTTTTCAAACCAAGCTTATGCAAAAATTAGAAAAAAAACTACACACCTTTTTTCACTTTGTAGGAGCTTGATATTGAATCTGATGTATCTCTGTACTTTCAGATCATCTAGTTCTGAAATTTCAATCTGCAGTAGCCCTCTATGTCCTCTTTCCAATGGCACCAGTCTGATCGAATTTAGATTCTCCAAGGCAGAGTTATGCACAATCTCCCAAGATGACATGATTATAGACCTTTCCAGAAGAGTGAACTTGTATGAAGTGCCACGTCTCACTGTTTCAACCTTTGGCTCTAGAAAATATATAGAAGAAACTATATTTCGTCCTCTTTTTGTACCTTCTTATGAAATTTCAATCTGATGCTCAAAGAGAAAGTTATGACGATTTTCTCTAGGTCACCTGTTTGGAATGTAATTCAGGAGTCTGAAAAAAGACCAAGTTCCTCAGATCATATCTCCACAAATATAGAGTGAAAAGCTCTGATATTCAGGTCCGAGGTTCAGTGCGATTTCATCTCAAATGTCTTTTTTTTTTTTTTTACGCTTCTGAAACGTCTAAGAAAAAAAGTTATAGCAAAAATGCCACGATGACCTGTTTGGAGTAGCGAAACCCTAGAATCCAAAGCTCTAATACTAAATGTTATGAAACTAGCTCACAAAAAGATAGAAAAGATAGTTGAACGCCTTAGAATTCAGCCTCTTCGAGGGGGAAACCTCCTTTACATTACACAAAAGAAAAATTCTTGGATGATTCAAATGACAAAACCTCCTTTCTATATATAGGAGTTTAAGGGGTCACAATATAACCAAGCCGACCTAACAATAATAATATAAAGGCACAAAAATAACAATAGAGGGATTCTATGGGCCATAGTAATAACAATATGGGAACAATAGGGGCACAACAATATTAATAAGGGATACAACTACAATATTAATGGGGGCATCACTAGTATTATAGGGACCTAACAAGATTTGACTTGAAAATAAATTAAAATTCCAAATATACCCAATAACTACAAATAATCCTAGGAGAATACAAGAACAAAGTATAAAAGCTTTAGATATTTATTAATAAAACCCTTGAGGTCGGGTAACACCATACAATCATTCCTTAAGGAAGGAGATCAATCCACAAGCCATATGCTTGTCAATACAATAATACTTGACATCTCTCAATGGGGAGTCTCTAGCCTCTAAATAGGTTTCATACATACAATACTATGGGTCTCTAAATACCATACATCTAATAACATGGGCTTATCACATTATTTCCTAACTACTTGTGGCCCCTTGCATAATGCGGGTTAACCACTTTATTTATAAACTATGGCCCATTTATTTATCATCCTTAATAATTACATCATATTATTCCCTTGGGTACCTCCCTCTGTACCCGATATTATCCCCCTTAGATATACTACAACCGACATGCTCTTCTAAAGTGATCCCCATCTCCTTTTGAGGGCCAAATTGAAGGATTAATTGTGACAAAAGCTTGGAGAGTTAATGAATCAAACAAATTCTTTTTTTACAATACATAACATGCCCAAATGGGCCTTGAATACATGACATTGACTCATTAGACGTTATGACTTGATGACCAAACCTAATAGCTCACAATGGGAGCTTCATTTATAAAATTCCTTGAGCATGAAACCCATGACTGAAGCATTACAAAATAATTTTATTTTTCTTCTTTACATCAATTACATAAAATCATGATTACACATGTCATTATGAAGACCAAACCTAGTTACATATTTCAACACTCCTTCTGAACTAGGGAGGTATTCATAATCCATACAAGGTACTTGGACATTCTCAATCTAAAGAATTCTCATAAGAAGAGTCAGATTGGTAGCCCATCTATTTATCATCATAACATCCAACATTACCACATAGCAAGGCCTTGAATAATATCTCTATCTCTCCATAAGATCAGAGCACATTGCTGGTGAGATCAATGATTTATAGACACCCTCATCATTGTCTCTCTCGAAACATACTCTACCCGAGTTCTCTAAGATTATGTTCCATAAAGACTATTCTTATCTTGGATTCCCAATCCTAAAATAATATCAGAACTTTATGACTACTCTTATCTTGGATTCCCTACCACATCCTCAAAGAGTATCAAATGCCAAATACTTACCCAATCCTCCATTCTATCTCCCCAAGTGAAGACAAGAATGATGTGTCTATCTCTCCCTCTTAACTAGGGAGGATATAACCATTCCATTAAGGAATGTACTCATTCCTATAAAAGGAATGTACCCAATCTCCCTCTTAATCAGGGACTTGAGCAAGCTCCTTCTTGACCATGGACTCACTTCCAACAAATATTTAGGTGGAGACCATGGGACAACCAATTGCTTGTAGAAATTCCTCTTTTGATGTCACACAATCCTTCTTTAATACGAAGCCTAGATATTTTGGGACTTTGGACTTGTAAGCATAGACCATCCATCACTTTCATGAATCATGTTAGTCATGTCATCCTTCTTTTCATCAGAAAGTGATCTATTAGTCCATATCTGGCCTTCCTTTATGCCTTGCTGCCTTCTTCATGTCATGTTTCCTTAAGTACCTTTCGTCCTACCACATAAGCATAAATTGTAGAAGAGATACACATCTCTTCCCTTGGTAGACTTGCATAAGCCCATCCATATATTGTTCAAAAATAGAAAAATGAAAATCAATCATGACATCTCCTTGTTCGCGTCAACCTCCAACATACATATTGACACATCTCCAAAAAGATATATAATGTCAAGGGTCTCTTTATTTTTCAGACTTCATCAAGATCATTAAATATTTCCCATGGATATATCATAGTTAAATCTTTTAGTCCTTGGATGTTTATTGTCTTCTCCATAGTTTCATTTTTCATGATCTCTTCGTTTCTTTCTTCACACATTTCTTTCGAGGAACTTCCAATTACAGTTCCTCCAATTTTGTTAACCACCTCATATTTCATATGAGGACATATTATGTTGATTTCATCTTGTCAATGTGTGAATCACACCTTCCTTCATACTTCCAAAGGTGGATATACTTTTCTTTTGATCATGGTTTCAAGGTAAAGCATTCACTCATGATATTTGCAATCATATGACATGAATTTATGAAATATATGCATACATACCTCATTTATCTCTTTAGGTCATCTAAAATTCCTTCAATAATTTCTTTGATTGAAAAAGCTCCAATCATCTTGACCTACTTCGTATATTATGACACCATACCTTTATTCCATGCATCCCATACAAGGTGGAATTCTCGAAATACTTTCTCCTTTAAATAAGTGAATCTTCCAATGAAGATTACAACGAAGGATATTGCCATTATCCTTATCTATCAAATTATCCTCTTGAATGATGTATGATGATATTTTTATACTAGATGGCTTTCTTCTTTCCATAATTTCTACTTATTCTTCTAATGAGGTTACCAAGAGCTACATATTTATTCCATATAATTCTATTTTAACTATATTTCATACTTCTTTTAAGATAATGTCATGAGCTCTTTCTTTTAATCGTATGCTTCTATGATGCCATGATGAATCATATCATGATTATTAGTACTTCCTACCATAATAGCTATACAACATAACAACTTGAAAACAAAAACTTGAAAAGAACTAGGTGAGGAAGACTATCTCAATCATAGTAGAGATATTTTACTTCCTCTTTCTTGGATCTCTTCTTTTCAACTTCCTCCACTTCTTTAGTGATATGGAACTCTTCTATTCCTATTTTCATGTTGTCCTTCTTGATTTTAGGACAATCTCTAATGTATTGCCCATATTATTGAAATCCATAGCATTGAACCTTTGCCAGGTTCTTCTTTCTTTTATGAGTGCCAAATTTCCTAAACTTCCCTTTTCTCTTTGCCATAGCAGCATATGTTTGAGTTTGCTCATTTGATCCTACATTAGATTTTTCTTTCAACCTAGTCTCTTCTATTTTAAATAGTGACCATATATCCTTGAATGGAGTATATTCCTTCTTCCCATAAAAGCTTGATGTAAAGTTACCCCATTCCTCATGTAGTGCATTAAGTACTATGGTAGTGATCTCTTTGTCAGACATAATTTCTCCCAAATCTTGGAGTTGATCCCTTATTTAATATATCCTCATAAAGTATGAGTCTATTCCTTCTTCTTTAGATATCCTCATCTTGTAGAGTTTTTATTTTAACGAGATGAATTTTTGTGCAGTGCTTACGGAAAACAACTCTACAAGTTTGTCGTAAATTTCTTTTGAAGTTTCAAGTTTAGAAACATAGGGAATGAGGGGATCCTTGATGGATTCTATGAGAATACTTTGAGCCCTTACTTCCCTTTCATATACGTTGTGAGTTCTTGAGCATATTCTTTTGGAGGTTTGGTGATTGAGCCCTTAACATGTTCCATGAACTCATTTTCTATGAGGTTTAGATCTATCCTTTTCTTCCATGCAAAAATATTTGAAGCCCCAACCATCTTGTTTCTTTCCTTGCAAAAAGACATTTTGACAGTTTCACATGTAGACATAAATATACTTACTTGTGAAGATACTCCTTTAACTTGCTGCTTCCTTGAATTTGATCTAGATAATAGAAAACTCTTCCTTGATGAATATGGTTTTCTTCAAGAGTGATCCTCGGCTCTAAAGAGAGGAAGGTCACTTTGAATCCTTTGATGATGATGAAAAGGTCCTTGATCTAGCTCCTTGATGAGTTTATTTTGATTTATAGAACTCTTCAACTTGAGTAGAGGTTTAGTCTTTGTGGTCTCTTTCCTTGATCTCGAGCTAGGATCCCAAGGATGTTTCTAGTGTAGACTTCTTCTTTGATTGATCTAGGGTTTTAACACTTTCTTAAAGATGATGATGTATCCATTGCCTTCTTAAATACGAGAGGATATTATTAATTATTTGTTACCGTTGATTCCTTTATAGAACTTTGGTATTTGGGTGCTTGAGAGTCCCTTATTGAGCTTCCCTTCCTTGACTTGTCACCTTAGCTCGATACCATGTTGAGAAATCTAGGGTTAGGGATGAGGTGATTTCTCTTGAGTGATAACTACTTGTAATGCAAATTTTACTTAGTATTTTATTAGCTTCTCTCATTTTCTTGATTATGTTAATTTTTACTATCATCAAACAACTACCAAATCATAAATAAGCATGAGACAAGGGACACAAAATGTAGGCAATCAACCAGGGCCCAAACCTCTCCAACTTGAGAGGAAAATCCAAATGAATTCTTCTTCTTATAGAAACTTCAAGTGACGAATTCCAAGACCAAGACCCTTGAATTATCAACTTCTCCAAGACCAAGTCACAAAATCATTTTTCACTACTTCTCCTTCTTACCCAAGTCAACACTGGTCAAATTGACTTCTAGTAATGCTAATTTCAGCTACTCTAAATTTTCAGCCCTCTTCCACAGTCTTGCAATTCTTGGTCTACCTGAAAATTTTGCAATTTCACATGTGTGGGATAATCTATGGAGCTTGATGGTATTTTCCTTCTTCTCTTGAATTGAGGGATTCTCATTGTCTTCTAGGCTTTTTCAATGGCTGGAATAACCCTATTGCAAAAACCCTAATCCCTATCACACGTTAGAGGAGAATAACCCAAAAATAGTGCCAAAAATAGTTTGGTTTCTTCTTCTTCTTTATTCACTGGATGAGAGGCTCCTATTACCCTTTTTATCACACTTACTATTGTATCTCAAGGGAGGTCAAGTCCTCACTATATATAGTGACCTGCTCATGAAATAAGCCAACTTGTGCAAGTGAGTAGGCCTACATGATCTTTTAGAATGATATCCATCTCCTTTTGAGGGTTGAATTGAAGGAGTACTTGTGACGAGGCCTTGGAGATTTAATGACTCAAATAAATTCTCTTTTTACAATATGTAACATGCCCAAATGGGCCTTCAATACATGACATTGACTCACTAGACTTTATGACTTGATGGCCAAACCTAATAGCTCACAATGGGAGCTTCATCTCTAAAATTCCTTGAGCATGAAACCCAAGACTCAAGCATTTCAAAATATTTTTATTTTTATTATTTACATAAATTACATAAAATCATGATTACACATGTCATTATGAAGACTGAACCTAGTTACATATTTCAACACTCCCTCTTAACTAGGGATGTATTCATAATCCATACAAGAAACTTGGACATTATCAATCTAAATAATTCTCATAAAAAGAGTCGGATTGGTAACCCATCTGTTTAGCATCATAACATCTTGCATTGTCACATACAAAGGACTTCATTATCAACTCTATCTCTCCAAAAGATCATAGCATAGTGTTGGTGAGTCCAATGACTTATAGACACCCTCATCATTGTCTCTCTCAGAACATACCCTACCCAGGTTCTCTCAGAGTATGCGCCACCAGGACTATTCTTATCTTTGATTCCCAGTCCTCAAAGAATATTGGTCCTCTATGAATACTCTTATATTGGATGCCCTACCACATCCTAAAAGAGTATTAGATGCCATATGCTTACCCAATCCTCCATTATGTCTTCCTAAGTGAAGACATGAATGATGTGTCTATCTCTCCCTCCCAACTAGGGAGGATATACCCATTCTATTGAGGAATGTACTCATTCCTGTAAAAGGAATGTACCCAATATCTCTCTTAGTTAGGGACTTGACTAAGCTCCCTCTTGTCCAAGGACTCACTTCCAGCAGTGTTTTAGGTGGAGATCATGGGACAACCAATTGCTTGTAGGATTTCCTGTTTTGATGTCATGAACTTCTTCTTTAATATGAAGCCTACATATTTTGGGATTTATTTGTATGGCACAAACCATCCATCACTTTCATGAATCAAGTCAGTCACGTCATCCTTATTTTCATCGGAAAGTGATCCATTAGTCCATATGTGGCCTTCCTTTATGCCTTGCTGGCTTCTTCATGTCATGTTTCCTTAGGGACCTTTCATCTTGCTACATGAACATCAATTGTGGAAGACATCCACAACTCTTCCCTTGGAAGCTCTCCATAAGCCCATCCAAATATTATTCAAAAATAGAAAAATGAAAATCAATCATGACATCTCCTTGTTTGCATCAACATCCTGCATACATATTGACAAATCTCCAAAAATATATATAATGTCAAGGGTCTCTTTCTTTTTCAAACTTCATCAGGATATTCATATCTTTCCCATGGAGGTATCATAGTTAAATATTTTAGTCCTTGGATGTTGATTGTATTCTCCATAGTTGCATTTTTCATGATATCTTCCTTTCTTTCTTCACACATTTCTTTCGACGAAATTCCAGTTATAGTTCCTCCAATTTTGTAAACCACCTCATATTTCATATGAGGACATATTATTTTGATTTCATCTTGTCAATGTGTGAATAATGCCTTCCCGCATCGTTCCAAAGGTGAATATCCTTTTCTTTTGATCATGCTCTTAAGGTAGAGAATTAATTCATGATATTTGCAACCATATGACATGACTTAATTAAATATATGCATACATAACTCATTTATCTCTTTAGGTCATCTATACTTCCTTCAAAAACTTGATTAAAATAGCTCCAATCATATTGACCTACTTCGTATCTAATGACATCATACCTTTATTCCATGCATCCCATACAAGGTGGAATTCTCGAAACACTTCCTCCTTTCAATAGGTGAATCTTCCAGTGGATATTCCAACGAAGGATCTTGATTATCCTTATCCGGCAAATGCTCTTCTTGAATGATGTATGATGAGATTTTTATACTGGATGACTTTATTCTTTCCATAAGTGCTACTTATGCTTCTAATGAGGTTACGAAGAGCTACATATTTATGCCATAGACCTCTATTTAAAATATCTTTCTTACTTCTTCTAAGATAATGTCATGATCTCTTACTTTTAATCGTATGCTTCTATGATGCCATGATGCATCCTATCATACTTCTTAGTACTTCCTAACATGATAGCTATACAGTAGAACAACTTGAAAACAAAAACTTAAAAATAACTAGGTTAGGAAGATATATCAATCATAGTAGAGATATTTTACTTCCTCTTTCTTGGATTTATTCTTTTCAACTTCCTCCATTTCTTCAGTGATATGGGCTTCTTCTCTTCCTCTTTCGATGTTTTTCTTCTTGAGTTTAGGACAATCTATTTTGTAGTGCCCATATTCTTAACATCCATAAAATTGAACCTTTACCATGTTCTTCTTTCTTTTCCAAGGACCAAATTTCCCAAAATTCCCTTTTCTCTTTGCCATAACAGCGTATGCTCGAGTTTGATCATTTGATCTTGCATCAGATTTTGCTTTCAACCTGGTCTCTTCTATTTTACATAGTGACCATAGATTATTGAATGGAGTAGCTTCCTTCTTCCCATAAATTATTTTTGTAAAGTTACCCGATTCCTTAGGTAGTGCATTAAGTATTATGACAATCATCTCTTTGTCAGACATAATTTCTCCCAAATCTTGGAGTTGATCCCTTATTTCATATATCCTCATAAAGTATGAGGTTATTCCTTCTTCTTTTGATATCCTCATCTTGTAGAGTTATTGTCTTAACGAGAAACCCCAAGAATTTATTAACATAATAATCATTGGACATCCGTCTCATTTTGAGCTCATAAAAATACTTTGCCTTGCAGTCAAAATACCTTTCAGATGGATATTTTTCGTTGAAGTGTTCCTCAAATTATTTCTAGGATATATTTTCTTCTCTTATGCCTTGTACATTCTTTAGATCCTCCCACCAGATATTCATGTTTCCTTTTAGGCTAAAGGTAGCTACCCTTTCTTTCATATTCTCATAGTAGTTATGAACGTGAAAGAACGTTTTAATCCCCAAAAACCATGCTTCTCTACCTTCTGCTTCCTTTACCTAACCATCAAATGTAGGAAGCTTATGTTTCTTAAATTCCTCTGGTACATATTATTTTCCCTCCTTCTATTATGATGATGATGATGATGATGGTGATGCTTTATGAAAGTGCCTTCAAGCTGCTATTCATGGGTGTTGGTCCCCTTCTCTAGAGTGTCTAGCAGGGTACCTCCTTTCACTATTTCTTCACTTGGCATTCTCTGTCTATTTCTAGATATTCTCCCCTCTACTCCATTTGTTCCTTCTTCTTGTTCTAAAGGACTCTACTTGTCTATACAAATAGCTCCCAACTCATGTTTCCTTTTCCTTTGCAAGTATGAAAGGATTTGCAATAGGATTGCATTCATTTCTACCTACCTCTCATGTGCTTTAGCAAGCCTTTTGTTTTCCCTGACAAGCCTCTCATTTTCAACCTTGTAGCTCCTTATTTTAGACCTTATACTCATCAATGCATCCATTAAGTTAGGGGAATATTCCTCTCCTCACTTCCCAACTGATATTTCCTCTTCATGTCCATGCCTTAATGGATCAAATTTATATTGCACCATTCTACTATTCATTCACCGGTCCCCAGGTTCTACAATGTACCATCCTTTGCTATTCATGCGGTATTTGAACTTCATGTGTTGTCACACACACATAAATATTAGTTTTAAACATACATAAGTGCATGACATAGATCATCAAATCATTTTGTCATTGGGAGTCTATTGGTGTAAAACTAGTTGCAATGTTATGCCTTAGTGTTGTCACTATAACAAACACTCTCCAAAATTTTTCCTACACTTGAATTTTGGAGCCTACTGAGGATCTTACGATCTGCTGTTCCATGTGAATCATTATCACTTCATGGTCAGTTGATGTTTTTCTAAGTGCTCAAGTCTTCTTATTAGATTCTAAGTGTCAAAGTCACTTGATCATATATGCTCCATCCATGATGAATTCATAAATGTACTTCTTTCTATGCAAGTTTAGATAAGCATTTTGCAACTCCTGAAATTAAGGCGTGCACATTCTCTAGGAATAGTGTTTGCGTAATGTTCAGTACAAAATTCTATGTAAATATGCTGAAAAATAGTGCACAATATTATTTGTTAGTCTCTCTCACTTCCAACTATAATTGTGTTATCATTCCAATGAGTTTTCTCGATTGTCGCTTTTGCGCACCTTTGTTTTCGCAATTGTCACTTTGACTTTTGTGACTGTCATTTTTTCTTGCTTTCAATTTAACAAGTGTCATTTTCACATCATATTCTCTCTGGAATGTGTCGCTTTCACATTCTTTAGCTTTTGCAAGTGTCATTTTCACTTTTTCTTATGGTCCCAAGTGTCACTTTTAACTATTTTCACCCCTATATGTGTCACACCTTCACGCATCAATAGGGGAAGATTTAGTGCACTCTTCTATATTAAATAGTACTATATATAATAAGGATATGCACTAGACATATTCCTACAACTTAGTGCACTTTTTGGTCATAGTCGACACTTCTATTGCAACTTGTGTTCTAAGTGTCGCAATGCTATGTTTTCATAGTCACACTTAGAAATAAGTGTCACTTTGTTGTAATTTCAAGGTGTGATTTCTGATCATAAGTTCTATGTGCATTCCCATAGCTTGTATTGATGACATTCATGTGTGTTATCTATCATTGAGTCTCGTTCAGATGGTTTTCCCTCTCTTGCTCCACTGGTCCCACACTTAGCCATTTTGGAGCTCTTCTTGGTCCTCATGTCCAGTGCAAGTTATGAAGGAACTAACCCACCCGTAAGTGATGAGAACCACTTACTCATGAGTCTAATTGATAAAAAATTTACCTTCCCAGACTTGTGCATTGTCTTTTTTTAGGTCGACTCTTATCATTTCATATTGAGAGCCTTCAAAGTATGGTCACTAAACCTTGCTGCTTGTACTAACTCACTGCACTAAGTCTTGATTAGTTTTAATTTTTATAGTGCATGGAGAAATTACAGTTGACAAAAAGGACCCCCTCCATCCCCTTGCAAAAAAAAATAGTTCAATACAAAGGTTCTCCTTCCTTCATAGTGCATTGAACGTTTCCTGGGAAAGGTGAATTAGCTTTCTGCTACTTGCCTCAACTATCTACACAATATTCTCTTCCATTAAACCTCCCTTTTCACATTACACATTTATAGTGGACAATTATTCCACCTTTGAGCCATTGTAGCCCTCAACTACACAAGCATAGGAGTATGCCCCTCATGCACAATTCATTGCGCAGTTCAGTGCCTAGTCTTGCCCCCTCTACTGACTGGAACCCCTCACTGCGCCATGTCTCATTCTAAATTGTCCCACTATATACATTATGTAGTTCTAGTGCATAGTGAGACCTTCCCTCAGTCAATTTGAAGATCATTTGTGCAGTCTATGTCTCCTCCCTTGAGCCCTGCTGTTACAGGGAAAAGTGTCTACACAGAACTGCTTATCCCACTAAGGTGTGGTAGCTACCTTAGAAACAAACAAAGTAAAGCTACTTTCATTTTTCCCTTATGAAATATAGATGAGAGAAGAACAAAGAAGACCAACCTCTGTCTTGCGCTTATCTCCTAGTTCGATTCCTCTCTCTCTTGATAGTCTTTCGCTACTTGCTCCCTTGTACGCCCAGCTTCACAGAGTACCTGTAGGATCACAATAGCATAACACTATACAAGAACATGGATCTATAATCATAAAAAATCTCGGATCAGATGTAAATTGACCATAAAAATGCATAAAACATAAATGACACAAGAGTATGGAGGAAAACTTGAATAGCTTTTATTGATAATCAAGAAAGAGCCAAGGGAGTTACAACCAGTTGTTCTGACCCAGCACCATCCTCTCAGCAAGTAAGCCCTTCTTCACCTCATACAAAGCTAGATCACCCAACACTATGATGTTGTCTCAAGAAACCAACAGCAATTCCTTACAAGATACAAAATTCCAGCCTCTAGATCTCTGGGATGAGGGATCCATATATAGATATCTGTAAAGGAGATGAATCAGCGTGTGATTTGATTAGTGTCTTCCCTCTGATAGTTCTTGCTTCCACTTGGAGATTGATGATCTCTTACTCATCCTTGGTCGAATTCAGAGAGGCAAGTGTCACAAGAGAAGTTTCTGGAAGATTTCATGCCTCTCCACCTCGCGGATTGACACTGCCATTTGTCATTTCTCTCCCATCGCACCCCATAGAAGGGATTTTTGAAATGCAACGCACCCACAGAGTGTACTTAGGTGAGATGCAACGCACTTTGCCTATGGAGCAGCTGAAATGATCCTGTTTTGACTAGTTTTGAGCAGTCTTTCATGGAGAACTTCTGGGAGAAGCTGTAATCAGTTGAGCTTGTTCCTTTAGGGGTTAGAACAACACTTTTAGGGACTTAGGAGCCCTTGGTTTATGGACATTTCATGCTTGGGGTTGCAATGCCCAAAAATGTCTATAACAGTTGCCCCCTAAAGCATGAGGTCGTTAATCTTTTGATGTCGGGTGAAATGCTTTATTATGAGGATCCGAAGTTCTTTCAAGCTGGGAGGAGACCTGTAATAAGATACAATACAATACATTATTTTCATAATATTTTCATGATCTAGCTGAGGCGGGCATTCCCATGCTCAACTTTATAAATTCATTTTCATGTACATTGGACAGACAATCGTCTGAGTGTAGACTGATGATTCTGGTAGAGCCATCATCCCTTTGATTGGATGATTATCTGTGCAGCAATGATGTACATTTGATGTCTTTATTTCCTTGAATATATATCGTAGCCCGGATGGATGAAACTAGATACGGGGTCTTCAATCTCGTTCGATCTTCACTCGAAGTACAAGTCTATCGATGTGAGAGATGTTCTGGAGTCGAACATGAAAGACATCGCCTGATTACCAGCCAATGATGTAAGCTGTTAACATGCGCGAGAGGAATCACCGATAATGATAATGACCCTCAAGGTACTGCAGTACAATTCACGTGGTGTGAATAAAGGACTTGGCGTCGAACACCATGCAAAATCTTTTGGTCGAAGGCCATTGATGTAAACCTGTCGCCGGAAGTGAGAAACTTGCCATTGAGGCATACAAGCTTCAAAGTACTGAACGGGGTGTTCCTAGATCGACTTCTTAGATAATGAGCTGATGTCGACAAGAAGCGATCCGTCACAGGAGGGCCTTAATGAATCCCACATCAATGACACGGAATGGAGAAAATGATTTTAATGGAGGTGAAAACGATCTGATGACATAAGGTTCAGGGTGGCGGTCATGAAAGAATGGAGTGTAAATGTATTGTAGCGGGTGAGACACAGGTAAATTCTCTGAATGACTTCTCTTGAACATACCAGCGACACCAATGTGATGGAATGGTAGCATTAACCCCAAATGTGGATGGTGTGATGGGACCATGGTGAGGTGACCGGTGAATGAAACAACCCAACCCAACTTGGATGCGGAGTGAAAGTGTCATGTTCAAGAGCGACTTGCTACCAACAAAGTTTCTTCAAGTTTTCTTCCCAATTTTTCCCCAGTCATTGCTGACCAGTACCTCTTTATTTTTGTCAAGCTTGAGGAGGATAACATATGCTTGTTCTATAATTTTCCCTTCGGGCAAACCCATCGCTATGTTTTAACGAGCTTAGCGATAGTGAAACTCGTTCTTGTCTGCTATGGACAAGTTTGTCGCTATTAAGTTTTAACGAGTTTAACGACAAAGATAACTCGGTCCTTTTCAATTTTAGAGAGTCTGAAAAGGGACATAAAGGAAACTCCAAAATTCGTTTTTCGTCATCTAATCCCTTAAGTCCGAAAAAGTATAAAACAATACAGAAGGGATGAATTTTCGATACTTTTAACGAGCCGAACAAAACAAGCGCTCGATCTTTTTTGTGTAATAATCCCTCAGGTCCAAAAAGATTAAAATCTAAAGGAGGGATAGCACTTCTGGTCCCTTTAATGAGCTGGAGAGGCCAATGGCTCGGCAATCTTTTCATATTTTATGAGTCAGTTGAAAAGAGCTTAAAGGAGACTCGTCTTTTGAGGAACGAGTGATAAAATTGGGTAGCAGCTGATTCCAGGTAAGGTTTGGAATTTTCCAATCATGACAGTGTTACAAGGATGGCTAGTGAGATCACTCTTCGCAGTTGTTCCTCAAAAAGGGGTAAACAATCAAATGGAGGTGAATGATCGGCCAATACAGAGTGGAGGTGATGATGAGAACACGACCAAGGTTTTAAAGGCTAAAGTACTACATTCACGATGGTTATTTACCGGGAAATAGTTCATTTTTTAATGAGCTTAAACGCGGGGGGTAACATTTGATCATGACTTATGTTTATTTTTTAACGAGCTTGAACTATGTGCTAAAACTGCTCGATTAATCCAGTCGTATAATAAGGATGTCTCATCTAAGATGCCATTTTTCAGAAGCTTAAACCTCGTTCCCGATCCTTTCTTTATGCAAGTTAGGAAACGACCAATCCTACGAGTTTAAAGGGTTAGAGGACCTACAAATGCAAAAAATAAATGGTCGCTCTTCGCTTGCACGCCAAAAGGTTTGCATGCCCCCAGGTATAAAATAAAGCTTCAAGGTCACCTTTCATTCTACCGACAAAACATTTGTTTTATCAGAGGTCTACCTCTTTCAGGTTACCAAAGATTGTTCTATTCACACCGCAAACAAAACACTTCTTCAGCGATGTCTACCGAAATAGACAAAGGCGAGACAATCCACTCACATAACTTTGACGAGGGAATCTTATTCCAGTCTAACCCCCTTTTCCAATCACCGACGGGAGTACAGACTAGTCATATATCTCTCGTGGAAACCTACCTTATACTCGAAGTTTTCCTGCCGAAGCAGACCAGGGTGCATGCCCCCTGGGTTTTAGTCATGTCCCCCGAATCACTTGCGCTCATCAGGTGGACGGACTGGAGATTGATGAGACATTCCTTGTGTGAAAAGACCATTTAGGGATGGTATATGACTATTTGCTATGCGTGATCCGGGAAATGAAAGCTGGTCTACGAGCTTGACCACTCTTACTTCGTGCAGAAAACCCATTACTCTAAAGAGTGATGAGACAATGGCTCCCATGCAATAAATATAGTCTCGTCCAAGGAGTAGATTATAATCCAGGGGTCCTTGGACTACCATTACGTTCATTTGAACGGTTTTCCCTCTCAATGTTATGGGCACATTGGGAAGGATCCCTAACGGTCGACTGGTTCCTTTGTCAAAGCCTGTTAGATTTCTCATCTCAGGCAAAAGCGATGGTGAACCAAGTGCTTTGCAAGCAGTCGAGGAAAGGATACTCACAGAAGCCCCTTCATCTATGATGGTACCAGCCATAACCATTTTATATATTTGAGCAATAATTCGGAATGGTACACTAGCCGGTAAACAGGGTCTGCCTAGTTGATTCCAATCGAAGGAAACAACTAGGTTGCTTGGAGGTGGGACCGAATAGACGGCCGGGTATGACTCTGACGAACTTCCTTCCTGTGGTAAAGGAATGGGTAAATTTCCCCCATGTTCATCAGAGTCTGTGCTTACGAAAAGAATTTGGATGGTGTCATCCTTATTCTCTTCTGTGATTGTATCATCTGAAGATGGAACCTCTGAAGGCAAGACCGGGTCAACTGCCGCCTCGACCTTTTGAATTTCGTCTGGTATGGGTTCAGATGGTTGGTCTTCAATGATAGACGCTTCGGCTGACCACCTGGGTGGGTCAGCTGGATTTTCAACTAGTGACGGACTCAGCAAGAGTTTTTTATATCCAGGAGGAAGTCATAATGGTGAAACCGGACGATCATCCAAAACTCTTTTAGCCTCATCTAAGAAGGGACAACAGTGGACAGTATGATCACCTTCGCACAGTTTACAAGGAAATCTATATTTTCCTTTTTGTCCAGGGGCTTCACTTTCACTAGTCGACGGTGTGTTTTCAACATGATCATCAGAGGTTGACGACACCAGGTTGTGCAAACGAGGAGACCAGTCCCTTAAGATCCGAGGGATGCAGGGACAATCTCTATGATAGTGGTCTCCTTTGCAAATGACACATGGCGATTTAGGCCTGGTCGGTGCAGTGTGTGGATTTTCGCTAGACGACGTTTGGTTGCCCCCTTTCACTTTTGGCTCTTTCTTCTTTTTCTCTTTCTTCTTCTTTTCCTTCTTCTTCTCAGGTACTTGATTTTTGGCTTTACCAACCCCATCAAGTGAAGAGGAAGGAGGATAGGAAGAATTGGAGGAAGTAGAAGGTTGGTGGGTAACTCTGGATTCGTCTAGTTGCTGACTCGATTGTTCAGGAATTGTGGTGTTCTGAACGACAGAGGTTGAGAAGAGCCATACGGGCAAGCCGATTGTCAATCCTGGAAGCAACAATGTGGCCATATGGGGTGCACCAACATATCCCCAAGAGGAGAAGGGACTAGGATTTCCTCCAAGGGGAATTCCTTGGTTGGTGGATTCCATTTTCTCAACCTAAGATCAACGTAGGAAAGGGTGATGATTATTCCATTTAAAATAAATTTTAGACGCTTTGACACAACTTGTTTTTTCAATTTTAAAGAGTCGAGAAAAAACAAAAGATGACTCTAGTCACCTTCGATTTTTAATGAGCCTGAACTGACAAGTGCTCAGATGGACCTTTTCCGTTAAGGAGTCTGAAAAGGAACGAAAGGGACTGCTCTGGAAATCTAGGTAGAGGGATTACCAAACCAATCGCAAAACTGCAGAATACTTTTTATGGTACGGCAATCAATCTTCCCGAATGCTGTGTTCAGTGCATTGCGATCGATAGGGCGGCAGACACGGCTTCCTATGGATAAAGGATTAAGCCTATTGTGGTCTCCCAAAATATACTCGACGGTACATGGGAGCACAAGTCCGTACTGGCACTTATCGTCTCAAACTGGAGGAATCACCCAACCATCAGTGAGAACAACAGTTACCAGGCTTTACGATGCCGGAATACGTCTCTAGCCTAGACTTATAGATGTTATGCGTTAGGTTCCAAAGCGTTGTTAGATTCATTAAATTTATTTTATAGTTGATCTTGCTTAAGAAATTTGCCTTTCAGGTTCACCGCGAGATGTAGATGTACAATTCCTAAAATCCAATCTAAGATGATAAACAGTCTTTTATCTTCTTTGTGCAATGAAAATCATAGCTACTAAGGAAAGAGAGACAATATTCTTTCACAAAGAGCAAAGAGCACACACTAAATGCACTGTCCTAAATCAAACCAATCAAACAGTCTAAATGCAAATGCACATGCATGTATTTGTTTTCGGCTTTCTTAGTATGTGAATGGTAAAAAGAAAGCTAATGCGCAAATCTGAATTACTTTTCAAGCGACAATTACTAACAAGTTTCTTTTCAAAATAAAAAATGGAGACAATCACAACACTTTACGATTCAAAAATGAATACTTGCTTTCGACACTAAAAAAAACTACAAATTCAGACTGAATACAATAGTAACAGGGTAATCGGCTATCAATAGCAACCAAACTCTTTCCTATCACTGAAAACGACACTTGCGACACTTTCAAATCAAGGGATGACAGTACAATTACGTTACTTTTTGCAAAGGAGAATTGAAAATGAATCAACAAATACACAAAAACATTTACAGTTCTTTTGCACAATGGAGGCGGAATATCAGCAAGGAAAGGGGTTTCAAACAGAGATATACTGATTACAAACAACAAAACTCATGAATAGAACTGAAAAGAATGAACACAGAAACCAAAACTGAGGAACAATGCCTAGTCTGATCAGCGCACCTGTAACACAGGGAACTTGAAATGCAGCGCACCTACTACACTCGGGAAGTGCGCTGTATTTCAGATTCACAGAACAGAGCCTGCGCTGGGCTAGAGATGAGACTTTGCTTGGGTTCCAGGTTACAGTTTGCAGTTCAGTTCAAGGGTTTTGTCCGAGAAAATGGTAATCAGTAAATCAACAATCAGGGGTATATCTAAGGATGTTACTGGAGCTACCACGAGGGCAATTAGAGAGTTTGTAAATCAGTTGTTTAATTCATAAACAAATCCCGGAGATTGACTGAAGCGACATTTATCTACTTTGCATTTGCATAGCAAATGCAGTTCGAAAGCTACTTGGCTCGACTTCAGGCTCCGTCTGTAAGTTTATAAAATAAACAACAAAGAAGATAAACAAACAACCTAGTCGCTCCCCAGTGGAGTCGCCATTTTGTTATAGGGAAAAGTGTCTACACAGAACTGCTTATCCCACTAAGGTGTGGTAGCTACCTTAGAAACAAACAAAGTAAAGCTACTTTCATTTTTCCCTCATGAAATATAGATGAGAGAAGAACAAAGAAGACCAACCTCTGTCTTGCGCTTATCTCCTAGTTCGATTCCTCTCTCTCTTGATAGTCTTTCGCTACTTGCTCCCTTGTACGCCGAGCTTCATAGAGTACCTGTAGGATCACAGTAGCATAACACTATACAAGAACATGGATCTATAATCATAAACAATCTAGGATCAGATGTAAATTGACCATACGAATGCATAAAACATAAATGACACAAGAGTATGGAGGAAAACTTGAATAGCTTTTATTGATAATCAAGAAAGAGCCAAGGGAGTTACAACCAGTTGTTCTGACCCAGCATCCTCCTCTCAGCAAGTAAGCCCTTCTTCACCTCATACAAAGCTTAGATCACCCAACACTATGATGTTGTCTCAAGAAACCAACAACAATTCCTTACAAGATACAAAATTCCAGCCTCTGGATCTCTGGGATGAGGGATCCATATATAGATATCTGTAAGGGAGATGAGTCAGCTTGTGATTTGATTAGTTTCTTCCCTCTGATAGTTCTTGCTTCCACTTGGAGATTGATGATCTCTTACTCATCCTTGGTCGAATTCAGAGAGGCAAGTGTCACAGGAGAAGTTTCTGGAAGATTCCATGCCTCTCCACCTCGCGGATTGACACTGCCATTTGTCATTTCTCGCCCATCGCACCCCATAGAAGGGCTTTTTGAAATGCAACACACCCACAGAGTGTACTTAGGTGAGATGTAACGCACTTTGCCTATGGAGCAGCTGAAATGATCCTGTTTTGACTAGTTTTGAGCATTTTTTCATGGAGAACTTCTGGGAGAAGCTGTAATCAGTTGACCTTGTTCCTTTAGGGGTTAGAACAACACTTTTAGGGACTTAGGAGCCCTTGGTTTATGGACATTTCATGCTTGGGGTTGCAGTGCCCAAAAATGTCTATAACACCTGCGCACTACACAATTTTAGTCATCAAGCTCATCACCCTTGCCTCTTACACTTGCTCACTGCAATGGACCATGAAGAGACCCTCCTTATAGTGAATTGTGCATTTTCAATGAGTAGTGGTGTCCTCCCTCAAACACTGCTGAGCCAAACTTCACAATTCCCAACAAGCCTTTCCTCCTTAGTCCTTGCATAAAGTCTCCACAATTAGCTTCTTCCATGAGAAGAATAGGGGTAGAATAGATGATTTTCGGATCGATCTTTCCTTTTCATGAGTGAAATTCATTGGAAGGTTTACCACATCAATAAGGAAATATGGTTCTCAAGGAATATGTCAAGGAGAAGAAAGAAAAAGCACTTGCAAAGAAGAAGCAAAAGAAGAACCATCATGAATATTCAAAGAAATCTTGGATCATGAAAGAGTGATAGGATATCATGTTTCCTTGGAAGGTTCCAACTTTGATCCAGACCCTTTAAGAACAAGCAATGATCTATCAGGGAGAAGTCAAAGTGAAAGCAACAAGGAGAGTAGTTTGGAATTTCCACATCATCATGAAGTTCCATGTCATCATTGCCAAGTTATGGCTTATACAAGTGTCATCACAATGTCATATGTGTCAATGGGTCTTGCCACATGATGTGGAGTGTAATTATGTATTTTAAAAAAAATGACAAAATGTAAATGTGTGGAAGTCCAAGAGTCACATGTGGAATATGAAAGGTCACATGTGGACCAAAGAGTCAATAGAAGTTCAAAGGTCAATTATGAAGTCCAAGGGTCATGAGCATGACTCAAGAGTCATAGGGGATATGAAAGGTCATTCCTCTTGCTATAAAATATACTTCATAACTCAAGGTAATGGATTTTGGAGGCTTGGAATTTTGAGAGCTAGCATTGGCTCCTCTAGTTAGGAATAGGAGAAAATATCATTCCCTGGAGGAGAAAGTAGTGACTTAATGCTCCAGAATTGGAGCTAGTGTCTCACCTTCGTAACTGTGTACTTGACTATTTCACTTAATCTTCAGAAGCTTGTTGAGCCAACACATTTTCATGCATGTATTGTGAATATTGTAAGACTATTCTTTAGATGTTTGCGTATATGTTATGTTCATATGTACTAACGAAATTGAATTATTTCATTGGATTTGGTTCTCATCTTGTTGAATGTGTGTTGTATTTTCTTTAATGATCATTGTGCCTATGTGAATTACTTCACTAGATAATTAATGAATCATTTCTTGCTCTCATTTTCCTCTCTTAGGATAATATTTTTATTTTCCTCTTAGAGACTCACACTTTACTGCCCTCTCGCAAAGGCCTCCTTTTACACATTGCAATTGGTGTTTCACATTGTCATTACTTCTTTGTTTCAAAGGTTGTGTATCATCTCTTATTGTTAGAAATATTTGGGCACTACAACCCCAAACACATATGTCCATAAAACCAAGGGCTTCCAAGTCCCTAAAAGTGTTGTTTCATACCCTAAAGGAGCAAGGTCAGCTGATTACATCATCTCCCAGAAGTTCTCCATGAAAAACTACTCAGAACTGGTCAAAACTGGACCATACAGACTGCTCAATGCTAAGGGTGTGATGCATCTCACCTGCCACATGCAAAAAGTGCAATGCATACTGGAAATCCCTTCTGTAGGGTGCGATGAGAAAGAGTAGAAAAATGGCAGAAGCAGTTTGCTAGGTGGAGACCCTGAGAATCTTCTAGAAGCTGCTCATTTGACACTTGCCTCTGTAAATTTGCCCAAGGATGAGTAAGAGATCATGAAATCTCCAAGTGGAACCAAGAACTATCAGAGAGACGACACTAATCAAAATCCCAGAAGCTGACTCACCCCCTGCAAACATCTATATATGGATCCCTCATCCTAGAGATCCAAAGGCTGGAATCTTGTATTTTGTAAGGAAGTGCTGTTGGTTTCTCTGTGCAACATTGTATTATTGGGTGATCTAAGCTTTCAACTACCACCATGATGACACTCTTTCCCTCAGACTTGGGTAAACCTGTGATAAAATCCATTGAAACCTCCTCCCAACATTGGCTTGGAATGGATAAAGGTTGTAATAGACCTGGTGTCTTAATTGTTTCAACTTTATTTTGTTGGAAAACCAAACATTCCGCCACAAACTTTTGAATATCTAATTTAAGGCCATCCCAAAAAAATTCCTTCTTAACCCTGTGGTAAGTTTTTAAAAATACTGAGTGCCCTCCTAAGGGAGAAGCGTGCAATTCCAGAAGAATCTTTTGTTTGAGTTGGGAATTCTTACAAAGGTATAAGCGATCTTTGTACCATAACGAATCATTTTTCCAACTAAATGTATCAGATGTACTGGAATATTGTTGTAACTTTCGAATAAGTGACCACACTTCTTCGTCATTCTTCCATTCCTCCCTTGCTTTGTTTATCCAATCTGGTTGGATAATAGAAATGGCGCACAACAATGCTTCCACATCCTCATCCTTTCTTGAGAGTGCGTCTGCCACAACATTTTCCTTCCCTTTTTTGTAGATGATTTCAAAGTCATAACCCAACATCTTTGTGACCCATTTTTGTTGTTCTTCAGAGGATAATCTTTGTTCCAAAAAGTATTTAAGGCTATCATGATCCGTTTTTACCTTGAAGTGTCTTCCCATTAGGTAGGGTTGCCATTTCTTGAGTGCATGTAGCATTGCCAACATTTCCTTCTCATAAATAGCTTTGTGTAAATACTTTCCCTTGATTGGACGACTTTCGAAAGCAATGGGTCTTTCATATTGCATTAAAACAACACCAATTCCATTTCCTGAAGCATCACATTCCACAATAAAGGTTTTTGTGAATTCTGGTGTAGCTAAGACTGGTGCTTGGCACATTGCCTCTTTAAGATGTTTGAAGGCCTTTGTTGCTTCTGGAGTCCATGAAAATGCATCTTTCTTCAATAATGTTGTTAAAGGTGCTACTATTTTCCCATAATTCTTAACAAATTTGCGATAATACCCTGTCAACCCGGGAAATCCTTGCAAATGCTTTATGGATGTGGGGATTTTCCGTTCCTTAATGGCTTTAATTTTGCTAGGGTCTACCTTAACTCCTTCATGAGATACAATATGACCCAGATATTCCACCTCTTGTACTCCAAAGAAACATTTGGAACTTTTTGCATATAATTGTTTCTCCTCCAATAGTTGTAACACCTTGTCAACATGTTCAACGTGATACTTCCAAGACTTGCTGTAGATTAGTATATCATCAAAAAATACTAACACAAATTTTCTAAGGAAGGGTTTGAAAATGGAATTCATCAAACCTTGAAATGTAGAAGGTGCATTGGCAAGGCCAAAAGGCATGACCAAAAATTCATAGTGACCCTCATGAGTTCTAGATGCTATTTCCAGAATGTCTTCAGTCTTCATTCTGATTTGATGATACCCTGAACAAAGATCCAACTTGGTGAAGTAAATTGATCCATGCAATTCATCCAATAATTCGTTAATGACAGGAATGGGAAACTTATCTTTAATAGTGAGCTTGTTGAGCTCCCTATAATCCAGACACATGTGCAATGATCCATCCTTCTTGTGCACCAATACTACTGGAGCAGAGAAAAAACTTTGGCTAGGTTGAATTATACCAGCCTCTAGCATTTCTGCAACCATACATTCAATTTCACTATTTTGGGAATGGGGATATCTGTACGTCCTGATGTTTGGAGGAACACTTCCTAGAATCAAATGAATAGCATGATCATGGTCACGAATAGGTGGGAGACCTTTGGGAGTATAAAATACCTTGGAATGAATGTCCAAGACTTTTTGGAGATCTGGAGAAATAGATGATTTCGATGTGGAAACATCTAGCTAAAATAATTGTGCAATTACACCTTGTTGTTCCTTTTTTAGAAGCTTTGTCATACCGTTAGAGCTGATTATCTTTGTCAGTTTTCCTACAATACCCCTTAATTCAAATTCTTTTCCTTCCGCATAAAATTTCATGAAAAGTTCTTCAAATTTAAAAGCTATTGTACCCAAGGATTGTAGCCATTGAACTCATAGTACAACATCATCACCTCCCATTGGAATGGAAAGCATTGGGCTTTTCAATACATATTCTCCCATGGATAGCTTGATATTATGGCACTTTCCAGAGCAATTTATCATTCCTCCATTTGCAACCATCACTTGACACTCTGGTGCTGTATATAGGAAGCAATTCAATTCTTTTGCTATCTTACAATGAATAAAATTGTGGGTACTTCCTGAATCAATCAACACTATTACCTTTTTCTTCTTGATATGTCCTTCTATATTGATGGTTTGAGGAGTGGTAATTCCAGCCAATGCATTACAAGATATGGTCAGATTCATTTCTTCTTTATCTAGGCTGTGTTCCTGGAGTATATCCTCTTCTTTTGACCTTTCTTGTTCCTTTTCTTCTTCCTCTTCACAATCTATGTAGAATAATTTCTTCTCAACACACTTATGACCTTTAGTGTATTTGCTATCACAACTGTAACAAAGCCCTTTTTCTCTTTTTTCTTCCAATTATTGTGGTGTCAACCTTATAGGTTATGGAAGGCTAGGGGCAACAACACTTCCATCTTTATAGTTGTGAGTGGTGGGCTTCCTAATTGCCATAATTTTGCTTTCCATTTTTCTTGCTAACCTGAATGCCTTCTCCAATGAATCAGGTTCCCAAAGGTGAAAATCATGTTGGATATTATCCTTTAAAGTCCCTATGAACACATCAATCCTATTCTCCTCTGGAATATTTTTTACCCTTATGTTCAATTTTTGGAACTCCTCAATGTGCTCCATCATTGAACCCTTTTGTTTGAGACTTATAAATTGGCTAAAAAAGGTGTTGCTTTTTGTATCCTCATAATGTGCTGTCATTTCTTTCATAAAAATTGCCCAAGTGACAATTTGTTTACGAGAGAAAAGCCATTGATACCATACAACTGATTTGGTTCCAAATACAAAGTTGCAATATGTACCTTTTGTGTGTTTTGCACATTATGGAGATCGAAAAATTCCTCCATTTGTAGTATCCATGTTGCGGGATCCTTGCCATCAAACTTCCTCATATCGATTTTTGGATATGGTGGGTCTTCAATCCAACATTAGAGTTTATGAAATCATGATTAACATTTCTTTTGTTCTCATCACGAGTTTCCTTTACTACCCTTTCACCCTTAGTGACCATTTCTTGTAGCAACTTATTCAAATTTATCTTCAATTCTTGCATCTTATCATCCATGCCATCCATCTTTGCGTCCATGCCATTCATCTTAGCTTCCATGCAATTCTTTAAACCATCCATCTTAGCTTCCATGCCATACATCTTAGCTTCTACATCTTTCTTTAAACCATCCATCTTAGGTTCTGTTACTTTTTGTGCGAGTGACATTTGTTGCACTTGGTCTCGTAATTTTGATATATCATGTTGCATTTCTTCCTCTTTTTCATGAGTCATGCTAGAGCTTTCAGGTTGCTTACTGGGTGCTTGCATTTTCTTTCCTCAAGGCATCAATTACTGATAATAATTCTTTACTATGCCCTTTGAATTCCTTCAAACTAATTTTTCAAACCAAGCTTATGCAAAATTAAAAAAAAACTACACACCTTTTTTTCACTTTGTAGGAGCTCAATATTGAATATGATGTATCTCTTTAATTTCAGATCGTCTAGTTCTAGAATTGCGACCTGCAGTAGCCCTCTGTGTCCTCTTTCCAATGCCACCAGTCTTATCGAATTTAGATTCTCCAAGGCAGAGTTATGCACAATCTCCCAAGATGACCTGATTATATACCTTTCCAGAAGAGCGAACTTGTATGAAGTGCCACGTGTCACAGTTTTGACCTTAGTATCTAAAAAATATACAAAGGAAACTACAGTCCGTCCTCTTTCTGTAACTTCTGATGAAATTTCAATCTGATGCTCAAAACAAAAGTTTTGATGATTTCCCCAGGTCACTTGTTTGTAGTGAAATTCAGGAGTTTGCAAAAAGGCCAAATTCCTCAGATCCTGTCTCCATAAATATAGCGCGAAATGCTCTAAAATTTAGACCTGAGGTTCATAACGATTTCGGCCCAAATGGGTTTTTTTTTAGCATTTGAAACATCACAAAAAAAAAGTTATAGCACAAATGCCACGGTGACCTATTTGGAGCAGCGAAACCTTAGAATTCAAAGCTCTAATACCAAATGTTATGAAACCAACTCACAAAAAGATAGAAAAGATAGTTGAACGACTTAGAATTCAGCCTCTTTGAGGGGGCAACCTCCTTTACATTACACAAATGAACAATTCTTGGATGATTCAAATGACAAAACCTCCTTTCTATATATAGGAGTCTAAGGGGTCACAATATAACCAAGCCGACCTAATAATAATAATATAAAGGCACAAAAATAACAATAGAGGCATTCTATGGGGCACAATAATAACAATATGGGGACAATAGGGGAACAAAAATATTAATAAGGGATACAACTACAATATTAATGGGGGCATCACTAGTATTATAGGGACCTAACAACTAAAAACTGCAAATAAACACTGTATACCTCTAGATCTTAAAAATGACGTAGCTAGGGCTACCGGAAACCTTTTCGTGTCAAACGAAAGGGGTTCCTCACTGGAATAGATGCTCCTAACACAATAGAGCAGTCCTTTCAGCCTGAAAGTAGTCAGAAACAATAGATCTAGGAAACGACAGTCGGATGTAGTTCTACCGACTTCAGATTTGGATCACCAATGGATGCGGCCCTCAAATAGCTTTGATACTATGTGGGAATTTACAGGGTAAGTTCCTCAGACAGAACACCAAAGGACACCACTTACAAACAGATCACAGATCAATACACCAACATTCTTGACGTGGTTAAAACCCTCAAAGAGGGAAACAGTCCACGACTTGAGCCAATGCGGCCACTTCAGGCAATTTATTAATAAAAGAATGAAAATTTACATAAGCTTCTCTCATGAACGGTTACCCTACAAATGACCCTCCATGCTCCTTAAATAGAGATCATGGACCAATCAGGTGTTAAGCCACAGATCAAGTGTCGGTAATTCCGAGGAGAGAATGAACCATCAGATCACTACATATCGTGACCGTAGGATTTGTAAGTTACAAAAGTACATAGTAAAGAAACACACTTTACCTAACTCTACACTAGACCAAGTTATACTTAACTATTTCCTATGTGTCGAAATATCCTAACAAGATAATCCTCTTCAGGTCAAAGATAATGTCACAAAGCTTTGAAAGGAGATTGTGATAACAAGAAAATCTTGGCTTATCCGTCTTCCTCTTCTTTTTCTTGGCCTACATATCTTTAAGGTTGATGATGTCTCAAAGGAAAATACAATCCATCCGAAAGGAAAGCTCTGAGTAGAACCATGACACCCATATCTATTCTAGGAACCTCCATTCCTTAACTTGATATTGTAATTAAATGGTGTTTTGCATGGTAATCCAATCGAGTAGAGAAGGGAAAGGGGAAAACGAATAGCGAGCATATCAATTTCAGAGGTATATATAACTATCTCTTAAGGAACAACCTTTATTTCTCTGAATAATTCAGGATCCCTCTTCTACCTAGGTGATATAAACATCGATAAAATTCCAATGGGCATAAACTAATAAAATTAAATAAAAGGTAAAATAACAGAAAGGCTCCTTGCACAGAGAGATAAATCAAGAAACTTCTCCTGGGTATAGAATATTCTTGTTGGCAATGATTCAATGCTCTTTTTCCTGTAGTGACTCCACCGGGGTATTGAACAGGCTCGCTGACAACAAAGCAATGCTTATGTTGTTATAGTGACTCCAATAGACTCCAATAGGTACTAAATAGGCTCACTGGAAACAGAGAAACACTAGAGATGAAAACTAAGACTCTGATAATCTTAAACTCTTACTACATATTACTCTTCTCCTAGATAAAAACAATTATGATGTGGCAGGTTTTATTAATGTGTTCAACCAAGAAAGGGAATAGAGGATATTATATCTATAACTCAGTCAAATGGGGAAGCCTAGGTAATCCTCATGATGAATCAATAATTATTTAAATATTGAGACCTTGCACTCAAAGATAAGACATAAAATAGAGAAGCTGGAGTTCCACCCATATGTTGCTAAATGTTGTCATTGCGACAAACACTCTCCAAAATTTTGGCTACACTTGAACTTTGGAGCCTACTAAGGATCTTACGATTTGTCATTCCATGTGAATCATAGTCATTTCATGGTTGATTGATGTTTTTCTAAGGGCTCAAGGCTTATTCTTAGATTCTAAGTGTCAAAGTCACTTGCTCATACATGCTCAGTCCAAGATGAACTCATAAATGCACTTCTTTCTATGCAATTTTAGATAAGCATTACACAAATCCTGAAAGTAAGGCTTGCACAATCTCTAGGAATAGTGCTTGCATAATGTTTAACATAGAAATATGTTCAACCTACGTTGACAACCAATGCAAAATATCATTTGTTAGTCTCTCTCACTTTCGACTGTCATTGTGCCATCATTCTAGTGAGTTTTCTCGATTGTTAGTTTTGTGCACCTTTGTTTTCACAAGTGTCACTTTCACTTTTGCAAATGTCATTTTTTCTTGCTTTCAATTTAACAAGTGTCATTTTCACTTTATATTCACTCTAGAATCTGTTTCTTTAGTTAAGATTTTTCAAGTGTCGTTTTCGCTTTTTCTTATAGTTGCAAGTGTCACTTTTAACTATTTCCACCCTTGTATGTGTCACACCTTCGCACATCACTAGAGGTAGCTCTAGCACACTCTTATGCATTAGATAGTCCTATATATCATAAGAATATACACTAGACACATTCCATTATCTTAGCACACTTTCTGGTCACTGTCGACACTTCTGCCACAACTTGTGTTCCAAGTGTCACAATGCTTCATTTCAACTATCACACTTAGAAATAAGTATTGCTTTACTGTCGTTTCAAGGTGTGATTCCTGATCATAAGTCATGTGCATTCCCATGGATTGTATAGATGGAATTCATGTGTGTGATTTGTGTGTGAGTCTCATTCAAATTCTTTTCCCTATTTGCTCCATTGGTCCCATGCTTGGGCATTTTTGAGCTTTTCTTGGTCCTCCTATCTAGTGCAAGTTATGAAGGCATTAACCCATCCCTAGGTGATGAGCACCACTTATTCATGGATCTCATTGATAAAACCTTTACCTTCCCAAACTTGTGCACTGAGTATATTCTTAGGTCAACTCCTATCATTTCACATTGAGAACATTCAAAGCATGTTCATGTTGTCGCTGCTACAACACCCTCCAAAATTTTGCTATATTCAAATTTTGGAGCCTACCCTCTACCATGTGAAGTGTTGGTTTTAGTCATCAAGTGTCATTTTATGTTTATATATATGTTCCTAATGTCCATGTATCTTCTTTAGTGTCTTCGGATTGTCAAGATCACATATAGTGCACTTTGGTACTATAACACACTTTCATGTCACAAAACGACACTTATGTGTCACAATCACTCATGTTTCACCTATTGCACTTGGATATTATTTTAGAATTGGAATTTTTATGTATATTTCTTACTGTTGGGTCCTGTGTAAGTTTTATTGATGATTTGAGATGTGCAGAGCTTATTAAAGCCCCATATCATTGTGTTTTCCATGTTTCACCTTTCCATACTTAGTCATTTTGCTGACCTTGCAACTTACCCTTTGGGCTAGGAAGAGCACACTGCGCACTTCTAGAGCCTAGTAGTAACCCTCATTGTCAGCTAGAGGTGCACACTACGCAATCTTAAGGTCACTCCCTCCCTCCTATGAAAAATGTGCAATTACAATGAAAAGGGCCTCCTCTTGGCTGCTAGCAACTTCTCCATTGCACTCACCCTAACCCTGCATGCCCAGTGTAGCACACTGCGCACTTTTATTCGGTAGTGGTGCCTCTCCTTGTTATCACCAAAAATGATCACCTAACCATTTCTAACTAGGTGGACCAAAATACACCATGTAGGATTAATTTTACCATAGAAAAATCACTTTCACCATGGGAAGTAATTTATTAAACCATTTTTATTAAATTATTTCTAATTAAAATTAAAAAACCCCATGAGAATAATTGAATAAATCATTATTTATTTATTTTTCTCTAAGAATAATTATTAAATCATTATTTGATAATTATTCCTTGTCACATTTGACTAAATCACCTAGGAATAATTAAATAAATCACTATTTATTTATTATTCCTTAATTATATTATTGGAATAATTGTTAAATCACTATTTAATAATTATTTCAATTTCACACCATTCTTAATCCTCACAAAATAATTAATAAATCATTTTATTTGTTAATTATTTCTAAATAAATATATTTGACCATTTTGAATATATTTTCCCTCTCCAAAAAATATAATAAAATATTCCTAACGGTTAGATCTTGATTAGATCAATATTATTTTATTATTTTCCATTTTTGAGATTAACCCAATAATTAGTTATAAATAAGAGGTTTTTACGTTCATTCTTCACCATGATCATTATCATCGTCACCACTATTGTCATCTTGCATTTGAGCTCCCACATGAGTTCTACACGTTGTTTTGGGCTTTTCACATATTGAGAGAGAGAATCAATTGCTGAAACATCAAGGAAACCAAAGGAGCCATCCCACGGAGGGGGATTTCCAAACCCTTTTTCTAGATCTCCTTCACCAGGTGTTATCAATAAAGATTATTATTCATTTAAAAATATTTCCATATTGGGTTATTACATTGGATAAATATTGTTGTTTGATGTTTTAGATCGAAAATATCTTTTTACTGCAGGTTTTTCTAGTTTTATTATTGCACATCTGAAGCATAAACAACCACAAATTGTTGTTAGGGTCACTTGTCACCAATCACTTAAGTGAGATGTTTTTGGTACACCTTCTAATAAATTTCATACTAAAAATGGTGAATCCGCTAGTGTAGTAATTCAGTTCCTAGGTGAAGTTTTGGTAAATTTCATGGTTTTCTACAACTATTTATAGCCTCTCAATTTCTATTTATAGTTTTCTTTCCTTTCTTTGTCAAAATTTCAGACTCTAGTGGTTTTATGGTTCTTTCCGCAGGTCACAGGTACCAGCCGAGTAGGAGACGGAAAAATTTGTGCAAGATCTACAGACCAAGAATCCCGAGAGAAAAACACACTTTTCAAACACAAATCTGTGTTCTAGAGCACACTTTTTGGCCAGATATCTGCTTTTTCCACTGTTTCTAGGTCATTACCTGCGTTTTGGATTTTTTTTCCAAGAAATTTTCAGAAAATTTTCAGACTTGCTAAGAGTGTTGTGTGTGGACTGGGAAGGGTTTATTATCTCTATTTAAGTCTTCCCTAGGCCTATATTCTCTTAGTTTTTCTCTTCGAGGAAGGAAAAATCCCCCTAGGTTTTAGAGTACACCTCCACCTTTTTAGGAAAATGGTTGGGTGAGGAGTCTAGGCTTTCAACATTTTCAGCCACTACTTTTCAGAGTCTGATCCATTACTTTACAAAACTTGTGGATTAGTTTATTTCACCTTTTCTCCCTTTAGAGTTTGGATTTTTCCCTTCCCCCTTAGGATCCCGTTGAGCATCCTAGGTCTTAGAGCTTCATACCTATCCTTTACAACATTTGTCACCTCTGATTTTTAATGTGTATATGCACCATTTACAATAGAGTAGGGCCTCTAGATCTCATTCCCTTTGATATTAGGTATTTTAGGCATTGTATGTGTCTTTGAATAGCTTGTTTTCCTTGCTTAATTGCTTGATAGCCTTTTTGGGTAGGGTCTTGTGTGCTTGATTTTATATTTATTTTTCTATCCTTTTCAACATTATTTACAGTATTTCAACACTTTATTTTTAGCAACACATGGCATCAGAAAACACACTCAATTAACTCAACCACTTGACACATCATTTTGACACACTCATACCCTAAGCGAACATGAGATTGGTTAATACCACCAAGCCAAGAATTAAAACACCACACCTTAATAATTTAACATACATAGACTAAGCCCACTTGGGCACTGTTAGCTTTGATATGCAATGCTAACTTTCTAAGGTCAGAAATAAGCATGGTCTGTTGTGTCCAAAGGGGGCTCACATTGGTTACTTTCCCATTTTCCTCACCCCTCTCACCTTTAATCTTCCTCACTTCCTAAACGAACCTTCTAAACCCGACAAAATTCCCTTGGCCTTAGCCCCAAGTGCAAAACCCCAAAGCACCCATAAAACCATACTAAATGTCTTCACGCGTTCATAACTCACCACGCCGCATCCCCGCCATTGATCACCCTCGCCGATCCAACGACTCCCGTCGCACCTGATAAAGGCGACTCACTCTAGCACTCTCCACTTCGCATTCATCGCGATGGAAACTTGACTGAGCGATAGCGCATGACGAGAGTGGTTTTTATCTCTCATTCGCTGCTACGTGTCGATCATTGAGTGGGATCACTCGGCCCCAGGCATTTACCACTTAGCGCTTGAAAGCGGTGCGATGAAAACCGTTACCACCTGAACAAACCGTCCTCGCTTGTTAAATGCCCATGCAACTCCAACGCCCGATGACCGTCCGATCTGTCCACTGAAGATCCAATGGCCCTAACACACCCCGCTCCCACCTCGACCGATAGCCTCCACCGAGCCATCTCCACCGTTCATTTCCCCGATCCGACGGTCATTCTTTTCGCTCACCCAAATCATCCACCTATCCATGCATTCCACGTCCTATGACTAGTCTATTGCTCGAAGAAGGAGATGACCAGCTCTGTCAGCATCAGTTACAGTAATATCCCCAACAACCATATTTAACATAAAGTATGGCCAAAGGAGAAAAGGACATAACATGACTCTGTAACTAAATTTATCAATCATGGACTCCATCGGTACGAGCACTCCAACTGCCTAAAGGACAACACAGCACCTGAACAGATCGGATTCACTCACTGAAACAAGCAACTTCATTCAGAGACTCCATCAGGTAATTAAATGCAGTTGGTGGTCGATTAAGACCCCTCCATACCTAAACAGCCATGTGCCATTGTAATGTAATCTTATAAATACCCAGAAGAGAGATGTAATCAAGGTTGGCATTTGATGTAAGGTTCAACTTTTGGAGACTGTAGACATTTTGTCACTTGCAGCGTCTCATCTTCATTTTCAGCAAATACAAGCTTCTTTTGCTATTAACTGCTCACTGTCCATTTTCCTCTATTCTAAGCTTGTACCTGATATGTTGTGTTCTTGATCTCTTGATGTTTAGCACTAGATAACTGTCATCTTATCTCTGTGTTAGAATCTTGAATGCATCACTGAATAGGTTGCTCAGGTTTCTTTCTATCTAATGCAGGAGAGATGTCATCCTGTCTTTGCATTAATAGATTAGATTTGTAGGTTTCTGTACTAGTTGCAGCCGGCCATCACATGGTCTTGTGTATCTGCTAGTGTGGTTAGTATTCTCCATATTCACCTAATATCTAAAACTGTGAGCATTGGTGGTCTAAAGCCTTGTATTATGAGGGTGTTCATGCATGTCTAGAGTGAAACAGAGTAGAAGTGGTTATCTGGGTTGAACCAAACCATCATGCCTTCCATTAAACCTTGCAACAATAGTTGAGTTTATATGTTACCAGGCATCTCCGAGCTACAACCTAGGAGAGTTTCTTGGAATCCTAACATAATTGGCGCCGTTGTCGGGGAGAGGATATTGAAGCTCAGCTTCCCTAGGAGAATGACACAGATCCAGCTTTGATGATAGACAAAGTCTGGACACATTTTTGGTTGTAATTATCTATCTGGCGACTTTACTGGAGGCCTAACCTTTTGGCGACTCCACATCACGGTTCTGGTTTAGTTTGTGAGATACACTTGAAGAAATCCTCAGAAATCACCAGTTGACCCAGTGCTTGACCCTGAGAAGATTGTCAAGCAAAGAAAGATATCACGAAAAGGATCATCAGGATCAGGTAAGCCTAAACAATCTTGTGTATCTCTACATGAAAGGCTTGTAATTGAGCATGCACATGTTGAAAATATAGAGCCTAGCACTATCAGTGAAGAAATACTCTCAAAGATTCATAAATCTCCTCGCTCAATAAGTCCCCCTTTGGATATTAACCCACAGAAAACCTCCCCTCCTGTCCATAATATTCCTTTAGCCCTGTCATTCATTTCTCAGATTTCTGTCATCCAAACTGCTAGTACCCTTCCATCTACGCCAGTCATGGCAGGCCCACAAGCACCCACGCAAATGGAAAGAATCATAGCTACTAGGTATGGACCACTGGTCCTGCCTATTCCTTTGAATGCCATGCTTGCAGGAGAGTATCAAAAATACATGCCTAAGTTCACTGGGAGAGAGGGAGTAACAACTGAAGAACACCTTGAGTCTTTTTATAGCTATGCTGATAACCTAGATATCAGTGAAGATGATGTGTGGATGAGAGTATTTGTCCAAAGCATTGATGGAGAGGCTAGAAAGTGGTTCAGAGAGCTGACCCCTAGGTCTATGGCAGACATTGAAGCATTAGATGATGTGTTTTTAAAGCATTGGGGAGATAAGAAAGACCTGCTATACTACCATATTGAATTTGGCAACCTGAAAAGGGAAAATGGGAAGTCATTATCTAGCTTTAATAAAAGATTCAATCGTATGTATATCAAGATACCAACAGAAGTGAAGTCTACCCCCACCTATGCCAAACTCACGTATGCCAATGCCTTTGATTCTGATTTCTGCCTGCTATTAAGAGAGATAAGATGTGCTTCTCTAGCTGAAATGCAAGATGCAACCTTGGAGGTGGAATCCAATATCATGGCTGCATAGAAACTCAAAGGACATGCTGATAGAAGGAGGCAGAGAGGTGAGTCTTCCTCTTCTTCTTCATCTTCAGAACCCAAAATAGACAAAATGACTAAAATGATAGAGTCATTGGCTACTGAAATATCCAAACTAAAGCTTGAGCAGAGTTATGGGAAAGCAAGGCTTCCTAATACATTTTCTCCTAGAAATCCAAATACATACATAAGAGCAAATGAACAATTGAAGATCATTCAGAGGGGCAAAGAGGCCAGTGAAGAACAAAGGGTTAAGACTCCTTTCCATAACGTAGTCATGGAGGAGGAGCAGTTTGATGAAGAGGATGAGATTCACTACATGGAAGACAAGGGCAATACTACTTTTTTGACATTAGCTGCCTATGAGGAGTCATTACTCAGGGACCAGACCAATCAAGAGTGGGACAGAGAAGCTGTTCTACAGATTGAAGACCAACAAAGATATAACTTGAGGTCAAGAACGAGTAATGTCAAAGAGAATCCTGCTCAAAGGACTGCAGTCCCCTCAGAGCAGCAGGTCAGTAAGCAGAAGCACTAACAACTGATCCTACCATCCTGAAAGCACCAGCTCAAGAGGTAAGAGGCCTTGACAAGTCTCCTTCCCCTTTCAGTTTTCAATCAGAAGTCTAGAAGTTAAAAATATCTGTACCTCTGATAGAACTTGTAAAGAGTGAGGTCTTTAAGAAGCCCATCCTTGATGCCCTTGAGCTGAAAGCCACACAAGCATCCAATGACTATGTGAATCTATAAGATGATAAACCTATAGTTGTGCTTAGCCCAATCACTGAACTTGTTGATGACAATTCCCCATCATTTTATGTCTCCTTGACCATTCATGACAAAATCCTCCACAACTGTTTGCTGGACACAAGTGCCAGTCATAATCTGATGCCAAAAGTTGTCATGGAAGAGTTAGGCCTTGATATTACCAGACCTTATCATGACTTGTTCTCCTTTGATTTGAGGAAGGTGAAATGTCTGGGGTTAATCAAAGACTTGGCTATCACCCTAACTCAGCTGCCCATGAAAAGCATGATGATGGATATTGTGGTAGCAGATGTCCCCCCTAAGTTTGGTATGCTACTTTCCAGAGGGTGGATTAAGAGGTTGGGTGGGACATTGCAAAATGACTTGTCTTATGCCACTGTCCCAGTTTTTGGAGGAGAAAGCAGAAGACTATACAGGGAAGCCCAGCTGGCCTATATCATCAGTGATGAGAAGAATCCCACTAATCATCCCATTTATACTATTTTGGAGCATGTATTCTCCAAATTGAAGAATCCCATAGGGCCTCAGTGCAGCTCAAGAAACCAGTATGCTAGGCCATGGAAGAGGAAGGGACACAGGCTTGGGATATGTTCTTTGATGGAGCCTGTTCAAAGGAAACTGCAGGAGCAGGAGTGGTGCTGGTGTCTCCAAAACAAGAAAGCACACATCTGTCTTTTAAACTGACTTTTCAGGTCACCAACAATATAACAGAGTATGAGGCTCTGATATTGGGCTTAAACACTGCCAAGGACATAGGAATCAGAGACATAAATGTGTTTGGAGATGCTGATCTCATCATTCAACAAGTGAAAAAAACGTTCCAAACAAGGCACCCGAGGATGAAAGCATATAGAGATGAGGTATGGAGACTCAAAGATGCTTTTGATAGCTTTTGTATCTCATGTATTCCTAGAGTGAAAAATCATCTTGCTGATTCCCTTGCTGTGTCTGCTAGCATGTTCATCCCTCCCATGCCCCCTAGATTGGCTTATGAAGTCCAAATAAAATATAGACCATCCTTGCTTGATAATGTCCATCACTGGAAAGTCTTTGAGGATGATGATGAAGTAAATAGGTTTCTGCAAGTCATTGATGAATTCTTTGAAATGCAAATTGACCAAGAGAATGAAACCTTGGAAAAATATCCCCAACCCCAACTAAGGAACAAAATTGGCCAAGACAACATTGTATAGTTGCCTAGCAATCATATACCTAAAGGGCTAGTGCCTCTAGAGAAGTTGTTTGACCATAATGACGTGCCTCATAAGGTTGCCCAAAAAGAAAATCAGTCTGTAGTCCATAGGCATAACATAGGGAGTCCAGATCATCCAAAGTATATAAATCTGTCCACCCATTTGTCTGCTACCCAAAGTTCTGAGTACTGCACCTTGATGAAGCAATTTGCTGATGTCTTTGCCTAGGAATACAATGATCTTAAAACTTATGACAAAAATGTCATCCAGCATAAGATCCCATTGGAGAAAGACACCATTCCTTTCAAACAGAAGCTAAGACCCATTAATCCTTTGCTCCTCCCACTGGTTGAAAAAGAAATCAAGAAGTTGTTGGCCACCAAAATCATAGTTCCCTTGAGATATTTGAAGTGGGTAGCCAACTTGGTAGTGGTGTGGAAGAAAAGTGGAGAAATCAAGCTGTGCATTGATATCAGGAACCTGAACATATGTTCTAGAAAGGACAACTATCCCCTGCCAAAGATGGAACATTTGCTACAGAAAGTCTTAGGAGCCAAAGTTATGTCTTTCCTGGATGGATTTTCAGGGTATAACCAAGTTGCTGTACATTCAGATGACCAAGAAAAGACTGCTTTCACCACTCCTTGGGGCACTTTTATGTACTTTAAGATTCCCTTTGGGCTGATAAATGCTAGGGCTACCTTTCAGAGAGCCATGGATATAACGTTTGTAGGAGAAAGGGATAAGTTCGTCTTTGTCTACCTGGATGATATAACAATATACTCCAATAGCCATCAAGATCATTTGCAGCATTAGAAGAAAGTGTTTCTAAAGTGCATAAGGTTTGGGATATCAGTGAATCCTAAGAAGTCACAATTTGCATTAGAAGAGGGCAAGTTTCTAGGACACATTGTTTCTGCTGCAGGTGTCAAGATTGACCCAGAGAGAGTGAAAGCGATACAGACCTTGTCTGTCCCAAGATCAAAAAAAGACATCCAATCCTTTCTGGGAAAAATAATTTTTGTAAGGAGGTTTATTCCTAATTTTGTAGAATTGGTAAAACACCACTATGCTAAAAAAGGGATTAGAGATCAAATGGACTGATGCAGCAAGAAGATCTTTTGAAGCCATCAAAAGAGCTATTATGGAAGCTCCCACTTAATCAGCCCAGACTATAGCAAGGAGTTCCATATCTTCTCCTTTTCTTCCGGTGACACCCTTGCAGTAGTCTTATTGCAGAAACATGATGGAGATTCAAAAGCATCCAGAGGCATTTTTCAGCAAAACTTTAAGGGATGCTGAACTAAGGTATGATATTATCGAAAAATAGGCTTATGCTCTTATCAAATCTTTAAAAGCTTTCCGAATCTACATTCTACACTCCAAGGTAATTGCATATGTTCCCTCTGCTTCAGTAAAGGATGTCCTAACGTAGCCAGATGTTGATGGAAGAAGGGCTAAATGGATTGCAAAGCTTATTGAATTCAACATAGAATTGAAGCCCACCAAGCTTGTCAAGGGCCAGGGCCTTGCTCAGCTGATGGCTGAAGAAAATTGTAGGATGCTTGACATAAACTGCATGGGTACAAATTCAGAGGATGGATAGACAGAAGAAGCAACATTAGGACAAGGAAAATACCGGTTGTTGGCTGAAAATATAGCTTCTTGTGAGTGGTACTCTAGAATAGCTCAATTTTTGCTGAAGCTAGAAGTCCCCCTAGGCCTTAGTTCAAGCCAAGCTAGGACTATTAAGCTTAGAGCAGCCAGGTTCTGTATTCATGAAAACTTGCTTTATTGGAGGGATCCATCTAGAATCCTTTTAAGATGTCTGGACAAGGAACAATCTGTAAAGGTCATGCATCAGTTTCATTCCAGCATTTGTGGAGGACATCACTATTGGAAAACCACAGCCCACAAGATCCTCAGAGCTAGGTATTATTGGCCCACTCTATTTTCTGATGTCTTTTCATTTGTAAGATCCTGTGACAAATGCTAGAGGTTTGAAGGAAAATAGCAGTTGAAGTCCTTACCCTTGAAGCCAATACATGCCAGTGGCCCTTTCCAGCAGTGGGGCTTGGATTTCATAGGGGAAATTAATCCACATTCTAGTGGCCAGCACAGATGGATCTTAGTAGCCACTGACTACTTCACTAAATGGATTGAGGCCATCCCTACTAGGAAAGCTGATCACCAGGTTGTCATGAAGTTTTTGACAGAAAACATTTTCACCAGGTTTTGCTGTCCACACAAATTGGTTACAGATAATGCAGTAGCCTTCAGGGCAAAAGAGTTGGTGGACATGTGTGACTCAATGGGCATTAAGCTAGTGCATTCCACCTCATATTACCCTCAAGGTAATGGTCTAGCAGAATCATCCAATAAGAGCCTGATAAGGATAATCAAAAAGCTGTTGGAAGACAACAAAAGGAACTGGGATTCCAAACTGAAGTTTTCATTGTGGGCTGACAAGGTGACCACCAAGAAATCCATAAGGAATTCTCCGTTCAAGCTGGTATATGGCACTGAGGCTGTATTCCCAATCCAGTTGACCCTCCTTGTGGCCAAGTTCTTGCAGGAAGAGCAGAATGAGGAAAATGACATGGAAAAGAGAATTAGTGACTTGGCTAAAGTACATCAAATCAGAGATCAATTGATTGAAAAGTCTACAGCACATCAAAAGAGAATCAAGGAAGCCTTTGACAGAAAGGCAAAGATGGACAATTTTCAGGTTTGATACTTGGTTTTTAAGTGGCATGCACCGAAGGAAAAGAAAGGCAATCATGGGAAGTTTGATGCTTTGTGGACTGGACCTTTTGTCATTGCTTAGGTCCAGGGGAACAACACCTTCATGTTGCGAAGTATGGAAGGAGAAGTAGTTTTTGATGGCCCAGTAAATGGGTGGTTTTTGAAAGTTTATGTTAATTAAGGCCTTTAGGCCTTAGCAGTGTAAATATTTTCTTTTACAAAGTTTAATGTAGGCCTAATTAGACTCCATGCCAATGGAACACTAAGAAACATTGCTGATATTGTTTTGTATGAAAGGCAGTGGTTTACGGTTCTTGAAACCTCACAGGGAGGCTTTCATCCCTAGAAGGAGTCAGTGTTAGCTCTGCTATGCAGCACTGACTTTCTGAGGTCAAAAAGAAGCATGGTCTGGTTGGTTGTGTCCAAAGGGGGCTCACATTGGTTACTTTCCCATTTTCCTCACCTTTAATCTTCCTCACTTCCTAAATGAACCTTCTAAACCCGACAAAATTCCCTTGGCCTTAGCCCCAAGTGAAAAACCCTAAAGCACCCACAAAACCCTACTAAATGTCTTCGCGCATTCGTAACTCGCCACGCCGCATCCCCGCCATTGATCACCCCTGCTGATCCAATGGCTCCCGTCACACCCAATAAAGGCGACCCACTCTAGCACTCTCCACCGTCAGATCATCTCCGTAGAGATCTGAGAGTCTTCACATTCATCGCACTGGCAACTTGACCGAGTGATAGCATGTGATGAGAGCGGTTTTTCTCTCTCATCTGCTGCTACGTGTCGATCATTGAGTGGGATCGCTCGACCCTGGGAATTTACCACTTAGCGCCCAAAAGCGGTGCAATGAAAACCGTTACCGCCCGATCAAATTGCCCCCGCCTGTTAAACGCCCGTGCAACTCGAACGCCCGATGACCGTCCGATCTGTCCGTTGAAGATCCAACAACCCTAACACACACCGCTCCCACCTCGACTGATAGCCTCCGCCGAGCTATCTCCACCGTTCATTTCCCCTATCCGATGGTCATTCTTTTCGCTCACCCAAATCGTCCACCTATCCATGCATTCCATGTCCTATGACCATTATGTTGCCCGAAGAAGGAGATGACCAGCTCCGTTAGCATCAGTTACAGTAATATCCGCAACAACCATATTTAACATAAAGTATGGCCAAAGGAGAAAAGGACATAGCATGACTCTGTAACTAAATTTATCAATCATGGACTCCACCGATACGAGCACTCCAACCGCCTAAAGGACAACACATCACCTGAACAGATTGGATTCACTCATTGAAACAAGCAACCTCATTCAGAGACTCCATCA
The DNA here is from genome assembly GCA_031772625.1 of Pinus tabuliformis. Taxonomy (NCBI): domain Eukaryota; kingdom Viridiplantae; phylum Streptophyta; class Pinopsida; order Pinales; family Pinaceae; genus Pinus; species Pinus tabuliformis. Next base: position 236,806,697 of record CM062813.1, read on the forward strand.
GGTAGTTAAATGTAGTTGGTGGTCAATTAAGACCCCTCCATACCTAAACGACCAGGTGCCATTGTAATGTAAGCTTATAAATACCCAGAAGAAAGATATAATCAAGGTTGGCATTTGATGTAAGGTTCAACTTCTAAAGACTATAGACATTTTGTCACTTGCAGCATCTCATCTTCATTTTCAACAAATACAAGCTTCTTTTGTTGTTAACTGCTCACTGTCCATTTTCCTCTGTTCTAAGCTTGTACCTGATATGCTGTGTTCTTGATCTCTTGATGTTTAGCACTAGATAACTATCATCTTATCTCTGTTTTAGAATCTTGAATGCATCACTGAATAGGTTGCTCAGGTTTCTTTCTATCTAATGTAGGAGCGCTGTCATCCCGTATTTGCATTAATAGATTAGATTTGCAAGTTTCTGTACTAGTTGCAGCCGACCATCACATGGTCTTGTGTATCTACTGGTGTGGTTAGTATTCTCCATATTCACTTAATATCTAAAATTGTGAGCATTGGTGGTCTAAAGCCTTGTAGTCTGAGTGTGTTCATGCATGTCTGGAGTGAAACAGAGTAGAAGTGGTTATTTGGCTTGAACCAAACCATCATGCCTTCCATTAAACCTTGCAAAAATAGTTGAGCTTATATGTTACCAGTCATCTCCAAGCTACAACCTAGGAGAGTTTCTTGGAATCCTAACAGGCACTAGGGCCAAGTAGATGTAGGATGGGTGGGATAAGCTTCCAATAACACCCACTGATATCTTACATTGAGACATAGAAGTTGACATATTAGGGAACTTAAAATCCTTCACCATTCTACGGTCCAAATCTGGAGTGCCTTAGAAACCCGATTCAGAGGGGTTTAAGTTAGGTCATCGTGCAAGTGGTTCTCCTCAAGGCTACCCAACCTATGGTAGGTAATCTCGTGCAGTGGATGATCACCAAGAAGCTCAAGAATCAACCACCCCCGTGGGACGAAGGTAACCATAGTGACAAATCTTAGGAAAACACCCTATAGGATTGGCTATGGGAAGAAATTGGTTTTCTACCCTACCTTTCTATGGACAACTCTACTTGTGGGGATCAAAATCCATCAAGTAAAAATTTCTTTGGAAGGCCATCTAAAATAGTTGATTTAAGATTTTTTCAGGATTTAGACCACCTATAGGCTGTAGGCATTTTTCTTTGATACGACATGCTTGATTGTATTAGAGTAGCATCATTAATATTGTTAGTTTACAATTGGCACCATTGCACTAGGTGTTTGCTTTCTGTTTGTTGCTCTTTTACTCCTATCATCACCTTTTAGTCCTTAGAGTCATCATTGTCTTGAAATCATTGTGCCCCATAGGAATTTGGCGCAGATAATTCGAGGCCTTCGCCCTCAGTTTCCATTAGTACATATTACTCCTCCTCCTTGAGTTAGAGTCCATCCTCCTAGTCCTCCATTGAGTCCTCATTCTGACTCTGATTCTACGAATTCTTCCATTTCTTCCTTTAATTCCGCATTTTCTCAAACCCATACCATCACCATGTCAGGTACCAACATGGGTGCAGGAAACCAAGGTAGTAACCTAGGTACTAACTAGGGTAACCCCATAAGCAAAACCTCCATCGGTTTGGTCACTTCTACTCCATTGCTTACTTTTATGGCTAGTTTGAGTTTCCCTGATTTCATCCAGCTCATCACTGACCCTCTTCTCCATGACCCCAATTAGCTAGCTATGCTTACTAAGCTTCCTTTTGAAATTCCCAAGTTTGAAGGTAATCCTAGAGAAGATCCCACAAACCATGTTTGCTCATTCCATATGTGGTGTTAATCCAATTCTATCACTAAATATTCCATTCGTCTTCACCTTTTCCAATGCACTCTTACTGGAGCTGTTACTAAGTGGTATGTTGATCAACCCAGAGCTACTCATTCCACTTTCATGACTCTTGCCAAAGAATTTCTAGCCTATTTCCATTTACCTCTCCTTTATAACATTGGTATTGAACTATTGAATTCTTTTTGTCAAACTTTTTCCACTCACCTATCCAACCATGTTCAGGAATGGTGTAGAAGGAGGAGCATATGTAAAGCTACTAAATTCGAAGACTGTGTCTATATGGATTGGTTCCTTATATAGATTTTGGCCCCCATTGATAAATATGTCGCTTTTCACTTCCCTTAATATGAGGAAGATGCACTCCAAGTAGCCTTGAAATTTGAAATGATCTACACCTAATCAAGTTATGTTTATACTGTCATTCTCGATTTGCCTCAGCTTGGCGGTGCTACAATGGGGGAACCTCATGTCGCTAATGGAATCATTGGATCCATTTCACACCCTCAACTTAAACCATATGCTTTGCCTCCGATGAGTTATGGTCAACCCCAGGTGGGGACTAGTTCCTCTTACACCTATCCCCCCCCAATCTTTCACATGGAAACTCTTATCCAGGTTCCAATATGTCATGTGCATATCCCCATCCGCATCAACAGATGCCAGGGCCAACCATTTCTCCACCTATCTATCCTAATGTTTCCCCATCTCCCAATTATTTGTATGCACTGCTTAGTACTCCAACCCTACCAACACTAGTGACCAAGTCCCCTGTTGACCACTACGTGTCAATGACCCATAGTAGTACACCCCCTTTTTTGCAAAAGGGAGAGCACCTGATCGATGTGTCCGTGCCGTTCAGCTATCATCATCAGCTTGATTATCATGTTATAATGTAAACCCATTCAACATGTATATGATGTAAATAATCTCAGCAGATTCGTGTCATGTATGTAATTGCCTAGGTAAACCTACTTTTCTAGTGACGACCTACATTCTGGGAGGTTTTTTGTTTCACCGATCCATTCTCGAATGGTCGGTAGAGTTTTCCTTCAATCTTACCCCAAAGTCAGAATGTATTTTGTCACTGGGATCTTAGGCGAGTCCTAGTGTTATAGACCGAGTCTATGTAAAGTGATTTGGTAATAATCATAAGTATTTGGTTAGGTTATTTTATTACAAATTTCTTGGTCTGCTGGATTATATTTGTGTCGCAGAAATGGGTAGTCTGTGAGGGTTTATTTTAGATGGGTTTTCCCCCTTATGATGTAAAAGATATGAAAATCATGATGTAAAGTGTCTTAAGGGTTGGAAAAATAATTTATCCCCTCATAGGTTAATTAATTAAATTTTTTTGGCCAAAAATTAATTAAAATCCTAAGCCAGAAATTTAATTAATTTTAGGTCCTAGATAAATTTAAATTCTTCAAAGGAAAAATTCGTCGGTCCTTAAAATTCAAAATTTAAAAGGTACTGGGACTAACGAAAATTAATTATTTTTCTAAATTTTAAACCTTTGGTCCCTCAAGGTTAAGTCAAAGTCAAATTTTTGAGGAAACTAACTCAAATTTTTATTTTTGAGTTAATTAAAATGAATTTAATTGAAAAATTCGAATTTCCTCAAGAATTTAATATTTCGATGGATGAGATTAAAATAAATTTTAATTCTCATCAACGGTCGAGATTGTTTTGACAAGGATCACTCTAACTAGCTGTTGGAAGATTTATCTTTAAATAGGAGGTCATTTGTCAGTTGATCCATCCGATCTCTGAGTCGTGCGCTAGGTGAAAAGATCTCTTGTAACTTTTTTCTAAATAATAAAAGAAGCCTTTGGGGTTAAATTTCGCTGGTGTTACTCTTCATGGAAATACTATAAGATGTGTATTTTTCATGCGTAATTTTTTTTTTTTAGCCATTGATGATAGCTTCTGAAGAGTGATTTGAGTATATGTATCTTGCTCAGTCACTAGGGTTTAAGTGGTAATTTAAATTTTGAATGTAATAACAGGTATCTCTATTTATTTGAAATTTTATTATCACTTTATCGCTGTATTTTGATGGCTGGATTGAGTTTTGAAGGAAAATATTGATTTTTAGATCATCGGGCATTCAGGGAAGTTTCTAGTTGGACCAACCAACTCTCGATCTGTGTTTTCTGAAAATCCCAGCTTAATTTGATCTCAGGCTTATCATAAGATTTTATTGGTGATGCATGAGGGGTTTTGAGCTAAGCACCTTCTTTAAAATCTAAGAAAATAATTTTTTATGTACTAAATTTGGCTTTTGAGAGCCTTAGATTATCAGATCTGGGAGTGGAGTTGGACTCACACTAACTAGATCTGATAGATTTGGGAGTGGAGTTGGACTCACACTCACCAGATCTGATAGATCTGCCATTCCTGTGCATAGATCTATAAAATTTATAAGTTTTTGACTTGGGTTTTGGTGGGCTCCAGTATTGTAGCAATACTGCTACAACTCATGGAGCTTCCTTCTCTAATTTTATCAACCCGGTAGTTCGTAACAAACTTGGAAGCGACGGTGCTGTATGCACAAGTATTAGCTCTTGTCGCAGCTGTCACTTGGTCAGCTGGCACAAGTCCGCTAGGGCTCAAGCCAACTTCTATATGTTCTCAGAAGAAGCTTTCTAAATGATGAATGAAGGCTATCTCAAAGGAAATTAACCTATTTTGCAAGAATGAATTGAAAGCCAACCAAACATGGAAACCCTAGTAAACCCTAATCTGACTAGCTTAATCCTTATGATGCAATGGAGGGAATGCAACTTCCAGAAATGATGCCATTACTTCTAGTGAGATGAGATGCATGAATTTAAACTACTTCCATTGAAGAGAACACGTTTTTGTATTTTTGCTCAAGTGGGTGGAGTCATTATGATTGTGCTTCTTACTGGGTCTTGACTGTGCAGGGGTAGTTCAAAGGGGAGGAAGGCTTGGGAAAGGTCAGGAGTACTCTGAGAGGTTCCAGGGGATCCTTCACATCATTCCACAGAAGTTCACAACGTTCAGGTGCTTGGCAACCGTGTTTGCAGGCTTCTACAGGATGTCTGCAGGGGATCCTACATGAAGCTCGGGATTTCTACAGGAAGTCTGCTAACTTCTACAGGATGTTCTACAGTTGGAGTTTTGGGTGATGGAGGAGTGAAGGAGCTGTATGGGTGGATAGGTAAGATGACAGAGGAGCTTGTGATTGCCTATGGACAGAGAGATGAGATGGGGAAGGTGTGTGTAAAGCTGGTTGGTCTAGAGGAGGGTAGTAGTAGTGGAAGGTCAAAAAGATTGAGCAACGTGGACAGTAGAAGGGTTGGAAGGCAAATGAGCTGAACAGAGGATGAGTAGGTGGCTTAGGCACGGTTTAGAAGGATAAGAACACGATGAAGTGGTGTTGCGCAGTGTAAATGAAACAAATCACCCTTATCTTGCATGTAAACGAAAGTTCACCAACCTATTCTAACTGTTTTATTAGGAATCAAAGAACAACAATGTAAGTTGAAGGGAAACCGTGCATGATGCTGAACCAAAGAGTCATTACTCAAGATATAATCGTATGGACAATTCTTCAACCGAAAACATTACATCAATACTTGCATGCATATGTTAAAACAATGTTTTTGGCAGTTGGCACGGTCTACACTTCCGGTCCCCAAACAGAGGTGAAAGTGAGCATGCATTCAACCCTTTTTTGAACTCAACGTAACTTCAATCTCCCTATGCTAATTCTGAACTACTGAAACAACTGCATTCATGAAACTAACCTACATAACCAAACCGAAACAGTCAACTCAGCAAACTGTGTTTTCCAAGTGCATGTAAAGGAAAGAAATGCAATGATAAAAGAAAGACAAGTAACAATACAAAGAAAAGGAGGTCTATTGCTCTCAGGTTGGACCCTAACCTGAGAGCTATAGCTCCTCTAAGAACTCAGAATTGAATCCAAATCTGCCTGCCTTTTATTAAAAGATCATAATCATGAGTCTAACAACATGCCAAAATTGGCTTACAAAGAGCAAAAACAGAGCTACAGCTCGTGATTCAAAATCTACAACAAAGGTTCAAGAGTCTTTATCGAAGGCTACAGCCTCAATATTTATACATGATGAGGGCCAAGCTGGCCTCCTCAATTAGTGGGGCTTGGCTGTCCAACTAAAAGTAAACTGCTGTTCCTGTAGAATCCGTTGGCTGCCTTCTAGCTCGGTGGTGATAGCTGTTGGAGCTCGGAGTTGGGGTGGAGATCACGAGGAAGGTCATTCAAGGCTGTGGACAACCTCCCTATAAACCCGCAATGCCACCTTGGCTGTCTCCTTGTCCTCATTTGCGTGGTCTTTGCTCCATTTAATGTCAAAAAAACTTGAAATCATCATGTATTAGCCACATAGGCATAATGACTGCCCTTCTTCCTACAAATAACACGAATATACTAAGAAATGATGCATAAGTCATAAAAAATGAAGGGTTGAGCAAGGTAAGTAGGCCAAATGAGCCCAAATTGTTACCAAAAATTGGGGCTCATCAGGTTTCTGGCATTTTTTTTTTGCATATTTGGTTCTTGGTGTTTTTGTTTTCAGGTACAGGTTGCAGATCTGAAGGTGAAGTTGATTTGAAGCCAGATCTAGGCCCTGGAGGGTAAGATCTGGCCTCGAAGCCATTTTTGCAGGGGCATTATTTTTGCAGTCCAAGGTTTGTTTGTTTGTTTGTTTTTTTTTCTAATCTAGAAATAATTTTATGAGGGTTTCATTGATAAATTTGAAGCATAAGTGTGAAATTCATTTTTCTGGGTTTATCTTGAGTTTGGGCTATAGTTTCTCTGTTTCCTGAGGTTTTGAAATTTGTTTGCTGCCTAAGGTTTTTCCAACAGAATTTTTTCGATTTTTTTTAGGGTTTTGCTGCCTTGGGTCTATTCCTTTCCCTTTCTGTTTGAAATTGTTCTATCTCTCTACCATACACTGTTGTAGCCTTCCTTATCCGTTGATATGTTCAACCCACAGATCTTCCACGCATTTCTTGAAGCTCCTTCCATACTTCTATTGCCTCATCCCTCAAACGCTGCTTGATCCACTGCGTTTTTCTTTTCCTCCAGCGTGCATTCTCCTCCATCGATCTGCATCACCCTCTGTCATCCTGCAAAAAACAATCATTCCTCTCTCTCGCTGCTCCGTCCCTCCTTTTCCCTGGCCCGACTCCTTTCCGTAGCCATTCTTCACTGCCCATCATCTATTCGCACCTTCTCCTCCATCGTCTTTCCTTCCTTTGTTGCCGCTGTCCAACATCTTTCACTCCCGTAGCACTTGCAAACATCTTTATGATTTTTTTTTTTTTTCCTTTTTATCTTTGTGCATTCGTTGAGTTAGATAGGTTTACTGCATCTTCACTTTATGATTTATTTATTTATTTTGGTTTTCATTTTTTTTAATCTAAAACAAAAAATAAACAATTAAAAATTTTGGAATTCAATTTTTTTTTAGCTCATGTTTTTTCAATTTTTCTTTTTATTTTGATTTTACTTTTGTTTTCTTTTTACATTTTTCGATTTTCATGATTTTGACTTTGTTTGTTCGTTTGTTTTTTATTTTTTAATTAAAATCCTAAAAGATCAAAATTTTAAAACATTTAAAAAATCTAAAAAAGTTCTAAACATTTATAAAAACGTAAAAAATAAAGGCAAAGGGCTTCATTTTTCATGTGATTTTGAGAACGTCCAATTTTTTTTAAATCAAAAGTAATTTTTTTTGCATTAAATTTTTTTTTTTTTTTTTTTGGTCTCTGGCCCATTAAAAGATTTAAAAAATTATTAAATCCTTTTGATTTATTTTTGTCACATTAAAAAGTCTCAATTGATCATTTACCACATTAAGTCTTGCTTAATTAAACTTGGCACATCGAAAAATTTTCATAAGGAATTAAGTTGTCAATTTAAAATTCCTTCTTAGTGTCTTTCGGGCTAAGGGTAAAATCTAAAACAAAACTTTTGTGGTATTAGACATTTTTAATTTCTCTAAAGTTAAACACGCTTAAATTTTCTTTTGGTATCTAAAGATTGACTATAGAAAAGTGGTAAATTTTCCTAGATTTGGGTCACTAAGCATAAACCATTTTAATTCTAGGATTGTAAATTGATTAGCATTTAAATTGCATGGTTCTTTAAAGTATTTGGATCTTTAGGAATTTAATTGCTAGAACATTGTGCATCTATTGAAATTGATCGTCATTGCTTGAATTATTTGATGTGTATTACATGTTAGATATTTTGCAAATATTTTCAAGTAATTGTTAAAGTGCTCTATCGTGAAATTGTAATAGATTGCATATCATTGTTGCCTAAGCTGACTATTTTTTGAGCATCTGTTGACATTGATATTAAATTGCAAAGAAGTTTTTGTTCTCTTTGAGCTATAATTGTATCATAAAGATTTGAAATAAGCTTGTGGTTTAATTGGAATATCTTCAGGGGTTTATTATTAAGTCTTCATCCAATAAAGTGAACATTTCATTTTGGTAATTGAGCGCTTTTGCAACACAAGTGTTTCTAACCCTCGAGTCTAACTTCATCCCATCATCTGGTGCATTTGCATATAAGTTAGCTTTGCATGAATAAAATTTATTTCCAAGCATAAGCTTGGTCAATAGAGAAATAGGTATCTATCCGTATTTGCTTGAGAAGCCTGACCTTGCAGTTGTCAAAGCCACCGCTCTCTGCAGCATCGGAGGCACCGGGTATGTTAGATTTTTAGGAGAGGTATCGTTAATCACACCTTAGTGTGCTTCACCTTATCTTCTCTCTGTCAATTACTACGAAACCAAGCTCAACACAAAAAGGATCGAAGGATTCACATTTAAATAGGAATTTAACTAAAATTAACCAAGATTATTGCATCTCACATTAGATTTAGGATCTGCATTTCATATAAGATAGTCATTCAGCAGCAGTTGCTAATCAATTAATTGGCCTTAATTTCCCTAGCAAGATCGTTGGCTCCATAAGGCACTAGTATCAATCGTTTAAAATCTAATAAAATCCTATAAGTCTTTCTAAATCTTAATCAAGTACTTGGTCGCTTCACTGTGTCTCTCGAACTGGTTGGTTCCCAACTAGTTATTCTTCATTCCATTTTTTCCATAGGGTCTACCCCCCTTCACCTGCTGTAGGGAGACAACTTAAACAGAGAGATTGGGGATTAGGGTGACAACCCCCGATTTGAGTCATTGTCACGGTGCCTAGACATTCTGTGCGACAACATTTTTTGGTGCCGTTGCCGGTGATAGAGTTTTTCTATCCTTGGTTTCTTCGACATTCATCTCATTTCATTCTTCTCATCCTTTTGTCTCTTGCCAAGATAAGTTCCTAGTCCTTCATTCCTTGCTTTTAGGTTATTTCGAGTTAGTTTTTTGTCCATGTGGCGACTCCACTTCCTCTATCTTCTACAAGAGTGTATACTAGAAGACATCCAAGTAGTTTGGTTAATCCTGCTCTTGATCCTAAAAGGGCTCTTAGAGTATGATTACAAAAACTCTCTTCTCGTACCCTTCATGTTAATCTCAGACAAGAATCGCTCTCTGATATCAATTTTATTTTTCCTAACCCAGTTGAGCATGGACGAACCAGACGAATGAACAGGATGAACGACGAATATCTTATCGCGAAGGCTTAAGTGACTAGATGGATGAATAGGGTGAATGCACAGGATGAACGACTGAGGTCTTATCGCGGAGGTTAATTCAAGAGATGGACGAACAGGGTAACGAAGCGATGAACGATTGAGATCTTATCGTGCGGATTAAGTCAAGAGGTGGACAGACAGGGTAATGAAGCGATGAATGACAGAGATCGTATTGCGGGAAAAAGAAATGTGTGCAAATGATGGAGTGGGTTTCTAAGGCAGTAAGTAGTTTCTCATGCGCCCTCAAGGCCGTAAGCAGAATTTTGAAATTTCACATGATTAGCCTTACTGCACGACACGTAGCACGAGAAAACTACTTTTATCACGTGCTCTTGGGCAAATAACGGTCGTGCAATAATCCGCGCGAGATTGCGCGATAGCCGTTGGATCAAGCGGGGCTGATCAATGGTGGAGATCGAACAAGCTAGTTGGTGATCGAGTGACGCGATAGCCGTTGGATCAGGTGAGGCAGATCGACAAGGGGGGGTTTAAAGTGCATAAAGTTTTGAGGTGACGCGATAACCGTCGGATCAAGATACAAATTGATGGTGGAGATTAAAGTGCATAAAGTAAGTGGAAGACTTCACACGAGGCAACAGTTGGAGAAAATAATGAATCAGATGGTGATTGTGAATGTTTGTTGTGGATTAGATGGCAAGGAAGCGATGAATGAAGAACGTGCTGAAGGAGGTTTCAAAGGAAAATGACAGAAAGACCAGTGAGGGTGAACAAATAACTGCGTTGAACAACAAACTCCATAGCTCATGCGAGAACTAGAAACATATGTTTTTGGGGTTGCTGAAGGGTCTCTTCCTCAAGTCATGGTCCCAGAGGGACGAGGTGAGGCCGAAACACCTGCAGACAACCTTATGGTGATCCTTTTCTTCTAGCTAACCTGCTAATTAAAAAAAAATGAAAATGGAATTAAACTTAAAGAAAATGCAACTACTGAAGCAAATGAACGGAAACAAGAAGCTATTTAAATAAATGAATAGAACCAGAAATCTATGCTAGCCTACATGTACAATAAAGAGGATCTTTGGCTGCTTGGGTCGGGCCCTAACCCAAGAGCTTCAACCCTTTGATTTAACTCAGAGCTGGCTTAAAACAGAACTCATTCTCATTACGAAAACCATGGATTACAGAACAAACTGTCAAAAGTCTTACAGCTTAGAAATAAAGTAGAGTTTTACAATGAAATTCTGAACCCTACTGAGGTCCTAAGCCTCTCTACTAATACATCTGAAGTCTCCAATGACTTCCTTCCAAGTTATGGAGGCTTGGCTCCCCACCTAAGATAAAATGGTTTCTGTCCTTTTCACTTGCTCGGCTGTCTTGTAGTCCTCATGATTTGGCTATTTGCACTCCGAGATGATGGAGGAATATTCGAATGGAGAGGTAGTAAACGAGGAGGATTTAACTCATACAATTCCTCTGCCTTGTCCCATTTGATTTTTGACCAAGGTCTTTGCCATAGTTCCTTGCTTTTATCCTTTATTCTTGCATTTTTCCTTGCTTTTATCCTTTATTCCCACATTACATGCACATTAGACCACAAAGAAAAATATCCAACTCTAACTCATCTCATAAACAAAATATAATCAAAAGTATGCAATAAGTTGTGAGAATAGTTGGTTTGACTAAGCTAGGAGGTGAATTAAGGCCAATTAAGGCCCATATAATTACCCAATGATGAGGCTCATCATCACCCCCTACTGAAAGTGTTACTCATCCTCTGAGCAACTTAGTCAATGCCCATGTCCTTCATGGCTCTGGTAGCCTCTCTGACATCCCATGCTTCTGCTGTGGTCTCTTCTTTTTGTTTTTAGAAGCCTACTTTCCTTTCTACTTCTTCCCACTGCCTTGTTTCCTCTTCTTCTTTTCTCCCTTCTAGCATCCTTCAGAGTAGCGGTGGACTGAGTTTTAGGCCTATCCAATTGACCTTCAACCTTTGCATTGATTGCTTATACATAGGTGCCCAATTGCAAGGCAAGGGTTTGCAGCATATCACTTTTGAAATATTCCAACATATTTCCAATTTCACCCTTGATGGATGAGTTGGAGGATGATGTACTGGCCATAGGTTGACTACCCCTACCCTTTTTCCTGGTTGCCCTAGAATGGTTTCTAAAGACAGTCTTAATATCCTCATAGGGTAATTGGTAGATATCTCCTCCTGCTATCATATGTAAGGTATCCAGAAGATCCTCCCTTACTCCTCTAAGCAGGACCAACTTCAGTGACTCAGGGTCAAGTGTGCACCTGGCCCTTTTGTAACTGAGCTGGAATCTTTCTTCATAGTCTTCTAAGGATTCATCCTGGCCTATGGTCATCCTGAAAATATCTTCTTTAGTGTCCTTTGACCTACAGTAGTCCCTATATTTGTTGTTAAAAGCCTGTTGCATTTGAGCCCAATTTGTGATGCTATCTCTAGGTAAACCCATGAATCAGCGCAATGCTGCATCCTTGAGGATAGATGGAAATAGTTTTAACTCTTTCTCATCATCTATATAGTCATCGGTTTGGCATATAACAACAAAATCAAAAAGGAAAGTGTCAGGGTCCTCTGTGGTCAGGCCATGGAAATGAGGTAAGCAGAGGGGATTATATTCTTCATCTTAGTGTCCCCATTGGTTTCCCTGATGGGGAAGGCACCCTCAATTCTCTCTCTATTCCCTCTGTCATTTCGGTTTTCAGCCATTGGTTCAGTAGGAATGGGTTCTTCCTTTGTAGGTTCTTCAAATATGTAAGGTTGCTCACGTAAAGGGTCTTTCGATTCACCGTCACTGAAGAAGAGAGAAGGTTGACTATTGGATGCAGTGGGGGTATTTGATAAGAATTTCCCTGAATTGTCCATATTCCTACGAGGAATGGAAGGAAATGTTTTGGGGTTGGTTTTTGTAAGATTTTATTTAAAGATAGAAAGTACTTTGTTGAAATGAAATTGCTGATTTGAATGAAAACTACTAATAAAAAGAAAACTACTTGCTGAATTGAAATTCTACTTGCAGAATGGAAAGGAAAGAAGATAAAGACAACTGAAAGAAAGGAAGAAACTAGATTACTTTTGCAGAAATAAATGAATGGAAGAAAATTGGAGACTAGAGATAGAAGAAAGCAGTAATCACATTCTACTTAGACACCTCCCCAACAACATCGCCAAAAAGTGACGAGCCTAGGTATTGCAACAAGAATACTGCAACTCCCAGGGCTACCAACTTTACTTATCAACCCAGGGTTCATACAAACTTGGAGGTGACAGTACTATATACACAAGTAAAAGTGAAGGTACTGCCTATTGTCACTGCTCATCTGGCAAGAGACCCCAGGGGTTTCAAGCCAGACTTCTATAGGGTCAGAATAAGCTTAATTCTTTGATGGAAGAAGAGAAAATCTATTCTAAGAGAGAGCTACTCTACTGCAGTAATGAAGAAAACAACATGTAATGCTAAACCACACCATAACCTAATTAACCAATTAAACAACTATGCTAAGAAAAATTTCTAAATCAATCACTAACCTAATACTGCTATCTAAGTTGCAGAGGTAAAGAGCATAAAACTATACTAAGGTGTAAGCAAAGAAACTTAAGCTAAATTGGTTTTCAAGCGGAAGAGCAATCAGAGGTCGAAATCAGTGAAAGGAGGACGTAAGGACGCAGTAGCGCATAGGGACCGTTGGATCAATCAACGAACAAAAGATGAATCACAAAAATCTTATCGTGAAGGCTTAAGTGACTAGATGGATGAATAGGGTGAACACATAGGATGAACGACTGAGGTCTTATTGCGGAGGTTAAGTTGATAGATGGACGAACTAGATGAATGAACAAGATGAACAAAGGAGATCTTATTGTGAAGGATTAAGTGACTAGATGGATGAACAGGGTGAATGCACAGGATGAATGACTGAGGCCTTATTGTGGAGGTTAATTCAAGAGATGGACGGACAGGGTAACGAAGCGATGAATGGCTGAGATCTTATCACGCATAGTAAGTCAAGAGATGGATGAACAAGGTAACAAAGCGATGAATGGCAGAGATCATATCGCGTGAGAAAGAAATGTGTGGAAATGATGGAGCGAGTTTCTAAGGCAGTAAGTAGTTTCTCGCGCGCCCTCAAGGCTGTAAGTGGAATTTTGAAATTTCACGCGATTAGCCTTACTGCGTGACACGTAGCACGAGAAAACCACTTTTCTCACGTGCTCTCGGGCAGATAACGGTCGTGCAATAACCAACGCGAGATTGTGTGATAATCACTGGATCAGGTGGCACTGATCAACGGTGGAGATCGGCCAAGCTAGTTGGCGATCGGGTGACATGATAGCCGTCGGATCAGGCGAGGCAGATCGACGACGGGGGGGTTTAAAGTGCATAAAGTGTTAAGGTGACGTGATAGCCGTCGGATCAAGAGACAGATTGGCAGTGGAGATTAAAGCGCATAAAGTAAGTGGAAGACTTCACGCGAGGCTGCAGTTGGAGAAAATAATGAATTAGATGGTGATTGTGAAGGTTTGTTGTGGATCAAACGATGAGGAAGCGATGCATGAAGAACGTGCTGAAGGAGGTTTCAAAGGAAAACGACAGAAAAACCAGTGAGGGTGAACAAATAACTACGTTGAACAACAAACACCATAGCTCATGCGAGAACCAAAAACTTGTGTTTTTGGGGTTGCTGAAGGGTCTCTTGCTCAAGTCATGGTCCCAGAGGGACAAGGTGAGGTCGAGACACCTGCAGACAACATTATGGTGATCCTTTTCTTCTAGCTAACCTGCTAATTTAAAAAAACGCAAATGGAAGTAAACTTAAAGCAAATGCAACTATTGAAGCAAATGAACAGAAACAGGAAGCTATTTAAATAAATGAACAGAACGCGAAATCTATGCTAGCCTACATGTACAATAAAGAGGAGATTTGGCTGCTTGGGTCGAGTCCTAACCCAAGAGATTCAGCCCTCTGATTTAACTCAGAGATCACTTAAAACAGAACTCATTCTCATTATGAAAACCATGGATTACAGAACAAAATGTCACAAGTCTTGCAGCTCAGAAATAAAGTAGATTTTTACAATGAAAGTACGAATCCTACTGAGCTCCTAAGCCTCTCGAATTATACATCTGAAGTCTCTAATGACTTCCTTCCAAATTAGGGAGGCTTGGCTCTCCACTCAAGATAAACTGGTTTATGTCCTTTTCACTTGCTCGTCTGTCTTCTAGTTCTCATGATTTGGCTGTTTGCACTCCGAGCTGATGGAGGAATATTTGAATGGAGTGTTATTAAATGAGGAGGATTTACCTCCTATAATTCCTCTCCCTTGTCCCATTCAAGTTTTGAGCAAGGTCTTTGCCATATTTCCTTGCTTTTATCGTTTATTCCTGCATTTTTCCTTGCTTTTATCCTTTATTCCCGCATTACATGCACATTAGACCACAAAGCAAAATATCCAACTCTAACTCATTTCATAAACAAAATATAATCAAAAGTATTCAATAAGTTGTGAGAATAGTTGGTTTGACTAAGCTAGGAGGTGAATTAAGGCCAATTAAGGCCCATATAATTACCCAATGATGAGGCTCATCAGTACCCTTCTTGTTAATCTCAAACAAGAAGCTCTCTTTGATATCCATTTGCCTTTTTCTAACCCGGTTGAGCACGACATCATGAACATGTTTGCCCCTTGTAACTTTGCTAACATTCAAGGTTATCCCAATGATTTTCCAAACCATGGGATGGATAAATTGCCTTCCTTTAAGGGAAATAATGCAATTAGTGTTAATGCTCATCTAAAAGCTTTTGGTTCTTGGTTGGGTAAGTATGTGAGGGTTGCTGATTATAATCATGAAGATGCAAAAATGAGCCTTTTTGTTCTTACCTTGGAGGGGGAGGCTTTAGATTGATTTACAGAAAAGCCTCATGATTCATTTGATTCTTTGCAGTCAATTATTAATGCCTTTAATGAAAAGTATGGAGATAAGAGAGAAGAAAGGAATCTCATAAAAGCTATCAGTATCATTAAAAAGAGAGAAAATGAGACCGCAAAAGAATTTGATAAGAGGTTCAATGATATTATTAAGGAATTACCTTAAGATTATAAACCTCCCTATAAATCTCTTCAGGACTTCTATATTGATTCCTTTAGCCCTGATCCCTCTTATGAGTTAAGACGTGTTAAACTTCCTGATTATAGGGTTGTCAAGCTTTAGCGGTAGAGTTTGAAAAATATAAGAAGGCATCTGGGAAGTCTGAATTCCCAGGTTTTGGTAGGGATTCAACAAAATTGAAAGAACCTAATGGAAAAGAGGTTAAAGAATCCGATGACGACCTTATTCAAAAGTTACTGCAAAAAAATTGAAAGCATGGAGCTTAACCAAGAGAAATTAATCTCTAACCATGCTAAGGAGATAACTACTTGCAGACTAGGTTGGTTCAAATGGAAAGAGCTCAAATGTAGAATTTACAGCCTAGAAATAATAATAATAATTGAAATAATAATTGGCAAAAGAAAGGTCAATCTAGTGCGCAGAAACCACCTAATCCACTTGAATCTACTAATTTGGTTGATGAAGCTCTGCCTTATTTTCGGGCTTGTGATGCTCTTCATGAGGAGGCTACTTGCCCCATGGTTAAAAGGATTTTGGATAATGGAATGTTTGGGACAAGTAATCAGATAAATGTAGTGGGTAAAGAGTTTTCTTTGTTTATGGTAGATTGGATGGAAGTTAAGGAAAATAGTTGAGATGTTAGGCCTTCCACATCAGCTTTTAGTATAAATAATTTTGAGCAAGAATATGATATGATGGTTAAATTATTTGGTGAAAAACCTTCTCCAGAGCAAGTCATGGAAATTGCTAAAGATAAAGGTTTAAATTATCAAAGAAGGGATAAAGATCAAAGTGGGAATAAAATTCCCCCTCAAATTTTTAACCCGGGTTCAAACTCTGGATTAGATATCGATTTTGGAAGTTGGTTTAATAATGAAAAAAATCTGGGTTCCTGTCACCAAGATTGCTAAGATTCCTTTCCAGAGGGCTAAGTTACTAAAAGCTATTGAAGCTCCTCAAGTGAATGTTTCTCAACAGGAGGCACCTGATGCTGATTATCAGGATGCTCCTATATATTTGCAAAGTTTGGATTCAGATAACAAGGATCATCAACCATTTTTAATTACTTTGATGGTTAATGGATATAAATTGAATAACTGTATGCTGGATTTTGGTGCATCGGCCTGTGTCATGACCAGGAGGGTCATGGAACAACTTAATTTAAGAGTTTCTAGGCCTTACTATAATACATGTGCTATGGATTCTAATAATATTGAAGTTCATGGGTTAATCAAGGATTTACAAGTTCATTTATCGATTTACCTTGACATTATGATTGTTATGGACATTGTTGTTGTTGATGTGCCTGATGCTTGGGGTATTCTTTTTTCTAGAAAATGGGTCTTTGATCTAGGAGGGAGTATTCGAATGAATTGGTCATATGCTACGATTCCTTCTACTAGATGTGATGGGTTTGTAAGACTTAATAGAGAGCCTGAGAGAAGATTCCATGTTGAAGATCCTAAGAGACCTCATAATGAGATAATTAAAGAATAATCTGACATTGGGAATTATGCTATTCTGTCTAATTCCATAGTTCTTCCCAATGATAAGGTTTATCAAAAGATTGGGGATCTCAAGGATAAAGTTTGGTACATGTATTTTGATGGTGCATCGTCTAGGCATGGTAAAGGTGCAAGAATAGTATTAAAATCTCCCCTTGGTCATATTTCTAGGTTTGCCTATCGATTGGAATTTGAAGTAACCAACAACGTTGCTGAATATGAAGCTTTGTTGTTGGGTCTTGAGTTGGCAAAGGCTTTAAGGGTTAAGGTGCTTAGCATCAAGGGGGATTCTGACTTAATTATCATGCAAATTAAAAATAAAATTACATGTAAAAATCAAAGGTTAAGGAATTATCGAAATGTTGTATGGGATACTATGGAATACTTTGATGCCCTTGACCTTGAAGCTATACCAAGAGAAAAAAATAGTTTGGAAGATGAGCTTGCCATAGCTGCTTCTACTTTGCAGTTATCTGATGGGTTGATCAAGGATAAGATAAAAATGGAAATTATATTTAGGCCTTCTGTTCCAGATAACTCAGAGCATTGGAAAGTTTTTGATGACGAGAAATAAGTGATTCGTTTTCTTGATAATTTGGATGAGTTTGAAAATTTTCAGATAGATTCCAAGGAGGATGGATCTACTGGTCATGAAGATATTATAAATCCTACTTCTAGGAATGTGGTTCCTTTACAAGATTATCAAAATTGGTAAGGGTACTAATGACGAGGAAAGGAAAAAGTTAACCAATTTACTTCGTGAATATCGGGATGTTTTAGCATTTTCTTATGATGAATTAAAAGGTTATAGGGAAGATCTCATGGAGCACATTATCCCCTTGAAAGATGAAAATGCTAAACCCTTTTGTCAAAAGCTTAGGCAAATAAATCCTAAGTTAGCCCCTTTGGTTCAAAAGGAGCTTTCAAAGATGCTTGCAGTAGGAATTATTGCTCAAATGAGGCATTCAACATTATGTTTCAACCTAGTGATTGTTAGAAAAAAGAATGATACAATTAGACTTTGTGTCGATTTTCGAAACCTTAATCTAGTATGTAAGAAAGATAATTACCCTTTTCCAAACATTCTGACTATGTTGTAAAGAGTAACTGGTTCTGGAATGATGCCATTGCTAGATGGTTTTTCTGGATATAATCAAGTATGGGTTAAGAAGGAGGATCGTCGCAAAACTATATTCACCACACCATGGGGTACTTTCAAATATATTAGAATGCCATTTGGATTAACCAAAGCTGGGGCTACATTTTAAAGGGCTATGGATTATGCCTTCAAGGGTTTAATTGGGAATATTATTGAAATTTATTAGGATGCTATCACTATTTTTATAAGGATGGTATTAGTCATATAAGTCATCTTAGGCAAGTTTTTGATAAATGTAGAGAGTATGGGATTTCCTTAAATCTGTCTAAGTCTTTTTTTGGAGTAACTGAAGGGAAACTACTTGGTCACATCATTTCTAAATATGGAATCAATATTGATTCTGAAAGAGTTGAGGCAACCCAAATGATTCCTCTCCCCCATAATCTTAAATCCCTTTAGTGTTTTCTTCGAAAAGCAATTTTTCTTAGAAGATTCATTCCATATTACGCAGAAGTAGCTAAGCCTATTCAAAGTCTTCTGAAAAATGATGTAAATTTTTTATGGAAAGAAGATGGCAAAAAGGCTTTTCAGGAAATCAAAGGTGCTATTGCAAAAGCTCCTGTTTTAGTTAGTCCCGATTACTCAAAAGATTTCATGATTTTCTCTTTCACTTTTGAAGATACCCTTGCTGTTGTCTTATTGCAGAAAAATAAGGATGGTCATGAGCAACCTATTGCTTTTATGAGTAGACCGCTTCAAAATTCTGAATTAAGTTACAATACCATGGAAAAGCAAGCTTATGCCTTGGTCAAATCTCTTAAGCATTTCAGGACCTATGTGGGCTATTCCAAAATCATTTATTTTGTCCCACATTCTACGGTTAAAGATATATTAACTCAAACTGATTGCTTAGGGACTCGTGCTAGGTGGGTTACTAAAATACAAGAATATGATTTAGAGATTAGACCCACCAAGTTAGTCAAAGGTCAAGGCTTGGATGAAATGATGACCAAAGGTAATGAGAAAGCTCTTGGTTTGATTTTTCTTAATGATTCATCTTCACCTGAGCTGCAAATATTAGGAGAGCATGAGTGGTACAAGGACATTATTTATTACTTGTTAAATCTTACATGTCCTAACCATTTAGTCGCTCATAAGAGAAGGGCTCTTAGATTAAAAAAACACTAAGTTTTGCCTCATGAAGGATGGACTCGGATGGAGAAATCCTGAGGGCATAGTACTTAGGTGTGTTGATGAAATTGAGTCCAATAAGTTAAGTTCTGAGTTTCATTCAGGATTTTGTAGTGGTCATTATGCTGCTAGAACTACTGCCCACAAAATTATGAGAGCTGGTTATTATTGGACTTCGATTTTTTTCTAATGTGCATAAGTTTGTTAGAAGTTGTCAAGCCTACCAACTGTTCACTAGGAAACAAAAGCTTGCTTCCCTACCCTTACAACCTGTGATTGTGGAGGCACCTTTTCAGCGTTGCGGTCTGGACTTCATTGGGAATTTTCATGAAAATTCTAGCAATGGCTACACATGGATTTTGAATGCTACTGATTATTTCACTAAATGGGTCGAAGCCATCCCTGATAAGAATGCCATTGAAAAGGTCATTATGGATTTCATTGAAAATAATATCATTACTAGATTTGGTGTCCCTGCTAAGATCACTACTGATAATCCCAAGGCTTTTAGTTCTTCAGAATTTTCATCTTTTTGTTTCAAGTATGGCATTATCTTATCTCATTAATCTAATTAATATCCTTAGGGTAATGTACTTGCTGAATCAAGTAATAAAAATCTTATAACCATTATCAAGAAGATAGTAGGAGATAATAAGCGATCATGGGATAGTAAAATCAAGTATGCTTTATGGGCAGATAGGATTACTAAAAAGAAAGCTACTGGTAAAATTCCTTTTGAATTAGTTTATGGCTTGGATGTAACTTTACGTGTGCACCTTAAATTTACAACTTATCAACTCCTTCAACTTTTTTCTACTAATAAAGATGTTGTTCAAAATAGAATTGATCAGATTATGGAGTTGGATGAAACTAATAGCACATCTTTTGATAATATGTGTAAAAGTCAGCCTAACATTAAGAAAATATTTGATAAATCATCTCGATCTAGATTTTGCAGGTTGGAGTTATGGTACTCCTTTGGGATCGCAAGAATGAAAAACCAGGAAAACATAAGAAATTTGACAATTTGTGGCTGGGACCATACATTATCCGAGACATTGCTAGGCCAAATTCATTCCACTTGAGCAGATTGGATGGCAAACCACTTAAGTTACCTACAAATGGCCAAATGCTCAAGTTATTCTTCAAAGATGACATGTGATGCCATGGGGCATCCTTTGTATTGTATTCCTAACCCTACACCTTGTCATTTCAACATTTCATTTTTGTTCTAGGATTAAATTTACTTTTCATGTTACTAGATAGTTAATAAATCAAGAGCTTATATCTTTCCTGTGCTTAATGTTACATGATGATTTTTGAATGCATTCTACTTATGTTATATTGTGTGTTGCGTGGATGAAGATTTTGGATTCTCACATTCCTACAATGTAGCAACGTGTCCCTAAGTAGAGCCAGATGTTGACCACTACGTGTCAACGACCCATAGCAGTACACCCCATCTTTTCGCAAAAGGGAGAGCACCTGATAGATGTGTTCATGCCATTCAGCTATCATCATTAGCTTGATTATCATGTTATAATGTAAACCCATTCTGCATGTATATGATGTAAATAATCGCAACAGATTTGTGTCATGTATGTAATTTCCTAGGTAAATCTACTTTTCTAGCGACGACCTACATTCTGGGAGGTTTTTTGTCTCACTGATTCATTCTCGGATGGTTGGCAGAGTTTTCCTTCAGTCTTACCCCAAATCCGGAATGTATTTTGTCACTGGGATCTTAGGCAAGTCGTAGTGTTATATATCGATTGTATGTAAAAGTGATTTGGGAATAATCCTAACTATTTGGTTAGGTTATTTTATTACAAATTGCTTGGTCTGCTAGATTATATTTGTGTCACAGAAATGGGTAGTCTGTGAGGGTCTATTTCAGATGGGTTTTCCCCCTTATGATGTAAAAGATATGAAAATCATGATGTGAAGTGTCTTGAGGGTTGGAGAAATAATTTATCCCCTCATAGGTTAATTAATTAATTTTTTTAGTCAACAATTAATTAAAATCCTAAGCCAAAAATTTAATTAATTCTAGGTCCTAGATAAATTTAAATTCTCCAAAGGAAAAATTCGTCGGTCCTTAAAATTCAAAATTTAAAACGTCCTAGGACTAAGGTAAATTAATTATTTTGCTAAATTTTAAGCCTTTGGTCCATCGGGGTTAAGTCAAAGTCAGAATTTTGAGGAAATTAACTCAAAATTTTTATTTTTGAGTTAATTAAAATGCATTTAATTGAAAAATTTGAATTTCTTCAAGAATTTAATATTTGGATGGATGAGATTAAAAGAAATTTTAATCCTCATCAACAGTCAAGATTGCTTTGACGAGGATCACTTGAACTAGCCGTTGGAAGATTTATCTTTAAATAGGAGGTCATTTGTCAGTTGATCCATTTGATCTCTGAGTTGTGTGCCAAGTGAAAAGCTTTCTTGTAACTTTTTTCTAAATAATAAAGGAAGACTTTGGGGTTAAATTTCGCTGGTGTTACTCTTCATGGAAATACTATAAGATGTGTCTTTTTCATGAGTAATTTTTTTTTAGCCATTGATGATAGCTTCTGAAGAGTGATTTGAGTACAGGTATCTTGCTCAGTCACTGGGGTTTAAGTGGTAATTTAAATTTTGAATCTAATAGCAGGTATCTCCATTTATCTGAAATTTTATTATCATTTTCTCGCTCTATTTTGATGGCTGGATTGATTTTTGTAGGAAAACTTGATTTTCAGATCATCGGGCATTCAGGGAAGTTTTCAGTTGGACCAGCCAACTCTCGATCTATGTTTTCTAAAGAGCCCAACTTAATTTGATCCCGGGCTTATCATAAGATTTTTATTGGTGATGCATGAAGGGTTTTGAGCTAAGCACCTCATTTAAAATCTAAAAAAAAAAAAATTATGTGCTAAATTGATAAATCTGGCTTTTGAGAGCCTTAGATTATCAGATCTGGGAGTGGAGTTGGACTCACACTCGCTAGATCCGATAGATCTGTAAAATTTTTAGGTTTTTGACTTGGGTTTCTGGGATTTTTTTTTTTTTTTTTTGTATATCTGGGTTCTGAGTGTTTTTGTTTTCAGGTACATGTTGCAGATCTGAAGGTGAAGTTTGATTTGAAGCCAGATCTAGGCCTTGGAGGGTAAGATCTGGCCTTGAAGCCATTTTTGTAGTCCAAGGTTTTTTTGTTTTTTTGTTTTTTGTTTTTTTTTTTTTAAATATGGAAATAATTTTTCTGGGTTTATCTTGAGTTTGGGCTATAGTTTATTTGTTTCCTGAGGTTTTCATATTTGTTTGCTGCTTGGGGTTTTTCCAACAATTTTTTTTCGATTTTTTTTAGGGTTTTGCTGCCTTAGGTCTATTCCTTTCCCTTGTTGTTTGAAATTGTTCTATCTCTCTGCCATACATTGTTGTAGCCTCCCTTATCCATTAATCTCTTCAACCCACAAATATTCTGCTCCACGCATTTCTTGAAGCTCCTTCCATACTTCTACTGCCTCATTCCTCAAACACTGCTCGATCCACTGCATTTTTCTTTTCCTCCAGTGTTCATTCTCCTCCATCGATCCGCAACACCCTCTGTCAACCTACAAAAAAAAATCGTTCCTCTCTCTCGTTGCTCCATCCCTCCTTTTCCCTGGCCCAACTCCTTTCTGCAACCATTCCTCGCTGCTCCATACACTGCCCATCATCTGTCTGCAGCTTATCCTCCATCGTCTTTCCTTCCTTGCTACCGTCGTCCAACTTCTTTCACTCCCGTAGCACCTGCAAACATATTTATGATTTTAATTTTTTTTATTTCCTTTTTATATTTGTGCATTCGTTGAGTTAGATAGGTTTAACGCATCTTCACTTTATGATTTTTTTTATTATTATTTTTTAATTTTTTATTATTTATTTATTTATTTTTTTTTTTTAAATTTTAAATCTTAATTGATTTATTTTGGTTTTGCTTTTTTTAATCTAAAACAAAAAACAAACAAATAAAAATTTTGGAATTCGATTTTTTTTTTAGCTCACGGTTTTTCGATTTTTCTTTTTATTTTTATTTTACTTTTGTTTTCCTTTTACATTTTTCGATTTTCATGATTTTGTCTCAAAATTGAACAAACAACTGCACAAAGCACCCATTAGACTTGTTGGCATAATGACTAACCCAATTCACTCTATTAGCATAAATATAATAAAAAACATGCAATAAAATAATGAGAATGGTGGATTAAGTCGAATTAGGAGGCTGAATGAGCCCATATAATTATCCATTTTTGGGGCTTATCAAGGGCCCATTCCAATTGACGAGATGCTAGTCCACAGAATCATCATGCTACCTTATCAAGGCGCAAACTCTGCAGATGATTTTGTGGGGAAGTCATAGGAAAATAAGCTCGCGATCAGATGAAGAACAACTTTGGGTTGGTGAAGAATTCCCGAGGCTACGCCATCAACTCCATATCAGATGGAGTTATGCATTTTGATGCACATATTTTGGCAGGAAAAATAATGCGGAAGTGTCATGCCGATGAAATGTCAGCACCAATGGTATCTTTAGCTGCGCAGTGTAGCCAAAGGGTCCAATTAAATTGGGCTAAGTACCTCTATCACGTGTTCTTGGAGGATTACTGTGAATCCCAGGAGGATGGAAAGTTGTTCCATTACACGTGGTTGCTGCTATTGATCACGTTAGTAGCTTGGAGGATGCTTAAGGATAGCCAGTTCCCAATGCCGGATCTAGACTTGTGTGAGGTTACGAAATTCACCTCGATGTGGGCTACAAAGGACCCCAACCGCATTATTGAAACCAAGATGTTCCGGGTCCTATTTGAGTCATAGTTACAAATGCTAATCAACCAATGACCATGATTGTCACCTATTCTACATGCATAGTACACAAATATCGTAGATTTTCACAATCTATTCATACGCATGAAGAAGGATGCTGCAGGAACATGGCACAAGTTACCATATTTAGTTGCAGAGGATGACATGATGGGGGTCATTAGCAAATGGACAGGAAATTGGATCACTCCATCTGGCGAAGTTGTAGGAACAAGTAAGGCCGCAGAAGGAGATAAAAGGAAAACAATAGCTGCAACAGTGGACAAGAACGACAAAGAGAAAGAAGCACATAAGGCTTCTAAGAAAGATAAAGAAGCACAAAAGGATTCTACAAAAGAGAAGGAAGCACAGAAGGAAAAGACTTCTATGAAAGAGAAGGAAGTGCAGAAGGAAAAATCTGCGCAAGCAGTAACATCGCATGTCACCATTGACCTTGAGGAACCTGAGACAAAGCAAATTGACGTAGAGGTCAAAACCGTAAATGAAGAAGAAGAGGGCACAAACCCCTATCTCGAATTGGAGGAATTAGAGTCTCCCTTCAGGATCATGAAGAGGCATAAGTGAATTTCCATGGGACCTCGCAAGAAGCAGAAGTCCAATAAGTCTACGAGTATGACACCGTTGGTTCTCATGGAGGGGGACCTTGATGAGATAGGTGATGTTGTCCACTCTGCCGCTGAAACTACATGGGGACACATTGAGAACCAGTACCACCAGGTATTGGACAAAGTGCAATAGGATTGATCCAGGCGAGCATGGTGCAAGTGAGCGTAGGTCAAGCAAGCATGCCAAAATTTAGTACCACTGCAGAAATCACATCCGAGCTTTGAGCAGTGCAACTACTAGGGGGATCTCTCCATTTTGAGATAGCCGAAGACCAGGAGTGGGCGCAGTACTACAAAAATATAAGTATCAACTTTGCAACACTGCCTATCTAGACCTTGCACGGGTTTCACCAAGGAGTTTCCAATGAGCTCCGTGTCCAGGAAAAAGAGTCGTGTTGATTATCGATGAGGTAAAAATTAACAATCAACATATTTTGCAAAGAAAGCATAGACCTTGCAGGCCCATGACAAGGTGATGCAACGAAATTAGTAGCTAGAGGTAACCCTTACCTAAGTGTGCATCGAGCTCCCTAAGCTCTAAATTCTAGTAGAGGTGGCCTCAACAAAGAAAATTCACAAGTTCACTGCTACAGTGAAGGCATCCAAGGAGGAAATTGGAAAGGTACAATTTGAGCTGGAGTTGAAGATTTTAGAGCTTTAACTAAAGCTACAGCCAACCACTCCTCTGGAGGTCAGAGAGCAGCACGAAGCTCCATTAAACCATATATGACAACTCTGGCTGCTATAGTCAAGGACTGTAGCCAATTGTTTGAGCATACAATGGAGATGTGGACCTCGCTATAGGAGGATCCACACTTGCAGACGATCAAAGCTGACATCTGAGAAAAGAAACTAAATTTTGATGAGATCAGGGTGACAATGTAGACCTTAGCACCTATGTAGAGGTTCACCAGACTCCAAGAAGGGAAATTCATACAGACCCAGATTGATGAGTTGCGTCAGAAGGCCTCTATTATTTCCTCATGGATGCAACCATGGGACGATGAGGCAAGCCAACTGTCATAGAAAGTCCAAAGAAAGTTAAAATCTCTTCAAACGATGCAGAGAACTATGGGCCTTGTAGACGAAGGTCCAACCATGGAGAAATTGGTCAAATAATTTTGCCAGGACACCGCACAGGGAACAACAAATCTTCAAGCATTGAAGATATAATTCTATGGCCTACAAGAAAAGGTTGAGGCAACACTAGCAGAGTGACTCAGGACGAGTCACGACTTTGTGTTGGGGGCCTGTTGGGATGGGGTCCCCTGGGTCAAATTTTGTTAAATATTGTAAAGTCTTCGCATTTTGAGGAGCGAAGCGCAGGTCGATATGAGTCAAAGGGGATTTAGGAAGGTTAAAGCCCCTTAGTTTGTTAGATTCAAGTTGTTTTGAGACCCACCCATGGTTCGCAGACCATGGTATTGTAATGAAGAAGAATATAAAAGGAAGTCATAGAAGAGTCATAGGATAGCTAAGTAAGAATAGTGCATGATTTGGGTCTGATTTTATCTATTCTGTACTTGGGCGAAGGGGAAGGCTCCTGTAGCTGTGTGCGTAGAGACCTTGGTAAGTCTGCAGCTGAGTGCACGGGCCCCTACAGCTGTGTGCACAGGGTTGGAAGAAGTTGTATTTGAAGATCTGAAGCATAATAAAAGACTTATTTTGAAGAACTATCTGTGCATCTGTGTATTACTGTTTTATCTCTGAATTTACTGTATTTATGATATGTTGAATGCATTTAATCAGGAAAAGTACTTAATAGATTCACAAAGACATAGATATGTTTATTTATATGATGTTATGAATATTTAGCGCAATCGATGAAGGACATAAGTTTTCTAATTGTTAATTTCTGTAAATTCCGGGTTTCAAGGGTTAGGGTTCATGAAGGTCAAGATAAAGGCCTAAGTTTGGCATAACACATCACATAGTCCTCTGGATGTAGAAACCTGGTTCACTTCCTCGAGTGAGACTGCAGCCTGCGTTATGCAAGTTGTCGCCGAAAGGGCCGGTAGTGTAGGGTTTTTTTGGTTAGCACAACTAACTCTGAACCTAGGTCCAAGCCCCCTCAAGCCAACACCATGGTAAAATCATCAATAAGCAACATAAAACACCTTGCTCCTCTTGGGATTTTTTCTTTAGTTGGGCCACATATATCTATGTGAATTAGATATAGTGCTATAGATGAAGAGAACTCTTTTGTCTTGAAATGGGTCATAGTGTGTTTACCAAATTGACATTAATTTAATATTTTAATTATTAGGCTTTGATAGTCTTGGAAAAACTCTTAAAACTCTCATCTTGTTGACTCTTATAAGACTGTAAAAATTCATATGACCAAGTCTCTTGTGCCATAATGGAGCTTCAATCTACTTGCTCAAATAACAACTTACTCTTGAATCATCAAACACATATACATCATTGTGAGTTCTGAATGCTTTTCCCACCAACTTTCCATTTTCTTCATTTTAGATCTCACAGTCCTTGGATTGAAAGGTCACACTAAAGCCATTATCAAACATTTGACTTACACTAAACAAATTATGCTTGAGACCTTTTACATAAAAAACACTTTTGGCTTTAGTCTTTTCAACAAGACTAATTATGCCCTTACCCTTGATTCTTGCTGGGGAATTTTTTGCTAAAGGTGAGATTGTTCTCTCTGTCCTTTTATTTTAGCAACACAAATTTTCTCTTATTCCCATTCATATTCTTGGAGCAACCACTATCCACATACCATATGTTTTATTGATTATGTGCTGATAGAGAAAGTCCACATTCCATGCTCTTTCGATATTTTCATTTCCAATTATCCTTATATTTTCGAGAAGATGGTTTCCAAGTGTTCTGAGACTTAGATGGATACTCAAACCTACTTCTGCACTCCCTTTCCTTGTGCCCAAAATTATTACATTTGAAACATTCAACATCATTCATTAGGGGAGAGAAGGCATTTAGATTTATGAGAGTAGAGTTTTGAGATCTAAAATTTTGATACTTATTGTATTTGAAATTTTCATCTCTTTCAACTTTGATCTTTCTACAATCAATAACCTTATGTCCAAAGATGTGACATTTATACAATGACCATAAAATAAATGAGACTACTCGAGGTTGAAAGGTTCATGAGTTTGTGCACGGAGGTACCTCTGTTGTTTGGCTAATTGATTCATTCTCCACTGGTGTGGTTCCTTGGGGTAGACAGAGTTATTATTCCAATGATGGGCTCCTCTCTGGCATGCTCCCTTTTTGTCTTCATTGATTCTTTCTTGATACAACTTTCCATAGATATGATGTTCCTCAAATCCCGTGGACCTGAAGTTCATCTTCCCCATATAATATTTCTGTGGTTTGGAGTATCCTAGGCCTGTTTTGTTTCCTGAAGAACTTTGTCTGCTTAGAATCTAGTCTAACTTTTTTGTTCCTTCTAATTTTTTTTCATTTATTCCTTTCTCAGTCTTCATTTTCTCAAGATATGTTCTCAGAGAGACGACCTCTACCTCGAGACTCTGACAATTCTCTTCCCATTCATGGATTAAAGATTGAAGAACTTATTCCTTTCATTTAGCTTCTTCTAGTTTGACTTTCAAGGACATAATTTAATCTTTTCTTGTTTATGAGATAATTTCCTTATTTACCTTGAAAAAATCCTATTTTGATTGCTTATTCTCTTCTCTTACTTTCTTACATGTTCCTTGTTTTTCTTCCAGTAGAAGGATAAACTATCTTTGCTTTTAGTGGCTGCTTCAATTTTTTCTTTTTGATAAACAAACTCTTCATTGTCGGAGTTGTACATACCTTCTTCAACACATTGTACCTGTTATTTTAGCTACTTGTTCTTTGTCCTTGCCTTCTTTAACTCATTAAGAGCACTAATTAGTTCGCCTTCAAAGTCCACTACTCCTTCTTCTTCATCCTCTTCAGATTCAATAATATTTTGTTTCTTGGAGCCTGCTCCAAATGCCATAAGTAAATACTTATCTGAATCATCTTCTTAAGGGTTTTCATTGTCTGACTCTGGTGCTAAACTTTCCTCTTTAGAGTAGAGACCCTTCTTCTTATAGAAATTATTCTTCTCATGTTTCTGAGATTTGTTTCTAGATTTATGATCATATTCCTTTTTAGTCCTTTCTTTGTAAGGGCACTTGGACAAAAATGTCCAACTCTCCCACAATCAAAGCATTTAAAGGGAAACTTCCCTCTATATTTTGTTGAGCCAAGATTTAGTTTCCTGGAAAATTGAGCCAACTCCTGATTAGATTCACAACTGGGGAATCTTGATGATTTTTGTGCATCTTGTCCTTCTTGGACAATTTGAACATTGCCTCCTTGGGTTCAAACTTCTCTCTTCCTACTCTCATCTCATAGGTTGTGAAAGTAGAAAACAACTGATCCATCTTAAGATCCTTTAAATTAGTCATTTCTTCAATACCAGAGAATTTTCCATTAAATCCCATGGGTAAGGATCTTAAGACCTTTTAAAAAATCATATCTTCCCTGACTTCTTCACCAAATCCTCTAATCATATTGGTTACTTCATCAAATCTGAGGAATTATTATGCTATGCTTTCTTCTTCACTCATTTTTAAACTTTAAAACCTCATTATGAAGGTTTGAAGTTTGGCCTGCTTGACTTTGTCATATCCTTCATGAATCTGATTAAGCTTCTCCCACACTTCATTGGTAGACTTACAGTGCATAACCTTTATGAGTTCATATTGACTAAGGCCAAAGAGAATGGAATTCTTGGATTTAGCATTATTTCCATACAATTTTTTACCATATGCATCAGTGGGAGGGACATTAGGGACATCATAATCTACTAGTACAGAGATCCAAACATCTACTCCTAGGGACATAAAATAGGCTTCCATCCTAAATTTCTAGAAGGCATAGTTTGTCCCATCAAAGACTGGTATATTTCTTGAGTAAGCATCTTCACTCTCTTGCCTAGACATAATTCCCAATGGATCTACCTTCTAATGGTTAGACTGTTCCTAAGGGAAATTGGCTCTGATACCAATGGTTGGAATAAGGAATTACTGGGGGGGGGGGGGGAGGGTGAATTAGTAATAATGAGGTTCTTTCAATTTTAAGTATAAGTCTTTCACCCTTTTCACTATGGTCAGTTACTTGTGAGGGATTTCATACACAACAAAAATGATCAGCAATATATGGAATTCAATGTACATAAAATAAATCATATGAGCAATATACACATATTGACATAGGTATTTTTACGTGGAAACCCAAAGGGAAAAAACCACCAATTTGTTTGTTATTATGATGTAAATTAAGAACCTACTTAATTATATCAATTTGTTTGTGAGCACCCACTCATAGGAGTCACAAACCCCATTAATATAGAGAGCACCTACTTTCCAAGAGTCACCAACCTCTTATGAATGTAGGCCACTACCTCCTCAAGCCATTATTCTACATTTCATGCAATTTTCAAACTGAAAACAGGGGCAATTACATATACAGAGAAATACTAGTCTGGTTCACTGAAGTGTCATACTTTTTCTCTCAATCTTCTGCTATTCCAGAGGCTCGCTTGGCCTCACACAACAACATCCTATCCTCTTCTCACTTTGTAGCAACACATTATAATCATCCTTTTTCTCTTAACAACGTATACTCTGCTCTCAGCCTTCTATAACATAGACTCTCTGCAACACTCTCCTTCAGTTCAACACTTGGTCCAGTTGCTCAACTTTCACACACTTTGCTTCACTCCCTTCAGCACATACCATAGAAAAATTTATTCCATCGTTTCTCAATGGAAATCATCAGTTTTTTTCTTGTGCTACATTGAGCTCAATGTTGTCTCTTTTTCCATTCACACTGCCCAAGAGTGTACTCCTGGCATGACACTCCATTCCTCTGTTGCATCTCTTTTCACAAATTATGTTGTTGCATTAAAACATAAGAATGGGCTTCACTCACTTCACCATCTCCTTGTGTGATTCTCCATTTTGAGAATTTAATCTCAATCCACTTATTATCACCAAAAAATTTATCATCTAGCCTAATTTACTAGATGGATCGAAGTATACCATGTAAAGCCAATTTTACCCTAGTGAAATTACTTTCACTGTGAGAAATTACCTAATAAAACACCTTTATTAAGTAATTTATAGTTAATACCATGTAGAATAATTAAATAAATCATTATTTATTTGATTTTCTTCTAGCAATAATTAATTTAACCACTGTTTTATTATTATTCCTTGTCAAATTTGACCCAATCATGAAAAATAAACTGATAAATCATTATTTTTCTCTAAGAATAATTAATTAATCACTAATTAATTATTATTCTTTATTAAATTTGACTAAATTCCTTAGGAATAATTAAATAAATCCTTATTTGTTTATTATTCCTTAACTAATTCATTGAGATAATAAATAAATCATTTATTTATTTATTATTTCTAAATAAATGTTTAAATACTTTTTCCCTCCTAAACAAATATAATAAAATATTCCAAGTGGTTATTCCAAGAATGGGATCAATAATATTTTATTATTGTTCATTATTTGAGGATAACTCAATATTTTGTTATAAATAGAAGGGTTTTCCATTGATTATTCACTTTTGATTATTTTCATTGTTGCACTCATTGTTGTAACTATGATTATTTTCATTGTCACACACCATATTTTTGATGGGTTTATGCATTATAGAGGAGAGAGACTCTATAGAAGCTGAAAACGTTTGAGGATAGCCAAGAATCCATCCCATAAAGGGGGACTAGTGACATTTATTTGTTCTCTTCACAGGTGTTATTATTAAATTATTATTTACATATCTGGTTTCCATTGGATGTTTTGGGGTTATTACTCTTTCTTTCACTGTTTAATTATGATTGCAGCATAGATCATAATTTTTCTAAGCCCCCAACCTGTCTATCAAACTGTTGCTACTTATGCATAGACTGGTGCTCCAGCCCCTCAAGCATTAGCATCACAGCCTCCCATGCATCCTCAGCTCCAACAGCCACCACCCCCTCAAGGTCAAGTGTTTGGGCAACAAAGTGATACCAAACCCTATAATTCGAAGAAAACGAATAAGGGGAAGGGTAACAAGGGGAACCAGCCTAACACCAACAACCAACAACAGGGCGACAAACCCAAGCAAAACAAAGCTATTCGTACGAATAAGCCTTGTGCATGTTGTGGTGTACATGGACACCATACACATGAGTGTCCCCTCTTATCCTAGATGCGCTAAATGTGGGAAGCTCAAGCAACTTCTAGAGGTCAGCAATCACCTCAGAATCCTGCTCCACCTCAACCGACCATGCTCACAAATCCTTTCCCTCAGGAAGGATTTGTTGCTGCTTAACCCCAGCCAGGTCAAGCAGCCCACCTCCCCCAACCTTCTAGTCTCGGTGACTACCAGATCCTGATGATGAACTCTGATGAGCTTAACCCCTCCAATATCAACCTACAAACTCGGTGATGTCAATATGACAAACCCTCCAATTCGTCAGCTGCCGAGTCCAAAAACAAAGTGTACGCTGAAACTCTTACGACACCAAATGGTCCTTTACAGACCCCTCAACCCAAAGTTGAGGCCATTCCCAAGATCCCAAAGGGACTATTACACCGTAATGCGGCTTCTAATAGAGCTGCCATACATACAGTATAGTAGACAACTTGGCGCAATCGCCTACCGCCAACTTGACACTGGAAGTCCTCAAGTAATGCCCTTCCAAAGGTAAGGCTCTACTAACTGCCTTGGGTGCAGTGGATCCTTCCGATGATCGTTCGATTGTCTTCCTGGTTGATACATCAGAGCACCCCCCATTACCTTAATTTGTTGCTTTTCAGATACCAGTTAGAGTTTGTAATGCCATCATCTCCAGATGCATTATTGATGAAGCCACATCCACCTGTGTGATGTCCGTTGCTGTTTGGAAACAACTCAAGTCACCCAAGTTGTCCCCCTCCACCATCACCTTGTGTGCATGGGATGGACACTCCTCCCTGTCCCTTGGCATGTACCACAACTGTCTAGTGACCTTTGCGGCCAAGACTTTCCATGTCAATATCAAAGTCATCGATGCCCCTTTGGATTACAATATCCTCTTAGGCTGTAGTTACACGTATTCCATGTTAACTATCATGTCTGCTGTGTTCCGCAAGATATGGCTCCCCCGTGAAGGGAAGATCGTTACCATTGATCAGTTGACTTACTACGAGTCGACATCTGTGACCTTCCTCGTGTCCATCAACTCGTCGGTGTCCGATAAACAGTCGTCAACTACTTGCACCAGTGTCTCACCTGGAGTCTATAAAGATTCCTCATTGTTGGGTGCCTTCCCTGGTCCTCCCCCTCCCATTTTTGAACCTACTTCCATGAGTGTTTGCATGTTACAAGTGTCACGAGCTGCCTTTAAATAGTCTGGTATACCTGATCAACAACCAACTCCCCAACATCCTGCTGTTTCACTTCTAGCTGAACCCTCTGGACCCACTCCCCAGAGACCTCCTCCATTCATGGATGCCTCTTCTATGTTCGCTCCAAGAATTGTTGCTCTTGGTCTCAACCATCCAGGAGCTATTCCGTTGGGGAATTATCTTGCGAACCAGATACCTTTCTTATCCTCCCCTCTAAGAGTTTTTTCTATACCTGTCATGGCTTCACTGGTCCTTCCTAACATGAATCTCGAGATCCCAGTATGGTACATCAATGCCCCTGCAAACATTCCGCTTGGTCAACCACGACCATATCACGCTTTGACCCCGGTTCAACCGGTCCGCATGATCCCTACTGCTGCTTTAGTACCATCACAACCTCAACAGGAACCAACTCCTGTTGTGAAAGCAGCTGGCAAAGGGGGAAGGAAAAAAAGAAATATTCGAAGGAAAAGGCTCCCCAAGCTCCTCCATCCCATAAGGCCCCAAATCCATGCACTTTGTGTGAAGTTGTTGGGCATGCCACCAACAATTTTCCTAAACTTCCTCAACTTAAACCTTTGGTTCATGAAGCGTTCCCTGAGTCGAATATTCCAGAAGTCCATGTTGACATATCGGTCCCACCTAAGAAACTCAAAATGCTTCGCACAAACCACCCTTGTGCCCTTTTTGATCTTCATGGTCACTATTCCCATTGTTTCCCTCATCTCGACGAGTTTCGCGATTGCCTTGGGGCGATTCGTGAATACGAGGCCACTCGTAGTAGAGCCGCTACTCCTCTACCTGTGGATTCTGGTACCACTAGTCAACCAGAATAGGGAAACTCTGGCCCCTCTATTATGATCCCCTCCCCCGATGTCAAGATGACGAACACCCCATGCCCCATTCTTTACCTATCTTCATCCTTGAGTTCCTCGCTGACAAACATTCCTGAGGTTGTTGAGCACATTTCTATCAAACCTTTTTCAATAAAATCCAAGGTCTCAACATCAGTAGACCCTCCGTATACCAGTTCGTTGTCTACCATTCAAGACGATGCGTATGTGAACCTTATTCCTCAGGTTGATGCACCAGGTAATGCCACCGCATCATGTAGTCAGCCTTCCTTTCATCCGACCATCTCCCGGCCTGACGAGGACCCCATGGAAGCTATGTCTACCCCTGATTACCCCTACACTTGAGTGAGGGGGCATTCCTTCATGAGGATTTCGAAGGCCATATCCTTCCTAATTCTCCCAATGCGCTCTACCTCCAGAAGTGTTGCTCAATGCACATCCATTTGATTTGCGTGTCTTTACTTCTGCCATGCAGTTAGGTATATCACATCATCTCATCCATTTTCTTTTGCACCTTTCATATGGATCCATCATCCACACCGTATATCAGTCATGGCGATGGTGCAAGTCACTTCTCTTGGAATCTAGCCTCGAAAGCCTGGGCCATTTTTACCCCCTTGCATATGTTAGTCCTTTCAAATAGCCTGTGCATTAGATCTACCACCAATAATCAGGCCGAATATGATGCAGTGATAGGTTTGTTAGTCGATGCCCGTGATCATCGCATCTTTCATCTTCATGTTCGTTTAGATTCCCTGCTACTTGTCATGCAATTGAATGTTGTGCATCATGTGCATAACCAAGTCCTATTTAGAAAATATCTATGAGTTAAGATTTTGGTACATGAATTTGAAACCATTAGTTTCAGTCATGTGCCTAGAGCCTAAAATCACTATGTAGATACCATTGCAAACAACATTCTAGATTGGCATTTATCACATGTATACCACAGAAGATAACAAAAATGGAAAACCATCATCGTCATATAAAATGCATAATCATATTATGTATCATATAAGTGTTTGGAACTCTTATCTCTAAATACATCCGGTACACCCATAGGATATGGGGGCGCACATAGGCCCCTACATCTCCTCTAGATGATCTCATGCCAAGTTGGGTCAAGATGCTTGAAACCCTTTTTCGAGCATTCAGAACACAATGGCGCTCCACAAAATCCTGTTGCTAGGGGGCATCATTCCCACCTTTTCATACCAGATCAGCATCCCATGCTTACGAGCATGATGGTTTTCCCCCTGGCCATCTTCTTAATTAAGTCTCGGCCTAGATCCCACTGGATCTAGGTATGATCAATTATCCTACCATTCCTTGGATAGTTTGTCCTATCGGCCTCTCCAGCGAGCCATATGCACATCACATATGGTAGATGTTTGATACCATATCTTCAAATATTCTACTCTATGTCCACATAGTCCCCATGTTTGACTTCGTGGGTGAGGATGATTCTAGACCTCCTCTAGTAGTTCATTCTCGTTTTCCTCTTCCCTTAATTCTTCACCAGGAACCATCATTCGAAGAAGCATTAAGGCCATCTTTAAGGCCACTCGCTTGAAAGTTGTAGATCTCGGTTCCGATGGTCATTTTTTTCTGCTACGTTCTCCACAAGATTTTGGGCCTTCTCCTCCTCTCAAATTGGAGGGAAAACACCCTTTTATAGGAAAACCCATAGTTTTTCTATCAAACATTGTGAATAGACCGTAACTCAGTTTGATGAACTATTAGCACCATTGGAAATCTCTCACCAAGCTCTACAATGGCTCTTCCTCAGTTTTTGATGATTTGACACTTCACCAGGAATCCTTTTTCCTAAGAAAGGTCACTTCGTCGCCTCTCAAAATCGAATTTCGTCATAAAGTGACATTTGTACTTTGAGGTCCATCTCCTCTTAATAATTTTTGTACCATATGTCAACTTTCATCATGAGTAACCATCATTTACTCATGTATTGATGGTCCCCACCGGGCCTAGTCTGTGTGCCAGCGTCATTGAGTCACGCTTGTTCAGAGCATCCACAATGAGTCACCCTTGCATTCTTGGAGTACATTTCATGTCCCATTATATCATGTCATGGTATTCCATCCATATTTTCATATCGTTCATACTATCCCCATCCCCTCCGGAGTTGAGTCAGTTGCTGCCAGGTCAACCATGCACTTTATGCTCTGACAAGGGAAGTCGTATGTTTGTCCCTCAGTCCCATTTTTCACCATTATCTCTAGTGTTAATCCATTAGTTACATTACTATTTTCCCTCGTGCCTTAGTTGAGGATCCTCATTTCCTCATCTATCACGGGTCCTATTCTGTCGACATCAACTCATTTATTCTATAAGAACGGCCTAGAGGGTGGTGTATCTTGGTTCCAACTTCCATTCTTGTTCGACGCATTGGAACGAGTATAGGGTCTCATTATTGCCCTTTGACTTGGTTGTTTCATGTTCGTGATTCATACACTTGATGGTCCAGTGATGCAGCAGATTGTACCAATTATTCTCGGGTGTGTGTCAGATGTTTCAAACATCATGAGGGGGTGGCCCTTCAGGTAGCCCCCCACATGCCTGTATGCATACCTATTATGCTACAACCTCATATGCAGTTCTGCAGATTTGATGGGTTCGGTTCCTACTGATCATAGTGTTCATAGCATGCACGTCTCCTCCAGATGATCCATTCAGTTTTGTAGAGCCCTTCCTTATTCAACAGGGCTTCTCT
The DNA here is from genome assembly GCA_031772625.1 of Pinus tabuliformis. Classification (NCBI taxonomy): domain Eukaryota; kingdom Viridiplantae; phylum Streptophyta; class Pinopsida; order Pinales; family Pinaceae; genus Pinus; species Pinus tabuliformis. Next base: position 236,843,541 of record CM062813.1, read on the forward strand.
GGTTTTTCTACCCTCCCTTCCACCCATTTTTTTGAGGGAAGGGGATTTGTATCTCATGTACTAAGATATTATTGTATTTAGTCTTGGCTCATGTTTTTACCAGGTGAATTATCTGTTGGCTTGTTGGGGCCTGACCCAAGTTCAAAAGTGATTTAGCCAAACAAATCCGAAATTACCAGCCCTTTCGGCAATAGTCCGTGGTGCGTGGACTGAGGTCTCACCTAAGGTAGTATGGGAGGGTGATGGAACCAGGTTTTTGCACCCTAGGGATGTCTTGATGAAATCTTAGGAAATTTTCGAACCGAACCTGCGTGCTTGCGCTGCTCTGCGCAGCCGTTTATCCCTCACAGCTTGTGCAACTGCTTTCGAGCAGCTCTGTAAAGAGTGTGAAGAGGTGCTATTTAGATCCTTTATCCTTACTATGTTATTATTATAGATCTTAGCTTAATTGTGTGGGCCCAATACTCTCATTAATCATTCAACATTCATAACAAGTGTGCACAATCATAAAACTGTAAAGAGATGCATAAAATTAACAGAAGCATAGACACACAATTTTTCAGAATCAAATTATCTTATATTAATTCTCTGTCCAAGTACAATCCAAACTTTGCCTTGCACACTCAGCTGCAGGGGTCTACGCACACAGCTGCGGACTCTACTAGGCCTCCGCGCACTCAGCTGCGGAGCCTCTACCGATCACTACAACCCAATACCTTCAGATTTACTTTTAACTTCTAAACATGCCTTCGAATCTCTCTATTACATGTCAAAAACTCTCCAGACTGACTCTTACACTTAGAGCCTTGCTCTATTTATACAATCCCATGGTCCGCGGACCGTGGGTAGGCTGACACACTTTACATTAAATTACATTATTTTAGGGCGGACAACCCTAGACTCTCGCACTCCGCGCCCACATTTTGCGGTGTCTTGACATCAAATTGACCAAAACTCGAGCTTTAAGCCCCAAAAACTTGCTATGGGGGGATCCGCTGCCCAACAGCCCCCCAACACAATCATCGTGACTCGTCACGAGTCACTTAGTTGATGCAGTGATCTTTGCGCGGAGTCCATCTAGCAACTTCTGTGCTTCGTGTAAGTCTGCAACACATTCTTCCATTGTCCGTTGTACCAGTTGTGCGTGTATCTCCGATGTGTCACTGTCAGGGCCACCTCCTTGCCTTAGCGCATATATGCCTTGCATCTGTGCCAGCTTTCCCTCGATCTTGGCAGTGGCTGTGAATGCTTCCTCGAGCCAAGGCTGGATGCGCGCTTTAAGCACTACTTCTTTCTGACGCGCGACATCCACCTGTTCCTTTAGAGCTTGGGCCTCCTTCATCTTGGCCAGTCGCTGAGTAAGGGCGACCGTCTGCGCGGTCCCCCGGACATTGTCATATGCCTACTACAACTACCATGCTTCTGTCTCTAGACATTGTATAGTTGGATCTTCCTGCACTGAGGTTAGCATGAAGAGTGATTGATCCAACAAGCCCGTGCAATCCTGTACGGCACACTCTATTGCTTCCAACCCCAATTGAATTGCGTGGTGGCACTGCTCTTTGACTTCTAGGGGTGTAGAGGGCTACGCTTTCAGCCGCAGTTCTGCAATTTGTAGGTTGAGGTTCGACTGGATCATCGTTGCTTCCTCCTTTACCTCATGGAATCCACTGGCCAATTTGTGGATCCACACTCCTACTGGTAGGTCTGTCACAATCTCTAGCTCGGGGACACAATGAAATGCTTCCTCGACGATTTTCTCCAGCTGTTTATTCTGCGCTACTGCTTCATCGCATTGGAGGCTCAGTTGCTTGATGTTGATTCGCTGTTCACTAAGCATTTGTACTGTGTGTCCTTCCTGAGCGTGGAGCTCTGCCATCGCTCCGTCCTACAGCTAGTATAATATCTCTCGTGGAATGGCTGCCAAGTTTAGGCCAAGTCCCTTAATCCATCCTACCATAGCTCTATCCTCCATGCTATCCACTATCAATGCTCCTTCCGGCAGCACGAAAATATTAGCCATTTTGGCCTGTAGCAACTGCTCTGTTTTCGATGTACCTGTAGCCCTATAGACAGCTACCATTCCCTCTTGTGGGGGCCGCACTTGAAGTCCTTGCAGTTGTGCCCTGAGTGCCCCCGACACATTCTGTTGCTCCGTCATTGCTTCCTGAAGTGCTTCCCTGGTGACCTCGCGAATTGTGTCGCCGATGTCGTATAGGTAACCCTCGGTTAGTGTAATAGGTTCCCCATCTAATTTGGAAACCTTGGTCTTCTTCCGGGGCCTTGTCCGTTCCATACTGTGTGGTTGTTTTAGCTGTGTCGATGATGTGTTTGGGTCCATGCCTGTCACTGTGTCATCTGTCCCCTGTCCTGTGGTAAGGTCCAGGCCTCTTTCTTCCTGCGTTGTGGTTGCCCCAGATGCTGGTGCTACTGCTGCTTTGTTCACGGCCTTGGTCAGCTTCGTGGCGACCTTTTCTACCTCACGGGAAGCCCTTACTTCTTCAATGAACTGCTCGTTCCACTTCTGCTGTGCTAGCAGCTTGGCAACATCCTTATGTCTTTGAATCGCCATCTCATCGTGCGCCATCAGATCCGGGGTGCACCATTCAGGTTGCCACGAGTGGAGCACTACGAACACAGCGTCATCAATCACGATGAAGGGGAGTGTGGTCCATTTCTGCTCTGGATCCTTGCATGCCGAGATGTGCACATTGTGCATATCTGCCTTAAGGTTTGCAAAGCTCCGCAGACTATCGTATACCATGGGGGATAGTCATGGCCGTTTGTTGATCCACATTTGTACACTTGCCTCCATAAGTATCCAGAAGATCTTTGTCTCGCGGATTCACGTGGCGTCCTTCGTTGCCCATATCGATGCGTATTTTGCTGCCTCTGGCAAGTCCTAGTCAAGTGGAGGAAATTAACTGTCCTTAGGAAATTCCCTTGCAACCAACAAGATGGATAAGAGCAACCACGCGTAGTGGAAGGTCTTACCCTGCTCCTGGGCCTCCCTTTAGTTCATCAGGAACTCCTCGCAGAGGAACTGAACCCAGTTGAACCGTACCCCTTCTGTGCATTGTTTGGCCAGTGTGATGACCGCTACTAGTACCTCATTGCCACGACATTTTCTCATCACTTTTCTTGCTAGCAACTGGGTGGCTACATGCACCCCTTTGTCTTGAATGTTAGTAATAACGTAACCCCTATTCTTTTTCTCCAACTTGTATTTCTTTTTCATGGCCTCTATGAGTGCCAAGTCTCCACTTTTTCCAGCTATTTCCACGGGGTCCCTTCCCATACAGGGAAGTTGAGAAATCCTATGAATAAGCTCCACCGTGATGGGAATGGGCTCCTCCAGCCACAAGTACCCATCGTGCACCAGGCAAAGCAGCTGCCTGATGACAAAGATCATGATTGGTGCCCGATGAAAGTGTGGAATCCATAATAGGTGGAGTAGCTCGGCCTCCTCCACCCCGCGTATCCATTTTCGTGGCTATAGTACTGTAACTGCCCCCTCCTTGCTTTGTTTCATTAGTTGTTTGGTTTCCAAATGTGGGAATTTTCGCTATCCACGAGGTCCCAATATTCAAATTTCATTGTGGACATGTGGCCCAAAGCCAAACCTTCAAACTGAACTCCCTCGAGGAGGAACGGGGTTTTGAGTGTGCTTTTAACGACATCCAAATCTTTAGGTACTTTTACTCACGGAGGGACATACTTGGGCAGTTTTGCTGCAGCGCGCATTGGTTGAAAATCTTCCTCCATTTCTACATCTGGTTCAATTTCTTCTACGAAGGCCTAGAGATCCTCCTCCTCATCATCTGTCTCAAGATTAACTGTCTTGCCCTTATCTTCCATAGACAACTTACCGAACCGCGGGTTTTGCGGAGACATACGGACCGGTCTAGCTACCTGTGGGTCCTTTTTGGGCCTCAGCGTCCGGGGCAAATTTGGAATGTTCGGTGCATCCCCCACCGGTGACATAGGGCTCGGCGTGGCTCCCTCGGTTGTTGACATCACTCTGTTTAGAAGGTCCTGCATCTCTTTCGTCAACATTTCAAACAATGAACTTGCTTTTAAAGCCTCTAAAGGTGTAAGGTCCATACCCAATTGATAACGCACTAACTTAATTCTCAAGATGCCAAGGGTTGTTCGGTGGATGACCATCTATGATTTATAGGCCTGCCATAATTCTTCAACCGTTCCCCCCTCCTTCGGCTCATTAATGCGAGATTGGTGGCAGACTGTTCCAAATCTAGTTCTGACTCCGTGTCTTAATTGCCCGCTGCCCACTCCTCGTTGTCTTAAATGGGATATCTTGTCATGAACAGTGACCCCAATGGTTACTTCCCAGTCTACCTGCGTAGCAGCATAGCCTCCCATGTGTGGGTGTGACCCTTGTGACCTACTGACCTTGCGCGTAGTCCCCCTATCACGCCGCTCCCCTACAGACTCGTTTATAGTCCCACACTCTCTTCCAACTGCTTGGAGCGCTGAGACTGTGCTTTCTACAGATAGTCAGGTGGTCACACCACCCGTGCGAGGCTTCCCTACACCTTCCAGCCTAGTCCGTGGGCACCCCTCAATTACCCTAGTGTTAGTCAGTGCTTCACATTCTTCCTTATACAGTGTACTCCCTAAGTTCCTTAGTCTAATGAGGTGCGGCCACAGCCATGGTATCAGAGCCACAAATCCTTCTAATGCAGTAGTATGGCTACCCCCCTCTTGTCCTGTCGTACTTAGTTCCTTAGTGCAACCTGCATTTATGATTTTGGTTTTCAATTTGTTGATTTCTTTGTCCAGGATCCTGCTTTTCTTCCTCAGGCATACTCGATTTTCTTCGAGTTCACGAATTTTCAAGTGCCCTCGGTGAATGGTGTCCTGTAACTGCATATAGTCGACTTCACATGGCGGCATAATTCCTTTGTTTTGGTCCCTACGAATTGTTCCAATTATGTGAGGATTCCTTCCTCCCAAACTTATGCCCTCGACTCTACTCGTCATCTTTAGGATCATCTCTGCGCTCAGATTCTTGCACAAGGCCCTAGAGGCCCATCGAACTGTTGGTATGCGCCGGTCCCAATTAGTCCATCTGGCCTGGTGAACCTTGTTCAGGATCCCACATACCTTCTTGAATGCTTCTAAGTGGAACGTTTGTGGTGCATGTCACTTTTCCTGTTGCTGCGATTGGTTCTGATTGTCGATCCTTAGTCTAGGGTGTGCTGGTGTGGACTGCACAGCCCAAGTCTGCACCCATCGACACAGGTGAGCGTGCAAGCTTCTCTGTCCAGGCTACCCGATTCTCATTCGACGCTGGGGGCTTCCAACCCATCTGCGCCAATTTACCATGATCTCCTGATGTGTACTCCCTCTTCGTGCGGTTGTTGCGCACAGTGCCCCTTCAAGTGCGGCATACTGCTGCTATTCCGGTACTGCATTTTCAACTTCATTCAGGAAGTCATCCACCACTGTTACTTCATCATGGGTTGGCAGTTCCCTTGCCTCTATTGTCACATGATGGAGCGATCTAATCATCATGTTGCAATTTAGCATTGTCACCTCTTATAACCGGTTCTGCTAGCACTCTACTTCCTTGTCTAAATCCGAAGTGCAGGAGCTATCGCGCTCCCACAAGATTCTTCCATCGTAGTCGGGTTCACCCGATCATGGTCTTGTGCAGTTATTTGGTAAATACAATCCAACTCATCGTTGCTTTCATCGTCGCGCTCGGGTTCAATGTAGTGCGCTCCTTCGGATGGGTCTAATAGGACTACCACATGTAGTGACTTTTTCTCGAATATCATCTTCCACTTCTTCAGGTTGATGACTCCATTCATATCAGTCACCCAATCTATTCCTAACAACGCGGGATAAGGATTGCTATCATCGACAATCTCTATCATTTCAAAGTCCGTTTGTGTGCTTGCGCCTTCAATATCGACTATTACTCCTTGCAACCTTCCCATGGGCACGATCTTCTATTGGTTCACCATTTGTGATTTAATAGGGGAGCAATGCAATGTGGCTCTGCCCATACGTTCCCATGTCTGCTTCGGTAATACATTCACGTCCGCACCCAAGTCTAGGATTACCTGATCCATTTCATATTCGCCAATCTGCGCCATCAATCTCATTTCCATCCTGGTGTGCAATGTATGCTTCCCCAATTCTTGGACTACGCGTGGTTCCCCTAACCCTGCGCACCTGGTGATCAATTCCTGTAGTCCCTAAACTGCCTTATTGTCATGCAACAGTTTCATGCATGTCTCCAAAATGGTAGTAAGCATAGAAGGATCCATCCCTGGCTCTAGTTGATCCTTACTACCTGAAGTAGAGGCCTTCGCGAAGCTCTTCTTAGCTTCCATGAATGTCTCCTTTATGCGTTCTAGGTAAAACTCAGGTTCCTGTGTAGGAGCCTTGTGAACCCATGAATCTTCCTTAGGCTGCATCCCCTTATCCTCCCCTATGGTCGCCTGAGCATCATGTTCACATTTGGGTCTTCTTCGTGTGGTTTAGACCTCATCATTTGGATATTTTGAGTTGGAGGATGCTAGAGTACCCCTTTCTCGTGCATATGTGCGATCAACATAGGACAATCTACTACTTCATGATCGAAATGAGCACAATATGAATAGGATATTCTCGTTGGGTTGGTACAATCACGGGCGTAGTGCCCTGGTCCTTTGCAATTGTAACAAATTAACTGTCTGCGGCCCCTTCCTCGTCCCATTCCTCCTTGTCCTCGACCTCACCCCTGAAATCCAATGCACGTTATCCCCACAGCTGGGTCGAGGCCTCCCATTTTTGTCTGCATTCTATAGGCTGGGGTCTAATCCATCATTAACTCATAGCTGCTGTTATCACTTAGAACTAAAAAATTTTTTTTTATGCATATAGTTGTTTGTCCTAGTCCAATTACAAAGGTCTGTGTCAAGTTGATTTCGTTTTATATGTCTTACTTAGGATTTGGAGTTTTAAAGTTTTTGATTTAAACTATACTCGAATCCTATTGGTTCTCCTCCACCATCATTGTTCCATAGTCATGTCTTGTCTCATCCGAGTCACCGAGTCTTTTAGGGATTTCGCAGCGTAATCCTATTGGCCAGTTTCGCAGCGCAATCATGGTTTAGAAATTTCGCAGCGCGTTATGATTAGGCTGTTTCGCAGCGCATCATTAGAATTTAAAACTAACAGCGCTGCGAAATCGTGGATTCGTGCATTTCGCAGCGAACCCTTCCCGAAATGTCAAGTCCGTAGGTGAGTCATCAGTTGTGTCCACTCATGTCAGTTTATGTACCTCTCGTATCACGTTTGAGCGCTCATTTGCCACTACCCCACCAATAGATCTGTTGATATGCACAGAAATATCATTCCCAATAGATTCTACCGTGCATAGACCTTTATGATAGTCGTAAGTGCTGCATGAGTGACCTGTCTGTTTGATTATGTATGGAAGTGTTTCAATGAAAAATTTGAATTTCAAGCGAGGCTGATTTCAAGCGAGCCTGATTACAAGCGAGGCTGAATTAAAAAGAACTGAACCACCATTGCAACTGAAGCTGTTAGACTCTGTGTGTGTGAAGATTTTGAAAGGAAAATGGAGAGAAAAGAGCACAGATCCGGTAAATGCCAGAGGACTGAACCTGAGGGCCTGGATATAGCGTTGAGGGATGAAGGCGTGAAGAAAGCGTTCAAAGATGCCGGGTGCTGGAACTTTTGCAAAAAGCTTCAAGGAGGACATGCGCAGGTAACCAAAGAATTTGCGCTAAACTTCACTGGTTTAAATTCAAAGATAGCTATGCTAGAAGTCCAAGTTTCTCCAGAAGCCATAGCTGCTGTGACAGAGATCCCAAGAGGACAGGAAGAATGGTTTAAAAATTTTAAGTTTGATATGAACCCTTGTAAAGAGTTTTTAAAGGAGGCATATGTAAACGAAGACTTAACAAAAGTAGTGCCCAGAAATTATGTCAAGGAACATTATGCTCTTCTTCTCACCTGCATTCAGAAATACTTGACCTATGAAGGAAGGTACAATAAGGTCTATTCTTACCATTTCAAACTGCTTTTACATTTCACTGGGAAAGTTTCCATAGACATTCCTTTTTACCTATTTCGCAGTTTGAGTAAGATGTGTGATAAGGTGCAGCTGAGGAAAGAGGACTGTGAAACCTCTTTATTTCATCATGGTTTGATTAAGTTGCTAGTTTTAGATGGCCTCCAAAAGATAGGCAGAGACTGGAATTCGTTTATTTTCATGGCTGGATTCCAAAGCAAGACTGGCCTTACTCCACAACCAGTCAGAGAACTCACAATAGCTGAACTTCAAAAAGAAGCAAGAGCTAAAAAGCAAAACAAGTCACAGCCAAGAAAACCAGTGAAGCCACTAATCATTCAAGAACAACCTCAGCAATCAACAAAGGAAAAATCTCAGGATAAGAAGACTGTACCTGAAACAAGCAGATCTGAAGCAGTCTCAAGGGTAAGGACAAGAAGCCAAATAAATAAGGAAAAAGGTAAAGCCATAGCTGTTGAAGAGAGCCCAGTGTCTAAGGCAAGCTTGAAAGATCTATTACAGGCCATTGAATTCGAGCAATCTGAACCAATCCATATTGATTTAACGCAGTCATCACCAGAAGGTGCCAAGAAGTCTAAAGCCTCAAAAAGGCTTAAATTCGATGAGCCAGGTGAAGAATTTATTTTTAAACCCAGAAGAACTATTACAAGGAAGCAAGTAAAGGAAGCGCTGCCCAGAATAGAGGAGACCGAGAAGGTTAGGCAAAAGGGTACAAGCAGGACAGTCATCACATCTCAAGGAGATAATATCGCAGTCATAAAGAGCCAATTAGAAGCAGCTAAATATGAGATTGCCAAATTGAAGCAAGCAGTTAGAAAACATGCAGATGTGTATACAAATTATCGTAAAGCTCTGCGGAAAGGGACTGAAACCTTTCAAAATCAGTTGAATTCAGTAGTTGATGGCCATGCACAATTTCACACATGGACAGTACCAGCCATCAAAGAGGCCCAGTTCATTAGAAAAATAAATATGCAATTAAGAGCTGAGAATAAAGCTCTGAAGAAGAAGATTGAAGACCTGAAGGTACAGCTGGACCAGTTATCTACTAAATGAATTTTCTCTTCAAGAGAGGTTTTGTTCCAAATTTTTGTCAAATCTGCTTAGTCTTATTGTTTTTGAAGACATGTAAATCCCTGCTATATATATGAAAAGTCGAAGGAAGTTTTTGGCAATCAAATGTTTCGGTGATAAAGGTCTCGGGTCAAAGGCAAGCTGTTTCAAATAATACAGCAGTTTCGTAGCGCGCTACGAAACTGCTGTAGGTGATGATTTTAACGCAGACAGGCAGTTTGGTATTATGAGCGGGAATTTTGAAAGGGAGACACCTAAAGGATATGCAAGATATCAGATGGAGCTACAATAGCCATTCAGATCAAGACAGGTGTACCTTAAAAAGGGTGGAATATTTTAACCCAAGTTAAATTTCTGTTATAAAGCCACTTTATCACCGTTCAAAGAGTATTAAATGAGTTGCATACAAAGAACTTTTGCCTGCACACATATCCATCGATGCAGCCTCCAACACATCAGGAACGTGGCAGTGTTCCATATTTTGGGTTATTAAAAGCTAGAAGACATGCTGCTGTACATTTGAGAAATTTGAGGAAAACTGGAACCGAGAAGCAAGGGACATCTCCCAACACTACTGAGCAGTTAAAGGATTTAGCGTTCAAGGTCGATATGGAGTATTAAAAATCCAGCTCAGCCACATCAAAAAGGGGACCAGGTGTCAAAGAACAAGGAGAAGTCATTATGCATGGAAGATAGAGTTAGAGTCATAGTTAATTTAGAACTCTTTAAAACTCCAGTCAACACTTTATTGTATTTAATAGTTAGTTAAATAGCTGATAGGTGTCATTAGAGGCAGTTATCGAATTCCCCTCATGCTGGAGGAGGAAGTTCGAATTAGTTAGAATAAGGATTCTATATATAGCTGAGACAACGATGTAATGAGGGTTGGATATTTTATAAAACAGAGTACTGTTTTGGCTTATGTAAAGACAGAATTCAGTAATATAAGTTGGCTGCTTTTCTTCTCAGGATTCATAAAGGATTTCCATGTTCAGAATGGTGATTTATTCCTTTCTTAATGTCTTTTACAGTTGTATAAATGCATAATCACTCAAAATTCACTGATTGTGCTCTGATTTCCTGTATGCATTTGTAAACTGTGGTTTTATATGAGTTGTGTTCTGAGCACCTAAATGCTAAATGCCCTGACTTCTATGTAAAGGCAGTATCATTGTTTACTGAAGTATGATTGACTCCATAGGCCCAATGGAAATTAGTTTAATGTTTGTCCAGCCTTCATATTTGTTAATGTTATTCCACAAGAGTTAGCCATCTTATTAATAGTCAAAATCAATAACCCTTTGAGAGAGCCCTCTCAGGCTAAGGAGGCTAAGCCTTAGTCAAAAGATTGGTTTGAAACAGTTACTTGAAGTCTTCCTGGTTTGCAGCCTTCCAGGGCTTGATTTTGAGATAACAGCTGCAACAAGTAAGCTCATCATGGCCTACTGATCTGCAGAAATTACAAAACAACTGCTGGGGCATCTGTGTATACTTCTGCAACAAATGACAATTATCTGTCATATGTTTCCCTCCTATCTGACAGATCATGCACCATAATGTGGGTGTCGCACTTGGCCCTGCCTGTGCTTCCGGTCTCAACAACATTGGCCCCCCTCCTGCCAAGTAGTTCACGAATACTGGATAGTGGTCCTTGTCATGACCCTGGCCTTTGCATTTTATGCACCATACTTCCTCACGTGCCTCTAGCTGCAGTGCCCTATCCTACTTCAAGCTTTGCATCTCTATGTAGAGATTCTGTAGTTGCGCGTGAATTTGTTGAACTCCCAACCTCGGATCTTGTATCGGTGTCTCATGCAATCTCATTGCCATTTCCAACACTTCGGCCTCGGTAGGAAGTTTCTGTTGGGATAACGCCGTCCTCAGGTGTGGTGTCAGAGAGGCCACAAACCATGCGTGATGCTGTGCATATGTGAGCATCATATTAGCCTCGCGGATCGTACTCTTCAGCCGCTGATCCAAATCCTAGGGAGTATCGCCTAGAAGCATCATGATCTATTTAAACCTGATGATTGACTGTTTATCTGATTTTAGTCGGCTAAATTCTCTATTCAACGCATTCTGGATCTTTGCTACCCCTGCATTTGAGTGATCATTAGAGTGCTTAATATACCATGTCAACATGCAATCCTGCAACACGCTCACCAATGTAGCCTTCTTAATATTGTCATTTGTGACCCCTTGCACTTCCCACACTGCTCTTACCACAAACTAGAACTGGTATGGATCCTCTTTTCCTACTCCTCTGAATACAGGTAGGTTGATCGTGCTCACCATGCTGAACTGCGGGGTTGGTGGAGGTGGAGTGGGTGGAGACGGAAGTGAAGGAGGTGAAGCGGGTGGTGGCATGGGTGGGGGTGGTAACTGTGGAAAGCACTGTCTTATCAAACTGACTACACTTCTTGGAGAGACCCGAGTGAGTTCGTCCTTGCTCTCTCATGAAGGTGAAATTAAGGGATTGTTTCCTAATTCCCTGCTGCCTTTGTAGATCTTTCCACTCCGCGTCGTTCCAATCATTAATGTATTCGCATAACCTGCTTTTCATAACAACATCTTAATCCAGGTATTCAGGGATTTAATGTACTTACCTCGTGGTCCTTTGAGAAAACATCATTTTGCTTCGCTGCAGCTTACAGTCGTGTCTATCGCAAACTCAGTGATAAATCCACCTATTATTCAGTCAAATGGTCCACAACTTGCGTGATCTTATCTTCTGATGCCTCTAGTCTATGCACTAATTATGGAGTCCACACTATTGGTTAGTCGAGCTTACACCTTCCTTGGCTGTCAGCTAACCTCGTGATCCACTCATACAGTTCAGAAGGAAAGGATGCAAAGAAGATCTCGTGGATTTTTGTATACACGTAACGATTCAGCCCCCTTTTCTCGGATACCTACGAAGTTCTGTTTTCCTGTGATGCAAACTCATGAATCTTCTTATCAAACCACTCTTCAATTTCCTTATTTGTTGGGTTCCAGTGGCACGACACTAGACATCCTTTAGGTAGATCCTAGTCCTGGCAACAAAACCATTTGTTGGCTTGTTGGGGCCTGACCCAGGTTCGGAAGTGATTCAGCCAAACAAATCCCAAAACTATATGCCCTTTCGGCAACAGTCCGCGGTGCGTGGACCGAGGTCTCACCCGAGGTAGTATCGGAGGGTGATGGAACTAGGTTTCCGCACCCTAGGGATGTCTTGATGAAATATTAGGAAGTTTGCGAACTGAACCTGCATGCTTTCGCTGCTCCATGCAACTATCTGTCCTTCGCAGCTTGTGCAACTGCTTCCGCGCAGCTCTGTAAAGAGTGTGAAGAGTTTCTGTCTAGATCTTTTATCCTTACTGTGTTATTATTATAGATCTTAACTTAATTGTGTGGGCCCAATATTCTCATTAATCATTCAACATGCATAACAAGTGTGCATAATCATAACACTGTAAAAAGATGCATAAAATTAACAGAAGCATAGACACACAATATCTCAGAATCAACTTATCTTTTATTAATTCTCTGTCCAAGTACAATCCCAACTCTGCCCTACGCACTTAGCTACAGGGGTCCGCACACACAGTTGCAGACTCTACTAGGCCTCTGCGCACTCAGTTGTGGAGCCTCTACTTATCACTATGGCCCAATACCTTCAGATCTACTTCTAACTTCTAATCATGCCTTCACATCTCTCTATTACATGTCAAAAACTCTCCAGAATGACTTTTACACTTGGAGCCTTGCTCTATTTATACAATCCCATGGTTCGCGATCCACGGGTAGGCCGACACACTTTACATTAAATTACATTCTTTTAGGGCAAACAACCCTAGACTCTCGCGCTCCGCGCCCACATTTTGCGGGGTCTTTACATTACATTGACCAAAACTCGGGCTTTAAGCCCAAAAAACTTGCTATGGGGGGATCTGCTTCCCAACATTATCTATATGGGACACATTATATTATTTTTTGGCTTTGTTATGCCAGTGTGTCATGTACCATTCAGAGTGTACTTTGTTGCTAAGTTCCATATTTCTGGGCGAACCATGATTTTTGTACTAAGTTATCTCAGCAGGTATGGGTATGCCTCCCCTGCCTCATTGAGGTCTGGTACCACAAAAAAAAAAGGAGACTTGCATTAGTCTTGCCCCCTCTATCACTATCCTCTCTCAACTTCAGCTTCATTGGCCTCTCTCTCTCTCCTTGACTCCCCTATGTTGTCTAAGTGATTGTGTATTTACAACATACTTCGGTCATATGTTTTGCTCCTAACACTCGTATGTTGGGGGGAAATTTGTTATCACCAAAAAATTGATCATCTAGCCTAATTTACTAGATGGATCGAAGTATACCATGTAAAGCCAATTTTACCCTAGTAAAATTGCTTTCACTGTGAGAAATTACCTAATAAACCACCTTTATTAAGTAATTTATAGTTAAACCCATGAAGAATAATTAAATAAATCATTATTTATTTGATTTTCTTCTAGGAATAATTAATTTAACCATTGTTTTATTATTATTCCTTGTCAAATTTGACCCAATCATGAAAAATAAACAGATAAATCATTATTTTTCTCTAAGAATAATTAATTAATCACTAATTAATTATTATTCTTTGTTAAATTTGACTAAATCCCTTAGGAATAATTAAATAAATCCTTATTTTTTTATTATTCCTTAACTAATTCATTGAGATAATAAATAAATCATTTATTTATTTATTATTTCTAATTAAAAGTTTAAATACTTTTTCCCTCCTAAAAAATATAATAAAATATTCCGAGTGGTTATTCCAAGAATGGGATCAATAATATTTTATTATTGCTCATTATTCGAGGTAACTCAATATTTTGTTATAAATAGAAGGTTTTTCCATTCATTATTCACTTTTGATTATTTTCATTATTGCCCTCACTGTTGTAACTCTAATTATTTTCATTGTCGCACACCATATTTTTGCTGGGTTTATGCATTATAGAGGAGAGAGACTCTATAGAAGATGAAAACGTTTGAGGATAGCCAAGAACCCATCCCATAGAGGGGGACAGGTAACGTTTATCTGTTCTCTTCACAGGTGTTATTATTAAATTATTCATTACATATCTGGTTTCCATTGGATATTTTGGGGTTATTACTCTTTCTTTCACTGTCTAACTATGATTGCAGCATAACTCAGAATTTTGGCAGGTTTAGTTTCTATCAATAGCTTACAGATCTATAATGTTTAGAAGTCATTTATATTGTTGATATTATTTGTCAGCCACAATCTTAAGTGGGTTCTTTTCGTACATCATTGAGAATAAAACACTACAACACCACCGCACACTCCACTGAGATTTCCCTTGCTTATTCATAGCTCATATAACTTGGCGATATTTCCTCATGGCTTATCTATTCTTCATTTATTTCCATAAGATGTGCACGTTAGATTAGAGATGGATTTATTTCAACATCGAGACAAGACCAACAATTATTCCCTTAGAATTGTGGTCCTCGTCACCTTGACCCAACGATATTTGTAATCGCCATTAACTTCATCAACCAACTCCTTTGTGTGGATTTACTCTCTAACTGCCAACCCATTCATCCTTTAACACTCTGCATTGAAATATCAAAGCCCTTTCATTTCTTAACTTTTATTAAAGAAAATGATACAAAAGAGCGAGATTATGATGCATTTAGCCCTTCTTATGCTGATGCTTAGCCTCTTTTTTGCCATAGGACCGCTACCTATGACCTGCGGCTTCATACTCATTTGTATTGAAATATCAGATCTCTCATATCTCGTAAATTTTATTTAAAATGATGTTACAAAATCACAAGACTGATTTGCCTTTGGCCCCTTTTGCTTAGCCCCTTCTTGTTTTTCATGCATGGGAAAGGGTGCCATGACTAGTGGCATAACATTCAGGTGGTAAGGCCTTTAGGCTCCTGCCGGGGGCTTATCTACCTATGTTATAGCTCTCACCCTTGGTTCTTTTGGGCTTTCACAACCAAGCATTGCCAACATCAGAGCCCATTTATCATATCATAACTTTTCCATAATAGAATTAGACAATAGCTACGAAAAATCCAACCTTTGAAATACTCCATAACACTTGGGTTGTTAGCCTTCTCTACGCCCTTGGTTCTTTGGGTCCTCATGAATGAGTGTCACTCCACATCGGGGCCCGTTTATCAGCTAATTCTTTTCCATAATACAATTAGAAAAGAGTTATGAAAACTACAACCTCCGAAATTTCAACCTCCGAGATGACATCATGCTAATGTCATCAACTCCACATGGCACCTCCTTAGTAGTGACATGTGTCGCACAAAACTTCCCCATTAGGTCACCCAAAATGTTGAATCTAACTGCCATGTGTCCTCTATACTACAACATCATGTTGACACCATCTACCTCATCAGATTCTCAAGGCCAATCACCTGCTACCAAGTGTCCTATGGGAGGAGAGAGAAAGTGGTCCCTCGTTCCTTGGTTTTTCAACAAATTCCTTTGTAATTCTTATTTCCTCGCAACCTCGGTGCTTTCAAAGAATTCATTTTTAAGGAATTAATAAACTCCATGGTTCCGATGGTCTTGACCTTTCGAGGTTCCAACCTTCTTCGATATTCATCCTTCCGAAATGCTGACCTCCTATATTTCAGGTTCTGATATTTCGGCTGCCTCTGATATTCAATCCTTTTGAAATTATGACCTTTTGATATTTCGAATATCTTTGATAATTGATCCTTTCGAAATTTTGACCTCTAATATTTTAGGTTCCAATATTTTGGTTTCCTCTGATATTTATGCTTCCGAAATTATGACCTTCGATATTTCACCCTGCTTAGGACATCAAGATCCTGACTTCAACATTCCATAACGTTTGATCTAGGAGGCCATTTGCAGACTTCCACACACCATTGGAAATATCTTTTAGAGTAATTTCTAGTGGAGAGGGTCTGATTTAGACTTTGAGCCTATTTTCTACCTGAAAAATGACTACAAACTTTCTTTTGTTCTTTGTACCTTAGCCCTTCTGTTGTGCCTGGAATCCTAGACTCCCAACCACCATAGTCATCATTTTATGGATTATCCAATAAGCCCGGTACTATGGTGATTCTCTACCAGAGTCTGTAGCAACCATATGACTCCCCCTAAGCATCTACTACCACAGACCTCCATGTTTATCTAGTTGACATCAATGTCAACACACTTGCAACCACTAACCATCCAGACAATGCCAACTATCCAACACGTTGTTTTATTGCCTATGTACATATGTCTTTCTTCATTTTTGTTGTTATTTTGCCTTATCATGTCTTGTTTTATTTATTTTTTTCCAACTAGTATACATAAAAAAGACCTTGTATGAGAGTGTATGTATGGCTTGAAAGAACCATGGGCCAGAAATGAAAAGGGATTGTGACATACACAATGCTTGGATATCTGTTATGTCTCCTTCTTTGTTTGGGCCTAAGTTTTTTGAGTCAAGTAATGTTCAGATGGAAAATACAAGTCATGTAGACTGGAAAAATATCAGTGAACCTATGATTCCCATATATTTGGATCTTCATTCTTAACTTGGGATGTTACTTAATTGTGTGTTCATGTGTTGACTTGACCAAATAGAGAAAGGGAAGGAGAAAACCTCAAATAAGCATATTAACTTTAGACATTATATGAATCCCTTAGACAAGGAAAAACCTATCTTGCAATTACAATAAGACAATATCCCTCTTCTACCTTCAAAATAAATAAGTTCCTTTACACATTGAATTAGTAACTAAATAAAGAGGTGAAGAAGAAAAATGCTTCATGTGTAGAGAGGTGAAGAAAGAAACTTCACCGAGGTACTGGACATGCCTGTTGGTAGCAAAGTGATGCTTTTGTTTCCTTGAGGTGACTTTGTAGGGGTACTGAACAGGCTCGCTGGTAGTAGAGAAACACCAGGGATGTGATTAACATCTGATTATCAGAATCTTGGTACATTTATTATCCTTTCCCAATCAAAACAATCAATTTTTGACAATTCTTTGAATGTGTTCAAGCCAAGCAAGGAATAAGAGAACCCATGTTTTGAACCGGGATAAGTGGCAAATCTAGGGTAATCCATATGTTGGGAACGAGATCCCCCAAGGACAGTTTTGGGGCTAAAAGCCGATGTTTTGGGTCGAATATTGTAATAAAATAGTAAAGTCTCTGCATTTTGTGGTCACAGAGCGCGAAGGTGTCATAAGTCATAAAGGGTTGTTTGCCCTTAGTTTTGTAAAGTAAAGTTGGTTGTAAAGGATCTACCCATGGTCCGCGGACCATGGATTGTATAAGAAAAGCTAAGATCTAAATAGTTTTAGAAAAATAGAGGTCATGGGATGAAGTCTTAAAGAGATATAGCTCTGAGGTAAGAAGTCTAAGTTTCAGGTCGTAGCATAGGTAGAGGCTTTGCAACTGAGTGAGCAGAGGCCTAGGGTGGAAGTCCGAAGCTGAGTGCGCGGACCCCTGAAGCTGTGTGCGGAGGGCGGATAGAGTTTGTAATCGCTTGAAGATATCAATAAAGAGAAGTATTATGCAAATTCTGTCTTTGTTCCGATTAATGCATCTTGTCATTTTATGTATGAATTTACTTTATAATGCTTATATGATGCGAAAATGAATGTAATTACGTTGGACAACTAAACGCAAATAAGGACATCTGTTTACATGGTGCTAACTGTGATTATCTAATAAGATAAGTAATATTCTTAAAATAACTTGAAAATTTGTGCAATACGTTGCCTTAGTAGAGCGAAAGTATCTAAACCGAAGGTTAGGGCTGCGCGAAGGTCAGTCGTAACCTTTAGTGGATGTATTGAAGGGAGGAATAGAGGGCTAGTCTGGTAAGCCCTAGAACTAAGTGACCTGCGTGAAGGCAGGAGTAGAAGGAATAAAATGACATCACGACCATATTAGGGTGCGTAAACGTGGTTCCAACATTCCCCCATATTGCTTCAGGTGAGAGTCGGTCCGCGCTCTGCGGACTGATGCCAAAAGGGCTAGTAGTGTAGGGATTTGTTTGGCTAATTAACACTAAACTTGGGTTAGGCCCCAACAAGCCAACAAATGGTTCTATTGCCGAGACCAGAATCTACATAAGAGATGTGTGATGTCGTATCACTGGAATCCAACTAAGAAAGAGATTGGAGACTAGTTGGATAGAAAGGTCCACGAATTCGTGGCGCAGGAAAACAGAAGTCCGCGACTGAAAAAGGAACAGTGGTTTGACAGGTACCTATATATAGAGATCCACGAGATATTTTTTTGTTCCTTTCAGGTTGAGCTATACGAGTGGATTGTGAAGCTAGCAGATAGCCAAGGAAGGTGGAAACTTGATGGTCCTATTGTTTGGACCCCGGAGCTAGTGCAGAGATTGGAAGCATTTGAGGATAAGATTGACTGCACTTTCAATCATTGGCTCGATCACATCATAGGAGGATTTGTAACTGAATTTGTCGTTGAAACCTCTGTCAGCTACAACGAGGTGGAGTGGCGCTTTTTCAAAGGTCCGCGAGGTAAGTATGTGAAATTTTTGAATACCTGGATTAAAATGTTATTGTGTGAAAAATGGGTTATGCAACTACCTTGATGTTCGGGGTTACGCAAAGTGGAAAAACTTACAGGAACGAAGGGAAAAAGCGTCCTAAATATAGTCCATTTATTTCACCTTCGCGAGGTGACGAAGAGGGAATAACGTAGGTTTCTCCACAAAGTGCTATTTAGTTAATAAGACAAGGATTCCTACGACTGCCACCTCCACCCACACCACCTCCAACTTCACCACCTTCATCTGCGACTTCACTTGTACCACCTCCACCTACACCGTAGTTCAGTATGGAAAAATCAGTGAAGCTGCCTTTGTTCAAAGGCTTGGGAAATGAGGACCTGGACCAATTCAGGTTCATTGTGAAAGCTGTATGGGAAGCTCAGGGCATTACATATGATAACATGAAAAAGGAAACCCTGGTTAGTGATATGCAAGATCGCGTGATAAACTAGTACATTAAGTACTCTAAGGATAACTTGAATGCCGGAGTAGCAGACATCTAGATAGCACTGAATAGAGAATTTAGTAGGCCTAAATCTGAGGCACAGTCGATTGTGGGGTTAAAGGAAATTGCAATGAAACCCGGTAAGACACCTTGGGGACTCGATCAGTGGTTGAAGTGTAAGATCCATGAAGCTAATATGAACTTAACAAATGGACAACATCGTGAGTGGTTTGTGGCTTCACTCCTGCCACACCTAAGGGTTGCACTGTCACAACATAAGACAATAAATTAGGTAGAGGCCTTGGATATTGCAATGGGACTGCATGAAACACCGATGCAAGATCCAAATCTGGGGGTTCAATCGATCCATGTGCAGTAGAAAAATCTTTTCCTTGAGAAGCAAAGCTTGAAGTAGGACAAAACAACTCGACTAGAGGTGCGTGAAGAGGTATGGTGCCTAAAATGCAAGGGTCAGGGGCATGACAAAGACCATTGCCTAGTCTTTGCAAACTACATTGCAGGAGGAGGACCAATGCCTTTGATACTAGAAGCTCAAGCAGGACTGAGCGTGGGGCCTGCATTGTGGTGTGCTATATGTTAGGTAGTAGGAAAACATGCCACAGATAACTGTCATTTGTTGTAGAAGTTTGTACAGACACCGCAACAATTGTTCTACAACTTCTGTAGGTTGGTAGGGCATGATGATCGTAATTGCAGAAGCTATGAATTAATGATGGATAGAACTCCCACCTATAGGGTTCATGTAGAAACACGACCCCCTGACTAGAGCGTGGGGATGGCATGGATAGGATTTCAGTGGAGCGGATGAGGCTGAGGCGGATGAGAACCTGGAAGAGGTTAGGGATAGTTGATCTGCTACAATTGCGGAGGACCAGGACATTATGCTTGTGATTGCACTAACCCAACATGCCTGTTGTGCAAGTATTTCACTCTGTTTGATCATGAAACAGAAGACTGTCCTATGCTGATAGCAAGAATATGTGACAAAGGGGCGCTGCCACCTCAGCCGACTCAGAACTTGTAGATGATGATGTCTGAGCCACGTGAATAGGATCTGAACATAAATATAGTGCTCTGAAGTGGAATCACAATAGGAGATGAGAAGGGGAAACAACCTGAAGATAGTACTTGGGTTCGTAAGGCTCCGATGAAGGAGGTTGAGTTCAATTTGGAGTGCACATGTGAAACATTCATGGATGTGAAGAATAGCTTCATTGAGGCCTCCACCTTAGGGAGCGAGGATAAGCAGGATCAGAAGATGGACCCTTCTATGCTTACAACCTTCTTGGAGACTTGCATGAAGCTATTGCACGATAAAAAGGTTGTGAAGGGGTTGCAGGAGCTCATAAATAGATGAGCTGGAAACACTCCGGCTGAGCTGCACATGGTACAAAAGATTGGTAAGCATAAAATGAGGATGGGACGTGAGATGAGAGTGACCGCGTAGATAGGAGAGTATGAAATGTATTAGGTTATTTTGGACCTTGGATCAGACGCGAACAACCTACCAAAGAAGATTTGGGAACGGATGGGGAGACCCACGCTGCAATGGTCTCCGATTCAACTAAAAATGGAAAATCAACAGAAGATCATCCCCATGGGGCAGCTGCAGGGGGTGACTATAGATATTGAAGGTGCGGGCACGTTGGCTGAATTTGAGGTAATAGAAATTGTGGATGACAACAACCCTTACCCTGCGCTCCTTGGAATTGATTAGGCTACTGATATGAATAGGGTAATCAATCTAAAGAAGTGAAAGATGATATTTGAGACAAAATCGCTCTGCGTGATAGTACCCCTAGATCTTACTGAAGGATCGTGCTATAATGAACCAGTCTGCGACTATGAGAGTGATGACGATCTGGACTGTATCTATAAGATAACAGCGCGAGACCAAGATTGGGTGAATCCAACAATGGATGGATGAATTACATGGGATCACGAGAGTTCCTGCACCTTAGGCTCTGATGAAGAATTAGAGTGTTGGTAGAATCGGTTACATGAGGTAGCTACACTAATCTGTAACATGATGACCCAGTCGCTGCACTGTGTGGCGTCAGAGGTAAGGAATCTACCCACTTATGATGGCCTAAATGATGTAGATATCTTTTTGGATGCATTTGAGAGGGAGGTACCAGAAAAGTAGCGCTTCCAGGCATTGGACTGGGCACTATGCGCTACGCCCGCAAGATGGTGGGGTACGCATAAGGGAATCTTTGAGGATTGGCGCGAATGTAGGAGAATGATGAGAACATGCTTTGGGAAGCCGAAGGTGTGATTTAAAGACAAGTATGATGGGTAGGATGATCTGCGTGCGCACTTGGCCAAATGGGCTCAGGCTTATGGAGAAAAGCCCCAACCTGAATGGGTGCACTTGTTCTGTCACACCCTAGATGTCGTCTCGATGAATTGGTACGTAGAAACAGAGCTCCACCATGGTACAGGTGAATGAGATATTTTGCGTGAAGGATTCATAATGACTTTCAACTTTGAAGATGTGTTTGACTATATTGATGAGGTGCTACAAGAGGTGAAAGTAGAAATTTTTAGGGTATCGCAGGATCCTTTAGACCTGTTTCAGCCTGAGTGGGCTACTCAGCTGAGTCACGCGCTAGAATGCTATAACGTAACCGCTGAAGAAGAGGATGAGGATCTGTGAAAGATTAACATCCTGGAAACAAAAGGTCACTGCGAGGTTGAAGGACCGTAGGTTGAGAATATGGATATAACCGCACCACTAAAAATGAAACAGGTAAACATTGATATGGAGGCAGAGCCCAAATTCGCGAAGATTGGAGACTACTGGGACGACGTGATGGTGGATAAGGTCACTGAATTGCTTCATGAATACCAAGATTTATTCCCTACCATGTTTACGGATCTAAAGGGGATAAACGAGGACCTAGGTGTTATGAAGATCGTGTTGAAGCCCGACGCGAAGCGGGTTAAGAAAAGACCTTACCGTCTCAACCCAAAGTATAAGGAGAAAGTCCGTGTAGGGCTAGACAAGATGCTTGCAGTAGGCATCATTGAGCCTGTGGAAGAATCTGATTGGGTAAGCCCAATGGTCGTACAAGAGAAGAAGCAGAAGGATGAAATAAGGATATGCGTGGATCTCAAAAAGATGAATGACGCTTGCGTACATGATCCTTTCCTGACTCCGTTCACTGATGAAGTGTTGGACAATGTAGGTGGCCAGGAAGCATATTCCTTCACTGATGGGTTCTCGTGGTACCAGCAGATCAAAATTGCGTCGGAGGATAGGAGCAAGAAAACCTTCGCAACTGAGTGGGGTTGTTTCCAGTACATTGTAATGCCGTTTGGGTTGAAGAATAAGCTTGTAATTTTCTTGCGCGTAGTCGTTGTTGTGTTCAAGGGGTTTATTCATAAGTTCCTGGAAGTATACTTTGATGATTGGACTGTGTTTGGACTAGTGAAACGACATGTAGAAAGCTTGCTCCTGATGCTGGATACCTGCTGAAGATACCAGATCATGCTCAATTTGAAGAAAAGCCTATTCTGTGTTCCTTTTGGGACCTCACTGGGTCATGTGGTTTGCAAGTAGGGACAGATGGTAGATCTCATGAAGATCACGGTGATAATAAACTTGGAAGCACTAAGGAGTGTGAAACAACTGCGCACTAGCCTAGGACATACAGGATATTGCAGAAAGTTTATCAAGGGCTACGCCTAGATCACCGTGCCTATGGAGAAGTTGTCGAAGAAGGATGTCACATTCTGCTGGGATGAGGACTGTAAGAAGAGCTTGGATGTATTGAAAGAAAAGATGGTCACCGCATCGATTTTAGTCTTCCCAGATTGGAAGAAGGAGTTTCATGTACATGTCGATGCGTCATGTATAGCGTTGGGAGCAGTACTGACACAAGCTGGTAGAGGAGACTTGGATCATCCTATCGTGTTCACGACTCGAAGGTTATCCAAGGCAGAGAAGAACTATTCCACCACCGAGCATGAAGGGTTAGCCATGGTGTATGCGCTCTAAAAGATTAGGCACTACTTGTTGGGTGGACATTTTAAGATGTACACAGATCATTCTGTGCTGAAGTACTCGGTCAATAAGCTTGTGTTGGGGGGGAGAATCTACAAATGGCTGTTATTATTCTAGGAATTTGATTTTTAAGTTATTGTGAAGCCTAGATGACTGAATGCGGGACCAGACCATTTTTCGTGCATCGAAATAGGGGAAGAGCCCACTAATTTGGAAGTGGGATTGCTTGACGCGCAACTATTTGTAGTGCGCGTCGCGGATGGTCATTTTGAGGATATAATACACTTCCTAATGACAGGAACTAGCTGGGATACACCGTCCAACAGAGAAAGGAGTTAGTGGTGTGCACGACAAATTTTTCTGTCGTTGTTGGGCATCTATACAAAATGGGGTCTTATGAGATATTGCGACGATATGTATCAGAGTTTGAAAGAAGCAACATCCTCTCGGATGCTCATGGGGGCACCATGGGAGGACATTATGTAGGGAGAGTGACCGCGTAGAAGATTTTATGCGCAGGGTTGTGGTGGCCAACCCTCCATCAAGATTCAAAAACATACTGCGAAGCGTGCGATGTATGTCAAAGGACTAGCAGGCCATCGTGGAGGGATGGGATGCCGCTAAATGCACAAATGAGGTTACAACCCTTCGAGAAGTGGGCGATAGATTTTGTGGGACCCATTCAGCCCCAAGGAAAGATGGGAGCGAGGTACATTATCACCGCGACGGAGTATTTGACTTGTTGGGCAGAGGCACAACATGTGAAGGATTGCATTTGCAAAGTACCTCTTTGATTATGTACTGACGTGATTTGGTTGTCCAAAGATCTTGATAAGTGATTGTGGTACACACTTTTTGAATGAGACGATCAATGCGCTAAGAGAGGAATTTCAGGTATATCACCAAAAGAGCACACCTTATCACCCGCAGGCTAACGGGACGGTGGAGGCATTCAATGAAGTGTTGGAGAACGTGTTGACAAAGGTTTGTAATGCTCAGTAAAGTGAATGGGACCTACACATAACTGTAGTACTATGGGCTTATCGGACAACATGCAAAAAGTTGATTGGACAAACTCTCTTTAGGCTTGTCTATGGTGTTGAAGAGGTAATGACTATGAAATATATTGTGCCTAGTTTGCGCATAGCAACGCTCACGGGTATGACAGATCACGGAGCCCTGGAGGAAAGGCTTGTATAGTTGGATGAGCTTGAGGAAGAGAGATTTCTAGCTGGATTTCACCAACAAGTCCAAAAGCAGTGCGAAAAAGCATGGCATGATTGGCACATTAAGTTGTGCACCATTAAGGTAAATGACCTGGTTTTTTTATATGACAGTAAATTTGATAAATTTCCAGGGAAGTTCAAGATGCACTGGTTAGGGCCCTATGTCATTAAGGACATTACTGACAGAGGAGCGATACAGTTGGTCAAATTGAATGGAGATCCCTTCTTGGGAAAGGTGAATGGTAGCTGATTGAAGCCATACATCGATGGTTCGGACATGTGACTAAATGAAGGTAGCACAGTCTTAGTGCTCCAAGCAAATGAAAGGAGGCACGGGACTATAAACTACACTGCCTAGGTTGGGGAGCTGCACGATTAGAGGATTGTTCAAAGCAAGGAAGTGTCACAGGGTTCGCGATAGTACAAAGGGAGCTGTGCCACCCAGGGAGAAATTGTGTAGGTCAGCCAGAAAGTGACTGTTAAAGTCACTGTTCATGATTTGACAGAAGAAATATGGCCAAATGGAGTGGCTGACTGACATTTAAGATGAAATTTATGGCTCAGATCCTTGAAAATCTGCCGCCAATCTGACATTAATGAACCGAATTTGGGGGGAACAGTCAGATTTGAATTCAAAATTCCCTATAAATTACAAGTGGCTATCCAGCGAAAAACACTTGGCATTTTGAGAATTGAGTTGTTGAGCTCTCAGGCGCACATGAATCGCGAGCACTACGAACTTCTAATAGCTAGTAAAGTATTTGAGACATTGCTAAAGGAGACACAGGAGTTCTTGCAGAAAATCATGTCAGCACCCACAGAAGCTATAGATATCGCAGCTAGTAGCCGAAGTCCCTAAATCGCCGAGGACACTGAGACAAAAGCCGACCCCAACCAAGGAGACCGTGAAGGATAAAAAGGGCAAGCAACCTACCATACCAGTGCGTGCATTGCCAAGAAGAAATCCACCAAAACCCACCGCACAGGAGAAAGGCAAGGCCATAAATTTGGAACCGGAGGAGGAAGACATTGAAGACATCCCGATGGATGATGAGGATGTGGGAGTCAAAGTAGAGGAGGTTGAAGCCCAAGGTGCAGACCCTATTACTCGGTTTCCTGAGTATGTCCCTCCGTGCAAGCCCAAGTCTAAGGTGCCGAAGGACATCAATGAGAGCAAGACACCCTTGCAAACCCCTCTGTTACTGGACAAGATTATTTTCGATAGACCACGCTTGGCACCAGTGCCACTGCTAAAAATTGAAGACTGGGACTTGGACAACCACGAGAATTTCCCACACATGGCGACTGAGCAGCTGATGCACCACATCATTGATATGAATACTGGAATGACCGCATTGGAGCCACAAAGGTGGCTTAGAGGAGTAGATAAGGCAGGGTTGCTCAACCTGCTTTAGGTGTCACACTACAACTGCACCCCGGTTATTGTATTGGTCATCAAGCAGCTGTTGTGCTTGGTGCATGATGGGTGTCTGTGGCTGGAGGAGCCAATACCCAACACGGATAGATTGATTCACCAGATAACGCAATTTCATTACACAGGAGAGAATCTGGCCATGATATTTGGTGAAAAAGTTGGTTAATAGGCTCTCGTGGAGTCTATGAAGGAAAAATTTAAACTGGTGAAGAAGTCACGCAGATATGCTATATACAGCATCTGCGACCCTGCTGTGAAGGTAGCCACGTAGATCTTAGTAGGGAAAGTAATGAGAAAGTGTCGCGTCTGTTAGCGCTCAAATCCGCCTCAGGTTGAGAAAGGAAAAAATCGAGGCAACGTCAAACCACGCTCAGCCTCGTCGCTAGCCCTACGAGGACAGGAGAGGGCTCTCTTCAGGTCTATCTCGACAGACAAGTTTTCAAAGGGGCTGAGATGACCGATAAGGAATACTGATTTTAGGCTAGTAAATTGATAGAAAGGGGTTTTTTAATAAATGATTGGGCTTTCTGGGCTGCATGGGGCAAAGACAGCAAGAGCAGAGTTTAAATGAAAAATACAGATTACTCCATAAGGCAAGGTAGGCGAGAGCTTAACAATTAATTTGAAATCAAATGGAATGTAAAGATTGCTTAAGAAAGCTGAAAGGGGCATTTAATAATGAATCCCTTTAGATAGAAGAAAATACACAAATACTGACGCTCCTTCAAGGGAGAGCAAATAAATTGGATTCTGCCTATCTTACTGCAAAAGCATCCAGTGAGATGATTATGAATGAAATGAAAACCTTACGAGATTACATATGAAACTGTAGAAGAAACATCTGCTAAATTTCAAGCCACAGGAATCTTATAAAACAGAGCTGTACTCTTAAATTAATCTCTGTCAAAAACTGTACAATGAAATTCTGTTCTCCTCCACACACCTCTCAGAACTCTCCCTTTACAAATGATTTTTTAATACATTAAATGAAACTATACTAGAAGAAAACAGATCGACCCAACAATAAGGGCGCTGTTTCACCTGAAGTTACAAAAATAGAGATAGAGTCATCTCTTTATTCTAAAACAGAAGATCGTTCCCCTTAAAAACTCTGATGGCCAACAAACTGGAGCGCAGATCCCTTTGAATCATTAACTGAAGTCTTAAATAGGAATCGAATCCTATTCTTCTGCTTATGGTTGATATTCTGCGTTTAATTTGGGTCCTTACTTTTACCTTTACCATTTGAAAACAACCAAATTTTTATAATTAACATCCTCTGTAAATTTGGGGCGCTTTCATCCATGTTACCATAAATGATTACACGTTGCAAAGAGTCCTGGCCAGAATATAGATATGATTTAAAATAATTCGGTTTCCCCCAAATGTATGACCCATTTGACTAAGGCGAATAAAATCTTGGCAGCCTACTAATATTTGCACGCATGGAAGTGAAGAACTTTCAGTTTTGGCGTCCTATGTAAAAATGTTGGAAGACAGTATTGATTTGTGGAAAAGAATAACGCCAAAGCTTCCACCTCTGGAAAATGAATTTGACACCAATCTTGTTCTTGCATTGCTTTTATTGATTTGGAAAGTAAAGATATATTTACGACGGAAGGTATTGGCGTGCAATTTGAAGATTGTCTGTTGGTCTTTGTTTCAGGCTTCACCGACTGATGCATGCGGATGGTGGGAGTGTCCTTTGAAATCCCATTATATCTTCATTACCGATATCAAGTGAATAAATCAGGACATGATTCGAAAATGAAACCCTATTGTGGGTGTCGTTAAAGAAGGCTGACAAGAAATGTGACGAATCTTGAAACTTCAAGCACATCTATTCTTGGAATGAAATACATCATTTGAAAACTCGACACACAGGATAAAAATGATGAGAGAGACATTGCCAGATAGACTGTCAGCACTTCACGACGATGTCCTTGGCCTCATTCTCTCGAAAATTCCAATCGGAGATGCCATCAGATCCTCGGTCCTCTCAAGGAGATGGGCACACGCACACAGGAACATGTACACCCGCATGTCCGAACTGCGTTTCAGCCCGTCACTGTTACTGGGCGTCCGTGGTTCCTATCCTCAACCGGTGATAGAAGAGGCAATCACGAACATTCTGAGGTTGTATACACCAGACAACGTAGAAACGTTTCATCTTGTTGTGGATTTTCAACCTTGGGCGTTCACCCCTAACAGGGTTTCCTCATGGTTGGCGTTTGTGGCAGCCAAGAATGTCCTTGCAAGTCGATGGAGCCGATTTGATACGAACTGGGCGCAAGACAACAAAAATTTTGGTGCTGTGACCCAGTGCGCAGCGCACAAACCCAACGCGCAGCGCACCTCTCTATGCGCAACGCCTGTGTATTTTAACACTGGCCGGTGAGGCCCAATGCGTAGCGCCCACCTCAGTGCGTAGCGCACACCTCCAACGCGTAGCGCACATTTCCAGCTCTGCTCCACAGTTTTGAAAACCACGATTTCACCCTCCTACTCTTCAATTTCGACCTTCAAACGAGCGCTTGCATGCAGATGACATTTCAAACAATGAAAATATCTCACATAGCGATGGATTTGGTTTTTGTTTCACAAAGACCCACTTTTATGATGTTTCAAAATTAGCATTTATTCATCTTTAGTATAGCTTTGTCTTTTGTTCCCTTTTCTAATTTTCTGAGCTTGAATGATGGCTTTTCTTTTGTTGAGTGTTTTGCAGGGATAGGAACTGCTGAAGCTGAGACAAGGCTGCCATTGAGGAACTCTAGAGCTTTGGAACACTTTTGACAAATTACATATTAAAAAACGCATTTAATGATTTTTTCTTCAAAACAGGGTTTTGAAGAAGAATCAATCTCACATTATTGACGATGACATCCCTGAAAAAACTTACTGAACCTCCCTCTGGCCTGCACAAGACCAAACCCTGGACTCAAGAATTAAAACGACTCTTTAATGACTGCAAATGACGAGAAATGAACCTTGGTGAATTTGACTGCAGCGAGCTGACAAGACGGAGTCTAACATTGGCTCCAATGGGGATGGCAGCTGCCGCTTTTTGGAGGTGCCAAGAACGCAGAGCTTTGGGAGAGCAGACAGTGCCTCCGTCCATTGGGCAATGGAGTCATTATTTCAACAGTTAACACAAAATTTTGACACGTTTATTGACTGCAGATTTGACCGAAATGATTGAAAAACTGACTCAGCAAACTTCACACTAAAACTGTAATGAAACTCAGAACGAAATGCTGCCTTTTGGCTGCTTATTTATTTACAAAATCTACCCTACTTGGCTGTAAAAATAATAGATCAAGTAATACTGAAATGCCAGATTAACCATTCAAGTAAACCTGAAAATGATGCCGCTTGAGAGTGCTTCAACCAGATCACAGATGCATTTGCTGGCAGCCCTTCATGCACGTAATGAACCTCGTCACGTAAAAGACAGTCTGATCTATCAATCAAACTGAAAAAAATTTCCATGTACATCGCAATAGGATCGCGATAGCCAGACTCTGTTTGCTGCCCCAACTCTGCAATACATACATCCAGCGGTACACTGTCAATGCAAACATCTGTAGGCAACTCTATTATTTCTTGTTTCGATGGAGGAAGAGTTTCCAAGAACTTTTTAGGGTCTTGAAAATCATATGAGTGGATTTGCTCATTCAATACTGAATCTCCTTTTCAAGTTTTTCAACAACTAACTCGCAGAAACCAATTTTAGCTTCAGAAGGAAGTTTCGGAGATTTCAAACATTGAAACAAGGCACTGAAAAAATCTTCATTAATTTCAAAATCTGCTAACTGATTTCTTACTTCTTTTACAGCTTCACACAGTGCAGGGTTTGCCACATACCCTACCATTGCATAAATGGATCAGCGAGCACTTGACTGTTTGGATCGAGTTGGAGTCGCCAGGTGAAAGTTTCAACCTTCATATGTGTTTGACTTCTGTCCACCATCAGCATCAGATCTGCAACTGGATTTCATGTACTGGGGCAAGACAATCTTCAAGTCGAATGTCCCATCAACAGCAAACCATCGTTCCCCAGTATGGTCGCCACTATGTTAGCTCTCAAATCCGCCTTAGGCTGAGAAAGGAAAAACTCGAGGCAACATCAAACCACGCTCAGCCTCGTAGCTAGCCCTACGAGGACATGAGAGGGCTCTCTCCGGGTCTATCTCGGCAGACAAGTTTTCAAAGGGGCTGAGATGACCGATAAGGAATACTGATTTTAGGCTAGTAAATTGATAGAAAGGGGTTTTTTAATAAATGATTGGGTTTTCTGGGCTGCATGGGGCAAAGACAGCAAGAGCAGAGTTTAAATGAAAAATACAGATTACTCCATAAGGCAAGGTAGGCGAGAGCTTAACAATTAATTTGAAATCAAATGGAATGTAAAGAATGCTTAAGAAAGCTGAAAGGGGCATTTAATAATGAATCCCTTTAGACAGAAGAAAATACACAAATACTGACACTCCTTCAAGGCAGAGAAAATAAATTGGATTGTGCCTATCTTACTGCAAAAGCATCCAGTGAGATGATTATGAATGAAATGAAAACCTTACGAGATTACATATGAAACAGTAGAAGAAACATCTGCTAAATTTCAAGCCACAGGAATCTTATAAAACAGAGCTGTACTCTTCAATTAATCTCTGTCAAAAACTGTACAATGAAATTCTGTTCTCCTCCACGCACCTCTCAAAACTCTCCCTTTACAAATGATTTTTTAATACATTAAATGAAACTATACTAGAAGAAAATAGATCGACCCAACAATAGGGGCGCTGTTTCACCTGAAGTTACAAGAATAGAGATAGAGTCATCTCTTTATTCTAAAACAGAAGATCGTTCCCCTTAAAATCCTCTGATGGCCAACAAACTGGAGCGCAGATCCCTTTGAATCATTAACTGAAGTCTTAAATAGGAATCGAATCCTATTCTTCTGCTTATGGTTGATATTCTGCGTTTAATTTGGGTCTTTACTTTTACCTTTACCATTTGAAAACAACCAAATTTTTATAATTAACATCCTCTGTAACTTTGGGGCGCTTTCATCCATGTTACCATAAATGATTACACGTTGCAAAGAGTCCTGGCCAGAATATAGATATGATTTAAAATAATTCGGTTTCCCCCAAATATATGACCCATTTGACTAAGGCGAAGAAAATCTTGGCAGCCTACTAATATTTGCACGCATGGAAGTGAAGAACTTTCAGTTTTGGCGTCCTATGTAAAAATGTTGGAAGACAGTATTGATTTGCGGAAAAGAATAACGCCAAGGCTTCCACCTCTGGAAAATGAATTTGACACCACTCTTCTTCTTGCATTTCTTTTATTGATTTGGAAAGTAAAGATATATTTACGACGGAAGGTATCGGCGTGCAATTTGAAGATTGTCTGTTGGTCTTTGTTTCAGGCTTCACCGGCTGATGCATGCGGATGGTGGGAGTGTCCTTTGAAATCCCATTATATCTTCATTACCGGTATCAAGTGAATAAATCAGGACGTGATTCGAAAATGAAACCCTGTTGTGGGTGCCGTTAAAGAAGGCTGACAAGAAATGTGACGAATCTTGAAACTTCAAGCGCATCTATTCTTGGAATGAAATACATCATTTGAAAACTCGACACACAGGATAAAAATGATGAGAGAGACATTGCCAGACAGACTGTCAGCACTTCACGACGATGTCCTTGGCCTCATTCTCTCGAAAATTCCAATCGGAGATGCCATCAGATCCTCGGTCCTCTCAAGGAGATGGGCACACGCACACAGGAACATGTACACCCGCATGTCTGAACTGCATTTCAGCCCGTCACTGTTACTGGGCGTCTGTGGTTCCTATCCTCAACCGGTGATAGAAGAGGCAATCACGAACATTCTGAGGTTGTATACACCAGACAACGTAGAAACATTTCATCTTGTTGTGGATTTTCAACCTTGGGCGTTCACCCCTAACAAGGTTTCCTCATGGTTGGCGTTTGTGGCAGCCAAGAATGTCCTTGCAAGTCGATGGAGCCGATTTGATACGAGCTGGGCGCAAGACAACAAAAATTTTGGTGCTGTGACACAGTGCGCAATGCACCTCTCTATGCGCAGCGCCTGTGTATTTTAACACTGGCCGGTGAGGCCCAATGCGTAGCGCCCACCTCAGTGCGTAGCACACACCTCCAACGCGTAGCGCACATTTCCAGCTCTGCTCCACAGTTTTGAAAACCACGATTTCACCCTCCTACTCTTCAATTTCAACCTTCAAACGAGCGCTTGCATGTAGATGACATTTCAAACAATGAAAATATCTCACATAGCGATGGATTTGGTTTTTGTTTCACAAAGACCCACTTTTATGATGTTTAAAAATTTGCATTTATTCATCTTTAATACAGCTTTGTCTTTTGTTCCCTTTTCTAATTTTTTGAGCTTGAATGATGGCTTTTCTTCTGTTGAGTGTTTTGCAGGGATAGGAACTGCTGAAGCTGAGACAAGGCTGCCATTGAGGAACTCTAGAGCTTTGGAACACTTTTGACAAATTACATATTAAAAAATGCATTTAATGATTTCTTCTTCAAAACAGGGTTTTGAAGAAGAATCAATCTCACATTATTGACGATGACATCCCTGAAAAAACTTACTGAACCTCCCTCTGGCCTGCACAAGACCAAACCCTGGACTCAAGAATTAAGACGACTCTTTAATGACTGCAAATGACGAGAAATGAACCTTGGTGAATTTGACTGCAATGAGCTGACAAGACAGAGTCTAACATTGGCTCCAATGGGGATGGCAGCTGCCGCTTTTTGGAGGTGCCAAGAACCGCAGAGCTTTGGGAGAGCAGACAGTGCCTCCGTCCATTGGGCAATGGATTCATTATTTCAACAGTTAACACAAAACTTTGACATGTTTATTGACTGCAGATTTGACCGAAATGATTGAAAAACTGACTCAGCAAACTTCACACTAAAACTGTAATGAAACTCAGAACGAAATGCTGCCTTTTGGCTGCTTATTTATTTACAAAATCTACCCTACCTGGCTGTAAAAATAATAGATCAAGTAATACTGAAATGCTAGATTAACCATTCAAGTAAACCTGAAAATGATGCCACTTGAGAGTGCTTCAACCAGATCACATATGCATTTGCTGGCAGCCCTTCATGCACGTAATGAACCTGGTCACTTAAAAGACAGCCTGATCTATCAATCAAACTGAAAAACATTT
This sequence comes from Pinus tabuliformis, assembly GCA_031772625.1. Taxonomy (NCBI): domain Eukaryota; kingdom Viridiplantae; phylum Streptophyta; class Pinopsida; order Pinales; family Pinaceae; genus Pinus; species Pinus tabuliformis. The sequence continues at coordinate 236,876,637 of CM062813.1, forward strand.
CCATGTACATCGCAATAGGATCGCGATAGCCAGACTCTGTTTTCTACCCCAACTCTGCAATACATACATCCAGCGGTACACTGTCAATGCAAACATCTGTAGGCAACTCTATTATTTCTTGTTTCGATGGAGGAAGAGTTTCCAAGAACTTTTTAGGGTCTCGGAAATAATATGACTGGATTTGCTCATTCAAATACTGAATCTCCTTTTCAAGTTTTTCAACAACTAACTCGCAGAAACCAGTTTTAGCTTCAGAAGGAAGTTTCAGAGATTTCAAACATTGAAACAAGGCATTGAAAAAATCTTCATTAATTTCAAAATCTGCTAACTGATTTCTTACTTCTTTTACAGCCTCACACAGTGCAGGGTTTGCCACATACCCTACCATTGCCTAAATGGATCAGCGAGCACTTGACTGTCTGGATCGAGTTGGAGTCGCCAGGTGAAAGTTTCAGCCTTCATATGTGTCTGACTGCTGTCCACCATCAGCATCAGATCTGCAACTGGATTTCATGTACTGGGGCAAGACAATCTTCAAGTTGAATGTCCCATCAACAACAAACCATCGTTCCCTAGTATGGTCGCCACTATGTTAGCGCTCAAATCCGCCTCAGGCTGAGAAAGGAAAAACTCAAGGCAACATCAAACCACGCTCAGCCTCGTAGCTAGCCCTACGAGGACAGGAGAGGGCTCTCTCCGGGTCTATCTCGGCAGACAAGTTTTCAAAGTGGCTGAGATGACCGATAAGGAATACTGATTTTAGGCTAGTAAATTGATAGAAAGGGGTTTTTTAATAAATGATTGGGTTTTCTGGGCTGCATGGGGCAAAGACAGCAAGAGCAGAGTTTAAATGAAAAATACAGATTACTCCATAAGGCAAGGTAGGCGAGAGCTTAACAATTAATTTGAAATCAAATGGAATGTAAAGAATGCTTAAGAAAGCTGAAAGGGGCATTTAATAATGAATCCCTTTAGACAGAAGAAAATACACAAATACTGACGCTCCTTCAAGGGAGAGCAAATAAATTGGATTATGCCTATCTTACTGCAAAAGCATCCAGTGAGATGATTATGAATGAAATGAAAACCTTACGAGATTACATATGAAACAGTAGAAGAAACATCTGCTAAATTTCAAGCCATAGGAATCTTATAAAACAGAGTTGTACTCTTCAATTAATCTCTGTCAAAAATTGTACAATAAAATTCTGTTCTCCTCCATGCACCTCTCAGAACTCTCCCTTTACAAATGATTTTTTAATACATTAAATGAAACTATACTAGAAGAAAATAGATCTACCCAACAATAAGGGCGTTGTTTCACCTGAAGTTACAAAAATAGAGATAGAGTCATCTCTTTATTCTAAAACAGAAGATCGATCCCCTTAAAATCCTCTGATGGCCAACAAACTGGAGCGTAGATCCCTTTGAATCATTAACTGAAGTCTTAAATAGGAATCGAATCCTATTCTTCTGCTTATGGTTGATATTCTGTGTTTAATTTGGGTCTTTACTTTTACCTTTACCATTTGAAAACAACCAAATTTTTATAATTAACATCCTCTGTAACTTTGGGGCGCTTTCATCCATGTTACCATAAATGATTACACGTTGCAAAGAGTCCTGGATATAATATAGATATGATTTAAAATAATTCGGTTTCCCCCAAATATATGACCCATTTGACTAAGGTGAAGAAAATCTTGGCAGCCTACTAATATTTGCACGCATGGAAGTGAAGAACTTTCAGTTTTGGCGTCCTATGTAAAAATGTTGGAAGACAGTATTCATTTGCGGAAAAGAATAACGCCAAAGCTTCCACCTCTGGAAAATGAATTTGACACCAATCTTGTTCTTGCATTGCTTTTATTGATTTGGAAAGTAAAGATATATTTACGACGGAAGGTATCGGCGTGCAATTTGAAGATTGTCTGTTGGTCTTTGTTTCAGGCTTCACCGGCTGATGCATGCAGATGGTGGGAGTGTCCTTTGAAATCCAATTATATCTTCATTACCCGTATCAAGTGAATAAATCAGGACGTGATTTGAAAATGAAACCCTGTTGTGGGTGCTGTTAAAGAAGGCTGACAAGAAATGTGACGAATCTTGAAACTTCAAGCGCATCTATTCTTGGAATGAAATACATCATTTGAAAACTCGACACACAGGATAAAAATGATGAGAGAGACATTGCCAGACAGACTGTCAGCACTTCACGATGATGTCCTTGGCCTCATTCTCTTGAAAATTCCAAATCGGAAATGCCATCAGATCCTCGGTCCTCTCAAGGAGATGGGCACACACACACAAGAACATGTACACCCGCATGTCCGAACTGCATTTCAGCCCGTCACTGTTACTGGGCGTCCGTGGTTCCTATCCTCAACCGGTGATAGAAGAGGCAATCACGAACATTCTGAGGTTGTATACACCAGACAACGTAGAAACGTTTCATCTTGTTGTGGATTTTCAACCTTGGGCGTTCACCCCTAACAGGGTTTCCTCATGGTTGGCATTTGTGGCAGCCAAGAATGTCCTTGCAAGTCGATGGAGCCGATTTGATACGAAATGGGCGCAAGACAACAAAAATTTTGGTGCTGTGACCCAGTGCGCAGCGCACCTCTCTATGCACAGCGCCTGTGTATTTTAACACTGGCCGGTGAGGCCCAATGCGTAACACCCACCTCAGTGTGTAGCGCACACCTCCAACGCGTAGCGCACATTTCCAGCTCTGCTCCACAGTTTTGAAAACCACAATTTCGCCCTCCTATTCTTCAATTTCGACCTTCAAATGAGTGGTTGCATGCAGATGACATTTCAAACAATGAAAATATCTCACATAGCGATGGATTTGGTTTTTTTTCACAAAGACCCACTTTTATGATGTTTCAAAATTAGCATTTATTCATCTTTAATATAGCTTTGTCTTTTGTTCCCTTTTCTAATTTTCTGAGCTTGAATGATGGCTTTTCTTCTGTTGAGTGTTTTGCAGGGATAGGAACTACTGAAGCTGAGACAAGGCTGCCATTGAGGAACTGTAGAGCTTTGGAACACTTTTGACAAATTACATATTAAAAAACGCATTTAATGATTTCTTCTTCAAAACAGGGTTTTGAAGAAGAATCAATCTCACATTATTGACGATGACATCCCTGAAAAAACTTACTGAACCTCCCTCTGGCCTGCACAAGACCAAACCCTGGACTCAAGAATTAAAACGACTCTTTAATGACTGCAAATGACGAGAAATGAACCTTGGTGAATTTGACTGCAGTGAGTTGACAAGACGGAGTCTAACAGCGTCGATGAAGTGCTGGCACCTATCGTCATGCTAGCAGCCCAATGCACTGAAGGAGTCTAGTTCAACTAGTCGAACTACCTTCGTGGAGAGTTCCTAGAGAACTTTCACAAAGAATAGGAGCTCAGCAAGAAGTTCCACTACGCATGGCTCTTGCTGTTAATTGTGCTAGTAGTGTGGGAGCTACTAGAGAATAGCTAGTTACCTTCGTTGTGCCAAACCTCTTAGAAGCAGCGAAGTATGCTTCGATGTGGGCTACCAAGGACGTGCAACAAGTCAAGGACAACGAGATCTTTTGGATCTTGATGGAGATGAACATCTGCATGGTTATCAAGCACAAACCACGGTTTTCTCCTACGGTGTATGCCAACCTGCAGGGCTATGCAGAATTTAAAGAAGACTTTCATCATGTATCCATCAGGGCGCGGAAGGACCCTGGGTAGAAATGGTATGACTTGCCTTCTCTGGAAACAGATGACGCCATTGATGCATTGCTTGATCAATGGCCGACAGAGTGGCGCTCTACAACAGACTTGGCGGTGGGAGGAAGAAAGTCCGCCATGCATAAAAATAATGAGGAGGCTAAGCTTAAGATGACATAGCTGTCTGAAAAAGGAAAAAGGAGGCCATTGAAAAAGGCCTAGCTAGAGCGCAAGGTCACACAACAGACAACAAAGCAGACAAGTGGGACAGAGCAAGGCTCTGACAAAGGCACAAGGTCGCCTTCACCTGAGACAGAGGAGGAGATATAACAACACGGTGCAAACCCTCAGGAGATGTCTGCCTGCATCAAGCACCGAAGGGATCTGGAGAAAGGAGGGTCCGGGAAGAAATCAAAGGCTACCAAGACATCACTTGAACCTATCACACTAACAGAGGGCGATTTTCATGATATCGGTGACACAGTGAGGGATGTCACTGCGGAGGCCCGACACAAATTTGAGTAGCCGAAATAGATCATCTTGGGGGCTATCCAGACTGGATTGCAGGAGCTGCAGACCCGCACATCTTAGGTTGGCACAGTGTCTACCAGCCTGGCTATCGACAGTTCAGAAGTTGCTGAGATGCTGTGCGCAAAGGCCTCCAGTGCGATCATGCTACCTGATGGAGCACTGACCACATAGAATGAGGCGGACAAGCCCACTGTCAGTGCCCTAAAGGGAGCAGGGTTGAACCTGGCAGTGCTCTCACATGAAGCACTACACCTCTTGTAGGATGGAGTGATTGCAGAGCTAAGGGCCTGAGAGCACTGCACCCTCTAGGTGATCAGTGAACAACGGATCAACAATATGCAGATGGCACTACAACGAGATTCTGCCATTGCCGTTGAGACCGAGGCGACCAATCAAAGCAAGCACATTATGTAGGTTTTCGAGGAGGCATGTCGAATGGTCCCAGAGTTGGCCATTTCGAAGGAGGAGCCAGTCGAGGTGCGCATTTGTAAGCTAGCTATAGGGGTGTGCGACACTCGTACTGAGATGGAGAGGGTTCAGTTGGAGTTGAATCTGCAAATCACAGAATTACAGTTGAAGGCCCAGCCTTCAACTCCACCAGAAGTGAAGGAGCACTGGATGACCACTGTCATAGAAGCAGTAGTAGTGGTGGATAGTGCAATAGCAGACTACACGCAACTTTTTGAGCAGTCGTTTGAGGTCCTAACAAGCTTGCAAGAGGACCCTAATGTACAATGAATAGAGACGGAAGTGTGCGAGCTACAACAACACTATGATGAGCTCAAGGGCACAGCGCAAACTATCGCATTGACACAAAGACTGGCGAAGCTGCAGGAGGCCAAGTAGCTGAAGGAACAGGTAGATGCAACGCTGCATAAGGAAGCAGTGCTGAAGGCAAGACTGAAGCCCTGACTGGATGAGGCTTACATGGTGACAAGATCTATTGAAGGCAAGATTGCGACTCTACAAGCAATGCAACAAAAGCTTCAGGCTGAAATTTCAGGAGTAGTGACCGAACAGATGGTCCAAGACACGAAGCAGGCAGCCGCACAGTTCATATTTGAGGTTGAGGCCATTCGAGTCGAATTGGAAGGTATTTGCGCAAAGATCTCTGCGCCTGACGAGTGACTTGAGGGTGAGTAACAATGTTTGTGTTGGGGGCCTGTTGGGAACAAGATCCCCCAAGGATAGTTTTTGGGCTAAAAGCCTATGTTTTGGGTCGAATATTGTAATAAATAGTAAAGTCTCCACATTTTGTGGTTGCGGAGCACGAAGGTGTCATAAGTCATAAAGGGTTGTTCACCCTTAGTTTTGTAAAGTAAAGTCAGCTGTAAAGGATCTACCCATGGTTTGCGGACCATGGATTATATAAGAAGAGAAAAGCTCCAAATAGTTTTAGAAAAATTGAGGTCATGGGATGAAGTCTTAAAGAGATATAGCTCTAAAGTAAGAAGTCTAAGTTTCAGGTTGTAGCCTAGCTAGAGGATCTGCAATTGAGTGCGTAAAGGCCTAGGGTGGAATTCTGCAACTGAGTGCGCGGACCCCTATAGCTATGTGTGTAGGGCGGATAGAGTCTGTAATCGCTTGAATAAATCAATAAAGATAAGTATTCTACAAATTCGGTGTCTTTGTTCCAATTAATGCATATTGCCATTTTATGTATGAATTTACTTTATAATGCTTACATGATGCGCGAATGAATGTAGTTACGTTGGATAACTGAACGCAAATAAGGATATCTATTTACGTGATGCTAACTATGATTATCTAATAAATAAGTAATATTCTTAAGGTAACTTGACAATCTATGCAATACGCTGTCTTACAATGCGAAAGTATCTGAACCGAAGGTTAGGACTACATGAAGGTCAGTCGTAACCTTTCGCGGAGGTATTGAAGGGAGGAATAGAGGGCTAGTCTGGCAAGTCCTAGAAATAAGTGACCTACACGAAGGCAAGAGTAGAAGGAATAAAATGACATCACAACCATCTCAGGGTGCGGAAACGTTGTTCCAACATCGCCCCATATTGCTTCGGGTGAGACTTCAGTCCGCGCTCCACAGACTGAGGATTTGTTTGGCTAATTAACGTTGAAATTGCTTCAGGCCCTAACAAGCCAACACCATATGATGGGTCAATACTACCAGAAGGGCTTAATGTTTTTCTGTAAAGATAGTTCCAGATAGAGAAGCCGAAGTTCATCTCCCCAAGTGTTTTTGCTTCTACAACATCCTCCAAAATTTTTATGAGCCTACCATCTACCATGTGAAGTGTCTCTTTTGGTCATAAAGTGTCATTTTATGTTTATATATATGTTCCTAGTGTCCATGTCCCTTCTTAAGTGTCATCGCATTGTCAAGATCACTTATAGTGCACTTTAGTACTATAACACACTTTTAAGTCACAAAATGACACTTATGTGTCACAATTATTCATGTTTTTCCTGTTGCACATAGAGGTTTATTGTGAATTGGCATTTTGATGTATATTTATTAACCTTAGGTCCTGTCTAACTTTTATTGATGAGTTGATATGTGTGAAGATCATTCAATTCCCAAACTAATTGTGTTTTCCATGTTTCACCTTTCCATACTTTGTCATTTTGTTGACCTTGCAACTTACCATTTGGAGGACTGCACACTTCTAAAGCCTAGTAGTAACCTTACTTTTTAGTAAAAGATGTGCATTGTGCCATCCTAAGGTCACTCCCTCCCTCCTGTGCACACTGTTCAATTACAGTGAACAAGGCCTCCTCCTAGCTACTTGAAACTTCTCCATGCTCTCACCCTAACCTTGCCTACCTAGTGTAGTGCATTGTGCAGTTTTAGAGGGTAATGGTGCCTCTACTTGTGCCTTAGAATTGCACCCTTCACCCTCCTTGTGGCCCTGAACTTCCTCCTTAGCGCATGGCATGGTCTTAGTGAACATTCCCTACACCCTTGTTTCTTGCAACTACGCCATGCACTCACCCTACCTCCCTCTCCTCCACAACTGCACATTGTGAATTTTTAGTCAAAAATACATACCTCCTTGTCTCTTGCAAGTGCGTATTGCACTCAAAAGGTCTTCCTTCCTCCCCCTTACACATGATTTATCCTCATATGTCTCTTTGCATGAATCACAATAGAGTAGGATATTTTCAGACTACTGTTTGCTTTCCACGAGAAATCTTTGCCTATAGGTACACTTAGTAAACATGGTAGAATATGTTCAAGGAGATCCACTAGAAGTAGTTGTCTGAGAAGGCATTCATGAAGGAAAAGGAACAAAGGTACCTTGTTGCAAAAATTGAAGGAATGTTGGATACAAATGATCAAAAGTGACCCATGGAGACTTCATAACATGTCTAGACCCTTTGGAGGGTAGAAATAAATCACAATGCAAGATCTGTACAAAGTATTGAAGGCATTTTGGCAGTGTCATTACTTCTTAAAGAAATTAATGTAAATAGTCATCAGACTCCAAGTCATCAATTTCTAAGAATCATCTTGTTGTTTCCACAATATGACGATGTGGAAAATGATTATGTATTTTGGAAAATATTGTAAATGTAAATATTTGGAGTGTCCCAGAGTCACATATTGACAAAATTCACTAGGAAAATTCCATAACTCTCGTGGAAGTCCAAAGGTCATATTAGAATTCCAAGAGTCATGAGGGTAGTCTAAGAGTTATGGAGATATGAAAGGTCATCCCTCTTATGAAAGAAGCCTTTTTACTCAAGAAAAATACTTTTCACCTTGGCTTCTCAAGCTAGGCATTAGAGATAAGATTTTTCTTTTGAGGAGAAAGTAGTGGCTCAATGCTCCACTATTAGGGCTAGTGGTGTTTCATTGTAATGATGTATCTAAGAAATTTTCCTTAATAATAGAATATCGTTGAGCCAACACAATTTCATGCACATATCGTGAATATTGTAAGACTATTATTTAGATGTCTTCGGTCTATGTTTATGTTTCCATGTACTAAATAATTTGAACTATTTCATTAGATTTGGTGCTTGTCTTGTTGAATGTGTGTTGTATTTTATTTAATGACCATTATGTCTATGTGAACTATTTCGCTAGATGTTTAATGATTTTTTCATATGTATGTGCATCTATCTTTATTAGGATAGTACTACTACTTTCCTTCTAAAGACTCACTTCCTCTTCCCTCTGAATGAAAGAACCTTGATACGTAGTGCAATTGAACATTTCTGAAGGCTTACTTACTTGCTCATTCAAAAGTACATGCATGTTTCTCTCTTATGATAGCAACTACAGCCAAGGAAAATCATTAATATTTTGGCATCTTGGCCATATTTTGGATGGGGTTCCTACACCAAACTATGTGAGGCCTAATTTGGACTTCATATTGGGGAGATCCCCTATATGTTGGGGGTTTCCAGTACCGTAAACAGGTCACTAACCCTTGTTCCTTGTACTAACTCACTGCACTGAGTGTTGATCAATTATGTCCTATATAGTTCATGGAGCAATTCTAGTTGAAAAAAAGGATCCCCTCCACCCTCTTTCAAAAGCAAAATACTCAATAGAAGGGCTTTTCTTCCTTCACAACGAAGTGACTATCTCTTAGGAAAGGTTACTTAGTTTTTTGCCACTTACCTCAACCATTTTCACAATATTCTCTTCTAATGAGCCTCCTTCTACTCATTGAAAATTTCTAGTGGACAATGAGTCCACCTCTGAGCCAATGCAACCCTCAACTATGCAAGCATAAGAGTCTACCCCTCAAGCACTACACATTGCACAATTGCAGTGCCTAGTCTTTCCCCCTCTGCTGACTGGAAGCCATCACTGTGCCATGTATCGTTCTTCCTTGTATCCCTATACACATTGTGAAGTTCTAGTGCACAGTGAGACCTTCTCTCAGTCACTTTGAAGACCATTTGTGCAGTCTCTATCTCCCTCTCCCTTGAGCCTTGTGCACTGTGAGATTTTAGTCAGCAAGCTCATCACCCTTTCCTCTTACACTTTCTCACTTCATTGGACCCTGAAGAGCACCTCCTTATAGCAAATTTCATATTTCTAGTGAGTAGTGGTGTCCTGCTTTAGCCACTGCTGAGCTCAACTGTGCAATTTCCAACAAGCCTTTCCTCCTTAGTCCATGCACAAGGTCTCCACAATCAAATTCTTCCATGAGAAGAGTAGGGGTAGAATAGATGATTTCCAGACTGATCTTGCCTTGTCATGAGTGAAATCCATTAGCAGGTGTACCACCTCAACAGGGAAATATGGTGCTCAAGGAAGATGTCATTGAGAAGAAATAAAGAGAACTTGCAAAGAAAAAGCACAAGAAGAACCATCATGAATATTCGAAGAAATCTTGGATCATGACAGAGTGATGGTATCTCATGTTTCCTTAGAAGGTTTTAACTCTGATACAAAACCTTTGGAAGGTGAATGTGAAGAACAAGCAATGACCTATTAGGGAGAAGTCAATGTCAAAGGAGAGTAGTTTGGCATTGCCACATCATCATTACCAAGTTATGGTTTGCATAATTTTCATCGCAATGTACTATGTGTCAATGGTCTTGTCACATGATGTGGAGTGTATTTATGCATTTAAAAAAAATACAAGATGTAAATGTGTGGAAGTCTAAGAGTCACATGTAGAATATGAAAGGTCACATGTGGACCAAAGAGTCAATAGAAGTTCAAAGGTCACTTAGGAGGTCCAAGAGTCATAAGCATACCTCAAGAGTCATAGGGGATATGAAAGGTCATTCCTCTTGATATAAAAGATACTTCATAACTCAATCAAAGGGATTTTTGAGAGCTATCCTTGGTTCCCTAGTCAGGCATAGGAGAGATGATCATTTTTTGGAGGAGAAAGTAGTGACTTAATGCCCCACTATTGGAGATAGTGTCTCACCTTTGTAACAATGTACTTGGATATTTCACTTAATCATTAGAAGCTCGTTGAGCCAAAATATTTTCATGTATGTATTGTGAATATTGTAAGATTATTCTTTAGATGTTTTCACTATGCAATATATGTTATGTTCATATGTACTAAAAAAATTTAACTATTTCATTGGATTAGGTGTTGTTGAATGTGTGTTGTATTTGTTTAATGATCTTTGTGTCTATGTGAACTACTTCACTAGATAATTAATGGAAATTTCCTTGCTCTCATGTGCCTCTCTTAGGATAGTACTATTACTTTCCTATTAGAGACTCACTCTTTACTCCCCTATATTGAAGGCCTCCTTTTACAAATTGCAATTGGAGTTTCATAGTGTCAACTTACTTGTTTATTTCAAAGGTTATGTGAATCGACATCTCTTATGTTACCCATTAAATCCAAGGAAAAAAAAATTGTGTTATGGTGGTCAGATGATACTTCGATTGGGGCTCCTACTCCAAACGGTGTGAGGTCTAGTTGGGACTTCATACCAGGGAGACCGCCTTAGTTGAAAAATTTCCATCACCATCAACACTTAGAGTACATCAACATCAATAAAATATTATTGAGCATTAGTACCATGCTACATGCATATGTACATCATAATGGAGACACACCAAACATTACATACAACCAATCCACACGAAAATTAGGTTTCTAATGCTAGGAATTAAATAACAGAGCATTGAAATGAAAATATTGGAAACACAAACGAATATAAAACAAGAGAGACACTAATATACGTGGTTCACTCAATTTGGGATACATCAATAGAGAAAAAACCAATCCTTCCTTTTATATTATCCAACAAACTGAAGGGATACAACCTACAACACATCCATTGTAACTTCATCTTTGCTCTCACAAAGTCTCCTATTTTTTTCACACAAAATAATACATAGCTATAATAAAATTTCCTCATACAAAATGAGGATTTCCTTCTTTCAGGGGTGCCTCCCCCTAGACCTCACTTCAAAAATAGTGGGGGGAAATCCCCCCCACACCCCCTCGTAAGGGGCTGGGATCTAAACGTGACTAAAACAAGACCTATGAATCAAGAAGATAATCAGGTGCCACACCCAATAATATGCTATTGGAAGATTGATTATAGCAACTCCATCGTTACTTCACTTGTTAGAAAATGCTTCCACTTGGATCTGGGAATTTCTCATCTTTACAATCATTCTTGAAGACCAATTGAAACTAATCAGAAACTCAGTTTCTCCATGGTTACTACCTTTTTTAACATATCTGCCGGATTTTGGTGAGTGTGTATATTTTCTAGCTTCAACTGCCCATCTTCCAAAATTGATCGTATGAAACGGTACCTAATTTGTATATGTTTAGTATTATAATGAAATGCTTAGTTCTTTGCAAGATGAATGGAACTCTGGCTATCAATGTATAACCTTCCAATCTCCTTCTTCTTTCCTAATTCATCCATAAACCTTTGTAACCAAATCATTTCTTTGCTAGCCTTTGTAGCAAAAACATACTCCGCTTTCATTGTTGAAAGTGAAAAAATTCCTTGCATTTTAAAACCCCAACTAACTATTGTTCCAAATATAGTAAACACATACCCTATGGTGTTCCTCCTGTTATCTCTATCACTTTCCATATCTAAATCGACATATTCCTGTATAATATTGTTTTAACCTCCAAAACATAATGCTTTATTATTGGTACCTCTCAAATACCTGAGAATCCACTTCATTTCCATCCAATTCTCTTTTCCTAGATTGTTCACATACCTTCTCACAACTCACATTGCGTGTGTAATATCAAGCCTTGTGTACACCATTGCATACATTAAGCTTCCAAATGTTGATGCATATGGAACTTTAGATGTATAATCTATCTCTTCATGAGTCTTGGGACACATCTCCTTACTTAGTTTGAAATGGACAAGCAAAGGTGTACTAATTGGTTTTTCATTTTTCATATTAAATATTTCCAACACCTTTTCTATGTACTCACCCTGAGACAATGTTAATTTGTGATTTGTCCTTTCTCTAGTTGTTATGATACCAAGGATTTTCTTTGCAACACCAAAATCCTTCATTGCAAATGAATGGACCAATTTTCTTTTGAGCACATTTATTTCCTGCATGTTAGACCCTGCAACAAGCTTGTCATCTACACACAATAACAATATAATATAGATGCCATATTTTTTTTCTTAAGATAAACATAGTGGTCAGAATGACATCTAGCATAACCTTGTCTAGACATAAACTTACCAAATTTTAGATACCACTGCCTTGGAGCTTGTTTTAAGCCATACAAGCTGTTCTTTAACTTGCACACTAATTTCTCCTCCCCTATGACCTCATGCCCTTATGGCTACTACATATTCATCTCTTCCTCCAAATCCCAATGGAGAAAGGTTGTCTTTACATATAGCCGTTCAAGATGCAATTATTATACTACCACTCAACTTAAAATAGTTATGAATGAAGTCATTTTAACAATAGGAGAAAATATTTCATCAAAGTCTATACCTTTATTCTGTGAAAACCCCTTCAAAAAAAGCATAACCTTATACATATTTTTTCCTCCATCTTCTTCCTTCAACATGTAAACCCATAATATTCTATAGTTTTGTTTTACTTGCAGGTAATTTGACTAAGTCCAAAGTCTGATTATGTACTAAGGAGTCCATATCTTCTTTCATGGCTTACTTCCACTTATTTCTAGTTTCCACCTGCATTGTGTCTTCTAGTTCACCAGAATCAGTAAACAATACATAATGTAATGAAGGAGAGTATTGTTCAAGGGGTATACTTAACCTAGTAGATCTTCTAAGAACACTTGCATGAGTTTTTGGTGCCTACTACTATTTTTCCTATTGTTGTTGTTATTTTTGCTATCGTTCATTATGATTTTATGGAACCTTTGAATTTTATTTTTATGTGATCTCATTAAGCATTGTGTATTAGGTGTTTTCCTTTCCTATTTCTTTCCATGCCACTGATTTTTATACAAGACCCTTTCCTTGAATACCACATCTCTACTCCTAATGATTTTATGGTTTTGATAATCATATAAGTGATAACCAAAATCATTAATGCCATATCCAATAAAGGTACACTTCTTTGATTTTTCCTCAAGCTTTGTTCTGTATTCTTTATTAATGTGGACAAATGCTTCACAACTTAAAATATTTATAAATGAGTAGTTTACCTTCTTACATGTCCATGCCTCCTCTAGAATAACAACATCCAAGGAACATTAAGGCCCTCTATTTATTAGGTAAACAACAATATATACAGCATCTTCCCAAAATTGTAAGGGAAATCTTGCATGCAATTTCATACACCTTGAACACTCCATGATAGTCTTATTCATCCTTTCTGACACACCATTTTCTTGTGGTTTTCCTGGAACTATCTTCTCTATATGAATTCCATGATCTGAAAAATAATTATGAAACTCCTTTCTACAGTATTCACCTCAATTATTTGATATAAGACACTTCAATTGATTTCCTGTCTCATTCTCAACAAAATATTTCCATTTCTTAAAAGTATGAAATAGGTCATATTTATTTCAAATACAATAAATCTAAGTTTTCCTAGTTTCATTGTTAATAAAAGTATCATAATAACAAGATCCATTGAGAGATGATACCTGAGCCGATCCCCATACATTTATATGCACAAGCTCTAATTTTTCACTCTTCTTTTCTTTCCCAACTTTGATAAGTATAACTCTCTTCTGTTTTCCATAAACACAATTCTCAAAGAAATCCAAATCAACATGCTTCAAACCTGGTAGCAAATTTCTTGAGTGAAGAATCTGCATCCCCTTCTCACTCATGTGCCCAAGCCTATGATGACATAATGTCGTATCTTCTCATGTGGAGGTTAAATCATTAGCAAAAATATAAATACCATTGCATAAATACAATGCACCAACCTTGTCTCCTTTTTATATTACTAGGGATCCTTTAGTGACCTTCTAGGTTTTGTTTATAAATGTATTTACACAACCTTCACTTCCCAACTGCCTGTTGAAGTTGGAAACTCTAGTCAAAATTTTCATTAGAAAAATAAGGGAGACGACTTGTATTTTTGACCTTGACCAAGTCGACCTCAAGAAGGACAAGTAGATCCCATATGTGGAAAATACAACTCCTCCAACACATATAAATATGACTTAGTTGAGCCTCATTTGGATCATCACATCTCACATCAATTCATCTAAAATTCACAAAAGTCAATCCACAGGTGCGAAGGATCAAGGAGACATTTCAGACGAACATTGACCATCCTCTTTATTATGTTTGACTTTCATTGAATTGGGATATTTGGAATCTGTCTGATTGAGGGTTTGACTATCATGGAATAATGAAGAATATAGGAGTAATTTGACTCTGTTTGATTGAGAGTTCATCTCTCTTTTCTAGCTCGTTGATGTTTGATAACTGCAGGCTTAACTGAGGTGGTTGACCAAGATTTGCAGGGATAATGCTGACTGAGGTTGAATGAATTTCATGCCTTCTACTTCAGAGCTTCCACTGGTTGAAATTCAACCCTACTATAGTAGGCATATGCATTGACCATAATTGACTTTCTCTCTCTCCATTGACTAGTTTTGACTTGGTCATTTGAGGTTAAACTTGGAATTTTGTTGGAACACTCTTTATGTGCTATTGATATTCTATCTCAGCTAAATATTGAATGAATATCTCTTAAGAAGAAGAAAATTGATTTGGGTTTCCCCCTTGTAGGGTTTTACCCTGGTCTTTGACCAAAACTCTCTATGTCTCATTATGCATGGTGGTCATCTATTGTTCATTGCTATTATGTTCTCTCTATAATTTCTTAACTATTTTTGGGTTAATGCAATTCAATGTAATATTATTTTAAGTAATCATAACAATAAAGAACTTGAGAAAAATTAACATGGTATCAGATCTGAGGTGAATATCAACCATTGGAGAATAGAGAAAACCCCCTTGAGACACTTCTATTCTTGATTGGTGATTAATTCTCTTGCTCAATATGACTTCTTCCTACTTCAAGATTGAAGAGAAGCTAAATGATGCCTCCAATTTTGCAGTATGGAGGGCTAGGTTAGATCTAAACTTTGAATAAAATGATGTGATGGAGTATGTGGAGATAAATATAGTTGAACCTCCTAAGAATTCCAATGCTAATATCAAATACAAATACAAGAAGGTTGAGATCAAGGCTAAGAACATCATCATTGATTCTCTTAGAGATCATCTCATCACTTTTGTGCATAAGCTGAAGAATTCAAAGGAGATGTATGACAAATTGATTGGGATGTACAAGGTCAACAATCTCAGCCACATCATTGCCTTGAAGAGTTAGCTTTTTGACATCAAGATGTCCAAGTCAAAATCTATAATATGCTACTTCATGAGAATATATCAAATAAGAGATAAAATTATTTCCATTGGAGAAACCATACCTGATAAAGAGCCTATATAGATGATCCTTGGAGAAATTCCCATGTCTTGGGAGACATTCATAACAAGAATTAGTAGCATTCGATGCTTGAGTCTCTGATTCAGAAAGAGTTAAGGAAGATGTTGGAAACTCAGATCATCTATAAATTGAAGCATTCAACGTAGGTTTCCAACTTGGTCCCAGCAAGGAAAAGGTCCATGGAAATATTACTGTGCATGGATTTAAGAAACTGTAGACGGTTCTAGACCCACCAACATGTCAAGGGGATCTATGTTAGGGTCCAACCCTCACCCCTTTATTTATGTAATAGGGCCGAGTCATAGTTATAGTTAGTTAAAGAGTCAATAAAGCCCGTATTAATAATTGTAAGTGGTTGACCCACATTTAAGAAAGGGACCATAGTTAGTTGCAAATGGGCCATGGTATTTGAGGATGAAGTTGAGGAAACCCAATAGGACAATAAACTACCAACTATGCCAAAGGAACTAGTTATCTCGCTACATGCTTTGGAGGGCATTTCTGCGCTCCAAACTCTCAAAATCAGAGGTTTTATTAAACATCACCTTGTAGTAGTATTGATTGATAGTGGAAGCACTCATAACTTTATCCATCAACGAGTCACTAAAGCTGTTCATTGTTTTGTCAGGGTAGTCTCTAATTTCCATGTCTAGATTGCTGATGGGGGGATAATGAAATGTGAATGCTACTGCAAAAATATCAAAATTTAGATGGGAGACTACCACATCAAGACCCACATGTTTGTGATTAACATGGGTAGTTGTGACATTGTCTTGGGGGATGAATGGATTCGCACACTAGGCCCAATAACCATGGATTTCCAGTAGTTATATATGAGCTTTAAGTAGAATGACCATATGCATACCCTCCGTGGACTCTAGGCAGGTGCTCCTTCTATCATCAGCTCGTATCGCATGGAAAAGTTGTTGAAAAAAGGCCATCATGGAGTTATCAGCCAGTTTAATGCCATCTAGGCCATCGAGCCCACTACTCTTCATATTCATCTTGACATGCAACAGGCCTTGAATCGACACCAGCAGGTATTTGACAAACCTAAATAGCTTCCATGCTCTAGAGGGGAACATGATCATAGCATCACTTTGGTACTAGGGGCACAATTGCCGAATGTGCATCCATATCGATATCCTTTTTCCCAAAAGAACGAAATTGAAAAAAATCATCAAGGAACTCCTTGAAGCCAGTGTCATTCATCCTAGCATCAGTCCCTATTCATCACTAGTGTTCATGGTGCTCAAGAAAGATGGGGAATGGCGCATGTGTCTAGACTTCAGGGCCCTCAACAAGATGATGGTCAAAGACAAATTCCCTATCCTCTTTGTTGATGATTTGCCAGATGAACTACATGGTGCTCAATTCTTTACTAAGCTAGATCTTCGCTCGGGCTATCACTAAATATGCATGAAAGAAGTAGACATTCCCAAGGTTACTTTACGAACTCATGAAGGCCATTATGAATTCTTGGTCATGCCATTTGGTCTCTGTAATGCCCCATCCACTTTTCAAAGCCTCATGAATCACTTGCTGAAACCATATCTCCGAAAATTTGTCTCGTTTTCTTTGATGACATTCTCATCTACAACCTCACTTGGGAAAAACATCTTCAACATGTAGACATGCTCTTGCAACTACTCCAGAACCATAAATTATTTGTCAAATTGTCCAAGTGCTCATTTGGCATGGAAGAAGTCGAGTATTTGGGCCACATTGTGAGGCGTGAAGGTGTTTGGGTGGATCCCAAAAAGATACAGGAAATGCAAGATTAGCCCCAACCAAAAACCTTAAAGAGTTTGAGGGGATTCTTGGGTCTCACCGGCTATTATCGCGAATTTGTCCCCAATTATGGTCGCATTGCTAGACCCCTCACTAACCTTCTTAAGAAAAATTCATTCATCTAGACTGATGCAGCACAACAGGTGTTTATGGCTCTCAAACAGGCCATGTGTTCCACTCCTGTATTGGCACTACTCGACTTCACCAAATCTTTTGTGATTGAATGTGATGCTTCGGGTACTGGTATTGGTGTTGTCTTAATGCAGGAAGGTCAACCCTTGGCTTTCACCAGCCAACAACTAAGTGGGAAACATTTGGGACAATCTACCCATGAGAGGGAGATGATGGCCATATTACATGCAGTAGATACCTAGCAACCATACTTATTGGGGCGACATTTCCAAATCCGCACAGACAATCAAAGCCTCAAATATTTCTTGGAGCAATGTCTATCCTTTCCCAAGCGAAATAAATGGCTGGCCAAAATGATGGGATATGATTATGAGATAATTTACAAGAAAGGGCGTGACAATGTAGTAGAAGATGCTTTATCATGCCAATTTGAGGATGAAAGTACCCTGCTATCAATCTCTCTTCCCATACCAGATTGGATTGAAGAAGCCCGCAAGGAATGATTTTCACAACCCTCTCTCTCCCAACTCATTAATAACTTGAGAGTAGATCCTAATTCCTCAGTTGGCTACTCTTGGAAGGATGAGATTCTTTTCTACAAGGATAGAGTAGTTATATTACCGACATCCGCCCTCAAAACACGCATTTTGGCAGAGTTGCACTCATCTCCCACTATAGGCCATGCAGGACTTTAGAAGACTTATGCTCACACTCGTCATTCTTTCTTTTGGACAGACATGAAAACTGGCATTCTTACTTTTGTAGCCGAATGTGATGTATGTCAACGCAAAAAAGGAGAAAAAATCAAGTCACCAGGCACCTTATAACCATTGCCCATCCCTGCCTCAATCTGGATAGATGTTTCTATGGATTTCATTACTGGTCTTCCAAAGTCAGGAAACAAGTCAGTCATCATGGTGGTTGTGGAAAAACTTTCTAAATATGCTCATTTTTGTGCTCTAACCCACCCATTTACCCCCACTTTGGTGGCTCAAGCTTTCATGGACCAGATCTTCAAACTGCATGGCATGCCCACTTCCAATGTGTCTAATCGTGACCCGACTTTCACCAGTAACTTTTGGCAAGAACTGTTCAAGCTACAAGGCACCCAACTCCAACTAAGTACTTCCTATCATCTCCAAACTGATGGTCAAACTGAAGTAGTCAACAAATGTTTAGAGACATACCTAAGGTGTTTCACTTCAGAAAAGCAACATCAATGGGTATAGTGGCTACCTCTAGCTAAATGGTGGTATAATACTAACTATCATGCAGCCACAAAGATGACTCCATATGAAGCAGTGTATGTTCAACTCCCACCTTCACCTACTTCTTATATCCCTGTATGCTCTAAGGTGCAAGCAGTGGATCAACTTCTACAGGATCGTGCAACCATGCTAGCCCACCTCAAAGATAATCTCCATCAAGATTAGAATCACATGAAGCAACAGACAGACCAATATCGTTCAGAGCACACATTTCAAGAAGGGGATCAGGTATTCCTGAGGTTGCAACCATATAAGAAAACATCACTCAAATACAAGGGATGTAATTTCCAAAATTCTACAGAGCTTATCAAATACTGTAGTGCATTGGAGTAGTAGTCTACAAGCTAGCCTTGCCACCAACTTCAAAAATCCATCTAGTCTTCCATGTATCATGCCTCAAGAAAGTGGTGGGGAACAATTGCAGAATTCAAACCAGTCTACCTGAATTGGATGAAGAAGGTTCACTCTGGCTCCAACCTGAATAGGTCCTCGATATGCGAGAATGACATCTACATGGCCGCACAATTAAGGAAGTCCTCGTCAAGTGGAAAGACACCTCTCCAGAAGATGCGACCTGGGAACCAACCACTATTCTTCAGTAGTTTCCGCAGCTTTAGCCTTGAGGACAAGGCTGTTTTTTATGGGGGAGGGCATGTTAGGGTCCAACCCTCAACCCTTTATTTATGTAATAGGGTCGAGTCATAGTTATAGTTAGTTAAAGAGTCAATAAATCCTGTATTAATAATTGTAAGTGGTTGACCTGCATTTAAGAAAGGGACCACAGTTAGTTCCAAATGGGCCATGGTATTAGATAGATGGTATTGAGAGAACCATTGTACTGACCCATGGTATTGTATGTATGAATCCTATATAAAGGATAGAGACTCCCCATTGAGGAATGTCGTGTCTTATTTTGTAATTGAGCTCTTCTCTACTTGAGGCTGCCCCCTTGAAGAGGCAAGTGAACATTGCTTCTATCTTTGAATAATAAAATACTTGCTGTTTTTCTCATTTTGTTCTGTGTTTTGGGTTGTATTTCTTCGCATATTTGGTATTCTGGAATCTTCTCGCAAGTCAAGTGCATAACAATCTCCCCGATAAGAAGTACCAATTAGACCTCAGACCATTTGGTGTAGGAGTCCCATCAGTGGGTTGTAAGGTAATGCACGGTCTTGCACAGAGGCAAGTAAGATAACTTTGTCAGTAGCAAGGGTGTGACTGATGCAGTGAGTCAAGTTTTATGAGAGGTTCCAACACTTTGAAGGGAGAGAAAGGTGAAAGTGAGTTCCAGGTTGAAAGGGATCAGTCCCAACTCAGCTAGGAACACACCACACAAAGGACATGCACATCTTCCGGTGGAGCAGTCCACTTGGATGCGGTAGTCACAACATACAAGGTAAGATAACACGAACAACACTCACCTATCAATCCTAGATGAGTGTGACGGTTGATATAGAAAGGTTCAAGTGAAAGTTTTGTTTGATGTCTGACAGAGTAGTCAACACAGATAGTGACAACATTAACAACATATGCAACACATTAACAACAAGAATCATATAATTGCATGTGAATAAGTTTATACACAAGTACGTAAATTAAACAACACATATCATTAAAGCAACTCGAGTAGTTCAACTACAATAAAAACATATGCATGAAAATGTCCTGGCTCTTATTATATAAAGAAGTGTAAGTCACAATCATACAATACATCCATGTAAACCTACTAGCCCCAACAGTGGAACGTTACATCCACATTGTTGTTTTGGAGTAGCATAAGATGTGCTCTAGCCACGAAATTTGGTGGAGAAGTTGGGGCACATGAGAACTCCAATACCCAAAAAGGGTTTGGGCAGATTCTGAACAGATCAGGGGATATTAAAATAATTAATATTTTTAATGGAGTCCCTAAGTCTAAACTTAGGGAAAATAAAATATTAATGTGTATTAATATGAATCTGTGTTAGAATGGTCCAAAAGACATGGATCAAGCTAGATCTACTCTTAGCCATTGATTAGGGACTTAATCTCGGCCGTTGAGATGTCAACATGAAAAGTGTAAGAGGAGGCTTGAGGGTAGCTTGGAGAACACACTAGATGATCAATCATTCTATTCTCTAGAGCGGGGTTGCTAAGAGAGATAGAATTAGTGATCGGGAGAGCAACTGAGGGGCATTGAGTATAGAGAAATAGAGAAGGTAGAGATTGTGTCGGGAGAGTAGCGTAGCAGCCAAGGAGGGTGATGCAGAGCCAGCAAGGGTTCACGCAAGGCCACGCAGAGGTAACCAAGTGTTGCGCAGAGCACCAGAGGGGTCGACACAGCTGATGTAAAGGCTCCCAGAGATGACGTAAGGCCTCCTGGGGCTGAGGCAGGACCTCCTGGGGCTGACACAGGCCTAGAAAGGCTAATGTAGGGCGAGTGTGAGACAGAGAGGGGCTGACGCAATCCAGTTTGGGCAGATGCTGGGGTTGCAGAGCAATTTTGTGCTGAGCAGCTGCCAGAAGGGTTTTCTGGGGTTTCACCCATAATTTTTTTCTCAAACTGTGAGGTATATGCTGAGGAAATTCTCTTTTGGGTAGGCCAATTTCAGAACCTAGATTGTATTATGATATTGCTTAATAAGAAAACCCTCAGATAACTGCACCAATTTTCCCGCATTGGGTTTTTCCAGGGACATTGGTCCAAAAATAATGGTGTCATGTGGTGTGTTTGTTATTGTTTCTTTTAGTTGCTGATACGTAATATATTGAGCATGCACTGGTGTTTATTTTCAGTATTTACTTTGTAAATAACTTGTTAAAGAAAAATAAAAAGTGGGTAGGAATAAATAAAAAAAAGTGCATGAAGGGTTTCTAAAATAAGTAAACTTAGAATTTTCAACATGCTATCAGAGGGTGATTGTAGATCACAGGAGGACTAAAGGACATCAGCCGAGCAGAGCAATAGAAATAGAAAAATAGTTGTCCCGAGGTGACAGAAGCTGTTTCTAGTAGTGCAGAAGCCAAGGAAGTGTGACACAGAGCCAACCAGAGCCATGCAGAGGAAGTTGGGAACTGCGTAGAGCCTCAGAGAGGCCAGTGTTGCTAACGCAAAGGGCCAGAGTGCTGACGTAGGGCATCCCAGGGCTGACGCAGACCCATCTAGGGTGACACAGAGCCAGTGTGGGGCAAAGAGGGGCTGGCACAGTTCACAGAGAGGTAGTTGCTACAGTCTAGAAGGCTGTAGAATATTGCAGAGTGGAGTTGGTGAGGTACTGTAGTCAGAACAATACTTGACAGAGCAGGCCTAGAGGAGTTGTTACCGAGGGTTTCTAGTCGAGGAACCTGGATCAGCAGTGCAGTTGCATAAGACGATCAGAGTAGGGGACATCTCGACAAGCGGTAGAAGGATTTCCAGGAGGGAAATCAAGACTCAGAGGGAGTCCAGAATAGAACTTCCAGACGAGAAGTAGAGACTTAGAGGAGTTGAACCGAGAACTTCCAGGAGGGAAGTAGAGGAGCATCATGGCACTACTTGGGGTAAGAGACTAGGATAGACTAGACAGAGCATCGAACTTCGTAGTCTGGAAGGCCAAAATGTTATCAGTGCTTGACAAGAATCGTGTCAAGAACTTCACCTTGAAGGTTATAGATATCCCAGTCTACCCCAATGATAATGACAAGTACGAAGAGGCGATGGCAAGGACCAAGTGCATTATCCTTGACGGGGTCAAGGATCATGTGGTACCACATATAACTGAGAAGGAAACAATAGTTGAGATGTGGGAGGCTCTCAAGAACCTGTACCAGCATACTTCTGTGCAGAGAAGAATGCTGCTCAAGAACCAGATGAGGTCATATCATATGAAGAAGGGTCAATCGATTGACACCTTCCTCGGAGGACTATATGATATCCGAGACCAGTTGACTGTTATAGGAGCAACACCGGATCAAAAGCTTATGGTGAAGACAACCCTGAATGCTGTCTCAGAAGATTGGGAAGTGTTTGTCTAGAGTATCTTGGGCAGAGGGACTCTCCTACCTTGGGATGAGATGTGGGCAGCTCTTCGTGAGGAAGAGATCAAATGACAGTCGAAGACAGGTAGCAGTAACAAAGGGATCAATGCTCAACAGGAGGAGGAGGATGTGGCCCTAGCATCTGAGGGAAAGCAAGAGAAGCGGAAGAAGAATGATCTCTCCAAGATCAAGTGCTTCCACTATGGGGAGATGGTTCATTATGTGACCTAGTGGCCAAGGAAGAAGAGTAAGGGAGAGTCTTCCGAGACTAAGGTAGTGCCAACACAGGTAGAGAAGGAAGTTTTGACAGTCGATGATTGTGCCATGAGTGCACACACACCACTTGAGTGGAAGTGGGAAGACATCGAGCTGTAGACAGGTGAAATACAGACGATGAGGGGCGGGATCCTCGAGGTACCCAGCTTCTTGGGTTAGACCTTGCTACAGGAGCCCCGACGAGGAGTAGCAGGACTGGATGAGCGGGTAGAGATGGATGCGGATGGAGCAGCAAAGAAAGCTAAAATGTAGGAGTCCTGAGACAACGCAAGGCTAGTAGGCTGCAGTAGTGTGAGACACATAGGAGTGTTGCACTAGTGCAGGAAGGCACAAAGAGGTGTGCAACGGTGCGAGATGCAGGGAATTGTTGCAGCAACCCAGAGGTTAGAGAGGGAGCACTTGTCAGTGGCAGAGGGAGCTTCAACATTAGTGGGTGTTCCTAGTCCAACAGGGAGGTCAGTTGGGAGATCAGTTACTTACTTATCAGTAACTGAGTTGCAGTGCAATAGTGGGCAACATGATGTAGCTTGATGAGAGGAGGTGCAGTGCGGATGCAATGCTGGGAGAAAGGACCAGCAACAACACAGATGTAGAGGAAGCTATCATACAGATGCAGTAGTGGTAGTGGCAGAACCATGGGCAGTAGTATAGGAGGTAGTAGTGTAGAGGACATTGGGCAGGAAGGCCTAGAATCAACACAGGTACCGATGCCAGATGATCAGAGTAATACTTGGTGAGGAGTATTGCTAGAGCGTAGTCCTCGCTAAGAGGGAGTGTTGATTTTGGGTAGCATCAGATGTGATCTAGCCAAAAAATTTCGTGAAGAAGTTGGGGCACATGATATCTCCAATACCCAGAAAGGGTTTGGGTAGATTCTAAACAGATCAAAAGATATTAAAATAATTAATATTTTTAATGAAGTCCCTTTCTAAACTTAGGGAAAATAAAATATTAATGTGTATTAATATGAATCTGTGTTAGAATGGTCCAAAAGACATGGATCAAGCCAAATCTAATCTTAGACATTAATTAGGGACTTAATCTCAGCCATTGAGATGTCAATAGGAAAAGTATAAGAGGAGGCTTGAGGGTCACTTGGAGAACACACAAGATGATCAATCATTCTATTCTCTAGAGTGGGGTTGATAAGAGAGATAGAATTAGTGATCAGGAGAGTAGCTGAGGGGAATTGATTATAGAGAAATAGAGAAGGCAGAGATTGTGCCGGGAGAGCAGTGCAGCAGCCAAGGAGGGTGACGCAGAGCCAGCAAGGGCTTACGCAGGGCCATGCAGAGGCAGCCAAGTGCTGCGCAGAGCACCAGAGGGGCTGGCGCAGCTGACGCAGAGGCTCCTAGAGATGACGCAGGGCCTCTTGGGGCTGACGTAGGCCTAGAAATGCTGACGCAGGGCCAGCGTGAGACAGAGAGGGGTTGACGCAGTCCAGTTTGGGTAGACACTGGGGTTGCAAAGCAGTTTTGTGTTGAGGAGCTGCCAAAAGGGTTTTCTGGGGTTTCAGCCAAAAAATTTCTCTCAAATTGTGAGGTATAGCTGCTAATGAAATTATCTATTGGGTAGGCTAGTTTCGGCACCTAGATTGTACCCTAATATTGCTTAATAAGAAAACCCTCAGATAGCTGCACCAGTTTTCTTGCATTGGGTTTTTTCAGGGGCATTGGTCCAAAAATAATGGTGTCATGTGGTGTGTTTGTTCTTGTTTCTTTTAGTTGCTGATCTATAATATGTTGAGCATGCACTAGTGTTTATTTTTAGTATTTACTTTGTAAATAACTCGTTAAAGAAAAACAACAGGATCTCATGAGTCCTAGTCATGGCTTTTAATAGTACTTAAAGTGGTGACCTTGCAGTCGTTAGAGCCACAAATCTCTACAGCATCGGAGGCACTGGGTATGTTAGATTTTCAGGAGAGGTATCGTTAATCACACCTTAGTGTGCTTCACCTTATCTTCTTTTTGCCAATTACTATGAAATCAGGCTCAATATAGAAAGGATCGAAGGGTTAAAACTTAGATAGGCATTTAACTATTATTAACCAAGATTCTTGCATCTCATATTAGCTTTAGGATCTCC
This sequence comes from Pinus tabuliformis, assembly GCA_031772625.1. NCBI lineage: Eukaryota > Viridiplantae > Streptophyta > Pinopsida > Pinales > Pinaceae > Pinus > Pinus tabuliformis. The sequence goes on from CM062813.1 coordinate 236,901,804, forward strand.
ACTTCATATAAGATAGTCATTCATCCAAACAGCAGTTGCAAATCAATTACTTGGTCCTAAATTTCCTTAGCAAGATAGTTGACTCCATAAGGCACTGACATCAATTGCTTAAAATCTAATCAAATCCTATAAATCTTGCTAAATCTAAATCAAGTACTTGGTCGCTTCACTGTGTCTCCCGAACTGGCTAGTTTCCAACTAGATCTCCTTCATTTCATTTTCATAGGGTCCACCCCCCTTAGCCTGCTGTTGGGAGACAACTTAAATGGAGAGATCGGGGATCAGGGTGACAGCCCCTGATCTGAGTCGTTGTCGCGGTGCCTAGACATTTTGTGTGACAACAGGTCCTAAAGGAATCAATTTTTAAAGGTCCTCCACCAAGGGAATATTGTATATTTCAAGAAAATTTGGACCCTTGGACCTTGGTGATGAAGTCAAAGTTAAATTTTTGAGGAATTTTTTTTGAGCTAATAAAAAAGGAATTGAATGATAAATTCAAAAATTCCTCGAAAAACAAAAAATCAAGGGCCAAGATTAAAATATCTGTATTTATCAATGACCAAGACTATTTTGATAAGGATCAATGAAACTAGTCGTTATTTTTCCACTTGGATGATAAATCTATAAATTAGAGTCATTTGAGTCTCTAACATCTTGATCTCTAGCTAGAAAATTGCTGCTGAAGCATCTTTGTAACTATTGTCCTGCTGGGAACTATTTTTTTTTATCATAATAAAGACTTTGTTGTGCTATTCAAGGTGTTCTTGCTTATTGATTTGTGGTATGTGCTGAATACAGAAATATCTATGTTGTGCTGAATATTGGTGAGATTTTTTTTTTTCATTAGATGGAGATAAAATCATACTAATGATAGTTTTGGGCTAATATTAGGTGGTTTGATTCCCCATGTGATTTAATAGATTATTTTTTTGAGATAAATACATAGTGCTTGAAGCTTCAGTCATTGGCCTCCAAGTTCACATACTTGGGCAGGAATCCATGTTGCTTAGATCCCAAATATTTGTATGGTTGTTTAAATATTCGCTAAGGCTATAGTATACATTGGGGTTTCTAACTTATTGTTAGCTATTCTTCAAAGGAAAAAACTCCATAAAAATATTTTTCTCAAAAATTAAACTTTTTTAAAACCCTTGTATATTTGTAGATCTTGTGAATAATTTTGTAAATATAATTTGTAAATTATTTTTTCTAACTTGGGTTTTTGGGTTTTAAAGTATTTTGCATATATTTTGGGTTTGAGCATTGTATTTTCCATTTTTGCAGGTTGGATCAAGGGATCAAGTTGAAGTAGAGCTAGATCAGGGCCCTTGAGGGTAAGATATAGTCTCTTGGAAAATTTGCAGGGCTGCCCACGTAGGAATTTTCAAAAAATTGAAGAGTTGAAACACAAATTTTTTTTGAGCAAGGGTTTCATAATTTTCAGGGCTTCCAACCTCGATTTTCCTTTCCAAACCCTCATTGTCTATTCTTTGGCCCTCTGCGTTAGGGTTTCTAGCCTCTATAAGGCTAGTCGTGAGCCCTAGGGGCTATGGCCTCACCTCCTAGGCCTGCCGCATGACTCTCCTCCCCTCAACATCCTTCTCACCCTAGGTCGTGTCCCTTGTGGGTCAATGAAAACCCTTTTTAGGTCCTCTGCCTTAGCCATTAGGCCCTTTAATGCCTCTCCCTTTGAGTGCTGACCCTCCTTGGCACTTTTCAACCCAACACTAGCCCTATTGGGCTTGGTGTTGGCCCTCCTTGGACCTAACCTACCCTAGATCCTTCTCTGATTTTTCTTGACTTAAGCACTTGGTGGTTTTACAAGTTTTGGGGCTCAAAAGTTCTATTTTTCAGGTGGCAACATGATCCCAAAGTTTTAGCAAGTTTTGACCAAGGGAGCTACAAGTCCTTGGCCCTAGGGTTTGACCTTTAAACCATAGTTTTTTTATTTTTATTTTTTTAACAACAGTCAAATCAATAATAATTAAACCCTAAAATCTCATGTTAAATGGTCATAATTGCTAAATATTGATTTTCCTACATTTTGGCCACTTGGGCAACTTAGATCTAGCCTAGACATAATTTTATGCTTGATGGAATTTACTACATAATTGAATATTTCATATCTGAAATTTCTGAAGCATACACTTAATAAGGGTAAAAAAATTTGAAATTTTCAGTTTCTGGGAAATTTTCCTATTTTTAAGCAATTTTGACACTATTCTTAGCCTCATTAACTTACTGATCTGTGGTTTATTTACTGCTGTAATTAATAGATCAAATTGGCAGTATCTCTGAAAAATACATTTTAAAGGGACTAATTCATCTAGTTTTCTAGTTAGCTAAGTTTGTTTGGTAGTTGGGCTTTTCCTTGTGACATTGAGCAAGCATATAGGATTGAAATTTTCCATCTTCTCATTGTTGTCATAAAATTCTTACTGCTGTCATAATAGTCACTTGATGCTCATAAAAATATCATAGGAACATAAAGTACATACGTGTCTTCATAGATCTATATCTTGTTGTTACTTGTTCCTAACATCTATGTGGTTAAAGTGGCTAACATTGTGTTTTTCTTGTGAGTTTATGTATTATAAGAGTTTATACTTCACATCTAATAATATCACTCACCTAAAAGCACTTGAATAATAAATTGTCTTGGTGATAATTCTCTTGATCATATTGGTACCTTGTCGAGTTCCTCTTAATAATTGTCATTGAAGTGATAAGATCATTATTAATCTTGTTTTGGGCATATCAGTTTTCTTTGGTTATCTCAATAGTGATATTTTGCTCATCTTAAGTATTGAATATTGTTGAACATTGGCATCTTATAACTTTGTGATTAATTAATAAGTGATCTAACATCTTGAGGAATATACTGTGAAGTTTGCACTTGTATCTTTCGACATTTATCTTGTTAAAATTGTTATCTCAATATTGTTAAGTACTCTTTCTCTAAGATAATTCACACTAAGTACTTAAATATCACAAACAATCTTAACTTAAGATAATTTCACTCATCATCGTTGCATAAGTATCCTAGATCTAGCTTGCATTAAAACTTACCTCCTAGCATAAGCTAGGTAGATAGAGATCTAGGGAAACCCTTCTCACCTAGCTTTAGGGTCTTGGAAACTCTTCGTTGGTTAACATGGAGACCTTGTAGTCACCAGAGCCATAGTCTCTACAGTGTCGGAGGCACCCAATGATAACAACATAATAGAAGGTATCATTAGTGAGGTCCTAGCTTGCTTCCTGTTGGCCTCCTTCCCACAACTTACCTTGGAGCCTAGCTTCAAAATAGTTAAGGGAAGGCCATACTTAGATTAGGAATTTAATTAAAATTAACAAAGATCACTACACCTCACGTAGGTCCTAGGGCTTGCACATCATATAGGTTAGTCAATCAGTCAAGTAGTGGGTTTCCATTCGGTCACTTGGTTCCAATTTACCATAAGAAATAATTGTGACTCCATTAAGGCATTGGTCTCATACACGAAAATCTAATCTAACCATTAATATTTCTAAATTTAACCAAGTAACTAGGTCACTCATCCATGTCTCCCAAGAAAGTTGGTTCCCAAATTGTCTTCCTTCATCTCATTTCATATGGACTACCCCCCATATGATGATGTTGGGAGACAACTAGAATGGAGTGGGAGGGGATCAGAGTGAAAAACCACTCCCTGATTCGTTGTCACAGAGCCTATACAATCCGGGCGACACATTTTTTGGCACTGTTGCTGGGAACACGTTTGTGTTGTTACCAAGGTTAATGACATTCTCATTATTGATCTCTCATTTTTCCATTTAGCCCGTCAAATGGCACAACATTTTCTGGCTCCGTTGCTGGGGACCATTTTGTTGGACCTTGGATTTACGACAATTTCTCATAATCTTCTAATCACCTTCCATCTCTCATCATTCTTCATCTTCTCATCACCTTATCCTTTTTCCTCTCACTAATCCTCTCATCTTGTTCATTCTCACATTTAGCACCTGGACATTTAGGTTGGTTTCCTGTTTGGGTGGCAACTCCACTTATTCATCCATTCACAAGGATGCACTCTAGAAGGAACCTTGGTAGGCTGGTTAAACTCACTCTCTATGCTGAAAAGGTTCTAAGATCCCTATTACACAAGTTACATTCTAGAGATCGTTTAAATTTTCTTGGACATGAAGCCCTCCTTTACCACCATCTTCTTTTTATCATTCTTCCTATAAGTCTTGACATCATGGGTGACTTTTACAAGCCTTGCAAATTCACAAATATCCAACGATATCCACATGATCTTCCAAATGAATCTACTATGAGCAAGCTACCACTTTTCCAAGGGAACAATGCTATACATGCTGAAGCAATATAAAAAAGTTCAACAAATTCATCCACAAATTTTCTCATGCTACTAATTATAGCCATGAATATGTTCGAATGAAGTTATTTGTACTTTGTCTAGAAGACGATGCTCTAGATTGATTTCAAGATAAGTCTGATAATGCTATTGATTCTTTGAAGACCATCCTTGATGCTTTTAGAGATAAATATGGGGACAAAAGATAAGGAAAATATTTGGTTAAAGAATTCAACACTACAAAGAAAAGAGAAAATGAAATGGTGGAATAATTTAACAAAATATTAAATAAGCTTATAAGGGAAATGATTTAGGATTACAGGCCTCCCAAAAATCCTATTCTAGAACAATATCTTGAATCTTATACCATGGAAATCCAATATGAAATCAAACCTGCTCATCCCAACACTCTAGTAATTGCTCAAAGCATGGTTGAGGAATTAGAAAAGGATAAGAAAGCCTTTGGAAAATCAGAAATCCCTGGTTTTGAAAGAATCCAACTTACGTAGGGAAAAGAAGTTAAAGAAGAAGAATCCAAGAATGTTAAGGAATTAACTTGATCAGTAAGAGAAATGAAGATTGAGCATGCAAGAAAAATAGGTGAAATGCATAATTAGTTAATACAGATAGAAAAAATGCAAATGAAGAATGTGCCACCCAAGAATAAAAATAATAACAGGAGTAATAATAATAATCCATGGCCAAGAAGGAATCCCTCGAATGATCAGAGGCCCACTACACCGCTTGAGTCTGCCAACATGGTTGATGAGGTTGTCCCTTTCTGCAGACCTTGTGAAGGTTTCCATGAAGAAAATACATGTGCATTTTCTAGAAGAATCTTGGAAGAAAGTAAGAATCAACATGATAACAAAACTGTAATGTCCCCATTTTTATTCTTCTTCATAGTACAACCAGGGTGGGTTTCTAGGGCAGGAGACGGCGAGGTTAGTGGAGCAGGTTTATGTCATCAAGGGTCCCGATGGAGTTTTGAGGAATTTTTGTGGGATTTGATGGAATTTTCTTGGCATATTCCATCATCCACACATTTTTCTTTTCATTCCGTCGCATTCCAAAAACTTTCAGAAATCAACATTATTATGGGGCATAACTTAATTAATTATGCTCGAGGTGGAATTCCGAGGAGATTAATTGATGGAACACCTCAGTGTAATATATTGTTGGAAGCAGAACAAGAAGACCTATAGGATGGGATGTTGAGAAGAGACTTCCAGTGGCCGAAGAGAGTATGGTGGGCGATTTGCCATTTTCCTTAGTTAAAAATGACTTTAATTAGTCATTTAATTAAGGAAAAATAATTAATTGGAGAAAAGGGCCAAACATGACTTAAGTGAAACAAAATAAAATTAAAGGTCACTTAAGATAAAATCAATGGAGGAGCTTCTAGAATAATAAAAAATTAAAAAAATAATATGCTTCTAGAGGCTTGGAGATCTATCCATCAGATCCCTAAAAGGGGAGGAGGAGATCATTCGGAGACATCTTGGTTTTGATATTGTTTCTTGTATGTGAGGTTGAGAACCTGGTTCTCTACTCCAGCAGTAGCCCCAGGACAGAAACCCTCCGGTGATTTAGTGAGAGTGGGTGAGAACCCATCTCTTCCCTTGGTGAATCCATTCAAGGTTCACAAGTTGCAGTGTATTTGGTTTCTCAGTTTGTTTGGAGGGCGATTGCGACATTATTGTAGATCAGTTTGAGGCCATTTATCTCATCTATATGGTTGTATTTGCATGTAAAACCCAGTTCTTCTAATATAATAAAGCTGAGAATTCCCTGTTCATTGTGTTATGTGATTGTAGTGATTTATTTGCTTATTTTTACATGGAAATCTTTTGTTAAATGTATCATAAATTTTATGTGAAGAGCTTGTTCCAAAAATTTCTGTTTTGGAACATAAATCAAGATAACTCTAAGGAAAGTTGATGTGCAAACATGATTTCTTCATCCTTCACCATTAATACCTTCAATGAAGAAAAAGAGCCCATTACTCAGGAATATGGTGAAAAACCATCGCAAGAACAAATTCTAGAGCTTGCAAAAAGTAAAGGTTACACTTATCAAAGAAGCGATAAAGGCCAAAGTCAAGATAAGCAAGTTCCTTTTGAAAGATATAAACTTGCTTTAAAGGTCCATTGGGCAGCATGGATAAATAACATTGAGATGTTTTTTCTATTACTTGAATTGTTAAAAATTCCTTCTTAAAGGACATCTTTCTTCAAGAATTTGGGTATGCTTCAACAAAGTGATGACAAAAATAATCATAAGGATGAAGAAATTAAGTTAAACGATATTAATTGTTATATGACTAATGAAAATCATAAGCTGTTCTTTCTTACTTTAGAGATAAATGACAATTTACTTCACAATTGCATGCTAGATTATAGTGCATCTAAGAATGTTATGACCAAGAAGGTCATGGAGCAATTAAACTTAAGGATTTCTAGACCGTACCATAACATCTGTTCAATGTACTCTAGAAAGGTTGAAATCCTTGGTGTGGTTAAATATTTACAAGTTCCCTTAGTCGATTATCCATATAGAATCATTACCATGGATGTTACGGTCATTGATGCGCTAGATTTATGGGGAATGCTTCTCTCCTCAAGGTTTGTAGCTAATTTAGGTGGGTACATTCATATGGATTTATCTTATGCTACTATTCCAGCAGCAGCAAGTGGCATGGTTAGGTTGTACAAAGAAGTGGAAAGAAGGTGCCACGTAGAATTCCCAAAGAAGTTAGAGAACGACGAATAACTTGTGACACAAGAGAATCCGCCGCACTTTGAGTCAGAGTTCATCCATCCAGTGTGTCACTTTTTCCACCACCCATCCCCTCTGCCAAGTAGAAAAAGGGGATGATTTGAGATTGATAGAGATATGCAGTACAATGATAAGTAGCTGCACTGACCTAAGAGGGTCAAATTTCACCATGGGACATATGAGAAGCAACCCATTGATCTACCAGTCAACGGAAAGATGCCCAAGATTATGCCTCATCGATGACATATGATGTCGTAGGGAATCGTGTCGTATAGTATCTCTAACCCTATTCCCTTGTTATTTCATGCTGTTAGATATTTTTATTTCACACATTTATATTATGTCTTTTATATTTCAGTTTGTTAGAGTATATTTTTATATTCTAGTGATATTTTCTATATATGCATGATGATTTCGATCTTGAATGGATATCTATTTGATGGACTTCTATTTTCTTGGAAGCAAGATTCCGGGGTTCTCACGTTACTTCACAAACGTAACTTATCCCCATATGGAGCTAGATGTTGCACACATTTTGTTAAAATTCCAAGAAAGCGAAAGTGCCAAATCTTTTCGACAAGATCGGGTCATCTATATGTGAAAATTCTTAAACCCGTAATCCCTACTACAGTAAACTAATGTTACTTATCCTACTTGTTTAATCCATGCAAATTATTTATTGTGTTCTATAGTAAATATCGAAGTAAATACTACTGCAACCTTCACTTAATTAAAAATAATATGCCAAAACAAGAAACTGAACAGGAAAATATACACCACAAGTGACATAGTTATTTTTTGACAAATGTCCCCGAAAAAACCTAATCTGGGAAAACCTATGCAACATATGTGAGGGTTTTATTATTATGCAGTAGTAAAGCTGAATATAATCACTGGATGCCCTCTCAACAATCCAGTTATAGAGAAATGTCATTGACAGAAGGATAAGTGAGATTACCTCACCCTATCACTGGAAATCTTGGCTGATCCAACCCTTGAGTGAACAACCCCTGGCTCCCTCTGCGACGCTTCTGCAAAGTGCCTGCGTTAGCCCAACATCTCACTATATAGGAACTTCGTCACTCTTCTCGGCTGCTCGATTTGCCTCTTGAAATATGACTTCTACTCTCCCGGTCTCACACCCCAGAAACCAGACACAGAAATGGGTCTCCCAGCAGATTTTCAGAATTCCTCTTGGCTTCTGCATTGCCTCTACATCAGCCTACGCTGCCTCTATGTGGGCCTGCGTAGATCTGTGTCAACCTCTTTAGATTTGTGTTACCACTATTGGATATCCCTCTGTCTTCTCTGCTGAGTTTTCTCTGATTGGGAAGAATTCCCTTTGGATACTATCCCTTCCCCTCACTGCAAAATCTCACTTTGAATCTCTCTCCAACAATTGCTTCATAAATTCGATCTTCTGAACTCTCTCTCTATGTGTCTTCCAAATGACCCTCAAGCCTCCTTAAATATTCTCTTCATTGACATTCAACGACCTAGATTAGAAGCTAATTAATGGCTAAGATCATTTTTGCTTGATCCTTGTCTTCTTCTAGAAGTTACATCCACAGTTAGATTAATACCCATTAATTGTTTTATTTTCCTAAGTTTAGACTTAGGGCCCCATTAAAAATAATTAATTATTTTAATAAAACTATTTCTGGGTGGAATTTCCCAAAATGTTTTATGGGTTCTTTGAAATACATGTGCCCAAGCCTCCTTGCAAAAGTTGAGACATAGAGCACATATGATGCTACCAAAAATAAACACTCCCTCTTAGCAAGGAATGTGCTCTAGCAATGCAACCTACTGAAGCATCACTCTGTTCTGTAACATCTCCCTTTGCGCTGCTGAAGTATGACATGCTATCTACCAACCATCGCGCAAATGGTGCATATGTACTGCTACTAACCCTGCCACTATCAACACTGCATTTGTACTGCAACTCCCTTTGAGTTTCTTCAGCCGTGCTACTACTAGCACTGCCACTACTAACTAGCCCTACATTGCAAATTGTTTCCACTACTTCATTAGCAATGGAAAAACATCCCAAATTACTGAATTAACTGTGTTCAATATGATACCATGTGTATGTTGGAGCCTGACTTCTGCTAGTCTCTACGCTGACCCTCTAAATCTACCATGCTACTACTGACCTCTGCTCTATTCCCTCTGCACTATTGCCGATTCTGCTCTGCGTTGTTTAGTCTTTGGTGCTCCTAGCCACTACAATTGTCTCTCTGACACTCCTCGACACCATCTGAAACTAGTCCATCATGTTATTTCTGATCTGGGCTCTAGTAGTAAGGAATTGATCCAAGAGGTGGGTTCCTCAAGGATCTTGCCCATCTATAGCTCTTTCGAACTACAACTCTAAATCAGCCCACCTCCCTCCTGGAGGTATCTCAATTTTCATGGAAAACTCATCCTCCTCGATCTTCACGGGTGCAGCCTTCGGATTGTGCTTCTCATCTTTGTCCTTCTTTTTGAGAGGACACTATGTTACACAGTGACCCATCTCACCACACCTGAAGCACTTTATCTTTGAAACATCTTTCTTTCGCCTCCATTGCTCCTGTTTCCCCTTCGATGCAAGGGCTGCGTTCTCATCCCCCTCTTTTGGCTTCGGCCCATTGTTGTTGCTTTTGTTAAGCTTATAATTGACCAAGTCTCTCCTCAGCTCCTCTTGCTTGAGAGCTTCCCACATCTCATCCAAATTCAACAAAGTCGCCTTGCCCAAGATACTCTGGATAAAGACTTGCACTCATTTGAGACAGAATTGAGGGCCAGTCTAACCAACTCGGAATCTTGAGGTGTAGAACCCACAACTGATAACTCATCTTGGGTCTCCTAAAGCTTCGTGAGGAATGGATCTACGTGCTCCCCCTTTTGCATTTGTGCATATCTCAGTTTCTTCTCTAATTACATCTTCTGATGCTCAGAAGATCCCTGATACAATGTAGACAATGCATCCCAAATCTCCTTAGCAGTTCCTATGCTAATGATGTGACAAACTACATGATCCTTCACTCTATCGAGGATCATTCTATTTGCCTTTGCAATTTATGATTTGTACTTCTTTAGCGGATATACATTTGTTGGCACAACCACCACGTTGTTAACATATGTCTTGAGAGAATGCTCATCTAGAAGGAACGCCATCATTGCCTTCCAGATGACATAGTTGGATGATCCATCTAGTTTATCCCGATCCCTCTACCATTAGTTTCCATCTCTGCCAGAAAAACTGTCAAACTGATCCTCTCTGCTTGTTACTGCTCCTCCTCAACCAACAAGAAAACAAACTTCTTGGCAGGAAGTCTTATGAGGAAAAAATTCCTTCACAGTGCTTCTCTTCTCTTCTCTTCTAACATCTTTTTGCTGAGCAAAACAACCTGCAGAAAAACTGCATCCCACTAGTTCTTCCTCACACTGGGCCTCAACACTGCTCCCTCTGCTAGAAAAAAATTTCGATCTAAAATCCCTTCCTCCCTGTCGACTCACTCAAAGAGAGATTGCCTCAAAAATTCAGCCCTCCTGGCTTGGACTGCACAAACCTCTCTAGGGATTTGAACTGCTGCCTTTTGCAGCTATTTTGATCTTCTTTTCTGCTCAGTGTTGTGTTCTATGACACTATTCTTCTTTCTTCACCCGCACTGCTCTAATACCATGTGAAAATTCCTAAACCTAGAATCCCTACTGCAACAAACTGATGTTACTTCTCCTACTTGTTTAATCCATGCAAGTTATTTACTGTGTTCTATGGTAAATATTGAAGTAAATACCACTGCAACCTTCACTTAATTAAAAATAATACATCGAAACAAGAAATTGAATAGGAAAAGATACAACACAAGTGACAGTTATTTTTGGACAAATTTCCTCGGAAAAACCCAATGTGGGAAAATCGGTGTTACAGATATGAGGGTTTTATTATTATGCGGTAGTAAATATGAATACAATCACTGGATGCCCTCCTGCCAATCTAGTGATAGAGAACTGTCACTGATAGAAGTATAAGTGAGATTACCTCACCCTATCACTGAAAATCCTGGCTAATCCATCCCTTGAGTGAATAACCCCTGGCTGCCTCTGCGCTACTTCTACGTAGTGTCTGCGTCAGCACAACATTTCACTATCTAGGAACTATGTTACTCTTCTCGACTGCTTGATTTTCCTCTGGAAATTTGACTTCTTCTCTCCTGGTCTCACACCCCGAAATCCAGCCACAGAAATCGATCTCCCAATAGAGTTTTAGACTTCTTGTTGGCTTCTGCGCTGCCTCTGTGTTAGCCCACACTGCCGCTGCGTGGGCCTACATAGCTCTGCATCAGCCTCTCTGGCTTTACATTGCCACTGTTGGATCTCCCTCTATCTTCTCTGTTGAGTATTCTCTGACTGGGAAGAATTCCCCTCGGATACTATCCCTGCCCCTCACTTGCAAAAACTCACTTCAAATCTCTCTTCAACATCTGATCTGCTTCAGAAATTCAATCTTTTGAACTCTCTCTCTCTCTGTGTCTTCCAAATGACCCTCAAGCCTCCTTAAATAATCTCCTCGTTGACATTCAACGACCCAGATAAGAAGCTAATCAATGGCTAAGATATTTTATACTTGATCCTCATCTTCTTCTAGAAGTTACACCCACAGTTAGATTAATACCCATTAATTATTTTATTTTCCTAAGATTAGGCTTAGGGTCCCATTAAAAATAATTAATTATTTTATAAAACTATTTCTGGGTGGAATGTCCCAAAACACATTCTGGGTTATTTAGAATACATGTTCCCAAGCCTCCCTGCAAAATTTGAGACTTAGAGAACATCTGATGCTACCAAAAATCAACACTATCAACAGCCTACATGTCATTGTAAACCCATTCTGCAAGTTATGTAATGTAAATGATCCTATTAAGACCTTGAGTATATGTAACAACTTAGGTAGGCTTATAATTTTGATGACGAATTTCATCCTAGGAGGTTTTCTAACCTCGTTGATTACCTGTGTCTCTAGACACGACTAATCATAAGAGTTTTTCCCTCTTGCTTAAACCCCAAAGTTCGGATGAAATTTATTATCGAAATATTAGGTGAGCCCTATTGTTTTTAGTCGAGTCTGATGTAAAAGTGATTTGAAAATAATTTAAGCTAGTTGGCTTAATTATTTTATTACAAATTACTTGGTCTACTAGATCATGTTGTGTCAGAGATGGGTTATGTGTCTTGAGGGTCTAAGTCAAATGTCTATTCCCCCTTTGAGGGTTGTAAATGTAAAATATTTTTTATTAGAGGGTGGAAAAATAATTAAATCCCCTCATGTGTAAATTAATTATTTTTTCTGGCAAGATAAAATTAAATCCTAAGCCAAAAAATTAATTAATAGAGTCAAAATTAATTTGTCTTAGGAAAAATAATTCTCCAAGTGGAAAGATTCGTGGGTCCTAAAAGAATCAATTTTTAAAGGTCCTCCACTAATGGAATATTGCATATTTCAAGAAACTTTGGACCCTTGGACCTTGGTGGTTAAGTCAAAGTCAAGTTTTTGAGGAAATTAGCTCAAAATAATTAATTTTGAGCTAATAAAAATGGAATTAAATGATAAATTCGAAAATTCCTAAAAATAAAAATAAAAACAAAGGGCCAAGAATAAAAGATCTTGAAGTGTTTATCAACGACCAAGATTATTTTGAAAATGATCAAAGAAACTAGTTGTTATTTTTCCACTTGGAGGATAAATCTATAAATTAGAGAGTCATTTGAGTTTGTAGAATCTTGATCTCTGGCTAGAAAATTTCTGCTGAAGCATCTTTGCAACTATTGTTCTACTAGGAACTATTTTTTCCATCATAACAAATACTTGGGGGTGCAATTCATGGTGTTCTTGCTTATTGATTTGTGGTATGTGCTGACTACGAGCATCTATGTGTTGTGTTGAATATTGGTAAGATTTTTTTTTCATTAGATGGAGATAAAATCATACTATTGATAGTTTTGGGCTAATCTTAGGTGGTTTTATTCCCATGTGATCTAGCAGATTATTTTTTTGAGATAAATGCATAGTTCTTGGATCACTGTTTCTTGGATCCCAAATATTTGTATAGTGGATTAAATCTTTGCTAAGGATATAGTATACATTGGGGTTTCTAAAGTATTTTTAGTCATTCTTCGAAGGAAAAAACTCCATAAAAAATAATTTTCTCAAAAACTCAAAAGTTTTAAAACCCTTGTATATTTGTAGATCTTGTCAATAATTTTGTAAATATAAATTGTAAATTATTTTTTCTAAATTGGGTTTTGGGGTTTTAAAATTATTTTGTATATATTTGGGATTTGGGTATTGTATTTTCCATTTTTGTAGGCTAGATCAAGGGATCAAGCTGAAGTAGAGCTAGATCTAGGCACTTGAGGGTAAGATCTAGTTTCTTGGAAAATTTGTAGGGCTTCCCACGAAGGAATTTTCAAAAAATTGAAGAGTTGAAACACTATTTTTTTTTTTGAGCAAGTGTTTCACAGTTTTCAGGGCTTCCAACCCTGGTTTTCCTCTCCAAACTCTCAACATCTCTCCTTTGGCCCTCGACGTCAGGATTTCTAACCTCTCTAAGGCTAGTCATGAGCCCTAGGGGCTACGACTCACCTCTTAGGCTTGCAACAAACCTCTCCTCCCCTTGGAATCCTACTCACCCTAAGTTGTGGCCCTCGTGGGACCATAAAAACCATTTTTAGGGCCCTCCTTTAGCCATTATTCCCTTTGAGGCCTATCCCTTCTAGCGCTGACCCTCCTTGGCACTTTTCAATCCAACGCTAGCCATATTAGGCTTGGTGTTGGCCTTAATTTGTCTAAACCTACCCTAGATCCTTCTCTGATTTTTCTGGACTCAAGCCCTTGGTGGTTTTGTAGGTCTTGGTTCTCAAAAATTCTATTTTTCAGGTTGCAACGTGATCCCAAATTTTCAGCAAGTTTTGATCAATGGATCTACAAGGCCTTGGGCCTAGGGTTTGACCTCTAAACCATAGTTTTCTTTTTATTTTATTAGATTAGTCAAATTAGTAATAACTAAGCTTGAAAATCACATGTTAAATTGTTAAATCTGCTCAATAATTGCTAAATATATATATTTTGGCCACTTGGGCACCTTATATATAGCTTAGATATAATTTTATGCTTTCTGGAATTTACTGCATAACTAATATTTCAGATCTGAAATTTTTGAAGCATGCACTTAATAAGGGTCACAAAGCTTGAAATTTTTAGTTTCCGATAAATTTTCCTATTTTTAAGAAATTTTAGCACTATTCTTAGCACTGTTCTAAGCGAGGATTAGAGTGACAACCCCCACCCTAAGTCGTTGTTGTGGTGTCTATACAATCCAAGCGACAATAGGCCCTCCTACTTCATAGTTTTCAATGACCAAAATTCATCCCTATTGTTGCAGGTATATGCATTGACTAGAATTGATTGTCTCTCTATCCATTGGATGGTTTTTACTTGGTCATTTGAGGTTAGAATTGGAATTTTATTGGAACACCCTTAATGTACTATTGATATTCTATCTTAGTTGAGCATTGAATGAATATATCCTAAGAAGAAGAAGATGTATTTGGGTTTTCTCCCTTATGGGAATTTTTGTTATGCAACTAGCTCACAAATAGATAGATCAACGACTTAAAAATTATCCTCTTCAAGGAGGAAGCCTCCTTTACATTACATAAATGAACAATTCTTGGATGATACAAATGACAATATCTCCTTTGTATATATAGGAGTATAAGGGGTCACAATATAATCAGAGCCTACATAACAATATTAGTGTAAGGACACAACAATAACAATAATGGGATTCTATGGGGCACAACAATAACAATATGGGGCTACATGGGTAAGGGGGCTACACGAACAATAACAATAAGGGGGCTACACTAGTATTATAGGGACCTAACATGCCCCTATCCTTCAAAAAATTGTTGTCCTCAACACTTGAGTAGTTCTGGGTGTTTCTATATAAAATTCTCATCCTCCCATGTGGAATCTTCAGCGGGTAAGTTCTTCCACTTAATGAGATACTCCAAATTTGATCAGTTCCGTAGTTGTTGGGTTCTTGTTTCCATGAATGCTTCAAGCTAAAATATGATTTTTCCTTCTTTGTAAAGTTTTGGAAACACTGTTTGAACTGGAAGCTTGTCACCAATAACCTTCTTTACGCATGAAACATGGAAAATTAGGTGTACTTGGGAAGATGTAGGCAACTCTAATTTGCATGCCATAGTACCAATATTTTGCAACACCTTGTAAGGACCGTAGTACTTAGGTGATAATTTATAATCCTTCTTATATTTCTTGAGGGACATTTGCTTGTATGGTTGTAGCCATAAAAATACCCAGTCACCTACCTCAAAACTTCTTTTACTGCGGTGCTGATCTGCCTATTGTTTCATTTGATTCTGCACCAAAGTGAGGTTATCCTTTAAGAGTTGGAGAGTTGTTTTTGATGCTTGATGCGATCTTCCACTTCTTGAACCTTATACTTTCCTCTTGAATATGATGTGATGGATGTTGGATGATATCCATAAAGTGCCATAAATGGGGTCAATTTTGCTGCAGTATGGAAGTAAGTGTTATACCACCATTCAAATAGAGGTAACCACTTGACCCATTATGTTTGTTTATCAGATACAAAGAAAAAAATATATCCTTCCAAACATTTGTTCACTATCTCAATTTTCCCATCATATTGAGGATGATAAGATGATCTATGAGCTAATTGAGTACCAAGACAAGAAAATAATTTTGTCCAAAAATTTCCAGTGACATTGGGATCTTTGTCATTTACAATAATCTTTTGAATTGTTTCCATAAATGCAGTAGTAACTGCACTCTCTTTAAAATGATGAGATAATGCAAAAAATTGTGCATACTTGGTGAGTCTATCAACTACCACCATGATGGCACTGTTTCCTTTAGACTTGGGTAAACCTGTGATAAAATCCATTTAGACCACCTCCCAACGCTGACTTGGAATGGCTAAAGTTTGTATTCTACACAAAGTCTTAATTTTGTCAAATTTATTTTGTTGGCAAACCAAACATTTTTCCACAATCTTCTGAATATTAGATTTAAGGTCATCCAAAAAAAATTCCTTTTTGACCCTGTGGTAATTTTTTAAAAATCCTGAGTGCCCTCCTAAGAGAGAGGTGTGCAATTCCAAAATAATCTTTTGTTTGAGTTGAGAATTATTACAAAGATATAAGTTACCTTTGTACCATAATGAATAATTTTTCTAGCTAAATGTATCAGATGTACTAGGATCTAGCTGCAACTTTTGAATGAGTGTCCACACTTCTTCATCATTCCTCCATTCATCCCTTGATTCTGTTATCCACTCAGGTTGGATAATAGAAATTACATAAAGCAATGTTTCCACATCCTCATCCTTTCTTGAGAGTGCATCTGCAACAAAATTTTGCTTCCCTTTTTAGTAGATGATTTCAAAGTCATAACCCAAAATCTTTGTGACCCATTTTTGCTGCTATTTTGAAGATAATATTTGTTCCAAAAAGTATTTAAGACTATCATGATCTATTTTTACCTTGAAGTGTCTTCCCATTAGGCAAGGTTGCCATTTCTTTAATGCATGTAGTATTTCAAACATTTCCTTCTCATAAATAATTTTGGGTAAATACTTTCCTTTGATTGGATGACTTTCAAAAGAAATGGGTCTTCCTTCTTGCATTAAAACAACACCAATTCCATTTCCTACGGCATCACATTCCACAATAAAGGTTTTTGTGAAGTCTGGCATAGCTAAGACCGATGCTTGGCACATTGCCTCTTTAAGATGTTAAAGACCTTAGTTCCTTCTGGAGTCTAATAAAATGCATATTTATTCAATAATGATGTTAGAGGTGATTCTATTCTCCCATAATTATTAATAAACTTACGATAATACCCTTTCAACCCAAGAAATCCTCGAAGATGCTTTATGGTTGTGGGGATTTTCCATTCCTTAATGGATTTAATTTTGTTAGGGTCTACCTTAACACCCTTATGCGACACAATATGAACCAAATATTCCACCTCCTATACTCTAAATAAATTCTTGGAGGTTTTTGCATATAATTGTTTCTCCTCCAACAGTTTGAGTACCCTATCAACATGTTGAACATGATCCTTCCAAGACTTTTTGTAGATTAGTATATCATCAAAAAATACTCACACAAATTTTCTAAGGAAGGGTTTGAAAATGGAATTCATCAAACCTTGAAATGTTGAAGGTGCATTAGTAAGGCCAAAAGGCATGACCAAAAATTCATAATGACCCTCATGAGTTCTGAATGCTGTTTTCATAATGTCTCCATTCATCATTCTAATTTGATGATATCCTAAACAAAGATCCATTGTGGTGAAGTAAATTTCTCCATGTAATTCATCCAACAATTCATCAATAACAGGAATGGGAAATTTATCTTTAATAGTGATCTTGTTGAGCTCCCTAGAATCCAACCACTTGCACCATGATCCATCCTTCTTATGCACCAATACTATTGGAAAAGAGAAAGAACTTTGACTAAGTTGAGTTGTACCAACCTCTAGCATTTCTGCAACCATACATTCAATTTCACTCTTTTGGGCATAAAGATATCTGTAAGGCATGATGTTTGGAGGAACACTTCCTGGAATAAAATGAATAGCATGATCATGATCACGAATATGTGGGAGACCTTTGGGAGTCTCAAATATGTTGGAATGATTGTCCAAGGCTTTTTGGAGATATGGAGAAATAGATGATTTTGATGTTTGAACCTCTACAGAGCATAATTGTGCAATTATGCCCCGCTATTCTTTCTTTAGAAGCTTTGTCGTGCCATTAGAATTGATTATCTTTCCTAGTTTCCCGGCGATACCCATTAATTCAACTTCCTTTCCTTCCCAAAAAAATTTCAAGAAAAGTTCTTGAACATTAAAAACTATCGTCCCCAAAGAGTGTAGCCATTGGACTCCTAGTACAACATCAACACCACCGATTGGAATGGAAAGCATTAGAATATTCAATACATATTCCCCCATGGATAGCTTGATATTATGACACTTTCCAGAGGAATTTATAGTTCCTCCATTTGCAATCATTACTTGTCACTCTGGTGCTGGGTATAGGAAGCAATTTAATTCCTTTGCTATCTTACAATGAATAAAATTATGGGTACTACCCGAATCAATCAATACTATTAGATTTTTCTTCTTTATATGTCCTTTTATCTTGAAAGTTTGAGGAGTTGTAATTCTTGCCAATGCATTACATTATATGGTCGGATTCATTTATTCTTTCTCTATTGTTGGTTGTTGGTGTATATCCTCGTCTTTTGACATTTATTGATCCTTTTCTTCCTCCTCTTCCCAATCTCTGTAAAATAATTTCTTCTCAGCATACTTATGACCTTTAGTGTATTTATTGTCACAACTATAACAAATCCTTTTTGCTCTTTTTTCCTCCAATTTTGATGGTGTCAACCTTGTAGGTTGTGGAAGGATAGGAGAAAAAACACTTCCGTCTTTATAGTTGTGAGTGGTAGACTTCCTTGTTGCCATAATTTTTCTTTCCACTTTTTTTGCCACCCTAATGCCTTCTCTAATGAATAAGTTTCCCAAAAGAGAACCTCATGTTGGATGTTATCCTTTAAGTCCATATGAAGACATCAATCCTTTGCTGCTATGGAATATCATTTACTCTAATATTCAATTTTTGGAAGTCCTCAATGTGCTCAAGCATTGAAACTTTTGTTTGAGATTTATCTATTGGTTAAAGAAGGTGTCGCTCTTTGTATCCTCATAATGTGTTATCATTTCCTCTGTAAAATTGACCAAGTGAAAAGTGGTTTATGAGAACAAAGCCATTGGTACCATAAAAATTGATTGGATTCTAAATATAAATATGTAATGCGTACATTTTGTTGAAATTTGGTATCGGAGGACAGGTGGTTCCCTAAGGCTTTGATCTGTGGCCTAGGGAAAAGTGTCCAAAAGAATTTAATTTTTCTCCTAAAGTGACTTTATAATTTTTATAAAGTCAAATCTAATTTAAAAGTGACTTTAAGTGATAAAGTTACTAAAGTCTAATTTTAAAGTGACTTTAATAAAGTCAATGTAAAATTAGAAAGGAAAAGTGACTTTGGAAATCTAAGTCACCTGACACGGGGATTCGGGACACGTAGGATTCGAGATTTGTGGTGTCGGATTCGGACACGCTGACCCCCCGGAACAGGACACGTTATATATTATTTTATTAAATATATATATATATATATACATATATAATATACATATATATTAAAAATTAGATATTATCATATTTCTTACACAAATTTTAATTAATGATACAACTTTATTGATTTCAAACATAGATCTTCATCTATAGCTATTAGCATGCATAGTACATACAAAATTGAAATAAATGTCAGTGGTGCTGGTCACAGAAATGATAAATCTATTAAAAATTTAAATCATGATTCATAATTCATAACTGAAAGACAACTTACAACTACAAGATAGTAAGATAAACACACTGACAACTATAGTTTTCTCATTAAGTCATCAAATCAAAATGTGTTACATAGGTAGTGTTGGTGCAATGCCAATGGCAAATAGAAATAGAAAATATAAAACAACTACAGGTATACAAGCCTCAAGGCATCAATCAACATCAGAATCAACATCACTGTCCCCATCATCATGGTCCCCACTTCTCTCCTCTACATCCTCCTACTCCGTTGTATCCATAGTTGCCTCTGCATCTGCTGGTATGGAGGTTGACCCCTCTAAGTCATCAAATCTAACAGGCTCTAGCATTGGATCATTGAGATCCATGTTGGCCAATGCCAACTCAACAGTGGTGTCCAGACCCATATCATCAGGAACAATGTTACTTGGGAGCGGGAGTGAAAACGGGAGCGGGAGTGACATATTCAAAAGCTCTTGGTTTGGTGCTCTTGATTAAATATGAGTTCCATACCCTAATACATGACAAAATTCAATGGAAACATTGCAATTCCCCAATCCTAAAATCCTGAAAAACTAATAAGTCTGCTGGATTTTGAATGAAATCTAAAATTCTACTTTCTCTATATGAAATCCAATGACGCCGGAACCACTCTCAAACATCTTGAGTCATTTCATGGTAATGTTAAAAATTTAAGTAAAAGGATGAAAATGAAGATTAAGGAGAATGTCACTTTTACTTTAAGAATTTAACATTACCATGAATAGCATATCAATACTAGGGCCTAGACTTGATCATGAAGCTGCCAAAATGCTTTACTCCTTGCTCCAACAGCACAAATCACTTGCCAACAGCACAAATCACTTGCCAAATGACAATTTTAATGAGCAAACACACCCTTTTCATTCCCGCGCTGAGCTTAGTGAGTCCTGGAAACCGGACACATGTCCTAAAATCGCGATACGCTTTTGAAAATCGCGACACGCCCTCGGACATGACGTGTCCTGTGATTTGGACACGAATCCAGACCGAATCGTGTCGGATTTGCCAGATTCGGGATTCGCAGGGGGTTTAGGACGAATCTGGTGACTTAGTTGGAAATAAATGACTAAGTGGGTATTTATTAAAGTGGGGTGAATTAAAATATATAAAGTGAGATTTAAATGAGCATTTAATCTTAGCCCTAGATCTCAATCTATTTCAGCCATTGGATTTAGGGATTCCCCAAAAGTCACTTAGGGTTAGATTAAAGGAGGGAAAGGAGGAAAAGGTCATTCATTCTTTCATGAGCAGATTGGGAGAAGGAGAGCAAGAGAGCAAGGGAGATTTTTGGATAGTGAGGAGAAGGAGGCACCAGCTTGGCACACATTCCAAGGCAGCATTCAAGCAAGTCCATACAGCTAAGTTAGCACACAGTGAAAGGTAGGTTTCGGGCACGATTTTCTAGAAAGCTGTACAACAGTTTTGGCTCAGATTCCAAGGAGGCCATACAACAAGTTAGCACAGAAATCGAGGAGCAGAAAGTCTAAAGTTTGCTGGCACGTTTTTCAAGGGAGGCCGTACAGCAAGTGGCTGTACCTTGGCACGTTTTTCTAGGCAGAAATCTGTACACTGTATTGCTGTTTTTCTACACAGAAATCGAGGAAACTGTACATCAGCATTTATGGCAGCTTGCACGCTTTTCTAGGCAGGATGTACATCAGCATTTAAGGCTGAAATTTGGCACAAAAATCGAGGAGGTCGTACATCATTTATTGTTGTTCTGTTTTGCTATTTGCAAGTTTTTCCAGGTGGCTGTGAGGCACGGAAAACGAGATAAGTTGTAAAAGTTTGCTTGTTGATTTTTGCTGAATATTTCTCTCTTTGTAAAAGCATTTTCCAGAAATAAGAAAGAGCTTTCGAACTTGTTTTCCCCAAGAGTTGTAGGGGATTTTTCCAGGGTCACTTTGACCAAAAATCACTTTGTTTAAATGTGTTAAATGGCTGTTTGTATGTGTTGATATTTATTTCTGCGTTTTCCAACATTCTGTTATATTTCCAGAATTTGTGTTTTCAGCAAAATTTATTTTCCAGTTGTTGAATGTATGGATATGGGAAAGGGCATTTAACTATTTTGGAGAAATAAGGTGAAACTGAAAACCAGGGTGGGAAATGAGAAATGTTTACATGGTATCAGAGCTTGAGTGTTGAAGTGCAGTTTGGGACGCAAGGAAGAAAATTACAGCCTGTTGATTTTTCACTCAGAAAATTCCCGCAAGCTGATTTTTCACAAACAACAGTTTCCTTACTACAACAGTGCTATTTTTCAGTTTTAGGACAACATGATGTTATTGGTATTGAGGGTGGAGGATAGGTTGGATGGGCATACCAATTATAGCGTTTGGAAGGAGAGAATGCAGAGTATCTTTGAGGAGGTAGAAGTCTGGGACATTATGGTGCATACCACATAGAACCCTGTTGTTGTGCCTACTGATGTCACTCAGTTGGTTGCTTATAATAGAAAGAACAACAAGGGTAAGAGACTAATTCTAGACGGAGTGAAAGACCATTGCATTCCTCATGTGAGAGGAAAGAGAAATGCCCATGAGATGTGGACAACATTGTCCAATCTCTACCAGAGTACCAATGAGAACCGGAAAATGGTCTTGAAGGAGAAGCTGAAGACCATTAAGATGGATAATGATAGTGCAGTTGGATATCTCACAAAGATTACTAATGTGAGAGATGAGTTGGCAGCAGTTGGAGAGGTCATTCCACCCACTGAGTTGGTGCGGATTGCAGTATATGGCCTCCCCCATTCATGGATGAACTTTGCTGATGGGGTTTGTGCACGTGAGACCCTTCCCACATGGGAGAGGTTTTGGGATGATTACATTCAGACAGAGATCAGGAAAGGTCATGTTGGGGCAGCCAAGCCAGTTGAGCAGGATGAGGATGTAGCACTGTTGGCAGGAGGCAAGAAAGGCAAAGGGAAGAAGCAGGCTTCCACAAGCAATGGTGGGGGCAAAGGAAAAGGTAAAGGTAAAGGTAAATAGGGTAACTCACAGAAGGAATATTCCAAGGTGAAGTGTTGGAATTGTCAAAAGATGGGACACTATGCAGTTGTGTGTCTGGAGAAGAAGAAGAAGAAGGGGAAGAACCAGAGCATGGTAGCTTCAGCAGAGGTTGAGGACTTTGCAGTTCGTTTTGACCGGGAGTTTGCGTTCACTGCGTGTGAGTCCTCTAGTGCAGGATCACCTGCCACACAGGTTTAGAGGGAGCATTCTTTTCCCTTGATTAATAGAGCATCTTCGGGTATTTGGTATGTGGACAGTGGGGCTTCACGTCACATGACAGGAGTCTGTGAGTACTTCTCAGAGCTTTTAGAGAGTGGCACTGATATAGAGGTAGACTAAGTGATGACAGAGTTATTAGAGCAGTCAGTGTGGGGACACTGACATTTCAGAGGGAGTCCAAACCTCCATTGAAGGTGTCAGATGTTCTTTATTTGCCAGGGATGAAGAAGAACCTCATATCCATCTCAGCTTTGGAGGACAGAGGATATGAGGTACTGTTCAGGGGAGGACAGGTGTTGATGTATCCCAGGAGCACTCCAGCTGATTCAGCTAGAGTGATAGGTGTACGCCATGCAAAGGTGTACAAGTTTGCATTCCAGCCCCTTTTGGCATTGAGCAGTAGTACTGACAGCAGAGCTAGCAGTTCTGAACTGTGTGAGATTTGGCACCGCAGGATGGGGCATATGTATCATGGAGCCTTGAGGACCTTGCGGGAGATCACTACAGGTGTGCCAGATTTCAGTACTGATCACTTTGGTACTTGCAGAGGATGTGTGATGGGCAAGTTTGCCAAATGCCCTTTTCCCAACAGTGACAGTAGAGAGATTGGGATACTTGATTTGATTCATTTCGATGTGAGCGGTCGGATGTCTCATGTTTCCTTGAGTGGATATGAGTACTATGTTTTATTCATTGATGATCACTCCAGGAGGACCTGGATTTATTTCTTGAAGACCAAGAGTGAGGTCTTCAAGTGGTTTCAGGAGTTTAGAGCTCTTGTGGAGACACAAACAGGTCGGAAGATCAAGTCCCTGAAGTCGGACAATGGGGGAGAGTACACCCTGGGAGAGTTTGTTGACTATTGTGCGGAGGTAGGCATTAGGAGGGAGTTCACTGTTCCTTACAACCCCCAGCAGAAGGAGGTTGTGGAGAGGAAGAACAGATCCATCGGAGGGGCTGCCAAAGCCATGTTACATGATCAGGGGTTGCCATTGATCTTGTGGGCAGAGGCCTACAACACAACTATTTATTTGCAGAATAGGAGTCTGCATCATGCCTTGGGACACATGACTCCAGAGGAGGCTTTTTCTGGGAAGAAGCTTGATATTGGTCATCTTCGTATCTTTGGGTGCATTACATACTCCTACATACCCAAGGAGAAGAGGACCAAACTAGAGCCCACCGCAGAGAAGGGTATCTTTGTGGGCTACAATGAGACCTAAAAGGCCTTTCAGATTTACATTCCTACACAGAGGAAATTTGTTTTCAGGCGGGATGTGAAGTTCGAGGAGGACAGGGCCTTTAGGAGGTCATGGGAGTTAGAGTATCTAGATCAACCAGACCCTCAACAGCAGTTGAGTCAGTCGCAGGGATCCAATGGGCAGGGATCAGGAGGATCCGGAGGTACATCTATGAGGATGTCAGGTCCGTCAGTGAGTAGTGGCTCGCCGAGCCAGAGGGGTGGTGCTCCGGGCAGCATGCAAAGCAATTCACAGAGTATTTCACTAGGGAGTCCACTGATGGACAGTTCACATGGTACCTCAGCTTCTACAGGTTCAGGTGCAGGCAGGAGGACAACAGACAGACAGTCAGGAGTTCAGGCTCCTGATGATGATGATGATGAGGAGTTTCATTCTCCAATGGGAGAAGTGCGCTCAGGGAAGAGGAAGCCCAAGTGGCTTTAGGACACCTTGAGAGATGCCACATCTGTTGCTGAGCCTAAGAGGCCGGTCAGAGAGAGTAGACCACCTGAGAGGTTTTGTAGCTATATGGCAATGGCTACCAGTATCCTTGACTTTGAGCCTTCTAGCTATGAGGAGGCAGCTAGCTAGTAGGTTTGGAGAGAGGCCATGCAGAGGAGTATTCTTCTATCATGAAGAATGATGTTTGGGAGGTGGTGCCGAGGCCTGAGGGAAAATCCATGGTTACTTCCAGATGGCTTTACAAGGTAAAGCATGCTGCAGATGGCAGCATTGAGAAATTCAAAGCGAGGTCTGTGGCTAGAGGGTTCTCCCAGGTAGAGGGAGTTGATTATGAGGAGACCTTCACTCCCGTGGCTCGATATACTTCGATCCGCTCCATTATATCGATAGCAGCAGAGATGGGTTGGAAGATCCACCAGATGGATGTGAAGACTGCATTTCTCAATGGATTCATACAAGAGGAGGTGTACATTGAGTAGCCACAGGGCTTTGAGGTGCATGGGAAGGAGTCCCATGTGTGCAGACTGAAGAAGGTCATTAATGGCTTGAAGCAGGCTCCCAGAGCTTGATACTCCAGGATAGATACATACTTGCAGGGGATGGGTTTCACAAAGAGTGAGGCAGATCCGAACCTTTACTTTATTGTGATAGGTGAGGAGCCTCTCATTATGGTGTTGTATGTGGATGACTTGGTCATTACAGGTGTAGAGAGACTCATAGAGCACTACAAGAGAGATCTTGCGGTGGAGTTTGAGATGAAGGACATCGGCTTGATGCATTACTTTTTGGGTTTGGAGGTGTGGCAGGAGGAGGGGCATTTCTTCCTGGGGCAGGGGAAGTATATTGTGGACATCCTTGGCAGATTCCACATGGAGGATTGTAAACCCATGTCGACACACCAACTGGAAGAAGCTTCATGCTTCGGATTCTGAGTTGGTGGATCCCACATTGTATAGGCAGCTGATTGGTTCCTTGATGCATTTGGTCAACACTAGACCAAATATTTGTTTTGCAGTCAACACGATGAGTCACTTTATGTGTGAGCCTAGGAAGGTTCACTGGGTGGCTGCAAAACACATTTTGTGGTACCTATAGGGGATAGTGGATTATGGTCTGGACTACAGGTAGGGGGATGGAGTGAGATTGGCAGGTTACACTGATTCTGATTGGGCAGGTTGTGCTTCTGATAGGAAGAGCACTTCAGGGTGTTGTTTTTGGTTGGGTTCGATAGTAGTGTCATGGTTCAGGCGGAAGCAGTAGTCAGTAGCATTGAGTTCAGCGGAGCAGAGTATATGGTAGCCAGTCTAGCTAGTTGTGAGGCCATCTGGCTTTGCAAGATGTTGTTTGGCTTATTTGGTCAGCTGTTGAGACCTTCAGTGATTTACTGTGATAATAAGAGTTGCATTAAACTCACGGAGAATCCAGTGTTTTATGACAGGTCAAAGCATATCGGGATCAAATATCATTTCATTAGAGACTATGTTCAGAAGGGAGCTGTGAAGCTTGAGTATATTCCCACTGATGAGAAGGTTGCAGATATTCTTACCAAAGCCTTACCATGGGGCAAGCATGTCTACTTCAGAGACAAGATGGGTGTGGTGAGGAACACCTTCCTCGGTAAGAGGGAGTGTTGAAATTTGGTACCGGAGGGCAGGTGGTTTCCTAGGCCTTTGATCTTTGGCCTAGGGAAAAGTGTCCAAAAGAATTTATTTTTTCTTCTAAAGTGAATTTATAATTTTTATAAAGTCAAATCTAATTTAAAAGTGACTTTAAGTGATAAAGTTACTAAAGTCTAATTTTAAAGTGACTTTAATAAAGTCAATGTAAAATTAGAAAGGAAAAGTTACTTTGGAAATAAATGACTAAGTGAGTCTTTATTAAAGTGGGGCGAATTAAAATATAGAAAGTGAGATTTAAATGAGCATTTAATCTCAGCCCTATATCTCAATCTATTTCAGCCATTGGATTTAGGGATTCTCCAAAAGTCACTTAGGGTTAGATTAAAGGAGGGAAAGGAGGAAAAGGTCATTTATTCTTTCATGAGCAGATTGGGAGAAGGAGAGCAAGAGAGCAAGGGAGATTTCTGGACAGTGAGGAGAAGGAGGCAACAGCTTGGTACACATTCCAAGGCAGCATTCCAGCAAGTCCATACAGCTGAGTTAGCACACAATGAAAGGCAGGTTTTGGGCACGATTTTTTAGAAAGCCGTATAGCAGTTTTGGCTCAGATTCCAAGGAGGCCATATAGCAAGTTAGCACATAAATCGAGGAGCAGAAAGTCTGAAGTTTGCTGGCACGTTTTTCAAGGGAGGCCATACAACAAGTGGCTGTACCTTGGCACATTTTTCTAGGCAGAAATATGTACACTGTACTGCTGTTTTTCTGCACAAAAATCGAGGAAACCGTACAATAGCATTTATGGCAGCTTGCACGCTTTTCTAGGTAGGTCGTACAACAACATTTAAGGCTGAAATTTGGCACAAAAATCGAGGAGGCCATACAACATTTATTTCTGTTCTGTTTTGCTGTTTGCAAGTTTTTCCAGGTGGCTGTGAGGCACAGAAAATGAGATAAGTTGTAAAAGTTTGCTTGCTGATTTTTGCTGAATATTTCTCTCTCTGTAAAAGCATTTTCCAGAAATAAGAAAGAGATTTTGAACTGGTTTTCCCCAAGAGTTGTAGGGGGTTTTTCCAGTGTCTCTTTGACCAAAAATCACTGTGTTTAAATGTGTTAAATGGTTGTTTGTATGTGTTGATATTTATTTCTGCATTTTCCAGCATTCTGTTATATTTCCAGAATTTGTGTTTTCAGCAAAATTTATTTTCTAGTTGTTGAATGTATGGATATGGGAAAGGGAATTTAACTATTTTGGAGAAATAAGGTGAAACTGAAAACCGGGGTGGGAAATGAGAAATTTTTACACTTTTTGTGTGTGTTGCACATTATGGAGATCAAAATATTGCTCCATTTGTAGTATACATGTTACTAGATCCTTTCCATCAAACTTCCTCATATTGATCTTTGGAATATGGTGTGTCTTCAACATAAAGTTAGTGTTTATGAAATAATGATTAACATTCCTTTTGTTCTCATCATGAGTTTCATCTAATACATTTTCGCCATTAGGAAGAATTTCTTGGAGCAACTTTGTCAAATCTTCCATGTCTTCTTTTAAGCCATTCTTAAAACCATCTAGCTTAGCTTCCATTTCATTTTTGGTTACGTTTTGCAGGAGTGAAATTTGTTTCACTTGATCTCGTAATTTTGATATATCATGTTGCATTTCTTCCTGTTTTTCATGTGTCATAGAAGAGATTTCTGGTTTCTTACTATGTGTGTCAATTTTTTTGTTTCAATACATTTTGAAACAAAATAATAATATCTATGCTTCACGATGTCCTTTGAATCACTTCAAGTTGACCTTTCAAACAAAAGCTATGAAAAATTTAAAAAATACACACCTTTTTCTTTCTTTTTAGGAGCTAGATATTACAGCTGTTGTATCTCTACAATTGCAACTATCCAAACTCTGAAATTTTGTCTTGTAGTATCCCTATGAATCTTATTTCCAACCCAATAGGTAATACCAATATTGGATTATTCAATAAAGAGTTATTCCCAATATCCCACGATGACCTGATTATACACTGATTCAGTAGAGAAAACTTGTAAGGAGTGCCACGTGTCAGTGTTTCAACCTTCAGCCCTGAAAATGATACCCAAAAAAATACATTCCATCCTCTTTATGTTACTTTTTACTAAATTAAAATCCAATGCTCAGAGAGAAATTTATGATGATTTTCCCTAGGTCACCTGTTTGAGATGGAATAGAGCCTGCAAAAACCCTAACTTCCTCAGAATATATCTTCGAAAATATAGTGAGAAACGATATAAATTTCGTACACAAAGCTCATCCCGATTTTGGCTCTAAGTGGTATCAATTTCATCTTTTGAAGCTTCATAGAAAATAAGTTCTATGATGACCTGTTTGAGCAACGAAACCCTAGAATCCAAATCTTTGATACCAATTGTTATGCAACTAACTCACAAATAGATAAATCAACGACTTAAAAATTATCCTCTTTGAGGGGGAACATCCTTTACATTACATAAATGAAAAGTTATTGGATTATACAAATGAAAATGCCTCTGTGTATATACGAGTCTAAGGGGTCACAATATAATTAGAGCCTACATAACAATAATAAAGTAAGGGCACAACAATAACAATAATGGGATTCTATGGGGCACAACAATAACAATATGGGGGCTACATGGGCACAAAAATAAAAATAAGGGGCCTACACTAACAATAACAATAAGGGAGCTACACTAGTATTATAGGGACCTAACATTTTTCCTTGGTCTTTGACCAAAATTCTCTGTGTCTCATTGTGCATGGCTTTATTCTATTATTCATTTCTATTATTGTTCTCTCTATAATTGCTTAACTATTTTGGGGCAAGTGCAATTGAATGTAATATTGTTTTGAGTAATTATAATAGAAGAGAACTTGAGAAAAATGAACGCTTCCCTGTTGAAATTATATTTTTCTTTAGATATGGAATATTCCTTACCTCCTTTAACGACTGTTAATTTCCATTACGTCGTTTTATAAGTACCTTACGTATTCCAATAATTTTATAGGGTTTATCATTTAGATGAACTTGTCCCCTTGAACATAGCCATTAAAATGTTTCCTATGGGGTGTGGCATGGAATGAAACCCTTGAATCTACCACTCAGACATCAATAATATTTTCTATTGAAAGAATCAAAGAATATTGCAACACATCACCTCTTACATTCACTTCTTGATTGTTCCCTTCTCTTGCTATCCATCTCCTTATTTTCCCTCCCAAGATTTATAGTCTTTCTTAAGGTGTCATTTCTTCCCATATTTCTTTGAACTACTACGATATCCTGGGCTCTTTCCTCTCTCTAGTTTTCTTCCCCTAGTCTATGTAGTCAAAGCATTACTTGATGTCTCACCTACACTTTTATGTCACATTTCCTCGCTAAGGATAGCACCACCAACATAATCAAACTTTATGTACTAGAAACAAAGATAAAATTAAAGATATCCCTAACTAAGCCATTCCAACTTTTTGGTAATGAGCATAGAAATAACAAAGGCCTAACTACAATATCAAAATTTACCCCTACACAAATTAATTGATTGGTAACCATGTTAAATTCATTCAAATGATCAACAACAATTGCACTATAACACCCTCCTCCCACATCTACCCAAGCGAACGACCAGCCAGGGTAAACATGCGATGAGAGGCCACTATGATATGATTCGACCTCCTAAGTTACGTTAAGGAAGTGGAACCAATGGAAACACACCATACATGCATTCA
Organism: Pinus tabuliformis; assembly: GCA_031772625.1. Lineage (NCBI taxonomy): Eukaryota > Viridiplantae > Streptophyta > Pinopsida > Pinales > Pinaceae > Pinus > Pinus tabuliformis. The sequence continues at coordinate 236,931,767 of CM062813.1, forward strand.
AAATCAACTTTAGGACCCTCAGGAACCAACCCAACCTTTCTGCCAAACAACCCTTGGGTCCCACTTAGCTTTTGGACAACTTGACCTCTGGACGCTCTCATGCTATGGACATGCCAATGTCCAGGGACCTCTGGACACTCTCATAGGCTTGCAAGCTAGCATCCAAGGACTCCTTTTGTTAGTGTTGTTCCAACGTCCTCGGGATTTGAGCCACTTTTTCAGGCCTAGAGCCCAGGTCACTGCCCAGAATTGAATCATATCTTCAGAACAATCAAATAACAAGGAAATGACAGTATAAATGTAGTCACTTGAATAAGAACTTGAATGGACCCCCACTAGCCATGACATGCATTTTGTCAAACATGTCATGAATATGTAATCTATAGGTGTAAATAACAAATCTAAGCATAAGGGTCTCATACATAGCTGAGAATCGCTAAGAAACATTGATGCCACAACACATTCACTTCCATTTCATTAATTAGGCCATAGATACATTGTTCATTCATATACAAGTAAAAACATGATGAGAGCCATAAATATCCACTGTCATAATACATATTCATAATGAGCATAATAAAAACATAAATACCAAGGAAACATCAACCATATAATCCACATATAAACTAGTATAATACTCATGAGATAAAAAGAAGAAATAACATCATATTATGATGCAAAATCCAACCCGATATGGGACTACCACATTCCACCCGACTGTAGACATGGCTGACCCAAATCTCTCTTCAGTCAGTCATCCTTGTTCCATATTCAAAGCATGAATGTGGGATCTCATAAACACATCAATCAAAACCATTTAGAGTTTCCAAAGGCCAAACCACCTCAACCCATCAAAATGAGATTCCACTTCATGTTGAGACATCACAAAAACATCATCAAATTGATCACTACCCAAGCCTTCTAGCACTCCAGAGCATTTGTTCCAACCCAAATTCCAGGACTAGTAACTCAACCCAGGGCTGTTGTTGGGCTCCAGAGCGTTTTTCCAACCAAGGCTCTAGGATTACTAACTCAACCCACAACTGCTGCCAGGCTCTAGAGAATTTGTCCAACCAAGGCTCTAGGACTAGTAACTCAACCCACAAAGGGCTCTAGAGAATTTGTCCAACCAAGGCTCCTGGACTAGCAACTCAACCCAAGCTGTTATAGGGCTTCTAGAGAATTTTTCCAACAAAGGATCTAGGACTAATAACTCAACCCAAGTCATTACAGGGCTTCCAGAGCATTTTTCCAACCAAGGTGCGAGGAACTAATAACTCAACCCAAGTTAAGGAAACATGAGAACCAACCAAAAAATAAAGCAAAGAAATAAACCCACAATCTCCATGGCTATCCAGGAGATGTCAAGGCTAGGAAAATCCACTATAAATCCAGACAATCCTCCATGCTAATGATAGATCATGACCAAGAAAGCACATGCATGTGCCATGCATGCCAAAAATAGTGAGGGAAACATACATGCAACTTAGTACTTGCAAGAAAAATTTGTTGTAGCTGCTAAGCCTGATGTCCTCTTGCGATTTCCTACTCTTCCTTTGCCTTCTTGCTCCAAAACTCAAATTATGCCACACACTCCAAGAGTACTCCAATAAAAATCTAAGTGTCCAAGAATGAGAGAGAGAGAGAGAGAATAATGAGAGAGCTCCAAAACTAAAATGACCAAGATTACACTGACCAAGCCTATCCACTGATCCCCATAAGCCTTTTTATTAATGAGGCCTCTATTTTCTTTATTTTACTCCTTGTTGTCGCATAGATTGTCACGACAATGCTCAGACCGGGGGCTGTCACCCTGATCCCCGATCTCTCCGTTTAAGCCTGTCTCCCGCGGCTAAGGGGGGTAGACCCTAAGGGATGATGAAGACCAACTGTGGACCAGTTGGGTTGGGAGACACGAAGAAACAAGCACTAGATTGATTTCGCTGAATTAATAGACCAGTGCCTTGTGGAGTAAATGTTTAATCGCTTAATTATCAGACGCTGCAACAATATAAACCACGTAGAGAAAGCATTTATCATCAAAGATTAAATTTTGCCAGATACAAGATAACCATAAAGGCTTAATAGCTCAGCAATTTAAAAGAGTAAATGGGTGAATGCTTTGGACAACCACCAAAATGCTATCCAGAGATCAAATTTATGCGGTTAATCTTCAAATGCAATTTTACGCACTATAAACATTAAATCCCACGTTAAAATTTTCAGCCTCAGCATAAAAGATGAAACCTAGGTAATTTCCGAGCCAACACTGCAATTGCAAAATTTATTTTTATTATTTATTATTTTAAATTTTTTTATGATTTTTCTTTTTTAAAGTAAATTTAAAACTAAAGTAAGACTAAATTAAAATCTAAACGAAAATAAAACTTGACAAATCCTAAACTAAATGTTAAACTGAAACAAAACTTAAAATTATTAAAATCTATTTTAATTTAAATTAAAATCTAAAACTATAAAATCAAAACCCTACCCTAAAAAAATAACAATTAAAACTAAATGCTTAAACTAACATTTAATTTCAAAAAAAATTTAAATCTAAATGCCATATAAAAATCCTAAAATCGAATATACAAAAATATATAAAAAAAAAAAATCTACACATGAGAACTATACGCTCGACTTACCAAAAATTTAATTCAACGAATAAAAAAAACGCAGTTACCTGGCCCGTCCACCAAAATCACGTGTTTTCTTTACCCACGCTGTCTCATTCAAAACCCTTCTTTCTGCGCGTGGGTATATACACGTTGAGAGCCGACGCTTGATGGAACTGAGACTTTCTTTTCAACTGGCCCGCAGGTATTCTTCCGCAGGTAATGGTGAGGGAGTGCGGGTTTCTAATAGGAACTGTGCAGATGGAGGCTGCACACAGCAACTTATGGCACAATTTGTGAAGGAATATCAAACGAAGTGAGGGAGATCAATGTGTTAACAGTTGTTTACCTGCGCACAAAACCACAAAAAATACATTGCCTGGCCAGCGTATACCAATAATGATCACGTTCTTACTGCAGCTCAGTGACGTTTGAAACGGATATGCAGAATGATGTCGACGAACAGCTGATACCCACAGCAGAACGATGTGATCCCTGCCCAGTCTCAGAGAGCCTCAATCGATTTTGCTTTTGGATGGGTGTGGGGAAAATTACAAGCGGCTGAGGCAAGTAGAGGTGAGACTGCGTTGAAGAGCAGTGAGCACAGGGTAATAATATGCGTGAACAGGCAAGTGGCTAATTTTGGAGCTAAAAAATGCTGAGCATTGTTTTGGCAAGGGATATGCGTTGGTTGATAGTGATTTGTCTGCAGGATGAACGAAAAGAATGAAGGTCTGGACGCATGGATCCAAGGAAGCTATGCCAATGTCTGAAACTCAATAACCTGACCTCAAAATCTCAATTTCTCCTGTTCCAGAAACCCTAAAAAAAATTCTCAAAACCCTATACCTGCAAATACAAGAAAACCAAAACCCTAATGAAGACTACGTATAAGGCAAAATTTGAAACCCAGATCAGCTAGTTAATTTACAAATTGTGGCCCCTGAAATGCCAGATTTAGCAATAACAACATGAATATTTTCAGAAAGTTTATTTTAATGTAAAACGCTTCAGAAAACCCTGCATGTATTCATAAAAATATATTTCGAATGATAAGCCCGGGATCAAGAACTGGCTGGGCTCTTTCAGAAAACACAACTCGGGAGTTGGCTGGTTCAGCCGAGAACTTCCCCTAACGCCTGGTAATCTGAAAAAGAAGGATTCCCTGCACAGCTTAAAATCAACCATCAACATAGAAGGAGAAAACAATAGTGAAACCCCAATCAAATGGAGATACCTACCAATATATTTCAGGATCTAAACTATCATTCAAACCTAAAAGATTAGACAAGATACCTGTGCCTAGATCAATCTTCATTAAGCTATCATTAATGGCTGAAAATAAAATTATACAGAACAAATGGAACAATCTTACAGCATTTTCAGAAGAGTAACACCAACAAGATTTTTAACCCCAAAGTCTTCTTTATTGCTAAAAAAAAATGAACTACAAGAGAGCTTCTTCAGCACAAGACTCACAGATCCAATCTTAATGATCTGAAATGACCCCTAGCACCCTATTTAAAGGAAATGATCCCAACAGCTAGTTCGAGTGATCCATGTCGAAATGATCTCGACCGTTGATGAGAATCAAGACATCTCTTAATCTCATCCGTCGATTTATTAAAAAAATGATATTTTACATGCATTCACTCAAAATATTATTATTTTATTATTTTAGGGTTTTTTCTTTATTTTATAATTTTATATTTTATTTTATATTTTATATTTATTATTATTATTTTTTAATTATTTTTTAATTTTTTAATTCATTTTAAAATGGATCCTCGAACTTAGCCTTTGGAAAAATCTCCTAGGACCTAGGACTTAGGACTCATGAGGGGATTTAAAATATTTTCCAACCCTCAAGACACTTTACATCATGACTTTTACAATTTACATCTTAAGGGGGAAAACCCCTTTATCATAGACCCTCATAAACCACCCAGTTCTGCGACACAACTATAATCTAGCAGATTAACACACTAGGATTCTCCTAAAATTCTAATGACAGAATCCATCTCGGCTTTGGGGTCAGGCTGAAGGAAAACTCTGCCGATCATGGATCGGTGAGACGAAAAACCTTCCGGGACGTAGATTACCATTAGAAAGTTAGGTCCACCTAGGCAATTTACATACACGACTCATATCTGCTAAGATTATTTACAATTCATACATGCAGACTGGGTTTACAATTAAATTGACAAAGCTGTTGATGACTGCTGAATGGCACGGACATGTCGATCAAGCGCTGCCCCTTTTTGCAAAGAGAAGGGGGAGTACTGCATGGGTAGTTGACCGGTAGTGGTCAACATCTGGCTCTACTTGGGGACACGTTGCTGCTCTGTAGGAATGTGAGAATCCAAAATCTGCATCCATACAACAAAAATAAGCACCGTCCATCCAAAAATCATCATATACATGAAGCACAGGAAAGATAAAAGCTCTTCATTTATTAACTATCTAGAAAAGTAAATCTAATCCTAAAATAGAAATAAAAATGCGGAAAAAACAAGGAGTAGGGTTAGAAATACAATACAAAGGATGCCCCATGGCATCAGATGTGTTCAATATAGTGTATACTGAGCATTTGCCTGCTTTCAGGCAAATCTGTCGGATGCTTGTCGGATGTGCCATGTCCAATTCTGCATATGGTAGGACTTTTCCCTATCCGAAAATCAAGCTGCTCGCGACTGTCTGATGCATCAAACCTTCCTCTCATTCTCTTTCTCTTGCGCTTTTTCTTTGTGGCAGGCTGTATTACTGATGATATGGAACTTTCTGTTTCAAAGCTATCAGATGAAGTATGTAAGATATGCGTGACATGTCTTTCTTTATCCTGCATCTGATGTTCATCATTTTTAAGTCTATCTGGATCACCTTCAATTAACCACCTTTCAATCGAACCAATGACCTCCTCGTAATAAGATGGAGCTTGTTGCAACAAATGAGAAGGCTCCTGATCTGTTGATGTCCCCTGGTTTCTCTTATCCTCTGACCATTGTTGAAACTTTTGAACCTGTATTTTAATGGCATCCATCTGACTAGAATGTTCATCCTTTATAACACTGATTTGCCTGGCATGGTGTTCTTCCATATCTTTTATTTCTTTATCGTTCTTTTCCTTTATGTTCATCAAGCAATACTGCATGGAGTTTATTTCTTCTTTATGATTTGCTTGCATGGTGGCCAACTGATTATTATGATCGAACGTCATGACAGTCATTTCTTCACCCATAGTTAATAACTTGTTTTGCATAGAATTAATTTCCCTATCATGATCACCTTTCATGGTCGTCATATTTTCCTCTAAGCCTGACATCTTGCTTTGCATAAAACTAATTTCTGTGTCATGATTAATCTTCATGGCTTCAATTTCCTTTGTTGATTTTGCATGATCTCCATCTCCCTATTTCGCTTTTCCAGGTGAGTGCATAAAGTTCTCACATCATTGGCGTAATTAGTTTGATTTATCTCCATATTTCTTACCAGTAGCAATAGATCTTGTATAATTTGCTTATGATCTTCCTTTTCATTGTCAACACTACTATGATTTGCAATGGTACAAGTGGATGGCACATTCCGATATGAAGAATTGTCTTGGACAGCTGGACCTTTTACAAGATTACTTTCATTTTGTTGCACAATTTTAGGGGCACAAGGCGAGCTATCTGGATCACCATATCTATCTTTAAAAGCATCGACAATGTCTTGCAAAGAAATGAAGGAATCTTCAGGACAACTATTAAACCAATTCAAAGCATCACCCTTTAAAGAATGGACAAATAGACGCATCTTGATATCTTCATGATTATATTGAGGAAGTCTACAAAATATGATCATTACACAAGTAAACCTATTTAAATGTTGTCTAACAGCGACCGAATCACCACCTGAGAACTTAAATAATTTAGAAATGGCCTCTTTCGGAAAATCATGGAGATTATCAGTAAAATGACATGGTTTAAATGAATAATCCATGATGAATAATAAGGGATCAAATGGATGATAGAAAGAGACTTCTGCTCAAGAAAATTAAGAGATGAAAGAAGTGGAGTCGCCACTTGAACAATGAATCTAATTCTAAGATCCAAAAAGCAACCAACAAGTAGAAATGAGGGAAGTTTCTTGTCTGGGAAAAATAAGATAATGGAGTCGCCACCCAAACAAGAAACAAATCGAAGAGAAGTTCCTGATATAACGAAAGATAAGATCCAAATGATGCCAAAAAATGTTGAATCTGCCAGCTCAAATGAGAGATGAGAAAGATGAAAGATGATGGAAAATGAGAAGATGAATGTCGAATAAACCAAGGACAGAAAAAACTCTTTCCCCGGCAACGGCGCCAAAAATGTTGGCATTGCCGGCTCAAACGAATGATAGAAAGATGAACGATGAATGATAAAAAGTCATTGAAACACCGAGAATAAAGTATCCCCAGCAACGGCGCCAAAAAGTGTTGGCGTTGCTGGGCCAGATGAAAAGATAAGAAATGAGAAGGATGATTGTCGTTGAAACGCCGAGAATAAAATGTCCTCGGCAACGGCGCCAAAAAATGTTGTCGCACAGATTGTCACGACAACGCTCAGACCGGGGGATGTCACCCTGATCCCCGATCTCTCTGTTTAAGCCTGTCTCCCACGGCTAAGAGGGGTAGACCCTAAGGGATGATGAAGACCAACTGTGGACCAGTTTGGTTGGGAGACACGAAGAAACAAGCACTAGATTGATTTCGCTGAATTAATAGACCAGTGCCTTGTGGAGTAAATGTTTAATCATTTAATTATCAGATGCTGCAACAATATAAACCACGTAGAGCAAGCATTTATCATCAAAGCTTAACTTTTGCCAGATACAAGATAACCATAAAGGCTCAATAGCTCAGCAATTTAAAAGAGTAAATGGGTGAATGCTTTGGACAACCACCAAAATGCTAGCCAGAGATCAAATTTATGCAGTTAATCTTCAAATGAAATTTTACGCACGATAAACATTAAATCCCACGTTAAAATTTTCAGCCTTAGCATAAAAGATGAAACCTAGGTAATTTCCGAGCCAAGACTGCAATTGCAAAATTTATTTTTATTATTTTTTATTTTAAAATTTTTTATGATTTTTTTTTTTTAAAAGTAAATTTAAAACTAAAGTAAGACTAAATTAAAATCTAAATGAAAATAAAACTTGACAAATCCTAAACTAAATGTTAAACTGAAACAAAACTTAAAATTATTAAAATCTATTTTAATTTAAATTAAAATCTAAAACTATAAAATCAAAACCCTACCCTAAAAAAATAACAATTAAAACTAAACGCTTAAACTAACATTTAATTTCAAAAAAAATTTAAATCTAAATGCCATATAAAAATCCTAAAATCGAATATACAAAAATATATATAAAAAAAAAAAATCTACACATGAGAACTATACGCTCGACTTACCAAAAATTTAATTCAACGAATAAAAAAAACGCAGTTACCTGGCCCGTCCACCAAAATCACGTGTTTTCTTTACCCACGCTGTCTCATTCAAAGCCCTTCTTTCTGCGCGTGGGTATATACACGTTGAGAGCCGACGCTTGACGGAACTGAGACTTTCTTTTCAACTGGCTCGCAGGTATTCTTCCGCAGGTAATGGTGAGGGAGTGCGGGTTTCTAATAGGAACTGTGCAGATGGAGGCTGCACACAGCAACTTATGGCACAATTTGTGAAGGAATATCAAATGACGTGAGGGAGATCAATGCATTAACAGTTGTTTACCTGCGCACAAAACCACAAAAAATACATTGCCTGGCCAGCGTATACTAACAATGATCACGTTCTTACTGCAGCTCAATGACGTTTGAAACGGATATGTAGAATGATGTCGATGAACAGCTGATACCCATAGCAGAACGATGTGATCCCTGCCCAGTCTCAGAGAGCCTCAATCAATTTTGCTTTGGATGGGTGTGGGGAAAATTACAAGCGGCTGAGGCAAGTAGAGGTGAGACTGCGTTGAAGAGCAGCGAGCACAGGGTAATAATATGCGTGAACAGGCAAGTGGCTAATTTTGGAGCTAAAAAATGCTGAGCGTTGTTTCAGCAAGGGATATGCGTTGGTTGATAGTGATTTGTCTACAGGATGAACGAAAAGAATGAAGGTCTGGACGCATGGATCCAAGGAAGCTATGCCAATGTCTGAAACTCAATAACTTGACCTCAAAATCTCAATTTCTCCTGTTCCAGAAACCCTAAAAAAAATTCTCAAAACCCTATACCTGCAAATACAAGAAAACCAAAACCCTAATGAAGACTGCGTATAAGGCAAAATTTGAAACCTAGATCAGCTAGTTAATTTACAAATTGTGGCCCCTGAAATGCCAGATTTAGTAATAACAGCAGTAATATTTTCAGAAAATTTATTTTAATGTAAAATGCTTCAGAAAACCCTGCATGTATTCATAAGAATATATTTCGAATGATAAGCCCGGGATCAAGAACTGGCTGGGTTCTTTCAGAAAACACAACTCGGGAGTTGGCTGGTTCAGCTGGGAACTTCCCCTAACGCCTGGTAATCTGAAAAAGAAGGATTCCCTGCACAGCTTAAAATCAACCATCAACATAGAAGGAGAAAACAATAGCGAAACCCCGATCAAATGGAGATACCTGCCAATATATTTCAGGATCTAAACTATCATTCAAACCTCAAAGATCAGACAAGATACCTGTGCCTAGATCAATCTTCATTAAGCTATCATTAATGGCTGAAAATAAAATTATGCAGAACAAATGGAACAATCTTACAGCATTTTCAGAAGAGTAACACCAGCAAGATTTTTAACCCCAAAGTCTTCTTTATTGCTAAAAAAAAATGAACTACAAGAGAGCTTCTTCAGCACAAGACTCACAGATCCAATCTTAATGATCTGAAATGACCCCTAGCACCCTATTTAAAGGAAATGATCCCAACAGCTAGTTCGAGTGATCCATGTCGAAATGATCTCGACCGCTGATGAGAATCAAGACATCTCTTAATCTCATCTGTCGATTTATTAAAAAAATGATATTTTACATGCATTCACTCAAAATATTATTATTTTATTATTTTAGGGTTTTTGCTTTATTTTATAATTTTTATATTTTATAATTTTTAATTTTTAATTTTTAATTTAATTTATTATTATTATTTTTTAATTATTTTAAAATTTTTTAATTCATTTTAAAATGGATCCTCGAACTTAGCCTTTGGAAAAATCTCCTAGGACCTAGGACTTAGGACTCATGAGGGGATTTAAAACATTTTCCAACCCTCAAGACACTTTACATCATGACTTTTACAATTTACATCTTAAGGGGGAAAACCCCTTTATCATAGACCGTCATAAACCACCTAGTTCTGCGACACAACTATAATCTAGCAGATTAACACACTAGGATTCTCCTAAAATTCTAATGACAAAATCCATCTCGGCTTTGGGGTCAGGCTGAAGGAAAACTCTGCCGATCATGGATCGGTGAGACGAAAAACCTTCCGGGACGTAGATTACCATTAGAAAGTTAGGTCCACCTAGGCAATTTACATACACGACTCGTATCTGCTAAGATTATTTACAATTCATACATGCAGACTGGGTTTACAATTAAATTGACAAACCTGCTGATGACTGCTGAATGGCACGGACATGTCGATCAAGCGCTGCCCCTTTTTGCAAAGAGAAGGGGGAGTACTGCATGGGTAGTTGACCGGTAGTGGTCAACACTCTTCACATGCAACTTGTGACTTTTCACCTTCATTTTCTCCTAATTTCCATTATTTTCATAAATAATATGCCAATTAAAGCCTCATGCCTTTCCAAAGCCTTTCCCATTGCCTTTAATAATTTCCTTAGCCATAATAAACCGAAGTGACACTCCACTAGGATGTTTTTCCCACCATTCAACTTGGAATACATGTCCCATGATCGTGGCCTTATATATTTTTACATGGATTTTTAACCACGGCTATTACAGGACCCTCCGGCTTGGGGGAACACCATCCTCAGTGTTAAATGACACTTATAACCATATAACCACTAAAAACAAAACATACTACCCATGGAGCTTTATAATGTATCTCGTTGCAGTATTTACAATAACCATCTGCTAAAACATGACAAACATATCGTTTACTGGATCTTTATAACACAACTCATTATGATATTTGCAATAATACACACATATGCACATTTGCTTCAATCAACGAATAATGATATTGTCTATGGAGCTTTATAAATCCAACTCGATACAATATTTATAATAATACACTCATATACACATATGCACATTTTCTCAACTAGAAAGTAAAAGGATACGATGTCTACATCTGCAACAAGGGAATCCAGAGGCTCACACCTCCACCCTCAAAGTAATACTAGGATTCACCTCCTTCCCATGAAATCCAGAATCCACTGCAAAGTCAAAGTTACATCCAACGTACGATGCTACAATCTTGCGCCACTTGTCCTCTCAGGAAACAATTACTGACACATTGTTCCAAGGTGCACTTTGAACATGCATCTGATTGCATCTGGAAATGCTAATGACCAAAAATAATTCATCCACGGTCTTCCCTTCACTTCTACATAGTCCCTCGGGAAATCTGGTCACCCCCTTCCATGCAGTCACTCACCTTCCAAGTTTTGCTGGCACCCCCATCTTGGGCAGTCCATCCCTTGGAAAGGCTTCCTTACATCAAAAGATACAAAAACCAAGGAATAACCCCACCTTAAAACCATCATACCGGTCATAGCATGCTCATGGAAATAAATGGACACTATTGGGTACTAGTGTCCCACAATGGCTCTGCTCCTGAATGCTTTACCATCATACATCTGCATGTTCCAATTCCTTTTTCTGTTGTTGCTAATTCTTGTAGTCGATTTCAACTACCTAGCCGAGCATGTTCATGCATACCTATACTAAGAACATAATCTCCATTAAACTCAAAATGAATTGAATTAACTTCACATCATACCTCATTGGTAGCTCATCAATAAGGTACACTTGCAATCTTGTTTACTTCCTATCAAAACAAGTCAAACTAACATCTTTGACTAAATCATCATGTATAAACATGTCATGTCAGTTAGCTCAAAACAAAACCACCATAGATCAAAATCATAAATCACATGTAACCATCATAAACCAGAATCATAGATCACATGTAACCATCATATACCAAAATCATAAATCATATGCATAATGAAACTGAAATAAAATACTGATACTTCTCCTTTAATCAATCCTTAGCTTCTACCTTTGTCCTTATTCTGTACACACATCGGATCGGTTTCCACACCCGAAAAACACCTAGTGCCTTCTCCTCAACCATGTGCACATACACATAGTGTGCATCACACACATAAAACCACACCTGAGACACAACACCATGCAATACATGCGCCTGCACTTGATATCCAACACAACACATACATCTATACCCGATGTACAATGCCACACAATAGATGTATCTACACCTGGAGTGCAACACAACACAATGCATCTATACCCGATGTACAAGGCCAAACAATACATGCACCTACACCTGGCGTACAACACAACACAATTCATGCACTACACAAAGTACAACACAATGAGTATGCATGTCACGGTACCACAACTACACAATGTACATACATAGTACCACATGTACACAATACAACATGTGCAGTGTGCACATAGTATCATATGTACACCAGTACCATAATTACAACACGTAAACAATACCACTTGTACATTGCACCACCTACATAACGTGTACACAACATCACATGTAGACGACACCACCTGCACAATGTGTACACAATGCCACATGTACACTGCACCACCTGTACAACGTGTACAAGATAGTACATGCACAACATACACAAGAAACCACATGTACACATCATCACATGCACAACATGTACACAACACCACATGCACACGACACCAAATGTACAACATGTACGCCACACCACATGCTCACAACACCACTTGTACAATCATCCAAACAAAACCATATGTACATAGAACCAAAACTACAACATGCACACAACACCACATGTACATAGCACCACATGTACAACATGCACACAACACCACATGTACATAGCATTGCATATCCAGCATGTACATAGCATCATCTGTACACAACACCGCATATCCAACTAGGGTGGATTTCTAGGGTAGGAGATGGCCAGGTCAGTGGAGTAGGTTTATGTCATCAGGGGTCCTGATGGAGTTTTGAGGAGTTTTTATGGGATTTGATGACATTCTCTTGGCATATTCCATCATTCACATAGTATACCTTTCATTCTGTTGCATTCCAACAAATTTCAGAAATTAGCATTATTATTGGGCATAACTTAATTATTTATGCTTGAGGTGGCATTTCGGGGAGATTAATTGATGGAACACCTCAGTGTAATAGCTCGTTGGAACTAGAACGAGAAGATATATAGGATGGGATGCTGAGAAGAGACTTCCAGTGGCTGAAGAGAGTATGGTGGGCGATTTTCCATTTTCCTTAGTTAAAAATGACTTTAATTAGTCATTTAATTAAGGAAAAATAATTAATTGGAGAAAAAGGGCCAAAAGTGACTTAAGTGAAATAAAATAAAATTAAAGGTCACTTAAGATAAAGTCAATGGAGGAGCTTCTAGAATAATAATAAAATAATAAAATAAGATGCTTCTAGAGGCTTGGAGATCTATCCATCAGATCTATAAAAGGGGAGGAGGAGATCATTTGGAGACATCTTGGTTTTGATATTGTTTCTTGTATGAGAGGTTGAGAACCCAATTCTCTACTCTAGCAGTAGCCCCAGGACAAAAACCTCGCATGATTCAGTGAGAGTGGGCGAGCACCCATCTCTTCCCTTGGTGAATCCATTCAAGGTTCAAAGGTTGCAACGTATTGGTTTTTTAGTTTGTTTTGGAGGCCAATTGCGGCATTATTGTAGATTTGTTTGAGGCCATATATCTCAGCTATATGGGTTGTATTTGCATGTAAACCCCAGTTCTTCTAATATAATAAAGCTAAGGATTTCCTATTCATTGTGTTATGAGATTGCAGTGCTTTATTTTCTTATTTTTACATGGCAATCTTCTGTTAAATGTATGAAAATTTTTATGTGAAGAGCTTGTTCCAAAATTTTCTCATTTGGGACATTACAGTGGTATCAGAGCCTTGGTCTTGGCTCAGCCTAAGGGTTTTATGTAGATCAAGTTATATTGTTGGAGTCAAATTATGAGAAGGCCAAATCTGCGCTCAAAAGGTCAATTTTATTTGTCAGAAACTCTATCTAGGGCCAAAATATTGTTGTTGATTTCTTGATGCAGGTCGAAATTGTAGAAGGCTAATATTATATCTCCTTATTTTAAAGAGTGCTGAATGATAAATTCTTAAGGCTGTGAGAATATTTTTTAATAATAGAGTTGACTTATATTTTCTTAAGTCCAAGGGAAATATTTCAAGTCTACAGATTATCAAGGCCATCACTAACTTCTCCGTAGGGTCCGAGAGAAATTGCCAGCTACGGAAGCCACATTGAGGAGCCTTTATTTCCAATGATCAATATTACTTAGCTCCAGATCCAATTTGATAGTTTTGCGGGGATTTGAATCACCTCAAATAGGATGTGATTTATTCTAGCATTGGAGGGCCAAGTCATTTTTGCATAGTCAGTGAGTCTGTGAAGTTGAATTTCTGAGACCACATTTTTTTTCTTGATGTCTGCTTGGGGAGCCAACATTTTCTTTGAAAGGGACGATTATTTTGCCAAGTACCTGGTGCGATTGGTGATCTTGGAGCACATGGAAATATAGGGCTTTAGCTTCCATGCGAGTCTAAAGCATTATACAAAAATTTCCCCATCAGTTTGAGCATGAATTCGCTGCCCATTTAAGCACCAATATCATTGGATCCAGTGGGAAATTAAAATGTTGGGTAAACATTTAGTGGCACTTGAAAAGCATATGGCTCGATTTCCATTTGTCATTTGTTCATGAATCAGGGTTCACTCCTGCAGTGGTTATCGAGGGTTGAGATTGTTGGATTCACGTGGAATTTTTGTGGTAAGAATCATCGAGATCACTAGATTTTGTGGACATACTCCGTGTAAAACGTATATAAATCAAGTCAATTGAATTCCATTTGCGGGAGGCGAAGGAGAAAATTCTATAGATGAGGTTGCAGGGGCTCCACGCACGTCAACGACAGTAGAATGTGTAACCACATAAGAATATATAGTGACAAGCTTCATGTCCAGCAAATTCGCATTGGTGACTGTGTGAGTTTGGATGATGCCTTTGTTGGTATCTGAGAAAATTTTGTCTCCTCTCACTAGATCGAGCTCGTCTGAGCTCGACATACCTGGGAGTGGTTTTGTTGAAGTACCTATGTTGGAAACCAGGTTATTTATGCGTTATGGTCAATGTGTCAAAAAAAACATCGTTTTGTCTTGACTGTTGACTGATATGATCACAATCGAAGTCAAGGTGTGGTCCAAAAACAACGGGAAACCTATAGACGGGGAAGAGCTCGTGTGACTAGACCTATCTGATTACACCATAAAGACCATGATTGTACATGTAGCATTTAAATTGGTGACCTGATGAAGAGCCGACTTTAGTAGCACATTCGTCAGTCACGATCTATTGTTAAAACCACCAATACCATTTGCTAGCAAGATTGATGATTAAATTAAGGTAGAGTGAGTAATTCGTTGGTGTCGTGGCTTGATTGTTGCATGCAAAACATCAGAAAACAACAACGGCCGAGTAAATTCATAGGCTATGGGGTGTGTCTCCGCTGGCTTACATTTGACCTCTTTTATATTAGTAGATTCAAAAGAGGGTTGGATCCCATATTTAGGAGGAATTTGAGTTCCTGTATTCAAAGGAAAAAAATTTGCAAGGTTGAGCTATCAGTTTTATGGCTTTTCTGAGCTAGACGATTTTATTGGTCCCATTGAGCTGAGTAAACTCCATATTCTGGGTCAAACCCATACACCAAGAAATTCTTGAATCTTCTATTTGTGAGGAAGCTAATATACATGTCAAAGGTCGCAGAGGTAGAGCTATATATAAAAGACCGATCTCTTTGGGGGGAGACGAAGGCAAATTACTTGTTGAGGCTGAGTCACCACAGTTCTATGAGCATTCCTGTAGCAATGTATTTTTCTTGAATCTATACCAGAGTGTTATTGCAGAGGATCAAAGTATTACATGCTGACATCGAAGTCTGTGCACTGAAATCACACCAGGTTCCTCTATTCTCATTGTTTTCTTGGAGACAACTGAATTTACTCATGCATTGTATTATTGTTATGGCATTGTGTTAAGACAATGTTGAGAGGGGTGGGTGTCAAAACTATTTTGGTCACTGCGGTAGGAGTCCATAAAGTATTTTGAGTTGAGAGTGTCTATCATGTTTTCAGTATGTTGTCAAACACTGTTGTTGTAATGGTCAATGAATGTCTGGAGGGGTGAGAAGAATTGGTTGCTAGTGTATATCTATTTTTTTTACATGCTGATGTAGTAGCCTTCTATTATCATGTTATTGTTGACTGATTGTAGTTGAACCACTACTATATGTTACTAAACAATGGAGTTTTTAAGGCACATAATAAACCAACATAATAGTACAACAATTGATTCCTTAAACAACAATGTTTCTATGGACCAAAAACCCAAGCAAAACATCAAACCTTTTTCAAGAGGGATTTATGCCTTCCTTTAGAAAGAACAACCAAATTATTTTCAGAAGAAGCTGGAGATTGGGCACAAGATTTATGCTCTTGGGACATATTTGAAGCATATGAGGGTCACATGGAAAATTATTTTCAAACTTGATGAACTAGATGTCCTCCTTTCCAAAGTCAGTCAGTTAGAGGGGAAGAAGTTGATGTGGGCTTTGAAACCATCCATGATAGCTTTAATACGTCCCAAGTTATTGTAGGAGCATTTTGAAGGGGTTATACTTCCAGTTGCATCTTGTCTCAATAAAATCATGATACTAACTGCCCCTATAGCTCCTTACAATGATGATGTTATGAGGAGATTTTTCAAGATGATAGTAGAGACTATTAAGGACTTGGACAATAGTGCAGGTTCTACCTTTGGAAATAAGCTTGATATTCTAGGAGGCATGGTCATGACTAGGACTTATGAGATCCTGTTTGATTAGGAAACATCATCCTGAGATAGCCATAATGCATATGCAGTCCATCTTGTCCTCATGTATGAGAGGTCGTGATGTCATGTGCTAGGAGTTGTAGTCTCGATTGTTTTCTATTTGGAGGGGAGAGAAGTTGGTATTACTTGCTTCTTATGAGCTAGCCGAGAGGTTGGTTGAGCAAAACATTGGGCTATTCAGGAGGTAGTTGACTAGGGAGGACCAACTCAAGATTGGTGTATCATGCAACAAGAATGAGCTGAGGAGGAAGGGTCTTTGCTTCATCTATAAATAACCCTGGGGACCTGAACACTCATGCTTGAGTGACACTGAGGAGATGAAAATGATAGAGCAAGGATATATTCTTTATGTCTATCAGGATGAGAACTCTTCATTGGATGATTCCATGGGTTCATACGATGATACCTTAGAGGAGAACGAGCAGTCATATGGAGTTGATGATAGTAGCCCAAACATGCATCCATGTCTGGTAGAGGAGCACAAGGAGCAACTAATTTTTCCCATGTGGGAAAGAGATCAAGGAGTAGATGAGTGGATGATGATTCAACATAGAGAGCACATAGAGGAGCATGAGTCATGGTGATTCATTGACATCAGGCTAGATTCATATGATGAGCAATCCATGGTTCCTAGGAGAGACATTTAGGATAGTGTGTCACCAGTGATAAGTCAGCATGAGTAGCATATGATGGAGTGTGAGTCAGCTGAGGAGGATGAGGCGCATAGTATGCATGATGGGCCTTTTTGGGAGATCTAGTTGGAGGTTCACATTGAACCCGTGAAGGTGGAGGATGAGTAGCCACCCTTGGGGTTAGTCATTGATGAGGAGCAAAGAGATGTACAAACAACTGACAAGGTGACAATATTCATTGACACTTGTCCTTAGGAGATGCTGGAGTATGATAGGATAATTTGGTAGGAGATAGGTATATTGGAGGAGTGTGGAGTTTCTTACCAGGCAAGGGAGATGGCAGTGCATTCATCTTTGGGACTACCTATTTATGAGGTGAAAATAGATGTAGTGGTAGCTAGACGAGTTGCAACATTTTCAGGCAGCATCCCTCCCCAGGAGTACATAGACGGGGCTTGCAGCATGGATTTCCCACTTTTTCCCACTAGAGGGAGAGAGGAAGGATTCCTTGGACATTTTTGGATTATCTAGGTAGAGCATCAGGAGCTAAGCATGGACCAACTTTAGCATAGTAGACATATCCCTTGCATAGGTGTCCATGCCTTGGATTGGCAATATATCATGAGTTGGTATCCTTTTGATGGAGTATAATTTTTAGTCAGGAGCATTATATTGTAGGAGCCCTCAGAGGTGAGTATATCACATGATTCAGTTGGAAATAGGATGTATGCTAGCCACTGATCAATATTTCAGCACGTCATCAACATGATGAGATGGACCTTGGTCTATGCCAAGGGTTGGATTGGAGAGAGGTGATGAGTTGGTACGCGGTGGATGGAGCAAAATTCACATCCGAAGTTATAGCACAACAGGATCCATGGAGCATCGATGCTCCTTCTTGGTGGCATTGGGATCTAGGAGGATTTGTTGATGACAAGTTCCGTTAGAGATTGGTCTAGGATCTGAGCATCGAGGAGTCCATTCATGGTGGGTTGACACAGGAGCAGAGCATCACCTAGTGGTTCTTATGGGATCCTGGCATTGGGTCTTAGTTGCATCGGGCCACAAGATTGGTCCAAATATTTGATTTGCTTGAGGGCAAGCAATCTTGGGGCGGGAGGACTGTCATGTCCCCATTTTTATTCTTCTTCATAGTACATCTAGGTTGGATTTTTAGGGTAGGAGATGACTGGGTAAGTGGAGTAGGTTTATGTCATTAGGGGTCCTGATGGAATTTTGAGGAGTTTTATGGGATTTGAAGGCATTCGCTTGGCATATTCCATCATCTGCACAGTTTTCATTTCGTTCCGTCACATTCTGACAACTTTTAGAAGTCAACATTATTATTAGGCATAACTTAATTATTTGTGCTCAAGGTGGCATTCCGAGGAGATTAATTGATGGAACACCTCAGTGCAATAGCTCTTTGGAACTAGAATGAGAAGATCTATAGGATGGGATGCTGAGAAGAGACTTCCAGTGGCCGAAGAGAGTATGGTGGGAGATTTTCCATTTCCCTTAGTTAAAAATGACTTTAATTAGTCATTTAATTAAGGAAAAATAATTAATTTGAGAAAAAGGGCCAAAAGTGATTTAAGTGAAATAAAATAAAATTAAAGGTCACTTAAGATAAATTCAATGGAGGAGCTTATAGAATAATAATAAAATAACAAAATAAGATGCTTCTAGAGGCTTGGAGATCTATCCATTAGATCTATAAAAGGGGAGGAGGAGATCATTTGGAGACATCTTGGTTTTGATATTGTTTCTTGTATGAGAGGTTGAGAACCCAGTTCTCTACTCAAGTAGTAGCCCCAGGACAGAAACCCTTGGGTGATTCAGTGAGAGTGGGCGAGCACCCATCTCTTCCCTTGGTGAATCCATTTAGGGTTCACAGGTTTTAGCGTATTGGTTTTTCAGTTTTTTTTGGAGGCCGATTGTGACATTATTGTAGATATGTCTGAGGCCATTGATCTCAGCTATATGGGTTGTATTTTCATGTAAACCCCAGTTCTTCTAATACAATAAAGCTAAGGATTTCCTATTCATTGTGTTATGAGATTGCATTGCTTTATTTTCTTATTTTTATATGGCAATCTTCTGTTAAATGTATGGCAAATTTTATGTGAAGAGCTTGTTCCAAAATTTTCTCATTTGGGACATTACACACTCAAGTACATATCAACTATCTCAACACATATGTGTTAGTACAATCATCTTAAAACAATATTGTTCATTCAGGCAATCTTACAGACACATACTCATATCATGCAAGGAATCAAACATTCAGACAACAGATAGGTGACATAATAGACACCAACACTCAAACACCAATTAAACAACATAATTAAACATTCAAGCACAAGGTAGATGACATAAGAAAGCTCATACCTTGATGTATCTCAGGGGAGGCTATATTTTCTACACAATCAATCTTGTTTAGCATGATATAACTTTACAACGCATCAGCTCAAACACAAATAATATCATGATATCCATAATAGTCACTAACTAAAATGCTCACATCATAAAATTATAAACATTTTTTGTTCATGCATAACAATCACATATGCAAAGTCAATATTGATAAGTACAACACCATATCACAAACATGTTAGCTCATACTTGAATATTGTAACCATAATGATATGCATAGGCCAATCTAGGTTAACACAATACATATAACATCAAGATCTTAAATGAAATAACTCTAATCATTAGGTTACTAGCATATAACAACAAGAAGTTAGATATCATGCTCATCAACGACATATAACCTAATCGTCAAGCGAATTGTCATATAACAACAACAAGTTGACCTATGACATACTCATCAACAACATATAATCTAATCATCAAGTTATCTAACCTAAAACAACAATAGCAATGCTTACAACCACAAGTTACTATCATTCATGACTATTCAACACATGTGCATATGACTACACTAATCAACTAGCATCTATCATGTATGTAACCATAACATCAATGAAAGGCATACACATAACCATAATGCATATAATGATCCTTAACCTACATACCTACAATCCCACCATAAAAACCTGTATGAAAACATGCTCTTGCCTCGATGTCCAATGCTGCAACTTCACTTTAATGATATGCATCTCCTGCTCTATCTCAACCAACACATTAGCATCATAACATACCAATATCATCATGATGACCTAATTGCATACAACTACCTCACAATGCATGTCCAACCTACCATAAATGCATAAGAATAACCATGAAAGTTCATGCATAACAACATATAGACACCAACATGCATAACAAATGCATATACAACCATAAACTCATGACGACACATCCCACAAAAACACCATCAACCTTCACATGACAACATCACTACAACCATGATCAACACCACGCAAATGCAACAAGCACATGGACTACAAGCATAAGAAATACATATGAAACTGACATGAATGCATGACCAATACATCGCCCATCTAGTTCGAGGGGTGAACCATGCTTTGATACCAATCTGTAGCACCTTCCTCCCACATCTACCTAAGCGAATGTCTAGTCAGTATAAACATGCGACGAGAGGCCACTATGATATGATTCAACCTCCTAAGTTATGTTAAGGAAGTGGAATTGACCAAAACACACCATACCAACATTCAACATCACCATTAGGACCCTCAAGAACCAACCCAACCTTTCTGCCAACCAACCCCTAGGTCCCATTGAGCTTTTGAACAACTTGACCTCTGGGCGCTCTCATGCTATGGACATACCAATGTCTAGGGACCTTTGGACGCTCTCACAGGCATGCAAACTAGCATCTAGGGACTCTTTTTGTTAGTGTTGTGCCAGCTTCCCCGAGATTTGATCCACTTTTTCAGGCCCAGAGCCCAGGTCACTACCCAGAATTGAATCATATCTTAAGTACAGTAAAATAAAAATGAATTGATAGTATAAATGAAATACTTGAATAAGACCTTTACTGGACCCCCACTAGCCATGACAGGCATTTCGTCAAACATATCACGAATTTGTAATCTACATGTGTAAATAAAATATCTGAGCATAACGGTCTCATACTTAGCTAAGAATTGCTAAGAAACATTGATGCCTCAACACATTTGCTACCATTTCATCCATTAGGCCATAGATACATTGTTCATTGATATACAAGTAAAAACATGATGGGATCCATACATAGCCACTATCATAATACATATTCATAACCATCATAATAAAAATAAAAATACAAGGCAAACATCAGCCATATAATCAACATATAAACTAGTATAATAGTCATGAGATAACAAGGAGAATTAACCTCATATTAATGACGCACAAGACAACTCGGTATGGGACTACCACGTTCCACCTGACCATATACATGGCTAACCCAAATCTCTCTTCAACTAGTCACCTCCGTTCCATCTTCCAAGCATGAATGTGGGATCTCATAAACACATAAATCAAAACCATCCAGGGCTTCCAAAGGCCAAACCGCCTCAACCCATCAAAAAGTGATTCCACCTCACTGTCAAACATCACAAAACCATCATCAAATTAGTCTCTACCCAAGGTTTCTAGGGCTCCATAGTGTTTGTTCCAACCCAGCTTCGAGGAATAGTAACTCAACCCATGGTTGCTGCTGGGCTCCAGAGCGTTTGTCCAACCAAGGCTCCAGGACTAGTAACTCAACCCACAACTGCTTCCAGGCTCTAGAGAATTTGTCCAACCAAGGATCCAAGGCTAATGCAACCCTCCAAGGGCTCCATAATATTTGTCCAACCAAGGCTCCAAGAGTAGTAAGTCAACCCAAACTGTTACAAGGTTTCCAGAGCATTTGTCCAACCAAGGATCTAGTACTAATAACTCAACCCAAGCCATTAGAAGGCTTCCAAAACATTTGTCCAACCAAGGCGCCAAGAACTAGTAACTCAACCCAAGCTAAGGAAACATGAGAACCAACCAGAAAAAAAAAGAAAAGAAATAAACACACAATCTCCATGGTTATCCAGGAAATTGCAAGGCTAGGAAAATCCACTATCAGTCTAGGCAATCCTCCATGCCAATGACAGATCATGACCAAGAAACAACATGCATGTGCCATGCATGCAAAAACTAGTGAAGAAAACATACATGCAACTTGGTACCTACAAGAAAAACCTGTTGTAGTTGCTGATCCCGATGTCCTCTTTCAATTTCCTACTCTTCCTTTGCCTTCTGGCTCCAAAACTCCAAGTATGCCACACTCTCCAAGAGAGCTCCAAGAAAAATCTAAGTATCCAAGAATGTGTGTGTGTGTGTGTGTGAGAGAGAGAGAGAGAGAGAGATAGAGAGAGAGAGAGAGCTCCAAAACTAAACTAACCAAGCTTACACTGACCAAGTCTACCCACTGATCCTCATAATCCTTTTTATTAGTGAGGCCTCTATTTTCTTCAGCTTTCATTATTTTCCTTCATTTTCCTCCTCCCCTGCAACACATTTCATCTTCCTTTTCTCCAAATTTCCATTATTTTCATAAATAAAATGCCAATTAATGCCTCATGCCTTTCCAAATCCTTTTTAATTTCCTTTTCCAATTACCTTAGCCATAATAAACCTAAGTGGCAGCCCACTAGGATGTTTTTCCCACCATTCATCTTGAAATATGTGTCCCATGACCGTGGCCTTATATATATTTTACATGGATTTTTAACCAGGGCTATTACATCTGCCTCTTGACATATTCATATTACATAAGTGCTTGATAAGAAATACATTGTTTGAGTCCGAGGGTTTTTCATATAGCTTGGCCAATTCATTCATTAGATCTTTCGTTGTCATTTCCTTTGAAACGTTGAAGGCCATTGACGCTGCCATGAATAACTTTATAGTTCCTAGTGCCTTTCTATCAATAATATCCTATTATTTTTCCATCATACTTATTTGATTCTTTGCTTTTCCACTCAATGGTAGGTAAAGATATTTCTCCTACAAATAATATTTCATTTTCATCTTCCATAGCTGGTAATTTTGGCTATTGAATTTCTCAACCCTAAACCTACCATCTTCTACCATTGCTCCCACTCAGACCAAGAACCCTTCTTTCCTACAAGTTTATCAGCCAAATATACCTTTGACTCTCATACCAATTGTTAGAAATTAAATAATAGAGCAATAAAACGAAAATACTGGAAACAAAAAAAGGCATAAAACAAGAGAGACACAGTTATAAACAGTTCAACTAATCTGGGCTACATACATGGAGAAACAACTAGTCCTTCATTTTATATTATCTATAAAACTAAAAGGATACAACCTACAACACATCAGTTGTAACTTCTTCTTTACTCTCACATAGTACCCTCTTTTTTTCACACCAAATAATAAATAGCTGAAATACAATTCCCTCATATAAATTGAGGGTTTCCTTCTAATAAAAAAAACCTTAAATTAACATAACTTTTACCGTCATATATTTTTCTTAATGAATGTTCTAGATTGACTACGAAATTACAATATTTTACAAGGAAAAAACCTCTAAATTTTTTCTTTTAGGGGCGTTACCCCTGAATCGGGTGTGTCGCCTCCCTTGGCCCCCCTGCAACACTAGTGGGGGTGAAAGCCCCCCACACCCCTCCATCAGGTGTTAGCATCCAAATGAGGCTGAGACAATTAATGAGCACCAGTATTGTAGCAAGAATGCTGCAACTCTTGGATCTACCAGCTTTACTTTATCAACCCGGGGTTCATACAAACTTGGAGGTGATAATGTTGTATATAAAAGTAAAAGTGATGGTTCTGCCTTTTGTCACTGTTCAGTTGGCGAGAGACCACTAGGGTTTTCAAGCCTGACTTCTATGAATTCATAAGAAGCTTGATTGTTGATGAAAGAAAGAGAAATCTACTTTAGGAGAAAGCTTGTCTACTGCAAATAAGGAAACTGACTGAAATATTATGCTAAAAACACACCATTCTCTAACTAACTGCTGAGAAACTATGCTTTACAAGAATGCCAAGCCAACATGTATGAAATTATACTATCGAAAGCATGGAAATTCAAGACATCAAAAATCACTACTGTGCATGTAAAGGACTGAAATAAATTTGTTTTGTTCTTTTTATCTTTTTTCTAGAAAATCAAGTGTAAACCCTAATCTCTTTTGGTGATGTGGCTGGTGGCTTAGTGATGCTGGTGGATGGTTGGGAGGTTCAAGAGATGGTTTGAAGGTTTGGGAGACACTTGGGTGACATAGTGTGGCTTCCTATAAGTTTTCCCTCAATTCGGCCTCAAAACAGGCCACTACAAGAAAAAGTACATGATGTACTAGAAACCTACAGGTTTCCTTGTATTTCTACAGGATATAGCCGAGAGCAAAACGATGGTTGTTGGAGGTGATGGAAGGCTTACAGAAGGTGGTGGATGGGTGGAATAGAGTGAGAAAATGCCTAGGATCACTCATAACTCAAAACCAAGGTTAGGAGATGGTTGGATTCGCTCAACATGCTTGGAGGAATTTCTATGTAAAATTATGAGATTAATGAAGATCTTGGTGAAAGAAAGGAATGATTATGAATGGATGAAGTTGGAAGGTGGTTGCCTGTTATGAGATTACTTTAGATTTAAAAAGCACCTACTCTACATCAAACATTTATAATTTCCAAAAAGTCATGTAAACAAGAAGAATTCTAACAAGCTAGAAAAGCAAAATTTAATGAACTAGTTGTCTACTTCATGCATGAGGAAAATTGCTAAATAAAATGGAATCATGGATGAGATATACCGTAATTAAATCCTACAATTGAAAAAATGATTAAATTCTTATTCAAGTACAGTAAACTCTAAACCTTATGAGAAAATGGAAATTTGTCTTTTTGGGGTTGCATAAGGGTCTTTTCCTCAAATCATGATCCCTAAGGGAAGATGTGAGGTCCAGAAACCTACTGACATCTTTGTGGTGCTCCTTTTATCCGTTCTAACTTGCTACTTAAGTAATGAACAAATGGAAGCAAACTAATAAACAACTAATCAAATCCATAGTACTTGCAATGAAATACTTCTAGAGACAATTTAACCATGAACCTATGAAACTAAGCCAAGCATATAGATACAAGAAGAAGAGCCTCTGTTGCTAGGGTTGGGCCCTAACCGAAGAGCTCAAACCCTCTGAGTTAACTCAGTGCTGGACCAAGAAAAATCTTATTTTGATTATCAAAACAAAAAATTACATCAATTTCTTCCACAAGTCTGGAGCTCAAAAATAACTAGTGTCTTTACAACAAAAATTCCAATCCTAATGAGGCTCTAGGCCTCTCTACTTATACAACTGAAGTCTCCAATGAATTCCCTAAATATAGGGAGGCTCAGCTCCCAAACTCAAGATGAAATAACTCTTTGTCTATCACGTGCTTGGCTGCCTTTTGATCTTCATGGCTTGGCTGCTTGCATTTCGAGCTGGTGTGATTAATGGAGGAATATTCAAATGGGGGAGGAGTAAATGAGGAGGATTTACCTCCTACAATCTCTCTCCTTTGTCCCATTCAAGTTTCAAGCCTTAGTCTTGCCAAAATTCCTTGATTTTCTCTTCCAAACCTGCATTCAATGCATATTAGTCCACTAGGCATAATATCTCAGTTTTGTTGAGATTTTCTGTTTCACAAAATAGGCAAAAATCTCTAATGTGTGACAACAATAGGAATTTGTTGCTAGATTAGCTCCAGGTTGTTGGGAGAGAGTTAATGCATCCTATATTTGACGTGAGAGGATTTATGAGGCAGTTAGATTCTCTTAGCTATAAAATAGGTATCCATACGGATTGTTTGTTGGGTGAGAGTTTGTGAGGAAAATATTATTTTGTAATCTCCTGTTTGATAATAAAGAATTGCCGATGCCTATGTTTGGTGGACGTAGCCCAGATTGGTTGGGTGAACCACGTTAATCTGTTGTCTCCTGTGTATGGTTATTTGCTGTGTATTTGTTTATTTGATTGCTGCACACCTTTTGCCTCTAACAAATGGTATCAGAGCAATGTTGGAGGTGAATCGCCAGCGCGCAGACCAGAGAACATCGCTGCGTGGAGGTCATTTGTTCCACCTGTGTGGAGGTCGATTGTTCTGTGCGTGGAGCGTAGCTGCATATGTCCACTGGTGCTGATGCGTGGAGCGTATCTACGTAAGGAGGATTGCTGCATGGTGTGTATATTCTTGCCTGCTGGTGTATTCAGTTGAATGGTGCACAGAATTGCTAGTGCGTTGAATTGATGGTGCGCAGAACTGGTGGTGCGGTAGAACTGGAGTGCATAGAACTGGAGTTCAATTAAAGTATGGTTGAATTGCTGGTGCGTGTCAATGCTGCGTGGAGCTTGAACTTAATGGAGCTGATATAAACCTACGTGAAGGACGCAAGTGACAGCGTTGAAGTCGTTGGTGCATATTGCTGCGGATTCAGGCGGATTGTTGGCGGATTCAGTGTAGAGCTTCATTCCCATCGATAGGAGATATCTTGGCTCCATCCGCAGGGTCATCAGGTGGAGAAAGGCTTTTACGTCTTTCAGACCGTAAGGTATATCTCCTTGTCAGATAGATAGTTTTGAGCTGCGGTTAGAGAAATATGTATGCTCTACGTATTGCTTTTTTCAGTACCTAGCAGAGCAAACCGTGAGTGCATAATTGACTCAATTCCAATGCACTGATTGGGAGTTTGATACTCAGTTTTTTTTTGTATTGTAATTTTGCACAGCAAAAAGTTTGTTTTTTGAAAGCAAAGGCTATAAGGCATAGGCAGTTATTTATATACATTAATTGCTGGTATTTAAACGTTGGTTTTGGAGATTATTGTTTTTTGGTTGATACAAGATGGCAAAAACTCAGAATGCCCGGTTTGAAATCGAGAAGTTTAATGGCAAAAATAATTTCGAGATCTGGAAGGTGAAGATGTACGATTTGCTTGTCCAACATGGTGTGGCAAAGGCGTTGTTGGGCAAATCCAAACAACCTTACAACATCACAGATAATGAGTGGGCCGAGATGGATGAAAGAGCAATAAGTGCTATTCGACTGTGTCTGGCAGATGATGTCCTGTTTAATATCGTGTCGGAGACAACAGCTGCTGGTTTGTGGACGAAACTAGAGAAACTGTACATGACCAAATCCTTAACCAATAGGATTCTCCTGAAGCGACAGTTGTACAGTTTGTGAATGAAGGAAGGTACATCGATTTCTGATCATTTAAATGCTTTTAATACTCTTTTGGTGCAATTACAAAGTATAGAAGTAAAAATTCAATCCGAGGATAAAGCTATTACTTTATTGTGCTCGTTGCCCGAATCATGGGATCATTTTGTTACTTCTATAAGTCTTAGTTCATCAAAAACTATTGAGTTTGATGATGTAGTTGCATCTTTATTATCGGAAGAAACAAGGAGAAGGTCGCATTCAGAAACCTTTACATCAGAAGCTATGATGGTTAGAGGTCGTTCGAAAGAAATATGCTCCAGTAGACCGAGCGACTCACGTTCAAAGTCGAAAGGGAAGAAGAGTAAGGTAAAGTGTTGGTTTTGTGGCAAATCAGGACATTTAAAGAAGGACTGTTGGAAGCAACAACAACAAACTTCTAAAGCAGATTCTTCGACAGAGAAGAAGGAGGCAAATACGACAGATACAGGTTCGGCATCAGGTTCAAGTATGAGTGATGAAGTATTATCAGTTAATGTGTCAAATCATGGTAAACATTGGTTGTTAGATTCCGGTGCATCAAACCACGTGTATTCATAAAGACTGGTTTAAGACATATAAATCAATTGATGATGGTGTTGTGTACATGGGTAATGATGTAACATGTAATATTGTGGGAATTGGGAGTATACAACTGCAAATGTTTGATGGGACAACTAAAATGTTAACTGATGTGAGGCATGTACCAGATTTAAGGAAAAATTTGATTTCATTAGGAGCACTTGATTCAAATGGATATAAAACTATAATTCAAGGTGGAGTAATGAAAATTTACAAAGGTATTTTACTAGTTATGAAAGCTAAGAAGGTAGGAAATCTATTTCAGTTAGAAGGAAGTACAGGGTCAGATCATGTGTCTACGATGTCTGAACATGACAGTAGTTCCATTCACTTATGGCATCAAAGATTGGGGCATATGAGTGAAAGAGGGTTAAAATTTTTGGCTGATTGCAAGTTACTTCCAAATCTAAAGTCTGGAAAGTTAGATTTCTGTAAGCATTGTCTGTTTGGAAAACAAAGTAAACAAAAGTTTAAAACAGGCAAACATACTAGTAAAGGCATACTTGATTATATCCATTCAGATGTTTGGGGTCCAGCTCCTACAACCTCATATGGTGGCTCGTCTTATTTTGTATCATTTATTGATGACTTTTCTAGGAAAGTGTGGGTCTACATGTTGAAAAGGAAGTCTGATGTTTTTTCAGTTTTCAAGCAGTTTAGAGCATTGGTAGAAAACAACACTGGTAGAACAATAAAATGTTTAAGAACTGACAATGGTGGTGAGTTTACTTCCAAGGAGTTTGACAGCTATTGCAAGGATGCAGGGGTCAACAGACATAAGACCACGGTTTATACTCCTCAGCAAAATGGAGTTGCTGAACGCATGAATAGGACTCTTAGCAAGGAGTATGCCGAGTAATGCTGGGTTGCAAAAGGAGTTGTGGACGGAAGCGGTGGCAACATCTTGTTATGTGATAAACCGATCTCCATCGATGGCGATAGGCTGCAATATTCCTCAAGAGGTATGGAAAGGTCACCCTTGTGACTATTCTAAACTCAGAGTGTTTGGTTGTGATGCATATGCTCTAGTGCCTAAACATCAGCGAACTAAATTAGATCCAAAGTCTAAAAGGTATATCTTTGTTGGGTATGGTGTTGGAACAAAGGGATATAGATTGTGGGATCCTACTACCCACAAAATCATCATCAACAGAGATGTAAAGCTTAATGAATCCTCTCTTGTACAGTTAAATGTAGATAGTAGATTGAAACAGGATGATGTATCTGACTTTCAGCACATTCAGTTTGATAGCATTTCTAATGATAGTCATGATGACCATAGTTCAGATACTAGTCATGAACAGGGTTCAGAATCAGAACATGAACAGGGTTCAGGTATAGATCATGAATAGGTCTTAGATACTGATTGTCAAAAAGTTCCTACAGATGGTAGTCAGCCAATCGAGGAAGTGCCAGAAACATCCTTAAGTAGGTCGACAAGAATCAAATGGCCACCGAGAAGGTATGATGATTATGTTACTTCAGTTGCATTTACTGCTAATGACGATGAACCTCTGTGCTATTAGGAAGCAATAGAAGGTTCGAAAAGTGACAAGTGGAAAGCAGCCATGAAGGACGAAATGATGGCCTTAGATAAGAATGGCACATGGGATCTGGTTGAGCTTCCAAAAGACAAGAAAACTGTAGGGTGTAAATGGGTTTTCAAGTTGAAACGTGGTGTGAATGATACGGAAGACAAGTACAAAGCAAGGCTGGTTGAAAAAGGGTTCTCTCAGAAAGCCGACATTGACTTTCATTAGATTTTTTCACCAGTGGTTAAAATTGTTTCAATTAGAATTGTATTAGCATTAGTGGCTTTGCTTGATTTAGAGTTGCAGCAATTAGATGTTAAGACTGCATTTCTACATGGAGACTTAGATGAGGAAATTTATATGGAACAACTAGAAGGGTTTGTTCAACATCACAATGAGAAATTTGTCTGCAGGCTCAAGAAGTCATTATATGGCCTAAAGCAGTCACCTCGGCAGTGGTATAAGAAGTTTGATTCTTTCATGTTGAGTCAGAAATATGTTAGAAGTGAATATGATAATTGTGTTTATTTTAAGCAATTTAAAAATGGCATATTCATTATCTTAGTATTGTATGTTGACGATATGCTTTTAGCAAGCAAAATCATAGAAGAAATCAACAGGTTGAAGGCTCAGATGGCAAGGACATTTGATATGAAAGATCTAGGAGCAGCAAGACAGATTTTGGGCATGGAGATTTTCAGAGACAGGAGCAATGGTAAGCTATGGCTATCACAACAAAAGTATATTGAGAAAATACTTTTGAGGTTTGGTATGAATAATGTGAAGCCTGTGTCAGTCCCTTTCGCTTCCCATTTCAAGCTTTCTTCGAGTTTATGTCCTAATTCAGATGAAGAAAAGGATTATATGTCTCGAATTCCATATGCTAATGTAGTAGGGTGTTTAATGTATGCGATGGTGTGTACACGACCAGATATTTCACATGCAGTTGGGGTTGTCAGCAGGTATATGGCAAATCCGGGTAAAGAACACTGGTCAGCAATGAAATGGGTGCTTCGGTATTTGAGAGGCACAAGTAGTTATTGTATCACTTACAATAAGAGTAGTGAATTTGTTTGCGGGTATGTTGATTCCGATTTTGCAGGTGATTTGGATAAGAGAATGTCAACATCAGGGTATGTCTTTACTCTTGCAGGTGGAGCAATTAGTTGGATGTCTAAGTTGCAGAACATTGTTGCTTTATCCACTACTGAAGCATAATACATTGCTGCTTCTCATGCTTGCAAAGAAGCGGTTTGGTTGAAAGGTTTGTTTGGTGAATTTGGTAGGCTGTAGGACAAGGTCAAGTTATTTTGTGATAGTCAAAGTGCAGTACATTTGGCTAAGAATCCGGCTTATCATAGTAAATCAAAGCATATACCGATCAAGTACCATTTTGTAAGACAGGTTATCACTGAAAGGGGAGTCTCTCTTGAAAAGGTGCATACAAAGGAGAATTTTGCAGACATGTTCACGAAACCAGTTTTGTTAGAGAAGCTACGTTGGTGTTTGGCTTCTCTTGGCTTGCAGAAAAGATAAAAATAATAAACAAACAGGGTATCAGGCTAATTGTTGTCAAGGTGGAGATTGTTGAGATTTTCTGTTTCACAAAATAGGCAAAAATCTCTAATGTGTGACAACAATAGGAATTTGTTGCTAGATTAGCTCTAGGTTGTTGGGAGAGAGTTAATGCATCCTATATTTGATGTGAGAGGATTTATGAGGCAGTTAGATTCTCTTAGCTATAAAACATGTATCCATATGGATTGTTTGTTGGGTGAGAGTTTGTGAGGAAAATATTATTTTGTAAACTCCTGTTTGATAATAAAGAATTGTCGATGCCTATGTTTGGTTGACGTAGCCTAGATTGGTTGGGTGAACCACGTTAATATGCTGTCTCCTGTGTATGGTTATTTGCTGTGTATTTGTTTATTTGATTGTTTCACACCTTTTGCCTCTAACAAGTTTAACTCATCCCATTAAATAACATATAATAAAAACATGTAATAAGTTGTGAGAAGAGTTGATTTGACTAAGCTAGGAGGTGAATTAAGGCCCATATAATTACCCAATGATGAGGCTCATCATCACCCCCCTACTGAAAGTGTTGCTCATCCTCTGAGCAACTCAATCAATATCCATGTCTTTCATAGCTCTAGTGGCCTCCCTAACATCCCATGCCTCTGTTGTGGTTTCCTCTTCTTGTGCATAGAATCCTACCTTCTTTTCTACCTCCTCCCACTGCCTTCTTTCTTCCTCTTCCTTCCTTCCTTCTAACATCCCCAAGAGAAGTGGGGGACTAAGTCTCAAGCTAATCCAATTGACTTTGAGCCTTTGGATGGATTTCTTGTACATGGGTGTCCTATTCAGTGCTTCTCTCATCCTTTGAGGAGAGTGTTACTCTTTGATCTTCAAACTGTATGGAAACTTATTCCATCTCCTTAGGCAAGCTTGCATGCTGTCATCCCCTAATAATCTAAACATGTCCTCAAAATGTGTAATTGCTTGCTCTTGGACAACAAGATACTTGGGTGCAAGTTGAGGATCATTTGCAATTAAATTATGTGTGCTGATGAGTGCCACTGGATTGGAATGATCAACTCTGATCATAAGAGGCTTTGTTTGTTCTCTTGCCAATATCTTCTTCATTTCTGTAGTCCTTGCTTTCTCATGGTTCATCCATGATGCCAAAGCTATCAACTGTAAATCCCATAGCTTTGCATTAGGGTCCCATATGTTCATGTCTATCAAGGCCATGTTATGCAAATTAAACTCAGACATCTTGGACCTATCTTCCAATGTGCTTTGATCACAAAGATCGATGAACTGTCTATAATCCTGGAATGACATAGTGCCTCTCTGTGCTAGGGTCTTGATTTGGAATGACAACCACTGTTCCTTAAGGTATAGCGCATAGGACTTAGCTGGAATCCTGCACTAGATTGCTTCCAAAGAGAGACTGGCCATGGATGCCAATTAATTCTCTCTTTCTTGTAGTTGTCCTTTCAACCATGCATTTTCTACCTCTAACTGATTTTTCATGATGGCCTCTCTATCTCTCAAGCTACTTAGTTCTCTGCCCATCTCTTTGAGCTTCTCCTCCATGTGACCAATGTCCTCCACTCCCTTGGACTTGGCAATCTACATCCATCTATGAGTTCTGGCTCTCTCTTTCTCAAGCTCAAAGAATAATGGAATGAAAATTTTTTGTGGAATGACCCTGCCCCCCTCAATAAATTTGTAGTAGGATTCAAGGTTAGGTTGAGGACTAGGTTCCTCTAGCTCTGGGTCCTCTCTCTTTGTTTCTGGCTACTTACTTCTTTCCTCATCCAATTTTTTAGTTTCCTGTAGGACTGCCTTTGCTTCCTGTAGGTCCTGTTGTGTATCCCGTAGGATTCCTTTTCCTTTGGATCTTCTCACATAGGTGATAGGAGACTTAGGGGAGGTTTGTGCTGAGGATCCTTCTTCTTGAGTTTTTATATGAGGAGCCATCTTCTCATTCTATTTAGGTGAGTCCTCAATAACAATGGGAACCTTGGTTGGAGTTTGGGGTTTTCCCTGCCTTATCCTCGTTCTTTTCCTTGTTCTGAAGTATAAGGGGGTCTGCCTCTATCTTTTGCCTTTTTTTAATAGGGGTTCTAAGGGCAGTGAGGATAGCTGCTGCCTCTCTCTCAGTGGGTTCTAGAGACACCCTAGGTGACTCCTCCTTTTCTTCTGCCTCATCTTTTCCATTTCCCTTTTCACCTATTTTTTTCCCCTCATCTTCTCCTTCTATATCCTCATCTTGTTTATCAGTTTCCTCCTTGACATCTTCCTCTGTTTCTTCATCACCTTGTTTCTCTTTCACCTCTTCTTCCTCCTCATCTATCTCATCTTCATCCCTCTCTGCTTCTTCTTCATCTGTTTTAGTTTCTTCCTCATCCTTTTTACTGATAGTAGGGCTAATATCATACGTGAGGGCTTTGGTATCCTCCTCTGTTTGCATGTCTCTTAAAATTACCCATTGGCTAGGAATTCTGAGGTTGTGGAGGGCATCTTCTATGATGATTCTAATTAACCCATGGTGGGCTAACTGTTGGTGGTTTCCCTCCTGCACCTTTATGCTTGTATCTATCAGTGATTGTAGAAGGAAGTATGGTGTGTTGAGCTTGTGGTGAGGAGGTGTTTCTTCTCCAAACCTCAATTCTTCAAGAAACCTAAAGCTATATCCATAAACCACACTATACCTACCTTCACATAATATGTATTTAGTAAGGTGTTAGATTACCTCATTCCAGGGGTATGGTAGGCTTGTTCTCCTTACTCCATTCTTGTCCTCAATGGGCTCTTCTCCCTTTAAAAATAATTTCTTCTCGTTAGTCTAGCTATCTCCCTTGTCTTCCTTTCTCCAAGGTGCTCCTAGGGGAAGTGTGGTAATTCTGCTTATGAGTTCAGGGGTGAGCTCTATGTAGAGGCCTCTCACCATAATAGTGGCATGGGCTCTGGTCAGTGGAATGAGCCAGAGAGAAAACTCTCGGGCCACTTTATCATCATACCCCCTTAATTTCTCAAAATACCCCATCTAATTATGCCTCGTGAAGATTTCTAACACATGAGGGTGTTGGTGGATTCTCACAGTGTTAATGGGATCCGTTCTATTAAACCCCCTCTGTCATTTTGGCTGGTAACTTTTGAGGAGAATAGATGGTTGATAAAAATTTTAATGCAGAAATAAATGGGACTAAAATAATTGTGGAGACACTTCCCTTACACAGCTGCCAAATTCACTCAAGCTAGGATATTTTTCTATTCAATTCACTTGGAAAAAGGGAAGTAAATATAAAGCCTACCTCCTTGTGGTGTTTTTTGCAGCCAATCCCCGTGTATCCCCTTCTGAAACTGCTCTTGGCCAATCCTGTAGATTGTCTGACTGTATCCAGTAGGATTCCTGTGTGATCCTATAGGATTTCTTGTGTAATCTTGTAGGGAGTCCTCTGTAGGAGAAAGATGGAATTTTTCTCTTCTGTAGGTTGCTTGGGTACGAGAGCGACTTTTCTAGAGTGAGCCTCGAGGAGATGAATGCATGAGTGCATGGGGATCAACGATTATTTCTTCTTATGGTTGAGTTGAGTGAGGTGGTGTGTTGGTAGCCGATGTACGTTTTCTATTTTTGGACAGTTGGTCCCCACTACCACCTCATCATTCCCCTCTCCTCGTAATCAACTCCCACTTCATGCATCCGTAGCCTTAACTGATTTTTTCCTTCTCCTCTCTTTTTTTTTTACTTGACTGCTACCACGTGTGGGAGGACCAACTATTTTGTCTTTGTCAACTAAACGAAGGTGGCCAAGTTAACTGGCCACCTTTCGCTTATAAACCAACTTTCTCACAACCTTTACATATTTTGACTACATAATGAAAATTAGAGAGTGAATCAAGATACTTACCTATGGTGCTAATACCTTGCTGCAGTTTCTTGAAGACATGAGGTGCTTGCTGTGTGTTGGTTGCATGTTATTTTTCCTTCCTTTTTATTGCCCTTTGATGATTCCCTTGATGTACAGGTACCTGGTGTTGAAGATGATGGTGCTGCTACTGCTATGGAGCTTCTTCTGCCCTTGGATCTTCATGCTGGAAGCTTGTTGCTACTCATGATTTTTATTCTGTGGGATAGGCTGCTACAGGATTTCCTACAGGATGTCCTGTAGCTGCTTCTCCATCAGAATTTTTAATCTCTTCCTCTGCTGTGATTTTGAGGATGATAACATGGATATAGAGGAGGTATAGGAGTGTGAATAATGAGGAATACACTTAGGTGTTGTTCTATTCTACCCTATGTTTCATTTTCCTCTGTGTTTTCTCTTGAAGACTGTGAAATGTTTTTGAAAATTGATTTTTTTTTAATGATGAATGCAGGGGTGATCAAGGTGGAGAGAGGTATGGTAATGAAGTTGTGATGTAGGGATGTTATTTTTTGACATGGTAGGTAATTTTATCACCCTAGGGTTACTTCCTGTAGGATTTCTGAGCCACATTTTAAAGGATCCTGTAGGTTTATAAGGGGTCCTGTAGAAAACACAGTCCCCTTGTAAATTGAAGCAAATGAGTGAAGAAAATGAAAGAAATGGTGGAGTGTTGAATGATGATGGGTGGAAAAATAAAAATGTGAGTGAAATAGGTCCCTTTTTTATTCTCCTTTTTTCTTGGATCGTCCTCCTGCTGACCTGCAAACATAAATTTTTCATGATTTTTCTCTTTTTTTATATATTTTTTTTCAAAACAACTAGTTTTTCTCTAAGAGGTTTTCATCCTAGCTATTTTCCCTCGGTACCTCAAGACAGGTTTTCACCCAAAGATCTTTTTTTTTCCTTTTTTTTTTCTTTTCTTGGCTTTTTCCCTTTTTGACACTAATGGGCCGTCCCAAGAGGTTTTCAATCCAATAGTGGACCTCAAGCGCATCATGGAGGTTTTCACTTGAGTCTCCTTATTTTTCTTTTTTTTTCTCAGTGACTTGATGAGGCAGGAGCTGAAACTTGCTCCACCACCATCATTGTTTTATTGATACCATCAATGAACTCTTTCTTTAACAATGGCCTCTTGTAAACTTTCAGTCTATGCACATTAACAAGTAAAGGAATGGCCTCTTCATCTATGGTTCTAATCTGCACTGAACCATTATCATGACATCTCTCTATAACATAAGGCCCCAACCATCTTGTCCTTAACTTTCCCTTAAAGTCTTTATATTTGGAATCATATAACAAAGCCCAATCACCTTCTTGAAATTTCTTATCCTTGATGTTATTATCATGCTAGATCTTCCTCTGAAGTTGAGTTACCTCTGTGTGTAGGAGGGCATGCATTCTAAATTCATCTAAACCATTCAATTGGAGCAATCTCTCTTTTTGTGCACTGTTGAGATCTAGATATAGTTGGGTTGCCATCCTCAATGTGTTATACTCAAACTCAATGGAGAGGAGGGCCTTTTTCCCATAGTCCATATCATAGGGTGTGAATCCAGTGGTGTTCTTCCAGGTGGTATTATAGGCCCAGGTGGCATCAACTAGTCTATCTACCCAATATTTCCTGCTGCTGCTAAGCACTTTGGTCAATATTCCCTCCAACGCTCTGTTGATTACCTCCACTTTCCCATTAGCTTGTGGGTGATAGGGAGTGGAGGTCCTATGCTTGATCCTATGCTGGCTGAACAAGTCTTCAATCATTTTGGAGGTAAACTAGCTGCCTTGCTCAGTGACCAATTCTCTAGGGTACCCAAATTTGTAAAATACATTCTCCCTTAAGAACTCAACCACCTTCTCCTTTGTTGCTGCCTTAATTCCCTTGGTTTCAACCCACTTAGTCAGATAGTCAGTACACACAATGATATACTGCTTTTGCTTGGAAGGAGGGTCAATAGGTCCAATTAAGTCCATGCCCCACTTCACAAATGGCTCAAAAGTTACTTGAGGTTGTAGATGCATTTCATCTCTTGGAGTAGGCTTTCCCATCCTTTGGCACCGATCACACTAACTAGTATATCTTTTCACATCTTGATGAAGAGTGGGCCAATAATACCCAGCTTGCAACACTTTAAATGCTATCCTCTTTGCTGCAAAGTGACCTCCACAATCCCCATCATGATAGGTCAGAAGGATGTCAAATACTTCCTCCTCCCTGACAAATCTTCTTAGAAGTTGATCTGGGCCAAGTTTGAAGAGGTTTCCCCCAATGCAGGTGAAGGGGGCGCTCTTCCTCACAATACTGCTTTTCTCTTTGGAGGACAAATTTGGCAGGAACTGTGCAGATACCAAATACTTTGTTATGTCAGCAAACCATGGAGAGAGAACTGAAATGGTGAATAAGTGCTCATCTAGTAACTGATCATCAACCATTCCCTCTTCACCTACAGGTAAAGTTAATTTGAACAAAAAGCTTGCAACAACATTTTCCTTGCCAGGCTTATCAACAATAGTTAGATCAAACTGTTGTAATAAAAGTAACCGTCTAATAATCCAGGCATTTACATGAGGTTTATTCATTAAATATTTGATTGCAGCATGGTCAGTGTGTACAAATGTTTGATAGCCTATAATATAATTCCTAAAGTTTTTCAATGAATGCACAATAGCCAAGAGCTCTTTTTTGGTCACTGTGTAGTTCAGTTCAGACTTTAACAGATTCTTACTGATAAAGTAAATGGCATAAGGCAAATTCTCATCTATCTGCCCTAGGGCTACTCCTATGGCTTTGTGTGAGGCAGAAGCATGAATATGAAAAGGAAGGGCCCAATTTGGGCCTTGGAGAATCGGTGCAATGGTTAACTTGTCCTTCAGGGTGTCCAGGGCCTCTTGACAGCTTTTTGACCATACAAACTGAGTGTCTTTGGACAATAACCCAAATAAAGGAGAAGCCAACTGGTTGAAGTCTTTTATAAACCTTCGGTAGTGTCCAGCTAACCCTAAGAAACTTCTGACATCTATCTGCTTTTGTGGAGGTGGGACCCTTTGGATGATAGCTATTTTGTTTGGGTCCACTTGCAGTCCTTGGTGAGATATTGAACGACCTAGCATGGTCCCTGCAGTCATCAAGAATTCACATTTCTTGAGACTAAGAGACAGGTTCATTTCAATGCATTTGTGTAGACCTTACCTAAGTTGGACAGATCCTCCTCGAAATCACCTCCATAAGGTGTGAAATCATCCATATAGATTTCTACCGCATCATGGAATAACTCGGCAAAGACACTCAACACTGCTTTATGAAAAGTGGTAGGAGCATTGCATAGGACAAAAGGAAGGACCCTATAGGAGAAAGTACCCCAATGACAAGTGAAGGTGGTTTTATCCTGGTCTTCCGGGTTGATTTGGATTTGATTGTACTCACTGAATCCATCTAGGAAAGAGAAAAAAAATTTCCCTGCCAGACCATCTAGCACTTGGTCGATGAAAGGCAGAGGGAAATGGTCTTTCTTTGTGGCTTTGTTTAGTTCCCTGTAATTGACACAAATCCTCCACTTACCATTTTTCTTTGTAACCAACACCAAAGGAGAGACCCACTCACTATCTGAGATAGGGTAAATGAATCCTGCATCTAGCAGTTTTTTCAGTTCTTCTTTGACTATACTTTAAGAGCTAGATTCATCCCTTTGGGGTTGTGGGATTAGCTTGCAACCTTCCTTGATATAAATATGGTGAGTACACACGGAGGGGTGCACTCCATTCATTTCTTGGTAACTCCAAGCAAAGACATCTAGATGTTCCTTTAGCATGTTGCACAACTTTTCTTCTTGGAGAACATAAAGAGATGGATTGATTTTCAAAGTTCTCTTGAGACCAAATTCTATGGTTTTGACACAAATAGGGTTGGAATTGGCTAAGCATAGATCAATTTGATGGTTGTTTTTGGTTTCCTTTACTACTTCTTCTAAGGAAAATGTACTAGGAGTTAGACTTTGGAGTATGTGTTCAATCAAATCGTCTTCATCATGTTGTCCCCCTCCCATGCTTGTTTCTAAAGTATAGAGTTGGGTGAAATAAAATTCATCTTCCTCCTCCTCTTCCAGCCACAAAGGTAATTCATGTTCTAGAGATGGTTGAGCAGGAGGGTATAGGACTAACTGCTTGGACATATACCTTCTTGATGGTCATATTTCCAGCTCTGAAGCTATTGTAACCATTGACAGTGGCTAACCAAGGCCTCCCAAGGATGATAGGGTAACCA
Organism: Pinus tabuliformis; assembly: GCA_031772625.1. Classification (NCBI taxonomy): domain Eukaryota; kingdom Viridiplantae; phylum Streptophyta; class Pinopsida; order Pinales; family Pinaceae; genus Pinus; species Pinus tabuliformis. The sequence continues at coordinate 236,971,199 of CM062813.1, forward strand.
TTAAGCTTAGCCTTAGGATGGAGAACTAGGAAATCTGTAGGGTATTCCCAAGAATCAATGGAGACCATCACATCCTCCACCATCCCCTCCGGGGTCACTGTGGAGTGGTATGCAAGTTGCAGAATTGTTGTGGTCTTCCTCAATGAACCTTGGAGGTTGAGCTTGAGCATGGTGTCCTTGGTCATCACATTAATGGAAGCCCCAAGATTGATCAAAGTGTGTGGGACAATGGTTCCATTGATGTGCACATCTAGTACAGGGCTTCCAGGGTCCAAATAATTTGGACAAATTACCTACCCCAGCATTAAGTCAGACAATTTTCCAATGACATTAATGGTAGGGGCATCTCTTTTTCACCTCCCTAGATGCTTGAAGCACTTCTCCTTAATTAAATTTTTGTAAATAGGTACATCCTTAATAGCTTGGAGAAGTGGAATTTTGACACATAGGTTTTTTAATTCTCCCAGAAGTTCAGTCTCTTCTGGAGTAGGCTGGAGTGGTTAGGTTACTCTCTCAAGAAAGGGTGGTGGATTTACTTTAAGCACGATTTCCTCTATTTCTTCCTCAACCTCCCTAGGTGGAGGTAGAGGTTAGTTGTCCAGGAGTACTCTCCTAGATCTCAGGTTGATTTCTTGAATCTCCACAACATAAGTTGGATATGATGTCTCTCCACTGTATACTTGTTGTGCCTGTCTATTGTTCGGGTTTGGATTTGGCTGGGCAGGCATATGGGGTTTTTTAGGTGGAGTAGAGTGTAAAAGATATGGTTTTGTAGGTGGTGAAGGCAATAAATCTAGAACATTGTTGTATTAGGGCCTCCACCTCTGGAGCGGTGCATTCCACTGAGGTTGTGGCGAAGCATATTGTTGAAATGATTGGCTGGCTGGATGGGAATGATACTGAGGTGCAAAGGACCAAGGAGGAGGTGTAGACCAGGAAGGATGAGCAGGGGGTCCCCAAGAAGGTATGGATGTGGTCTGGTTGGGGTTGTAATATGCATGGGATGACCCTTGCATGCCCTGCTAGTATGGCCTAGGCCCATGAGGTCTCCTTTGGTTTATGTAGCAGAGCTTCTCAGTGACCCCTTCAGCTCCTTGATATACAACTTTGAGTCTAGGTAAAGAGGGGCACTTGTTTGTGGAGTAGTTTTCTTCATAGATTGAGCAAATTTCAATAGAATTCAATGGACATTCATTCCTAGGGTGCCTCCTGGTGCATCTAGGACAAAAAATGGCCAAGGCTCTCTCTGCTTCCTCTTGCTTTCTCTTAATGTGCATAGTGTCCATCTATAGGGCAAGGGTTTACAACATCTTACTTTTGAAATCCTCAATCATATTTCCAATTTCACCCTTGATGGATGAATTGGAAGAGGATGGATTGACCAGAGGTTGACTACCCTACCCTTTTTCCTGGCTGCCCAAGAATGGTTTCTAAAGACAGTCTTCATATCCTCATAGGGTAACTGGTAGATATCCCCTCTTGCTAACAAGTGTAGGGTATCTAGAAGGTCTTCCCTTACTCCTCTAAGCAGGACCAACTTCAGTAACTCAGGGTCAAGTGTGTACCTGGCCCTTTTGTAGCTAAGCTAGAATCTTTCTTCATAATCCTCTAGGGATTCATCATTGCCTAAGGTCATCCTAAAAATTTCCTCATTAGTGTCTTTAGACCTACCCGATACTTGTTGTTGAAGGCCTGCTGCATCTAACCCCAATTTGTAATGCTATCTCCTGGTAAACCCATGAACCCTCGCAAAACTGCATTTTTGAGAGTGGATGGAAATAGTTTCAACTTCTGCTAATCATTTGTATAGTCATAGGTTCGGAATATGATAGCAAACTCAAATAAGAAAGTGTCTGTGTCTTCTGTGGTCATGCCATGGAAATGAGGAACCAAAAAAGGGCTTATATTTTTCATCTTAGTATCCTATTGGTTTCCCTATGGGGAAGACACCCTCAACTCTTTCTTTATTTCCTCTGTCATTTATGTTTTTAGCCATAGGTTTAGTAGGAATGGGTTCTCCTTCTTCTTCTTCCCCTGCAGGTTCTTCAAAAATGTCTAGTTGCTCGCCTAAGGGTTCCTCTAGTTCACAGCCACCAAAGAAGAGGGAAGGTTGGTTGTTTGAACCAGTGGGGATATTTGGCAAAAATTTCCCTAAGTTATCCCTATTCCCACGAGGCATGAAAAGAAATGTTTTTGTTTGGTTTTGTGTTTTTTTTCAAAATTTGAAAGTAATTGCGGAATTGAAATTGCAGACTGAATAAAAACTACTAACTAAATGAAAAATTAACTACTTGATTGAAATCTTACTTGCGAAATGGAAAGGAAAGCAAATCATGCAGAATGAAAAAGGAATCAAACTAAATTACTTTTGCAGAAATGAAACTAAGAGCAGAATATTAGAAACACGAAATAGAAGAAAGAAAGCAATAATCACATAGTACTCAGACACCTTCCCAGCAACGATGCCAAAAAGTGATGAGCACCAGTATTGTAGCAAGAATGCTACAACTCCTAGAGCTACTAGCTTTACTTTATCAACCCGGGGTTCGTACAAACTTGGAGGTGACAGTGTTGTATACACAAGTAAAAGTGATGGTTCTGCCTTTTGTCACTGTTTAGCTGGCGAGAGACCACTAGGGTTTTCAATCCAGGCTTCTATGGATTTAGAAGAATCTTGATTGCTGATGAAAGAAAGAGAAATCTACTCTAGGAGAAATCTTGTCTACTGCAAATAAGGAAAATGACTAAAATCCTATGCTAAAAACACACCATTCTCTAACTAACTGCTGAGAAACTATGCTTTACAAGAATTCCAAGCCAACATGTATGAAATGCTACTATCTAAAGCATGGAAATTCAAGACATCAAACATCACTATTGTGCATGTAAAGGACTGAAATAAATTTGTTTTGTTCTTTTTATTCCTTTTCTAGAAAATCAAGTGTAAACCCTAATCTCTTTTGGTGATGTGGCAGGTGGCTTAGTGATGTTGGTGGATGGTTGGGAGGTTTAGGATATGGTTGGAAGGTTTGGGAGACCCTTGGGTGACCTAGTGTGGCTTCCTATAAGTTTTCCCTCAATTCGGCCTCAAAACAGGCCACTACAGGAAAAAGTACATGATGTACTAGAAACCTACAGGTTTCCCTGTATTTCTACAGGATATAGCCGAGAGCAAAACGATGGTTGCTGGAGGTGATGGAAGGCTTACAGAAGGTGGTGGATGGGTGGAATAGAGTGAGAAAATTCCTAGGATCACTCATAACTCAAAACCAAGGTTAGGAGATGGTTGGATTCGCTCAACATGCTTGGAGGAATTTCTATGTAAAATGATGAGATTGGCGAAGATCTTGGTGAAAGCAAGGAATGTTTATGAATGGATGAAGTTGGAAGGTGGTTGCCTGTTATGAGATTCCTTTAGATTTTTGAAGCATCTGCTCTACATCAAACATTTATAATTGCCAAAAAGTCATGTAAACAAGAAGAATTCTAACAAGCTAGAAAAGAAAAATTTAATGAACTAGTTGTCTACTTCATGCATGCAGAAAATTGTTGACTAAAATGGAATCATGGATGAGATCTACTGTAAGACTGAAGATGGAAGAGATGGTAATTATATCCTACACTTGCAAAACTAATCAAATGCTGATTCAAGTACAGTAAACTCTAAATCTTATGAGAAAATGGAAATTTGTCTTTTTGGGGCTACATAAGGGTCTTTTCCTCAAATCATGATCCCTAAGGGAAGAGGTGAGGCCAAGACACTTACTGATACCTTTTTGGTGCTCCTTTTATCCCTTCTAACTTTCTAGTGAAGTAAAGCACAAATGGAAGCAAACTAATAAACTAATCAAATCCACAGTACTTGCAACGAAATACTTCTAGAGACAATTTAACCATGAATATATGAAACTAAGCCAAGCATACAGATACAAGAAGAGGAGCCTTTGCTGCTAGGGTTGGGCCCTAACCCAAGAGCTTCAACGTTTTGAGTTAACTCAGTGCTGGACCAAGAAAAAACTCATTTTGATTATCGAAACAGAAAATTACGTCAATGTCTTCCACAAGTCTAGAGCTCAAAAATAACTAGTGTTTTTACAACAAAAATTCCAATCCTAATGAGGCCGTAGGCCTCTCTATTTATACAACTGAAGTCTCCAACAAATTCCTTAAATCTAGGGAGGCTCGGCTCCCAAACTCGAGATGAACTAACTCTTTGTCTATCACTTGCTTGGCTACCTTTTGATCTTCATGACTTGGTTGCTTGCACTCTGAGCTGGTGTGATTAATGGAGGAATATTCGAATGGGGGAGGATTAAATGAGGAGGATTTACCTCCTATGATCTGTCTCTCTTGTCCCATTCAAGTTTCAAACCTTAGTCTTGCCAAAATTCCTTGATTTTCTCTTCCAAACCTGCATTCAATGCAAATTAGTCCACTAGGCATAATATCTCACTTTAACTCATCCCATTAAACAAATTATAATAAAAACATGTAATAAGTTGTGAGAAGAGTTGATTTGACTAAGACAGGAGGTGAATTTAAGGCCCATATAATTACCCAATGATGAGCTCATCAACAATACCTATGAATCATGAAGATAATCAAGCTCCATGCCCAACATCTAATGCTCGTCACAATGCTTTAAGGCCTTACTAGATCTTCAAAGGTCCAATTCCCGCTACTGACTTGTTCATACTCATTAGACCCCTTTACCAAGTCCAATATACAACAGACGTAATATATGGATATATAAATATATAACACACAGGGGAATGACCTTCTATGGCCACGAAACCACCCACATGGTAGAATTTCCCAAGATTCCAACTAACTCATATGAAAGACCCATCTAAACAATGAACGAACACACATATGATTTTACGAGATAAGTGGGTGTAGACCCTCTATGGCCATGTCACAATATTGCATAAAACCCTTAAGAATTCCCATACAACTCCCCAATGAAACTACCAGGGAAATTCCCTTCTTGTCACATGGTGGTATGCATCTACAATAATGCTCAACCAACCCTTAAACATATGTGTAAAAGTGTTTATGCCACACGATGCTTGTCCCATTAATGACCCCATGCCCTAAGTCACCCTGAGGAATAGATCCTGACAGTTTCTACTAGGCCCTTTGTCCAAAATCTCTAGGGACTGGGGTCTGAGGGTATGTCATCGGTCCCTAACGTCAGGGTGACATCATCCTTTGTCCCTCACTCTTCATCATGTGAAACATGGATGTGGGTTCCACTATACCTAGCATCCTGAAATTCACATAAAATCACACTGAATAAGGAAAGACTGGGATTTATGAGTCTTTCGTTGTTGACACCATGCCCACGTGACATGCTTGATTAACAAACCCACCAATCTACGTCCTTCAAGGTATTATATCACAGGAGTTTCCTTGCGCTCCATTTGAAACCTCTAGGGAAGAAACTCTAGGGTCCATCCAATGGCGAGGATGCCCTGGCGATTAACGACTCTAATTTCCTTTGCCTTCATACTTGGTCACCGTGCCCAACATATAACTTAGCCTCTTTGATATGATTTAAGGCTTCTCCAACTTGTGTGAATACATATAATGAATACTTGTATCTCCATTTAAAACTCATTTGGAGATATTCCTCCATACCTCCATCCATATATGTATTGTCTACGGGAATATGTGACTGTTACAAGCCTCCCGCTAACTCTCTTGAGTTTATGAATAATCTTGGCCTACAACATATATGTGTGTGTGTGTAGCCAATCTAGCTCATCTAAGCTTATTGGTTTGAAACTTGAGTTGATTTATTAGTTCATTTGTGATTCTCCCATTTATTTAATCAATAGAGATACCTATCTCTCCACACATAGTCCATGAGCCAAAATTCAAACCCAGGATGAGCATAGGGATAAGTAGGTTCCTAAAAGATGACCAAACATCTGGAATACATCATGATTCCAAGTTGACATCCTTCATCATTAACTTAAGCAGATGAAACAACTCTGTGATCAATTAATATTAATAATACAAAGATCATGAACAAGCATTGGCATATCATTTCTTCTTGGTTTCATAAATCATACATAGAGATCTTCCCACTCGTTTTCATTGTGGCCCATTAGACAAATTTCAAGCTCATAAAAGGACAAGAAGCTACAAACCTCTTAGGTCAATAACAACCATAAAACAATCCTTGAATACATGCCATAATACTTTATTTACTCTGGACATATACATGAATTCAACATTCCCTAAGTAGGTAGAAAATCACATTTCATGACACATCATGGGAATTTAACCAACACATTAATTCCATGTTAATACATGCCTTAGGCTGACACAGATACTTGAAACATTCCATATCCATGCCTTTAAATCAACAATGTTCATTCATATAGGAATACCCCATCCCTCATCACCACATTCAATGATAAAACAATGCATTACATAAGCATAATAATTCAAAATATGAGAGTCATAAGTGAACACTTATCTTTGATATACCGAACTAGGAAACTACGATTCGGACTTCAAATCTCCACCTAACATTATACACATTTCTTCAAAGCCTTTCTTATAGTCTTCACCCCTGGTCTAGATTCTAAAGCTTGAGGTAGAGTGCCTTCAGAGGATTTTTAGACTGATAGTATCAACAGAAACAGGGTGTCTCAAGGTTGCCTCACCTTCACCCCCCAACTATCATATTAAATAACCAAATATAGTGGAACCATCACTAGCATACAAACATCATCCACTTAGGGAATTAAAACAATATCATCAGTTGAAACGAGGTGTATCAAGGCCACGCTGTCTTCACCCACCAGTTATTCAAGAAATTTACCTTAGGAAGGGACCACTTTATTTTATGCGGAGGTAATTGGAATACAACATCCCAACATCTCTAGGGACCTAGACATAGAGAGTTACAATTTAGATGTTGAGAGAGAGATACATTGAATTATAAAGAGGTTTTGTAAGATGTGTTACCTCTAAAGTAACAAAGGTGCACTCACCAACCACTTTTTAGTGAACTTCCACTTGTGTTCTCAGGCCAATCCCATGGGACTACCATAAGGTGCTATTAGCTCACTAGCCCTGGGTTCCTTCACCTCTAAGAGGTTTTCAACCAAAATAGTCTCTAGCATATTTATCAACCCTGTAAGGCACAATCATTGCTAAGTGATTATGACATAGCACGCCTTATGGGTTTCTCAGCCGGTCTATCAACTAAGCTCACTCAATGATTATCAACTAGAAATCCCTCATGGGTTTGTCAACTGTGTTATTAGCAAAGTTCCTTTTCTCCCATAATTCTCTTAGCCCTGATATCTTCTCTACCCTCTCAAAAATTTAGTTTTAACACCCAGGTGCCTCATAGCCTCCCTATCTTTCCCATGTTTCCTTCCTCTGCCTATGCGTATGAGTCGTGGGTTTTTTTCCACAAACATTTTGGCCTGCTCTGCTCTTTTTCAATAGGAGCCTCTTGGTATCCTTTTCTCATTTTATTCTATGTACATAGTGCCTTCCCTCCTTAACACATGAGGATGTGAAATCCAAAATCCTCCTCTTCTCTACCACAATGGTTTTGTCCCTTTTGAGTGGTCTACGCAGACCAACTCCATGGATAGTGCAACCCCTACTCTCCATTAATTTTGTCATTTTATTACTTGTAGTATTTTCCTAATAGGAACATGGTTATATCCTTTCTTTAAACATATTCAATAACATGGACAGGTCCTTTAAAACTATTCATTCAGTCCATGGCTGATATTTAAAAAAATCAACTTCCTCAAGCAATGGAATCAATATCCCTTTCTCAGCGATTTTAATTTATAATTACATAATTTCAAGGATTTTTTTTATTTTTTTTTTTATATGGGGAATTAATTTGTTAGGGATTTCATAGAAGCTTAATTGTGAACACCACAATCTCTTTTTAATCATGATACAAAATAAAACTACAACTTCATATTACATCAATTTCTATAAGCTACAACCTACTGAAGGCTTCAACCTTCTTTCTCTCTGTAACCACCAAGTTGCTAATTTTTTAGGCACTAACCTAAATGAAGCTCCAACTACCTATTTATCAATTCTAACCAAAAGGAAGCACAAACTACCTAATTTGAAAGAATATACTTGTAGGAGGCACCAACCCCATATTTTTTTTCAAACACCGACCTGAAGGAAGCACCTAATCTCTGATGTAGAGACACCAACCTACTGAACGTAGGAGATCCTTCTTTCATCTTATTTTCAAACTCAAATCAATAGTCTCTTACACATAATACTATCAAACCAATTGTAAGAATTTCAACCTACTAAATATCTCTCTATAATGGCCTTTCTATGTGCAGATCTGATCTCAATACTCTAGTCTCCACATCACATCTTCCTCATATTCGCTTGCAAAGATTCTTCAAATGCCACCTCATACTCAAATTATTCCCTTTTCTTCACTAATCAATTGATTCAAACCTCAATACTCAAAAAGCCTTTGAATCAAATACCTTCTCTATAACACTGTTGTTGCTTACATATATTTAAGATGCTTCTTTATTTAACTGATTTTATATTTCTTGGTTTAACATTTATTTTTATTTCAACTATATTCTTGATTTAACTATTGTTCAGTTTCTTTAATATTTGTGTTATCTTGTTTTCCAATCAAGTAACACTTCAATGAATAACAATAAATTTATTCATAATCCGTGTGTGAAAAAATAGTTATCATTCCCAACATGTTGATCTGCTTTGTAGTTTATTAGCTTGATTTAATTTTAGTTATGTTTTATCTTAACTATTATCTTCAATGTTACTTCTCTATCTTCTTTAATTGATTAATAAACTAACTCATGTTTCAACTACTTTTACTCTCAATCATCACGTTCCTTGTGAAGAATAGAATTACGCCATTCTATTGTTTTTTTTCCAAAACTGGTGTTTGGATTGCAGTTAGTTATTTTATAAATTTTGGAACTAAAGTGATCTAGATTTATGAAGGAATGAAATGAAATATAGATTTAAACATAAACACAGAGCTAAAATAAAAATTGAACTTCAATTCATTGATAACAAAATACTGAAAATTGTTTACATGTAGAATGGAAATAAACTAGCTTGGGCGATGGTAGTTTATCTCTGAGAAGAGATGTGGCGGATACATGCCTTATGAACTATGTTACAATGAGTCTTGAAGGCCTATTTATTATTAAGGAAAACCATAAAAATCCAAAGACCTAACCCTAGGAGATGAAGCACCAAAAGTCTGTGGGCCCTGTTGGGGTAAATTGGTACATCAACTTCCCGGGGTCGTAACTTTGGCATATGATCTTCGTTTGACGCGTATGATATATATATATATATATATATATATATATATATATATATATATATATATATATATATATATATATATATATATATATATATATATATATATATATATATATATATATATATATATATATATATATATATATATATATATATATATATATATATATATATATATAAGGAATACAAATTTCGACTAGGCTACAATTTTTCCTGTTTTCCAAAAAAACATCGTTTAGGGCCTCAAAACAAATATGAAAGTTCAAGACCTCAAAAACTACCAAAATAGTAAATTGTGCTACAATTAAGGAAACTAAAAGAAACAATGGTTTGGATCCAAGTTGAATAGTCCTGGATCCACCAATATCCACCTGGATTAGTCCTCCCCCCTTAGGAATAAATGGTCCCCATTGTGTTGAGTGCCTCCATGAGATGGGGAAACCTCTGCTAAACTTGGTCCTTGGTGAGCCACTTGCCTTGGTGCAGGAGTTAGCTAGCTTTGACAAACTGATACAATTGGATCTTTTACTAGTGAGTGTTCTTGATCTATGTGTCCATGAACTAATTAGTTGTGGCATGTTCCATGTAGTCTGGGTTTAGCTATGTTGGCCTGAGCATTTATCCAATGTCTCATGTGTCTAGTAATGGTGGAAAGTATGGTTGAAGGTGGTCCACATTGAACACTGGGTGCAGGTCAAGGAAAGGGGCATTGTTGAGCTCAAAATAATTATCTCCCACAACCTTGGTGATGGTGTAAGGCATATATCAGATTGGTTTGAGCTTCTGATGGGCTCTGGTAAGGAATTCTTTCTGTAAATGCAACCAAACTTTGTCACCCACTTGAAACTTTTGTGGCACCCGATGTTGATCATGTTGCTTCTTGTACTCGGTATTGGAATTCTCCAAGATTTCATGAACTTTCCGGCGGATGTGTTGGGTTCATTCAATAAACCTGGTTGCTTTATCAACCTCATATTATACATGTGTGGATTCTGTTTTTATAGTCACATGTGTTAGAGTCGGTCTTTACATCCCTCTGTCAGAGATCAGTTCTCTTTTTGCATTTCATTTTTAGGTGTCTCGCTCGATTCACTTAGTTGAATTCCGCTAGGAGCATGCCATAATTTGACGGAAGGGTCTTTTCATTCATTACCCCTCATGCCTTATCATTATTGGCTTAGGTCTGTCCATCAAAATCAAGTTTTAAAATCACTTACAGTCCTGTTTTAGTCTTTTGATCAGCAGAGTCATTTTAGTCACTAGGTCTAGGGTTTCATAAATTGTGTCTTCAAAGTGTCCAATAATGCCAGCATGACTCATGAGGGAGGTCCTTAATAAGTTTTCAATTTCAATATTTTCATCGTCATATGCTCGACTATGACTTTTCTTCAAAACTCTGTTTTGAAGAAAATTCGTCATTTCATTTTTGTAATGAATTACCATGTAATTTTCAGAATTTTTCAGTCGTTAAAATCTCTAGGCACAGCCCTGGTCTTCCTTTGTCAAAACATGCCATTATCCCTAAAAAAATCACCAAAAGATCATTATTCAAGTCAAAAATCAGAAGGACATTTGAAAAGACAGAAGTTGTATTAAATGCAAAAAGTGCCAAAGTTAAAAACAATACAAAATGGGTTATTGAGAAGCAAAAATGTAATCCATCTCTACATAAGATATTTCTCAAGCTATTGATCCATTTGCATCAAGAGACATTTAGAAATCCAAGAGAGAAGTCGATCTTGAAATTTGGAAGGCCGACTGTGTGTTGGAATACAGAGCGCGGCGCATTGGGATAGGTCGCGGCGCACCCACAGAGCGTGATGCATAGGGCCGACATACACCGTGTATTTTTCAAAGGGCGCGATGCATCCAGGCCGTGTGGCGCATTGGGCTTGCGTGCGGTGCACAGAACCTCCAACACCAAAAACTCATTGTGGCCTCAATGAAAATCAAACCCATCATGCCATTAACCATGTTCATAGATTGAAACATCGCTTGCTGTGCCAAGAGGTCAAAGGATTTTGATTTGAAGGTTAGAGGAGCAAACTTTGTGTTTGAAGGGCCGCGCGGCACATTGGAGGAGGTCATGGCGCAAACAGGCTACGTGGCGCATCGAGCGAAATTCCGCAGTGTAAAATTACATTGTTGCAGTGCATCGAGGAGGCGCGGCACACTGGGTTTGTGCGCAGCGCACAGAGCCGATAGACCAGATTCATATTCCTGCTGTCATCAAAACTCAAACCATGCCATTTCTTTGGATCCAAGTAAGTGTGTGAGCCTTAGACATTGCTCTTAAATGGTGTTTTCTATGATTTGACAAGAAGAATATAAGGTTTGAATGGAAAAAACATAAACCTTATCCTTTTGTTGAAGTTTCTCTTTAGGGTTTCAAATGGTGTTTAAAAAAAAAATCATTTTCATGTTGAATACTCATTGTCACAACATTATATAGTCCCTCTCCTTTTCCCCTACATTATAAAAGCATTCATATCACTTGTCTCCCATTTTGTTTTCCTATCCCTAACACTACCATTTCTTATCGTTACCCCTTTCCCCATATCACTTTCAAAATCCCTAAATTCCCTCATCCCTCAAAGTGGCTGTTGTATATTTTAAATTTCACTTGGCAAGTTCCATCATCCACTTTTCCCACTGTCCCATATTCTCCCTCACAATCCCTCACTTTTCCTGTGGCACATTGGCATTGAAAACACATCGCTTATTTCTCTTTGCCAAACCAAACACCCACTCAACATACACATAGCAGCACCATGACAGAGACAGATTCATCATATGAACAAGAATATGAGCAAGGTAGTGACTCAACCACTGAGCTTAATGTGCTGAGAAGGCCTCGAAAGGGTGCCAGACATGTCAGATAAGAGCCTACTTCCCTAGCTCAATTGTAGGCCTGCCCGCTCGCAATGACATGCTTTCAGCAAATGTCATGCTTTCAGTATTGTGAGATGATTGCTTAGATCCAGCATCATCAGGAGTTAGTTCGGTTGTTTGTTTTACATTTTCATGATAGTCATGTTACTCTTGTTGGAGTAAACTTTACCTTGACACCAGAAACCATCTCTCAGGCCACCGAATATAAGGGAAGAGTGGAACAAAGGGCAGCAGCTAGATAGATCATATTATGAACCTTACATCAGGCCTAGCTATTTGAAGCAGCTCAGGAGAGTATTCCCATTTCAGTTTTTGAAGGAATCTTATGCGCCGTTGATGAGACTCATTATCAGATACTTCAGTTGTGAAGGTCGCTTCTCACGCCTCTATGCATACCATATCAGGTTATTGATGCATTTCACGAGAGTGAGATTCATGAACATTCCATATTTCATGTGCCAAAACATCAAGAGGATGACCACTCTTGTGCAAAAGAAGATTCCATAACAGCATCACAACAACATTTACCACTATGCGCTCATCAAGATCATTGTTGTGCATCAGCTTGGTTTACAGGGTATCACATGGGATGATTTCATTTCCCGTGATTTTTTCAGAGCTTCACAGGGGTTTTCAGAAGTTGGGCATGAGATAGGTGGACCTTCTCATCAGTATGAGCACCATGAGACTGTTAGTGTGCCGGTATTCATCACATATCAGAGGGGCACTAGACATTTGTTTACAGCAGCAAAGCGAGTGTTATCTCCACCCGGTGTGGAAGGGGCCTCGCTTCCTCCATCAGCACCACAGGTACAGGACAAAGCAAGAGGCCAATGTAGGATGAGGGGCCTTCAGGTCAATGAGAGACCGACTTCATTCTCATTCATGATGATGATACAGATATGGGCCCGCAAAGTGCACATCTTAGAGAGATCATCCCGGAGCAGCAAATAGAGATCAAAGCCTTATCCCTTGACTTGGAGAGGGTTAAGTGGACTATGAAATACTTGGAGCAGGAACAAACAGCTTGAAGATCAACAAGCTATCATGGAGTTACAAAACATTCGCGAGAATTGCTAAGCCGCGAAAAGGAGGAGGATTGAGCTCACTTCATTGGAGCAAGAGATTAATGAGGATCGGGAATCTTGGCTCGAAAGAATCAACATCCACTTGGAGAGACTATCAGACAAGGCTGATAGAGATAAAGCATTGTTGAGACACATGGTTTTCCATTACAGGGCGCGACATATGAGTTCCAAGGCACGAATAAGGAATTTAAAGGCAAAATTGAAGAAGGCGACAAAGAAGAAAAAGAGGCAAAAGGAGCATGATCGTCTTCAGATCTTGGCTGAAGCTTCTTTGGCTGAGCATGGCACTTGATGAGGCACCTTCAGCCCAAATTTCAAGGAATTTGGAGAAAATTTTGTCAATTTTGAATTTTTTGGCTTTAAAAACAGGTTTTTTTGCCCAACGCGTAGCGCCACTTGGCGCGTGCTTATAATTGGGAGATCTCCAGGAGGAAAACTTTACATTTTTGGATTTTTCATCAAAATTTATGCATTCTCATGGATTACCTAAGGATTTCATCAAGTTCTGGGTTGCCTAAAGGGTCAAAAACACCCTAAAAATGACCTCACTGCCCCTATTTTGACACACAGGAAGCAGTCTTGGGAGATTGAGGTTTTGGAGGGGAAAATGACATCCAAATTCAGAAATTCCACTTGGGTTGGAAAGTAGATAGGTAAGGATTTCCAACAAGAACACTTGTGCTCAATTTTTACTTTAGGAAGTGCCTCAAAATCAGCTCCAAAGTGGCGTGACGCATACAGATTTTGGCGCGACGCATAGAGAATTTTGGCCTGTTTTTCACTCAGCAGCTCAGAATTTCGCCCAATTTTGACCAGTTTGGCTTTTTGATGTAATTATTGATCTATCTTGATGTAAATTGATTAATATGATGTAATTTTGGCACATATTTACTTGTTCTAGATGATTCATTCACTAAAAGGTGAAAATTAAATGAATGAATCAGTTTCCTAGCATATAGGGGTAAGTTGTTTGACTACCTAGATTTCAGTTCCTTGTTTAGAATTAGTTCAAACAGCTCCTAGAATAATGAGCTCGACCCCTAGAGGCAATGGAATGGGTTGTGCTAGTCTATATCATGTATTTTCTGAGTCATTTTCAGGGTTGGATACTTGGGATTGCTTAGCACTCTATTGTACATTTCATTTCTGCAATTTTGGCAAAGGAAAGACCAGGGTTTTGCAACACTTGTTGGGATCCATGTGGCTCTATGTTTTGATGGTGTGTTTCTCTATGTATCTGTAAGTTCATTGATGTTATTGTGTATCATTTTCCTTTCTCTCGTCTTCTGCAATTAAACAAATGAGTGATTAAGGTAGAATTCATGGACTGCTATGCTTTGCCTAGATATTTTGTTTAATTCTTCATGTTTTCATATGTTTGAGGAGGACTCTTGAGACCCTCTTACCCTCCTTGGCTTCTCACTGGTTTGATCCACCCATTCATTCAATTCAAAGCGTCAAAATGATTGCCTTCCTTGCCCCAATCAGAACTCTGCAAAAATCTGGCCTCATCCCCGGACCCAAAATTTGCCTTTCCCTTTTTTCCAACAAAACCCCCAAAAACTCAAATCTAATCCTTGCACTTCATTCCTAGCCTAAGATTAGCTTTTATTACAGTCATCTCGATCCCCATCGATTGTCTTTTGCCAAGATTGACCCGGAGATAGCCCTCTCCTGTCCTCGTAGGGCTAGCTACGAGGTTGAGCGTGGTTTGATGTGGACCTAGAACCTTGTCTTTTCAGCCTGAGGCAAATATAGGCTCTAACAACATGAAGCATGGAAACATCAGTCAAACACAATGGTTGAAATCTCAAACCCACTTGAAAGGGATTGAGAGAAATCGAGTTATGGAGGGTTCTATTATAGTTGTGTTACACATAGGGAAGGATCTCATCCCAGGTTCATGGATGCTTAGAGTTGTACATTCGTAGTATGTGCACTATCATCTTGTTGAAGACTTATGTCTGGCCATGAGTTTGGGGATGGAATGCGGTTGACTTGGTGAGCTTGGTGTCTAATAGTGTCTAGAGGCTAGACCAAAATGTGCTCAAGAACCTACTATACCAATATGATATAATGGTTTGTGGGATCCAAAAATGTACCCATGATAGTTCAACGAAGAGTTTGATAGTGTCCTCTATTGTGATACTCTTCTTGCAGGTCACTAATATAGCCATCTTAGAAAATATGTACATGACCACAAATACATATTCGTTACCATGCTTAATAGAAGGGTTGGTTGGGAGTAGGCATAGGAGTGTACATGCCTTGCTTCTTGAAAATTAGCTTTGCGATGGCACAAGAATTGTAGAATATAATATATTTTCCAACATCCAGTTGTAGTTTTTGCCAATAAAAGTACTTCTGGAGTATGACCACTATTTTCTCCACACAAAAATGTCTTGTGACCCAACTGTAGTGTGCCTCCCAAATAATATTGGCACGCTCACTTGAAGGAACACATAGGTGGACTAGGTAGCATAATAATGTGTTATGGAGGTGGAAATCATGATTTTTCTTTCCATCCACTAGCATCTAGTATGTGGTGGAAAATTCTAGAACATTTTTGTATAGTTACGGCCATCCAAAGGTCTCGTGGCCACAAGAGTTGAGAACAATAGTTAGTGCTACAATTGGGGGCCGACTGAGGCAATATGCAACATGATTGGTGTTGCCCTTTTTGTATTTAATGTTGAAGTGGAATTGTTGTAGATATGTAGACCACTTTTGATGGCAATTGTTCTACAACTTACCTTATGTCTGTATAAGATGAAGAGGTCACTGATCAGTGTGGATTAATGTTTCCTTCCCCAAAATGTAATGTTTCCATTGTCAACAAGCCTACATGATATAATGCATCTCTTTATCATAGGTGGGGTACTTCCAAATTGTATCAGAGAGTGTCTCACTATGATAAGCCACTACATGCGGGTGCTGGGTGAGGACTGCACCAATAGCATAATCAAAGGCTTTTGTATCAATTTCAAATGGCTAATACATGTATAGCAATGTGAGTACAAGTGTAGAGCAGAGGTGGTGCTTTAGTTCAACCAACACCTTCTATTGGGACTCAGGCCATGAAAACTTTGCTTTCGCTCTTCCCTTGGTAATATGACTCAAAGGCCAATTGATATGGGACAATCCTAACACGAACCTTCGATAAAAAATTGCAAGGCCCAAAAATCTATCTCTGTTAGAGTGGTCAGGGTTGGCCAATCCTAAATGATTTGGATATTAGAAAGATCCACATGCACACCTTGACCATATATGATGTAACCTAGATACTTGACCCGGATCATTCTAAAGGTGCATTTCTCCAAGTTGGCACAAAATTTGTGTTGTCGTAGGGTTTGAAGAGTTTGTCGAATGTGTTGCAAGTGCTCCTCCCAAATCTTGCTAAATATGAGGATGTCATCTAGCTAAAAAACCACAAACGAGTTGGTGAAGGGCCACAACATGTCATCCATCAACCCCATAAAAGTAGCATGGGAATTTGTCAACCTGAAGGGCATGACCAGCCATTCAAAAAGGCCTTCCTTGGATTTGAAGGCAGTCTTCCATACATTTGTGGGCTCTATCAGAACCTGGTGATGGCTAGACCTCAAATATCTCTTTCTAAAATACGTTCCCCCCTTGAGCTGGTCTAGAAGGTCATCAATCAATGAGATTGGATACCTATTCCTGACAGTGATTTTCGTTAATGACCAATAATCAATGTAGAGCCTCCAGGTCCCATCCTTCTTCTGTACAAGTACAATTTGGCTCCCACAGGTTGAGGGACTTGGTTGGATGTTCCCTTTCTATAGTAACTCCTGGATATGTTGCACGATATCTTCATTTTCAATTTTCTTAATTCTTTCACCAATCGACACTGGTTTGTGAATAACGATGTCAATAATAGTGCCCTTAGCGTTCCCAAAAAATGTTAGGATCAGGGGAGAAGATTCTTCTTTATCCATGTGTCTAGAGGAATGGGTTTTCCTTGCCCCCCTTAGAAAATATGCAAGAAAAGGAGAACGATTAATAATTTCATCAATTTTCATTCTCGCAATGCCTGCTGATGTAGGCCCTCCTTCACCTGATGTTCTATGCTCCCTTTTTCTCTTCCTTCTTGTGCTTCTTCCAAGTTATCCTTCTACCCAACAATAGACACTGTCTCTTGTGGTGTGGTGTCGACTGTGGCCCCTATTCCCCCCAAAGGTTCCACATTCATTTGAATAGGTGGTGCTGGTTCTTGTGTGACAACACCACTTACATTTTCAACCATAGGTTCTTCAACTGTTTGAACATGTGGTGTTGGTTCTTGTGTGTCAGCACCACCTACATTTCCAACCATAAGTTCTTCAATTTCTTGGAAAGGTCGTGTTGGTTCTTGTGTAACAACACCATCTACATTCTCAACTGAGAGTTATTCAATTTCTTGGATAGATGGTGTTGGTTCTTGTGTAACAACACCTCCTACATTCTCAACCAAGAGTTCTTCAATTGTTTGAATAGGTGGTGATTCTCCTCTTAAATTGGCAGTCAACGCTGGTTCTTATGGAGAAGCATTGACTGCACTCTCTTCTATCTCCATTGCATCTATCTCTGTTGGGACAACAAGCGATGTTGAAACCACGTCATCTGTGGCCTCTTATTCCACTGCTACATCTTCTTCCTCCTCCCCTATAGGCAGCATACCCGCAATTTCTTCCTCTACCAGCTTGGGGAATTGTGGCCAAGCCACAGAGGTTCGAGACAGAGCATGCACCACCAATAATCTAACCAACCCATGATTTGTGAGAACTGCTAATGATTGTTGAGACCATCGGGAATATTGTGCCATTAAGTGGAGGCTGCTCCATAGGAAGTATGGCATGTCTAAAGCATGAACCTGCGCATGCCGAAATTGAAGGCATGCAAGGAGTTTGAAATGATACTTCAACAATGTAGATAAACGACCTTCATAGGTAACATACGTCATAACAAAATACACCACCTCACCCCATGGATATGGAAAATATTTACGATGATACCTTCTTCCTTTCTAGAGCGTTGTCTCCCGAGCCTACAAAAATAATTCCGGAAACTCCGACAGAGGAGAATTCCAAGAGAATCATTTCTAACCTCCTCGTTGTTATCCATTGAAAATTGAAATAACATCCTCCGTGACAGAAATATCTAGCCCACGAAATCTACAATGATTTCATTCCAGGTTTAACACAAATTCCACTGTGATGGCTTCATCAAATCCTTGTAGCCTCTCAAAATACACATGCCACCTTGCATCTAAGAAGACTTGCCAAACATCTCCATTGCATCGAACTTGCTCTGTACTCTTTGGTTTGTGTCTCACAACCTATCCACCCATTCTACGATAGCTCTGTAACATCACTTCGGAGTAACAAAATATCGTCGAGAAGGAGTGCTAGTAGGTAGATTTGTAGTGAGAGCTATGATAGTGATGGGGTGCAGTGAGAGTGAAAACCGGGAGGATAACCATGAAATATGGAAAAATCATGGTGGATAATGGATGATAATGGATGGTAATAATGGTAATTACTTTGCAGCATTGGAAAGGATTGTTAATTAATATAATAGTACTAACTTCAAGTCCTGATGCATATGGGTATCATGTGAAGTATGTTGGAAAATCGTGGAGTGCATGTGCTTAGCACAAGGTTTAATAAAAATAATAATAAGTCATCATTATAGCATATTTTCATTTATTATAGTACCTCCCCCTAACTAAGGGATGACCATCCGCGGTCATATCTAGTCATGTCACTTGAATTATTAATCAAATCTACAAAGTTGATCGAGGATGTACCTCGTGACTTACCTTGATGGAGTAACTGCAACAGAGGAGTAAGAGCATCAGAGGGAGTAACAACATCTGAGGAGTAACAAATTTGGGTGAGTAACAACACCAACATACTTAGATGAAATCACGATGGAGTAACAACACCGATGGAGTAACAACATTGGAGGAGTAACAACACCGGAGGAGTAACAACACCAGAATAGTACTTAGATGAAATCGCCATCACCATGGAGTAACAACACCAAAGGAGTAACAACACCAGTGAAGTACTACGTCAAAATCACCATGATTAGAGTAACAACGCTGGAGGAGTAACAACACCAGTGAAGTACTTAGACAAAATTGGCATCACCAGAGTAACAACGCTGGAGGAATATCAACACCAATGAAGTACTTAGACAAAATTTCCATCATCAGAGTAGCAACATCGGAGGAGTAACAATGCCAGTGAGGTACTTGCAAGAAAAAGTTTGATAGAGTAGTAACAACATTTTATTACACACACACACACACACATATTTTTTAAATTAGGGGTGCAGAGGAGGAATTGCCTGCACTAATAACTTCAAAACTAGAGTTATCAGAGAGATATTTAATAAAGGAGTCTCTTGAAGTTGGACGGTGATATAATCTGAGGAGATTTCCATTAACGATCAAAGGATATGTCCCTCATCAATTGTGATAAGTCTAACAACCCCATTATTGAACATCGTGTTAACTTCATATGGTCCCATCCACCTGGAGCAGAGTTTTTCCTTAAAATCCTTGAACCAGGAATCATAGAGTAATGCCCAATCTCCTCTTGAAACACCTTTTTCTTAATGAATTTATTGTTCCATTCAGTTTTCTGTTGCTGGATTGCATCAGTATTCTAGACAACTACCAAATTAATTTCATCCAATGCATTGAATTGTTCCAGCCAATGTTTTTGGGCTTCTGAAAGATCTAAACCTACTTCAAGGGTTGTCATGAGCATCTTAATTTTGAATTCCACTAGAAACAAAGGGGATTTCCCATAGACAAGTTCATATGGTGAAAACCCTGTTGTGTTCCGCCATGTTGTTTTATATGCCCACAGTGCCTTAGGAAGTTTTTCAGCCCAATTCTGGTGATGGTTCACTACAGTCTTTGTAAGAATATTCTCTAGTACCATGTTTGTGCTTTCGACTTAACAATTCACCTGAGGGTGATATGGATATGTTACCCTATGCTTGATTCCATATTTCTTCACAAGTACTGCTATCAGATGTGATGTAAACTGTGCCCCTCCATCTGAAACTATCTCTTTAGGAGCTCCATACTGTGCAAGAATTTCTTCAAATAAAAAGTCCGAGACAACTCATTCTGTTGCTTTCACAACAACCTTGGCCTCTACCCACTTTGTTACGTAATCCGTGCAAACCAAAATGTGAAATTTATACTGTGAAGGTGGATTAAATGGCCTAATGAAATCGATAGCCCATTTTTCAAAGGCCTCAAGAGCTAGTTGGGGCTGTAACATAATTTCATCTGCTCGACCAGGCTGACCCATCCGCTGGAAACTATCACACCCTCTAACATATTTCCTTGCATCAAAAAAATAGAAGTTCAATAGTATCCCATTTGTAACACCTTATGACCTGTCCTCTTATCTGCAAAATGTCCCCGAAAATGTCCACTTATGCAGCTCCGAGTTTATTGATCAGAACCTGTGTAAAAGAGATATCCCTCTATCCATGAATAACGAGCACTGTGATGGATAATCCTTTGTTTCTCTCTATAATAAAAGTGTTGAGGCATATTTCCTGTAGTAAGAAAGTTAGTAATATCTGCATACCATGGAGTGTGAGTAGAAATTGAAAAAATATGTTCATTTGGAAAACTATCCTCTACAGGTGTACCTTCATCACTAGTATCCATCCTAGACAAGAAATCTGTGACTACGTTATCTTTCCCTGGTTTGTCTACAATGGTAATGTCAAACTTCTGAATTAACAATAACCATCTTGTAACGTGACCAGGAGTTATTGGTTTGTTCATAAGATACGTGATAACTGTATGATCAATGTGCACAAAAGTAGGATACTTGGTGATATAATGCCGAAATTTATTAACAACATAAATGACAACCAAGAACTCCTTTTCAGTTACCGTATAATTTAATTCAACAGGGGCCAAATTCTCGTTGACATAGTAAATTTCATACGACTTCTTGTCCTTATGCTGCCCCCAAACCGCGTAATTTGGACCAGAAGTCTGGGACCATGAAGAATTTGGACTAGATTGAGGATACCAGGGTTGCCAGGGCATTGGATATTGGTAAGATTGTGTCTAAGAAGGTGAAAAAGGTACAGACTACTGACCAAAATTCATATTATTAAAATATTGAGACGGGTCTTGAGGCATACCTTGATTCATATTCGGCGGTCATGGTTGCCATGGTTTCCTTGATCCCATAAAATAAAGTTGTTCTACTTCTTCATTTGTTCCTTAAAAGACTGCCTTCAATCTAGGAAGAGACGGGCAAGTGCTTGTGGAATGAATATGTTCACATATCACACAAGTCTCCAAAAAATTTAATGGACATTCCTTCAACAGGTGCTTCTTCCTGCATTGAGGGAAGAAAATAGACATGGCCTTATCTTCTTCCATTTACTTCTACTTCATCTGCAACACATCTAGCTACGATGATAATGTGCTCAAGATATCAGTTCTCAGTTTGTCAATCAGATTCCCAATTTTATCCTTTGTACCTCCACCATTGGAAGTTTTGAGAGTTTGGATTCCTCGCCTTTGACTCGTAGCCCCTCATGAACACTTGATGCATAATTCACAGATGGTATCAAATTCCTACTTTGATATATCTCCTTTCCCTACTATGCTCAATAGCTCTGGAGATTCCTCCCTCAGTGCCTTGAGGAAAATGATCTTCAAGATATTCTTATCCAAGTCACTGTGGTTGGATCTCTGCAAACTATATTGAAAACATTCCACAAAATATTCCATATTCTCATCCTCTTTCTGCATAATCTTAAAAATTTATTCCTTTACATCCCAGGATTTGCAGTAGTCCTGATATTTCTCAAGGAAAATCATCTTCATATCATCCCATGTAGCAATAGATTTTCCTCCTAAACCCATAAACCATCTTAAAGTTGTACCTTTCAAAGTAGCAAGAAATATCTTCAATTTCTGAGCATTAGAAATGTAATCATACCCCTGACAAACAACATCGAATTCAAAAAGGAATGTGTCCATATCCTTAGAAGTAAGACCATGGAAATTGGGTAGTGTTTTCAAAGGAATAGGCTTCATAGGTGCATCACCTCTGATATCTCCAATTGGAAATTCAATTGAAGAAGTTGCAGGAGCCATGAATATCTGCCAATACTCACTTGGAATTTCAACAGGTTCTGGCTTTGGCTGTTCTATAACAGGTGATGGAAGTTGTTTAACATCACTCCCTTGATCAAATGGTGCAAATAATTCCCTCAAATCTTCTTCCTCTGAACTTGCAATATGCAGTTCCTCAGATCCTCTACTTGCTACTTCTTCTTCCCTGAATTGCACTTCTGCTATTGGAGGAGGTTCTGGTTGTGAAATTGATTGTCCTCCAGATCTCGTATGAGATATTACCCTAACAACAACTCATGATGATGCTCCAGACTCAGCCCTTGAGATGATCTCTTGGATGTAAGCTTTTCTTCCCAAATCAACCCCTTTCTTTTTGGGGGTCTCCCTTTTCCCCTTTTATTGGTGTCTATGTTCATAAAATCAGGAAATAAAAGGGAAACATATAAAAAAATTAAAATATCAAGACCTGGAGCAAGATAAGAACTTCCTTCCCCAGGACGAGAGAGTGGCCCCTAAAGAAAACAAAAGAAAGAAAATAAGAAAATCACAAAAATCAATATCAGGACCTGAAACATGGTGAAAAAATAAAACTTCCCTTCCCAAGACGAGAGAAAAATACTTATGAAAGCAGAACAATGCAATCTAAAGCTTTAGACCTGGACAAAGGTGATAAAAACTTACTTCCCCGGGATGAGACAATAATCCTACAAAAACAAGAAAAGGAAGGAATCAAACAACCAAATGATGTAATACTCAGGACCTGGAGCAAGGTGTAAGCTTCCTTCCCCAGGATGAGAGATCAATCCTATGGTCAATGCTAGTTGTACTTTCATGCCTTTGATAGCCTCCTCGACAACGACACCAAAATGTTGGTGTCCAAGTATGAATCATGCAATTCACCCAATCCACATTTAATTGTCAACCTGGGGTTCTATCAGTTGTTTCAAGGCTATCATGCACTGTATGTGTAGGCCACAGTTTCCCTACCCAACATTGAACATTAACTATAAATTCATCAATGTGTAACAACAAGCAATACTGTAACAACAAATAACAATAACAACAAGTAATAACTATAATGTCAATAAGAGTAACATCAATAAGGGCTCACCGCAACACACTGATAAACATTCACAACAATAATAAAGTCACAAAAATAAACCTAACACACATCTAATCTAGCAACACCTGATCAGGAGAGTGGGCCCAACTCCCTGATCAGGGCTATGGCGAGATCAATAATTCATGATATGATCAGAAGATCAACTTGTCATTAATAAAATAAATATTACAAGTATGCTATTACAGATACAAAGTTAGAGTATTTCTCTTGTAACCTTGATGACTCTTAAGAATCATGGCTTTCATAGCCCTCAACTCTACTTTATACAATTTTTCAATAATATAACTCCTAGAATTATGACACTATCTTCCCTTAATTACATGGTGGTTTTCAAAACGAAACAAAAGGTTAAAAGATAGCATTGTGTCAATCGAAAGGTTGATTCACTGTTGCATCCATTATTCAAGGATAGTGTTGCTAGCTTTGATAGCATCGTTCAACGAATCACGGTCCTGGTCATTCTCCCTTTAAATCTGCAGAAAGAACAAAATTAACAAGACACTTAGGTAATAATACCCTATGATTATGCTTCATTGACCAATAATCCATAAAGACATGATGAGAGGTATACCTATGCATTTTAAGATATCGATTAACCATTATTGGCGTGAAATGGATAAAAAGAATAGGGTAAAAGGGTGACTAAAAGTATGCAAATCTTGCCACCAATGCTGACGTCTATTGTTGTAACCTGTGCCACATGGAACCTTGTGAGTGGTCCACATGTCAACTAGAAGTGATCCAATTTGACACCTGAAAATTACAAAACTCACTACCACGTGTCACATGTACAAAGTGTTCCATGTCATCTGCCACTTGTCCTCTTATCGTTGGGCCACATTAACTTGTCTACTAAGTGTGCTGCCATGTCACTATACTATGTTAGCCTCCATGTTAGTTCCACTTGATACATCAACCAGATTTTTCACCATTCCATGTCATCCTCTTCATCCTATTCACCTAACCTGCTATGTGATCTTGCTACGTTTCCTAACATGGCTACATCAATGCCACCTAGAACTTCACCTATGCTAACTTATTTTCCCACTTGTATTTTTTATTCAACTAACAACTTCCAACTCGATTGGTTGTCAATTGGATTCCCTTTCGGTTTATAAATGGCAAGGGTTGATTTCAGATATCCCCTCCCCCCTACCGGCCCCTGTATGATGGTTAAAAAGGGGGGTTTGCATTTTGTCACTTTTGCGACTAACCCCTGTACATCGTTCTCAATGTGCACTGTGAAGCAATATTCCTCCTCATAGATCCATTGGCCCAGAAAAATTGTGCCCCCCTATGCCTAATGGAGGGGGGGGGGAGGGTCTGCACTCTTGGTTCCCTCGCTATGGAACCTTGCCTCGACTTCACACACCAATACAACAATGCACCTGTTTGTGCTAGATTCTTAAAAATTCATTCTAAGTCATCTATCCATGTTATATTTTGTCTATTTTCCTACCACCTCAACACCATCATTGCCTTATAACACTACCAACTAAACATTTCCACTTCATCTATGCCACCTCAACTAGTATTGTATGTTGTCGGGTCCAAGTGGAATCATGCACCTTGGAACCCCACCAATCTTTAAACTGGGATAAATTTTGATCCCTGAGGAGTTCTTCCAAGTTACATATATCGTTAGAAAGGTATCTTAGAAGGTTATCCACATGACCATTTTGCATCAACTTTTGAATGCTTTACCTGTAGATAAAATACCCTCAAATATAGGCCCTCAAATCAATAGTCTACAAACACCAAAGGCACATAAAAAATAATTACTTGACATTAATGACTGTCTCTAACAAGCTCCCCTTAACATCAATGGCTACTGTTTTGACATAAATGAAAACACTTTTCTCAACAAACGTATGCTAGCTAATTTCACTCTTTGTGTCGTAGAGTAGTTGAAAATGGTTTATTTTCAATTCAAATATTTAAAGTTTCATTTTTTGACTACTAATATTATAAATGAAAATATGAATTTTCCTTAATTTTAATCTTTCACAGTAAATTGGGTGCACACATCCACTAGCCCCTAACCCTCTTACTGAAGCAGATAATTAGTGGCTTATGTTATTGATCCTAGCTTTTTAACTTTTTAAGATTTAATCACTTGTTCGAATTCTTGTGATTTATATTGTTATACATATTATGGATTCATTGCATGGTTATAATTCGCTAAATATGTTTACTTTGGGTATACAAATATAACCCCCTTGACCTTTTGAAGTTTTTCTAAAGTGAAGGGGATATTGTATTAAGACGACAATGGTGCAATTCCCATTTTTTTCCCTGAGGTAACACTTGTGGTTTCACTTTCCAATAGGGTGCTTTTTTAAATAGTAACACCATGCACCAAAAAATCCCTTGTATTCTTAATGTGTTAGCCTCAACACTGAACATTAGTGAAGCATTCATCCACTAGTCTCATGTCTACCACTTTGGGCTTATTTTATGTGAGCCACACCTCTCATTGACATGGCATTGGTATAGTTTTCACCTCACACCTTCCATTGTTTCATATAATAGTTTTGGTTCTCATATCATTGCCTTTAATTTTGATGAAGACATTTTAGAGTACCTTACTACTCCAAATAACCCTTGGGATGATATGCATCATCATTCCAACTTTTTACCATAGCAACCTAGTCCCTTTGGTCAATATTATATGCAATTCAAATATTTTATCCTTGATGATAAAATGGATTGGTTTAAGAATAACTTCCCTAAACCTAATGTGTTTGAGGAAAAGGACAAGGCTAATATTTCATCTACCATGAAAGGGTATATCTTAGTTACACATAATGTTAAATAAAAAATCCTTCTTGGGGAAAACTATTCTCCTAAAGAGGTTGTCACTTACAAAACCCTTTTCCAATATTTACATGATGTTTTTTCTTAGTATTATTCAAATATGCCTAAATTTGATCATATAATTATTGAAGACCATGTTTCTACATGGATAGATTCCATTCCTATTCTTTAGAATCAATAAACGATTCAAATTGGTAAGGCCCCAACCATTTAACCCAAAATAGATAAAATGCAAAAGTTGAGATTCATCTACTTAATTGCATATAATTTGTGGGTCTCTGACCAAGTCCTTATCATGAATAAT
Source organism: Pinus tabuliformis (assembly GCA_031772625.1). Lineage (NCBI taxonomy): Eukaryota > Viridiplantae > Streptophyta > Pinopsida > Pinales > Pinaceae > Pinus > Pinus tabuliformis. Next base: position 236,997,889 of record CM062813.1, read on the forward strand.
TAAGGACTTGTTGTATATTTTCTATATCCCTTTGCAATATGCTTCAGAAGATGTAGAATCCTCGTAGAGACAAGCCCTGGGTTGAAGGAAAGGGTCAATGCCTAGGGCATCCTATAGGAGTGCTTTTGTGGTTTCTTTGAGGTTTTCTACTACACTCTATATGTCACATAATTTTAAGTAAGATAATTTAGAGCTTGGTTCAATAGCACTTCACCAAGGTAGACTAAAGAAGACACACACACACACACACACACATATACACATACGGGTATATATGATTCATCTCAAGGAGGAATGTCTTGATTCTGGTGGCTGACACATAGAAAATTCATCTTAATATTGTCATTGTAGTAGAAATGAAGAGGAGGAAAGAAAGGAAGGAATTTGATGCAAAGGGTTGGATAAAACACATAATCCTAAGAAAAAAGTTCCGGCAGAAGTATGGAAGAATAAGGGGGTGAAAACACAGAAATAATGGAGAAAATTTAAGGTTTATAGCTCTATACCTCATGGACACATTTTGTCACCAAATAGAATTAGTAAATTTGTGCTCACACAGGTACTGTAGCCTATAAAAGAACACAAGTAAATTTGTCATTTACACGGGTATTGTTTCCTACTTCGTAACATATTGACAACCATAAATGAGAGTGAAACCAACAACTTCATTACACGATTTTAGAGGAGGAAAAACATACATGAAATGATATACAGAGGGGAAAACACAATGCACATTACTCTGCTTGGAATAAAAAAATCTGCTTCATTAATCTTTGAATATAGAATCCAAATCACCAATCCATCATAGTTAACATTTGTATAATCCTAAGCACATCATGAACAAGAAAATTGAACCAAAAGTGGAATCGATTTCTCTACAAATAGAACTTAGAACTTGCAAAAGCAGAATTCAGGCCTCTATAATGCATAATTTGGGAACCATTAAAATGAGTTTCTTCCCCATATTTATAGGGAGAGGGGAAGCTTGAAACAATATCTACAAAATATCTCAGTGATGCCCCAATTGTCTGATTAACTAGGTGTATCGGCATGCAGAGGTTTTGTTGTCCAAATGATTACAAAATATTTTATTCTTTCTTTAAAATGTGGGAATTACGGAATAAAAAAAATGGGAAAAATAAATGATGTTCATAGAAAAATATCTCCATGCCATTTCCTATGATTACCTCTGATCAGGCCATGTCTCTTCCACAATTTTCCTCCGCAGTTATTGGTCGATACACCTATTTATTTCTCCCTTAACTACTTGAATTCCCCACTCTTTGGAGCTAGAAATGGTCATCTATGGTGGCCTTGACTATGCTCTATAATCATAGATATTGACCCATACACTTGCCTGCATGCTAGGCTATAACATCAGAACCTGGTACATCTCGCAACTTTATCTGAATTGGATTTATGAAATCACAAAGTTTTAATGCATTCAAGCACCTTTTCTATTTTCCCTCTTCATGTCTATCCCATGGGACCAAGTGTCGTGACGTCAGGCTCAACGCTTGGGTGCTAAAACCTTTTGTGCTCCTATTTGGGCTTATCTCTCTTTGTGATTTGTGATTTTCCTTTGGTTTTATGGATGGTCATGACCAAGCGCCATCTATATCAAAAGCCATCTTCACCATAACTCTTTTTGAAAGGGTTATGAGACTTTCAACCTCTGGTATTCCTCCTTAGCACTTGGGTGCTCCAACCAGCTCATTGCCCTTGGTCCTTTGAGGTCCTTGTGACCAAGTTTTAGTAGATATCAAAGCACCTCTCATCGGAAGTTTTGCAAAAGGAAAAAAAGAGAGTTTCAATGGCCTTTTCCACTAATATGTAGACCTCTGAATTGACGTCATGCTCACGTCCTCATTTCCACGTGGTACCTCCTGGGTGGTGACATGTGTCACCCGAATGTGTCCTTTTGGGCCCTCTAAAACTCTAAAAATGCTTGCCATGTTTCGTTGTCCCTCCACATCATGCTGACATAATTTACCCTATCACTTCTCATGACCAATTACCTGCTGCCATGTGTCCAATTTTGAGGGGAGAGAAAGGGTCCTTAGGGCCTTTAGTTTTGCGTTGGTTTCTTTTGTAATGTCGCGAGCAAGTGCTAGTCTACATCAGAAGCCATCTTTATTATAAATTTTCCAAACTTAACTTACACAGGAGTTACAATATTTTCCTCCCCAATATGGTTCGTAGCACTTAGGTGCTAAATCTTCCCATGGCTCTGGGTTTTGTGGATCTCTCATGACCATGTACCAATCTATATCGTAAGCCCCCTTCATCGAAACTTTTTATGAAGGAGTCCAAATTCTTTCAACCTCCATATTCCTCCTTAGCACTAGGGGGATCTTCCCAAATCTGTGCCCTTGGTCCTTTAAGGTCTTTGTGACCAGGTGCCAGCTGATATCGAAGCCCCTATCATCAAGTACCTTCGAGAAGAGATTTAAAGTGTTTTTATGTCACCAACCTCTGATATTATGTCCTCCGATATGGCTTCCTACCAATCTCCTCGATATCAGGCTCCAATGTGATCGAGTCCCGAACTGCAGCCCTCCTCTTTAAATATGGGCTTTCCTCTTGGCTTTGAAATTTAAGCTTTGGTTTTGGCCCCCTCCTCGAGCTTTCAGCCTTTGATATTTGTTCTCCCTTTGGCCATTTTCACTTGGACTCCCCTTTTTGGGCCAACATTTGGCATCATTTGGCATAATTCAAAAAAGGTACGGTAGGTGGAAACATTGGCTCACACTGGGGACAATGCCTTGTTGGAAAGGCATTGAGAACTTACAGTCTAGTAGCCTTATATCCATTGGGCATGCAACCATTTTATTCAAATATATAAAAAAACAAAAACAAAAACATCGAAAACTTATAGAATTACCGGTATCTACAATGGCTCACCAATATGTACAATGGGTGAAATTGGATCCTTTTTAGTGTTGGAAGTAAAGCTTGATAAACTTCCCATTCATAGGCATCTCAAGCATTTCACAATCCAAGTTTTCCAACAAGAAAGTATTGTTCCCCTTTTCCTCCACAATCTTGAAAGGTCAAATCATAAGGGATCGAATTTTCCATGTTTTCCTTTATCTTTTCATCTAACATCCCACCTTGGCACCAAATCCCCTCGCTACAAGGTTCTATCTTTTTCTTTTCTGTTAAATAGGGCCTTCATCTTTTCTTGATACTGAATTAGGTTCTAAGTCAGCTCCCCCCTTGTTTCTTGAAGTTATACCATATGATTGATCCTTCTGGTTAGAGAATTTGGCTCTTCATCCATCTCTTGTATAATTTTGGCCACTTCCATTGCTAGTTGTATGGGGAAAATTGCAGCTTTCCCATACACTAATTCAAAATGAGATTTCCCATTTGACCTCTTGGTAGTAACTCTATTTTCCCATAAAGAAAAGTTTAGCTGTGAATCCTAGTTTTTCTAATTTTCTAATATTGTCTTCTTAAAAATACAGACTAAGGTTTTATTTGATAATTCAACCAATCCATTTCCCTATGGATAGTATCTAGTGGAGTGACCCACAATGATGTTATACTTCTGGAAGAAGCTAAGAAGCTTGGCGGATTTAAAAACTTGAGCATTATCAGTGATAATCTTCCTTAGGAAACCAAACCTGGCAAGGATATTTTCCTCCATGAATTTGATAACCATGACATCGGTTGCATTCCTAGCTAGGACTGCTTCCACCCTTTTAGTGAAGTAATCGGTGGCCGTAAGAATCCACTTGTGTTGATTGCTGGAGGGTGGGTGTATTTCCCCAATGAATTCTAAACCCCACTGTTCGAAAGATTCTTCAACAAAAACACGGGTTAAAGAAAAAGGTGTTAATTTCTACTTTTCAGCAAACATTTAGCACTTCTCACAGGCCTGAACATATGCATGTACCTCACCAAACAACTTGGGCCAATATAAAATTTCTTTGAGAATTTTATTGGTTGTAGCTCTCCAACTATAATGGCCCCCATACACGTAATCCACACACACACAATTATGGAACTCATCCATCACTTTATGGATCTCTTCTTCAACCAGGCATAAAGAAAAATCCCCATTGGATCCTTCCAATACAGTTGGCCATTTAAAATGACAAAATTATGGGCTTGTAACCTTAAATATATGTATTTAAATTTATCATAATTGACTCGACAAATTGGAAAAATTAAATAGTGGATTATATGTTTATACCAGTGAGACATGAGGTACTTCATTTGGATGTTCTGCATTGCGATCTTGACCTTACTCTGTTCCTCTTCTCTTCGGCTTTCTCCTTCCTCTGTCAGGAAATTTATACCCAAACCTTGGCACTTCGATTCATACAAGATTTTAGCTAGTCTCTGCCCCTTGATTAGCTTCATGGGTTTGATATTTATGTCGTATTATTGGATTTTAGAAATCCATTTACCTCTTTCTCCCTCACTGTCTCCTTGTACCAGAATTTATTTCACAGCTATTGTAGGAACATAAGTTGTTAGGCTTGATTACAGGACATATATTCTGAAGTTCTTCAGGGACTTGACCAAGGCATAGGCCTACTTCTCCAAAATTTTATACTTTAACTCAACATCCTGTAGCACCTGGCTAAAACTCGCTATTGGTTTCTCATGTACTTCATTTTTCTTATGCAATGAGACAACAACCAATGTATGAGAATAAGCAAAAGAGAAAATTAAAAATGGTTTTAGGTAGTCAGGGTTGAATAATACATGAGATTCTAAAAAGGCCCTTTTGATTCTAGAGAATGAATCCCAAGATTCTAAGTCCATTTTACCTCCCTATCCTTATTCAACATCCCTGTAATTTCTTTAATTATCTCAACATAATTGGGTATGAACCTCCTCAAAAAGTTGATTATACCCAAGAAATTATAGATTTCTTTCTTATTTCTTGATAGCGGGATGTTTTTAATGGCTTCCACCCTTTTGGGATCTATCTTCACCCCCTCTTTTTCCATGATGTGTCCTAGAAAATTTCCCTCACTTAGAGCAAACTGAGACTTCTTAGGATTTAAAGACAAGCCATATTTTCTACATTTCTCAAAAGTGAGTCATAGATGTTTGATATGCTCCTCATCTATTTTTGAAAAAACAATGATGTCATCTAGGTAAATTACCACAAACTTATCTTGTTCTCCCACAAATGCTATATCCATTGCTCTCTAAAAAGTGTCTCCTTCATTAATGCAGCCAAAGGGCATTCAAGCATATATGAATGTTACCTAGGCATGGTGAAAGAAATTTTCTTTTGATCCTCAGGATGCACAACTAATTGATTGTGTCTAGAAAAAACATCCATCATAGACATACAAGTAGATCCCACCATATTTTGTACAATGTAGTCCATTTTAGGCAGAGGGTAATTATCCCTTAGTGATGCCTTGTTTAGATTCCTAAAGTCGACACACAACCTTATTTCCCCATTTTTCTTCCTGACAGGAACTAGATTTTCCACCTAGACTTAACACCTCAGTGGTATGATACTTTTAGCTTGGAGCAACTTCCTCACCTCTTTCTCAATTGATGGAAGTAATAGGGGGTTAATGTTCGTAAGCTTCTGTTTGTATGGTTTCACCCCACTCTTCAAAGGAATTTTATGTTGGATGATATTAGTATAAAATGTTTTTAAATCATCATAATACCAAGAAAACACATCCATATACTTCTTAAAAAGGTCTAGGTACTTTTGTTTTTATTCCTTGGGAACTCCTTTGGCCAACTTAATTATCCTGATTTGAACCAATATTGTAATCTTCTAATTGTTCTTAAAATTATTGCTCACCTGGCTTGGAAGCCATATCATTTAAGTTGAAAAATATTTCCAAAGGAACCAAACCTCACAGGATAGTATTACCTTTCAATTTTAAGATCTTGTGCCCTGCAATGGTCTCTTCCCACTTGGCCTATTGCTTGTCTACCAATTTCTCTTCCTCCTGATCAATCTTTGAGCTTGAGAATTCTCCAACGACCTTCATGAAGCGTTTGATTTGTTACTCATCTTCAAACACATGTGAATACTTAACATTGTCTAGTATTGAAGGCCTATAGTTGACTTCAATTTCATATCTGAACAAGGGGTTTTGAGGAGGCTTGAAGTTACTGGCAGCTACGACTAAGGAATATGCCATCCTATTTTTAGCTCTAGGCAAAAACTGGATGTTAAAAGCTACGAAAAATTTCTCGATTAGATCCCATACCTCATTTTGGGAGGCCTAAAGTATTGGATGTTTGGTTTGTAATTGACTTTAGATTTGTTTCACCACCAGCTCTGAATCCCCAAACACTATTAACTACCTGATGTTGAGATTTCTGGTAGCTTGTAGACCTAGTAGCAAAGCTTCATATTGAGCAACATTATTTGTGGCTTCAAACTCCAACTTGAAAGAGAGAAGGATCAAGATTCCTTATGGGGATACCAAAAACACACTTGCCCCATTTCCTTCCCTGGAATATGCACCATCAAAGTATAACTTCCATACTTTGTCACACTCTAATTATTGGTGGTCTAGTAAAAAAGAACATTCCACTTGTGTCTCATCCATGATTTGATCATCTTCCTCTAACATCAAAAAAGAGGAGTCTTTCTATTTACCATACATGGGGGCATTATTCGAGTAGTCAGTTCTTGCAACTGTCTTCACAAATCTCACTTCCCTATATAACTGAGGCTCTTCTCCACAAAAAATAGGAATGGTAGCATATGTTAAATCCATTTTAATATATCCTCCAATTTTTGATCCCCATGATCTAGACAAGAGCATACCAAACCACCCAGGGATCTCAACCACTACGATATCCATTACAACACTCTTCATAGGGATCTGAGCCAATTTTACCACTATATCTTTAATCAACCCTAGACATATTACTCTCTTGAAGTCAAAAGAATACAAATCTTTATATGGCCTTGTTATTTTCAGCCCCAATTTCTCCATAACAGACAATTGCATCAGATTGTGAGAAGCTCCTAAGTTAAGCATGCAGTTATGTAAGAGAATTTCATGAATGACCAAAGTGACATAGAAAGGAGGAATAGAAGGGTCTTGTTCGTCAACATGGGTTCCAAATACAACCATGGGTCTTTCTTCTTGGAGGTTCAGGTTGTCTTGCAGAGGTGCTATGGTGGATGGACATATAAACTAAGACACATGGGATATATAATTTGGTTGTTTTAATAGTTTAGTCAAAGGGACATATATTTTTACCTTATCCAACTCCTTTTGATTAAAAACAATAGAGTTTCCAATAGCTATGACAAAATCAACAAGCTCTTTCTCTTTCTCACAGGCTAGTTTGGATGGTAAAGGCAGCTTCTCTGTTTTAGATACCTCGGGTTTATTCTGAAACCTTTTTAATTCTGACACCTCTTCATTATGTTTTTTCTTCATAGCATTAAATACACATGGTCCCTTTTCTCTCCCCATTTTTCATGAAAGAATTATCCATCTCTTTCCAGTTAGTGATTGAAGCATTTGGTAAGGCTTTAAACCATTACCAGGCTTCCCCATCAAGGGACTAGACAAAAATTCTTAACATCACATCTAGGTGTTCTACATTGATGTTTTCTACAAATGCACAAAACATTTCTACATGCCTTTATGCTGAAATGTCATCTTCCCCTATGAATCTTGGAGAGAGCTTGAGATAGCCTTGTGGCATGCCATTCAAGGGTTGTGGAAAGTTCAATGGGGCATATCCATTCAGGAGAAAGCCTAGGAAATCTATATTGAGCAAGGGGGCAGTAGAATATTTATTACAGGTCCTTGTTGAGGGGGTATCTGAGTAACAAATGACTTGATATGGGTTGGGAAGTTATTCACACTTTGCATGGTACTGTTTATAAGGTTGTCTTTAACTTCTTCAGTTCCAGGGGAGGTCTGAAATGAGAAAGAGGCTAAACTGACATAATCTTCTTTGTTCTTTACCCTAGAAGGAAATGAGCCAAACAATACACAATTTTCTTCAACATATTCCAAGACTTTGGAGGTAGACTTTGGGTAATTTATCACAGATTTTTGAGAGCTAGTTGAGATATTTCTAGAAAGGATCTTTTGGAATCTGGAGTAACAGGAGTCTGCGCTTTCCAAATCCTATGGGATATGATATTCTTAGGGTTGAATATAGGATGAGTCTTCTGTTGGATTGTATCAAAGTGAGTATGAGGTCTCCGGAAAGCCAGGGTGCTCAAACTAAGATTCATATAGTGGAGTCGCCAAGGTGAGAGATCTTCAATCCACACTTCCCTTGCTCACCTAATAGAGGGAATGTAAAAAATGTCATACCCAGGGAAAAATATTCTGATTCATTCCTCGATAATGGTGCTAGAAGATTTTGTAGATTTTTATATCTCCCTTTGTAATATGCTTCAAAAGATGTAGAATCCTCCTAGAGACAACCCCTGGGTTGAAGCAAAGGGTCAGTGCCTAGGGCATCTTCAAGGAGTCTTTTTGAGGATTCTTTGAGTTTTTCTGATGCAATTCATATGTCACATAATTTTAAGTAAGATAATTCAGAGCTTGGTTCAATAGGCCTTCACCAAGGTAGACTCAAGCAAACACACACATATATATACATACGGGTAGATATGACTCATCCCAAGGAGGAATGTCTTGATTCTGGTGCCCAACACATAGAAAAACGTAGCTTAATTTTGTCATTGTAGTAGAAATTAAGAGGAGGAAAGAAAGGAAGGAATTTGATGCAGAGGGCTGGATAAAACAAAGAATCCTAAGCAACAAGTTCCAGTAGAAGTATGGAAGAATGAGCTGGTGAAAATGTAGAAATAGTGGAGTGCAATTTAAGGTTTCTAGCTCTATACCTCACAAACACAGTTTGTCACCAAATAGCATTAGTAAATCTGTGCTCACACAGGTACTGCAGGCTATAAAATAACACAAGTAAATTTGTCATTTACATAGGTATTGTTTTCTACTTCGCAACATACATACAACCATAAGTGAGAGTGAAACCAACAGCTTCATTACACAATTTCAGAGGAGGAAAAACATACATGAAATGATATACAGAAGGGAAAACATATTGCACATTACTCTACTTGGAATCAACATAACTACTTCATTAATATTTGAAGATAGAGTCCAAATCACCATTCCATCATAGTTAACATTTGTATAAGAATGAGCACCTCATGAACAAGAAAATTAAACCAAAACCGGAACCACTTTCTTCACAAAAAGAACTCATAACTTGTAAAAGTAGAATTTGGGACTCTATAATGCATAATTTTGGAACCTTTAAAATGAGTTTCTTCCCCCTATTTATAAGGAGAAGGGAATATTGATACAACAACTACAAAATATATCAGTGATGCCCCAGTTGTTTGATCAACTAGTTGTCTTGACATGTGGAGGTTTTGCTGCCCAAATGACTAAAATGGATTCAAATATTTCTTTAAAATATGGAAATTATAGAATAATAAAAATTGGGAAAACTGAATGATGGTCATAGAAAAATATCTCCATGCAATTTCTTGTGATTTCCTTTGATCAAGCCACGTCTCTGCCATGGTTTTACTCTGCAGTTACCAACCAATATGCTTGTCGCTTTCTACCTTAATTGCTTGAATTCCCCACTCTATGGAGCTAGAAATGATCAGCTGTGGTGGCCTTGATGATGCTCTGTACTCATAGCTACTGACCGATCAACTTTCCTACACTCTATTCTATACCACCAAAACCTAATACATCTCATAACTTTATTTTAACTAGCCTTCTGAAATCACAAAGTTCTGATGCCTTCAAGCTCCTTTTCTATTTTCCCTCTTCCTATCTATCCCATAAAACTTGTTGTCGTTACCTCAGGATCAATGCTTGGGTGTTAAAACCTTTTTTTCTCATGTTGGGGCTTATATATTTGTGATTCATGCTTTGCCTTTGGTTTTATGGATGGTCATGACCAAGCACCATCTATATCAGAATCCCTCTTCATCATAACTCTTTTTGAAAGGGTTCCGAGACTTTCAACCTCTACTATTCCTCCTTAGCACTTGGGTTCTCCATCCAACTTAGTGCCCTTGGTCCTTTGAGGTATTTGTGATCAAGTGCTAGTAGATATCGAAGCACCTCCCATCAAAAGTTTTGCAAAAGAAAATAAAAAGAGTTTCGTTGGCCTCTTCCTCTGATATGCAGACCTCTGAAGTGATGTCACGCTGACATCCTCATTTCCATGTGGAGTCTCTTGGGTGGTGGCACGTGTCACCCAGATTTTTCCTTTTGGGCCCTCTAATATGTTGAAAATGATTGCCACACGTCCTTGTCCCTCCATATCATGCTGACGTAATTTACCCTATCATTTCTCAGGACCAACTACCTGCTGAGATTTGTCCAATTTTGAGGGGAGAGAAAGGGTCCTTAGGGCCCGTATTTCTGCGTTCATTTCTTTTGTATTGTCATGAAAAAGTTCCAGTCTACATTGGAAACCCTCTTTATCGTAACTTTTCCAAAGTCTACTTACACAGGAGTTACAATATTTGCCTCTCTGATATGGTCCATAGCACTTAGGTGCTAAATCTTCGCTTGGCTCCGGGTTCTATGGATCTGTCATGACCATGTGCCAATCTGTATCGAAAGATGTTCCAATTTGTATCGGAAGCCCCCTTCATCAAATTTTTTTATCAAGTAGTCCTGATGCTTTCAACCTCTAGAATTCCTCCTTAGCACTGGGGATCTCCTTGGTCCTTTGAGGTCTTTCTAACCATGTGCTATCTAATATCGAAGCCCCTCTAATAGAAAACCCTCAAAAAGAGATTTAAAGGGTTTGTATGCCAATGACCTCTGATATTACATCCTTTGATATGGCTTCCTGCCAATCTCCCTGATATCGGGCTCCGATGTGATCGAGTCCCAAGCTGCAGTGCTCCTTTTTAAATCTGGGATTTCCTCTTGGATTTAAAATTTAAGCTTTGGTTTTTTCCTCCTCCTCGAGGTTTCGACCTCTGATATTTGTTCTCCCTTTGGCCTTTTTCACTTTAGCTCCCCTTTTTTGGCCAACATTTGACACAATTCAAAAAAGGTACGGTAGGTGACAACAAAACTATTCATGTATTTATTAATTTTTGTGATCTAAATAAGGAATGCCCAAAAAATAATTACCCAACACCTTTCATTCATTATATAGAATTGATCAATGTGCTAGCCATGATTTATTATCCTTTGTGGATGGATTCTTAAGATATAATTAGATCCATGCTTGGTCTCAAGGAAAATACAAGACTTCCTTCACCACTACATGGGGTACTTTTCATATAAGGTCATGGAATTTGGATTGAAGAATGTTGTTGCCAACTTATAACATACATATCATAATATTTTCATTACTTGGCGCATGCCAATCTGTCCATATCTCAATGATTTAATTGCTTGTTACAAAAAAAAGGAACAACATGTGGAAATCTTATGTGCTATTTTACTTTAGTGTCATAAGTATAACTTATGTTTGAACCCTCTCAAGTGTTCCTTCTATATGCTTGTTTGATATTGGGATTCATTTTTTTCGAAGGTAGAATTTCTGTTGAGCCCATTAAGGTTCAATCCATCATTGAAATACCTCCCCTACACAATTTACACTAACTATAGAGCCTATTGGGGGAATCCAATTTCTTGCATTAGATTGTACTTAAATATACCACACCTCTTCATTCTTTACTATGATTATTATTGTCTGATATACACTTTGTATGGGAAGCTTAAGTTTAGCACTATTTTAATGGGATAAAGCAATCCCTTGCCTTAGAACCTTTTATTAATCCCCTTGACTTTGATAAAGACTTCATCTTTTACAACTCCACTTCACCCTTTGCCATAGATAGAGTGTTAGTTTAGGGTGGGATCCATACATTTGAGCATGCCATTTATTATGTGAGCAACAACCAATTGGGACCCCCCTTGTCTTACACCCATGAGGAAAAATTAGTCTTGGTAGTAGTTTTCTCTTTCTAGAATTTGTGTCATTAAATTTTGATGTAGAGAACCAAAGTTTTTATGAATTACAACCTCGTGTTATTTTGTAACAACCCTAATATGACCACTATCTATATTTTTACAATTTTTATTAATTTGGTGAGAAAAGATGTTTGGGACCTAGATGCCCATGTGTATGAGTATTTTTTGGGCCAACTTGCCTATGTTTACATTCTTTGAGACTTGTTACCCAAAAAAAGTGGGTAGCCCCTATAAGAAAAATTTTCTCCTCATTGAAAAGCCATTCCACCAACAACCCCAATATGGTTAATGCATAGCACTATGCTAGCATTCTCCACTCATTACTCTAGTCAAATATCTCTTCTATCTAGCCTTATTCTTAAGGGAAGGAGGGTCATATTTTGATAGGTACTCTAAAAATTCTTGTAATAATGTTATTTTATTTATTGTTATTGGAATATTGATATGTGTCACAAATAAAACTGGAGGATTGATTGATCCTCATTGTATCCTTCTTCCCACACTTCACTTGGGAGGTTAGTCTTGAACTCCAGTCCAATGATGATCAAATGAGTCTATGAATGGCATGTTTGGATAGTAATCTTTGATACAATTCTAATAGTATATCACACTTGGTAAAATTCTTCCTAGATAATAATATATGAAAATTTTAATTGGCAGTAGCAAAAGGGGAAAAACCCCCAAATTTGAATTGAAAACACAAAATTGTTAAATGTCATTCATATTTGGATCAGATCCATAACTTTGAGGCAAATCAATGGCGGATGGTGTGTGAACTTGCACATTATTTAACTAGGTTAAATTTCAAGCATCGTTTGGTGGATTTGGCCATTGAAAATCACATGAATGATGTATGGAGCTTTAAGTTTAATTCAGGTGGATGTTGGTGGCCACTCGCCTATTCCACTTGGACCTACACCACTATCTCTTTTAGTTTTTCATTTTCCTCAATTGTAGCCCAATTTACTATTTTTAGTAGTTTTTCGGGTCTTAAACTTCTGGAGCCGTTTTGAGGCCCTAAATGACGTTTTTTGGGAAATCCGGGGCCAATATGAGTCATGGACTAGTGTTGGTCAATCGAAAGTTGTATTCCTTGGACAAATATTTTCTAACAAGGTATTATGCACGTCAGACGGAGATCGTATGCCAAAGCTACGACCCCGGGAAATTGATGTACCAATTTACCCAAACAAGGCCCATAGTTTTGGGCTTCATCTCCTAGTGTTAGGGTTTTGGATGCTTAGGGTTTTCTATTGTTTCTCAACAATAAATAGGCCTTCGAGCCTCATTGTATCAAAGTTCAGAGGCATGTAGCCGCCACATCTCTTCTTAGAGATAAGCTACCATCGCTCGAGCTAGTCTATTTCCATTATGTATGTAAGCACATTTTAGTTCTTTGATATTAATGAAATGAAGTTTTATTTATATTGCATCTCCGTGTTTATGGTTATATCTGTAATTTTTTGCATTCCTATTTAAATTTGGATCAATGGTATCAGAGCGGTCTTCTCTTTCTCGATCCTTCTTTGCATGTCCCTAATGAGGTCGGGGTGTAAGGAGTTAGGGCTCGATCTGGTTGAACCTTTGCAAGATCAGCCTTGCAAATCTCGATGACCACCCATGGGGGAAGAAAAGAAATACGAGGGAGAAGGAGATCCTATCAAAATATTGCTTGAGGAGGTCCTCGAGAAACACAGGAACATGATGATGGATAACTTTGCCCAAATCCTTCAATGGTTGCCCATCAGCAGTGCATCCACATCCAACAACCACTCTGGAGGCGCCACTCTCTTTAAGGTACAAGTAAACTTTGACATTCCCATATTTGAGGGCAAAAATGCAAATGTCATAGATAAAACATTAACCACTAGAAGGATTTTTTTTATTCATGATTTTTCCAGCTAGGAAAATATTACTTTTTCTCTTCTCAAAGCCGGCCCTCACTATTTTTAGTCACACCCACTTGGGATTTGTTCTGAGACGCCATCAAGGAGAAGCACTACCTGGTCGAGAGATATGAGAATAAATACATAAAGCAGACCACACTGCGATAGGGAAGGGACCAAGATGTGCCAAAGTTTACCAATTTTTTTCATACCCTTCACACAAAGTTGGGTATCAAGGATTGTGAGAAACATTTGGTAATCAAGTACCATGGCTACCTACACAGGTACATCTAGGATGAGATGAAGTTCCTGGACATCTCCTTGCTCGGAATGACGTACCAATACACTATCAAGATCGAGCAAAAGTTTAAACGAAAGAAGCGAGACTTTGGATCTGCGAATCCAAAGCAAGGGAAAGGTGCCCCCAAACCAAAGAACAAAGGACAAATCCAAGGCGACGTGACCCAAGACAGCCCGTTTAAGCCGAAAGAAAAGAAAAACACCACAAAGTCAAAGAAGGACATAAGAAAGTGGTGTGAGTTCCAAAAGAGACCCACTCACAACAAAAGTGAGTGTCGGGCCAAGCATTCGCTGGTGGCTGAGTTGAAGCCTTCAAAATCAGATGCATGTTCTGATTCTGAGTTAGAACCCAACAAGAGGAATGATAAAGGGAAGTAGATTATTGATACGAAGCCCAGCGCCACTGTTGCCACCACCAAGATCTAGAAGAATGAGCCTGAAGATCCAGATGGAGGGGAGCATCTCTTCCACTCACAAATGTGGGTGAAGGGTTCACTGCTGCAATTCATTTTCGACAGTGGGAGCCAAAAGAACCTCATTTCAGTAGAGGTCATGAAATGGTTGGGCCTACTAACTACACCACACCCGCAATCATAGAATATCAGGTGGCTTCACCAAGGACGAGACCTTCAATTCAGCTAGCAGTGTCATCTTCCCTATAGCATCAAGCCCTTCACAGATGAGGTATTGTGTGATGATCTATTTTTTTATGATTAGTTTTGCTGTGCTAATAACAATTACAGATTTATAAACTTGTGCTTGCTTCTTACTTTTTGTGTTGAGGTTTCCTTAGTTGTTGGTGCTTACAAACAGGTAAATTTCCTTAAGTTAAGTAAGACATTCATGAGAAAAATAGCTTCAGAAAGAAATACTGAACAAAAATCATGTACAGTTCATCAAACCATCAAAGAGACACATTAACACAGTGTTTTGATGAAGGAGTTCACCCCTCCTAGGCTACATCTCCTTGGTCCAGCTTCCATGGCTTGGGCCTCTATATTAGATCAATGTGGAAAAGATGTTGTTTACAAAGCTCTATGGCTCCTAATACCTACACCAATGTGTTCATAATTTCCAAATTAGCCAAAAATGACTATTAGATCTCTGAAATTTGACTCTAGCTGCTCTAGGTATGACCCCCTTCCCTGGTGGCCCTAGGCTTCCCTAAACTTCCCTATGGAAAAATAACTTATAGAAGTCTTCTAATGCCTATGAAACTTGTACCAATGTCTTAAAAAGGTATAAATAATCTAAAATTGACTATTCATTTTCCAAAATTGGTCAAAAATTGAGCAATATATGCTTCAATTAATTTTTCCCTAGGAAACTTCGCTAAATCTAGAGGAGACTCTAGTTAGCACTGCCAAAATTGGTAGTTTCGCTGAAGTTGGTGCTTCCTCCAAAATATCCGCCAACTTAATCCATCATTAATGGAGATTTAATTAGTTGTTAAGCGTGATTATGGGCACTAAGCACGCTTAGCACTGGCCCCTAGCTCTTGGTTTTGGGCACTTGGTCACATGTGGTGGGGGTTGGCTCCCTCTGCCCCCGCTATCGGTGTTGTACACATTACATATCATATGGTGGCTATAATTTTCAAAACCCCGTTGTTTGTTGAATGGTAAGGCACAAAATGTGGGAGGGGGAGGTCATGGGTTCAAACTCGCTTCCGCCCGTCCCATACAAAGGTTTTGTTGCCTGTTTAAATTGGAATTTTCCCGCCGGTTTTGGATTGCCACCAAACATTTGAAATAATTTGAATTTAAATTAAATATATATAAAATATAATATATATATATATATATATATATATATATATATATATATATATATATATATCTATATATATATATAGTTAAAAAATACTATGTAATATAAATAATAATTATATATAATATATAATAATATTTAAATAAAAACAATTTAAAATTTCGCCTTAGGACCACTTAGGCAATTTCACCTTCACATAACCAAAGTGGCAAATTCGGAGGTGAAACTTGTCACAGCCCCATTGGACGAAAACTGAAGAAGATTACCCCTGTTGACTGGACTATTGATTGGACTGCCATGTCATCATTTTGTCCTATTCTGCAATTTTTTTAGCTGTTTAGGAAAACAAACAGCAGGCCTTTCCCCCTTCATCCGGACTCCATTTTCAGTGAAATGAATTGTGTTGTGATCGCCTTGATGAGACAGACACATTCGTATATGTTTCGAGCCAATATGAGAACTTTGATTTTGAGCTAAATACTGAGCACCAGATCATTCCTCCCCACTAGAAGCCTTTTGGACCCCAAAAGATACTATTATCTGACAAGTATATGAGGGTACAACCCCCTCATCTTTCCAAGCTCAATCCAATTGGCTTTTGAAAAATTTGTTTCCTTGAGCTCCTTCCTAAGGAAATAAACATTCACTTGCCTTGAGGACCCCGTTCTATACCTATACTTGTCTTTGCCCTTTTCAAGTTGATCTTGCACTGTTTGTTGCACCATTTTTAGTCTTTCATATAAACTCATGGTTTTTTCCATGTCACCATCAAAAGAAACATCCTTCTTACGAAAAAAACATAACAAAATATAATGCAAATGGATGACAAATTTCACTACTTGGTTTTCATGACTCAAACCCGATTGTACATCTTGAAAGTATGAAATTTTCTGAACATAACTTTCATGTAAAACATAATGACGCTTGAATACAACAGTTACATAACGAATAGGCCTAAAAGGCATAACAATGAATTTGCTGCTTATACCTCTTTTGTACCTTCGAACCAAGTGAAATTTTTGACAAGTATCCATCCAATGAAAGTGCATGGATCACTGCAACTTAACCTTTACACCATGGAAATCTTATGAATGAAGTAAGATGGTGAATTTTATTGCATAAACTTGAAACTCAAATGAACCTTTCAAGTTTGAAAGAGCATAAAAAGGAATTGAATTGACCTTTTGGTTGGAAGCAACACATGCCTCTTGTTGTTTGCCTCCCCACTGGAAGACTTTGCACACACATGACAATGCATGCCAAGGAGCTTCGATAGAAGAAATGTCAACAACTTTCCTCCAACATTGGGCTTCTCCCAACAAACTTCTTATCAAAATGAAGATCTTGTGCATTGACCAATCAACAATGGCATCCAACTTGGAGAGGCTTGCCTTCAACTGACTTCCTCCAATATCATGGCCCAAATGCATCAAACAAGTGAAACCCAACTTGTACTTTGATATCTTCAAAACATCAAACAATTTTCCATCATATATGACATGTGCATAAGAAAACTTTCTAAACATGTTTATGTCACCCAAGTGGACAATTTCTTCAAGAAAGGAATCTTTTTTGCCATAATTCAAATACATGTATGTAATAGAAGCTCTACAAAGAACATACAACATTAAAAGATATGCAAACCATTCTTGTTTGGTGTTATGTATATTCTTGCACTGACCTCTTTTTACAACTTTTCTTTGACGAAAACTACTCCTTTTGTCCTCTTTCTTGAAATACTTACCATTCCTCATTGGCACCATAACCATCGGTGGACAACATGGCATAAGGGATGATTGAATGAGCCCATTGTTCAAAAAACTTTTGCATTGCATTGGTGTCTCTACACATTGCAATTTTGTCAACCCTTGCATGCTAACATCACAAAGAGAAACCTCTTGCTACAAATATATTACACGTGAAGTTTCTTTCTCCTTGAAGAACAATTATTTCATAACCTGAAATACTTCATCATTCTAATGAACTAAACCAACCAAATCAGAATTGAAACTTGCATTACATGCAGCAAAATTTTCATAAACAATATCATCATTTGGCTTAAACATGAGAAGTACTAAAATTTTACTTGAATTCACTAGTCTTTTTGCCTGCCATGCATTAACCAAAGAAATATTCATCTTTTTGTGATGAGCTCTCACTATGTACTCCACACTATGCTTGAACAAGTGATACTTGTTTTCATGGTGGTAAAATACTACTTTCATATCATACAAATATGGACTACCCAACACCACACCTGAAATATCAAGCGGTACCACATCTAACTCTACTTCATCAAACAAAATTTGCAGTGATTGCAAACTTAAACAAACATTTTCTTGTAACCTGTAAACTGAAGTCTCTTGTTATCCATTCCAAAGGGAAATGGTTTATGGTGATGTATAGTTTCAAGATTCAATCTGTTGACTAAGTCTTCAGAGATTAGATTCGCTTGTGACCCACTATCGAAGAGTGTGTCAATCTTGGTGTGTTTAGATATGACCCTAACATGAAATAACTCAATTCGTCTCTTTTCATCTGGAGTAGTAGTAGTGTTACAGTTTTGTGAACTAGTGCTTGCAATATCTTGTTTTCCTTTGATTCCCATGACAGTGATTTTTTTTTCATCACCTGATTCAGAACCTAAATCTTCTTGAGTGATAGCAGTGGTTTTCTGTTTCCCTTTATTGTTGAACTTATTTGGTCTCATTTCTGGATGGAGTTTCCAACAATGATCCTCATTATGTCCCTCTTTTGAACAGTGTTTACAGATAACTTTCTCCCCTTCTTTCTTCACACTTGCATTCTTCTTCCCCTTCCATTTTCCTCCTTTCTCTTTCTCCTTGCCCTTAGGTGGATTTTTATTACTATTCTCTTCCTGAATGTTCTTTCGTCTAGATTCAAGATGCATGGCTTGCACACACACTTCACCCAAATTAGTTGGATTGAACATAATAATAGTGTGTTTAAGATAGGAATGTAAACCCCTGATATATTTCAATAGTACATCTTAGGAGTTCAAATTCACTCCTAATAACAAAGCCCTTTTCCTAAATTCTTGTGTATAATCTTGGACTGTTTGACCTTTAAGCTGCCTAAAATTTTGACCTTTAAGTTGCCTAAAATTTCACCAACTCATAATGGTTTTTTGCATAAAGGCTAAAGTATAAAATTGTCTTTTAATTGCATAAACAAATTCAACCCAAGTGATGGATATCTTACCATGGATTCTCATTTTCTTTTGAGTCTTTGTTTTCGACAAAACTAGTGCAGCTCCTTCTAGCCTCAATGAGGCCAACTGGATCTTTATATCGTCTTCTTGAAGGTTCTAAATTCTCCAGTATACCTCCAACTATCAAATCCAATTGTCCAACTTTTCTGCATTCACCTCTCCATTGTACATGGGAAGTTTGAATTTTATGTCCAATTTCAGTAATGGAGTTTTTCCTTTTGGGGTTTTGAAATGAGTATGAGCAGTTTCAGTGGTGTTAGTGAAAGATGATGTTGTGTGAGATGATGGAGATGATGAGGATGACGATGAGGATGGTGGAGATGGAGGTGGCTTTCCACCATTCCCTTTGAATCCTTCTTCACATATTTTTTGTCCTCTGAGCTTCCTTCTCCATGTGGATGTTTAGAAATCTCTCCAACCATTTTTTTGTTCCTCTCTTCATAGATGATTTTAACCATCTCAGTCAAAGTATAGAAAATTTTCTTGAAATCTTCCTCTTCTGAAGAGGGACCTTCGGGGCTCTTTTTCCAGACATAATGGCTACGGATCTAGGCTCAGAAATTTGTACTGCTTGTACCTCTTCAATCTCAGTTGAAGACAAAACCTGAGGAGTTTCAAGTGCAACTGGAATTGGAACTTTGGGTGGTGGAGATTGTGGCTTTGTGGCTCTCCTTCTTCTGGGCATTACCTCAGGAGTTGCAACCAATAGCTTCCCTTCTCCTTCTTGAAACTTTAACCTTGTAAGCAGCACAATTTTGCAACCATTAAAACCCTAATTGCACAAACTCAAGAAATCAAGCAATTCAATATTTGCTCTGATACCAACTTGATCTATTTTTGTATGATTAGTTTTGTTGTGCTAATAAAAATTACAGATTTATCAACATGTGCTTGCTTCTTTCTTTTTGTGCTGAGGTTTCCTTAGTTGTTGGTGCTTACAAACAAGTAAATTTCCTTAAGTTAAACAATACATTCATGAGAAAAATAGCTTTAGAAGGAAATACTGAACAAAAAACATGTACAGTGCAGCAAACCATCAAAGAGACACATTAACAAAGTGTTCTGATGAAGGAGTTCACCCCTCCTGGGTTACATCTCATTGGTCCAACTTCCATGGCTTGGACCTCTCTATTAGCTCAATGTGGAAAAAATGTTTACAAATATCTTTGGCTCTTAATACCTACACCAATGTGTTCAGAATGTCCAAATTAGCCAAAAATGACTATTAGATTTCTGAAAACTGACTCTGGCTGCTCTAGGTATGACCCCCTTCCCTGGTGGCCCTGGGCTTCCCTATGGAAAATTCACCTGTAGAAGTCTTCTATTTCCTCTAAAACCTATACCAATTTCTTCAAAAGGTCTAAATCATCCAAAATTTACTATTCATTTTTAAAAATTGGTTTAAAATTGAGCAAGATATGCTTCAATTAATTTTTCCCTAGGAAACTCCACTAAATCTGGAGGAGACTCCAGTTTGCACCGCCAAAACTGGTAGTTCCGGCAAACTTGGAGCTTCCTCCAAAATCTCTACCAACTTAATCTGTCATTAATGGAGAGATAATTAGCTGTTAAGAATTATTATGGGCACTAAGCACACTAGCGTTGGCCCCTAGCTCCTGGTTTGGGTGCTTGGTCGCATGGGTGGGGGCTGGCTCCTTCCTCCCCCACCATCGGCGCTGTACTCATTAAATATCATATGGTGGCTATAACTTTCAAAACCATGCCATTGGTTGAATGGTAAGGCACAAAATTTGGGAGGGGTAGGTCACGGGTTCAAAGTCGCCTCTGCCTGTCCCATACAGAGGTTTTGTCGCTCATTTAAATTGGAATTTTCCTGCCGGTTTCGGATTTCCGCTAAGAAATAATTCGAATTTAAATTATATATATATAAAGTCTAAAAAAAACTATATAATATATAATATATAATAATATTTAAATAAAAACAATTTCAAATTTCACCTTAGGACCACTTAGGCAATTTCACCTTCACATAACCAAACTGGTGAATCTAGAGGCGACACTTTTCATAGCCCCATTGGGCGAAAACTAAAGAAGCTTCCCCTTGCTGACTAGACTGCTAACTGGACTGCCATGTCATCATTCTGTCCTATTCTACAAATTTTTTTGTTGTTTAGGAAAACAAACAACATACCTTTTCTCTTTCATCTGACTTCGTTTTTAGTGAAACGAATTGTGTTACAATCGTCTTGACGATACAGATGCAATCATATAGGTTACGAGCCACTCTGAGAAGTTTTAATTTTGAGCTAAATACTGAGCACCTCATCATGTGATGTTTCTCCTCTTGATGTTTGTGATGTATTATTAGGACACCCATATTTGTGGAAGCGACATGTTGTATATGAGTCTAGACCTCACTCTGTTATTATTTATTTGGGTAATACATTATACAGGATACCGAAGGTAGAGCCACCGACTACCACCTCTTTGATCTATGCGAAGCAATGCAGTAAGATCATCTCCCAGACTAGGAAATTTATTTTCTTTTTGGTTTTCTCTCAAAGTAAGGGTAAGATCATAGCCACATCCATGGCCCCCCAGAAGGGTTTCTCCATGCAACAGAAGCATGTGGATACATTCATCAAAGAACATAGGGACATCTTCTCCTCACCCATAGGGGCACCCTTGCACTGTCAAGTCAAGCATTCGATCGATCTGACTCTCAGAGCACCTCTACCCAACAGGTCAATATATTGTCGTTCCATTATGGAAAATGAAGATCAAGTAGAAAATCTAGGGTTTTCTACAAACATGATACATCTACCATTTGGTTCATGACATCTTGGAGAAGTCAATTGCAAAGTACAAGCAGCGACATGAACAACATCGGGTGCCACACAAGTTTCAGGTGGGTGACAAAGTTTGGTTGCATTTACAAAAAGAACGCATTACCAGAGCCCATCAGAAGCTCAGACCACTCCGATATAGCCCTTACACCATTACCAAGGTTGTGGGAGACAATGCTTTTGAGCTCAACATTGCCCCATTCCTTGGCCTGCACCACCCTTGCACTGTCAAGTCAAGCATTCGATCGATCTGACTCTCAGAGCACCTCTACCCAACAGGTCAATATATTGTCGTTCCATTATGGAAAATGAAGATCAAGTAGAAAATCTAGGGTTTTCTACAAACATGATACATCTACCATTTGGTTCATGACATCTTGGAGAAGTCAATTGCAAAGTACAAGCAGCGACATGAACAACATCGGGTGCCACACAAGTTTCAGGTGGGTGACAAAGTTTGGTTGCATTTACAAAAAGAATGCATTACCAAAGCCCATCAGAAGCTCAGACCACTCCGATATAGCCCTTAAACCATTACCAAGGTTGTGGGAGACAATGCTTTTGAGGTCAACATTGCCCCATTCCTTGGCCTGCACCCAGTGTTCAATGTGGACCGCCTTTGTCCATACTTCCCACCTTTGTTGGAAACATCAGACATTACATAACAACTCACACCAATAAAGTTAAACCCAAATTGCATGGAACAAGCCACAACGGATCAGATTATGGACACATAGGTCAATAACACTCACCATCAGAATATCCAACTATATCAGGTTGTCAAAGCTATCCAACTCCTGCACCAAGGCAAGTGGCTCACTAGGGACCAAGTTCAGTAGAAGTTTCCCCATCTCATGGAGGCACTCAATGCAATGAGGACCATTTCTTCCTAAGGGGGGATGAATGATCTAGGTGGATGTTGGTGGCCACTTTCCTATTCCACTTGGACCCCCACCACTATCTCTTTTAGTTTTTCAGTTTCCTTAATTGTAGTCCAATTTACTATTTTTGGCAATTTTTTGGGTCCTAAACTTACGGAGCCATTTTGAGGCCATAAACGACATTTTTTTTGGGAAAACCGGGGCCAACAAGGGTGATTGACCAGTTTTGGTAGGTCGAAAATTGTTGTCCTTAGATAGATATTTTCTAATGAGGTATTTTGTGCGTCAAATGGATATCGTATGCCAAAGTTACGACCTCGAGAAATTGATGTACCAATTTACCCAAACGGGGCCCATAGTTTTGGCGCTTCATCTCCTGGGGTTAGGGTTCTGGATGTTTAGAGTTTTTCATTGTTTCTCAATAATAAATAGGCCTTAGAGCCTCATTGTAACACATTTCAGAGGCATGTAGCTGCCACATATCTTCTCAGACATAAGATATCATCACTTGAGCTAGTTTATTTCCATTATGTATGTAAGCAAATTTCAGTTCTTTGATATTAATGCAATGAAGTTTTATTTTTGCTGCATCTTTGTGTTTATGGTTATATCTGTAATTTGTTTCATTTTTTTTAAATTCGGATCAAAGTTGTACAAAGTTTAACAAATGTTGCACCCCCCAAATTAGAACAATCTATCAGTGAGACATTGTAGGTGTTAGGTGGATCCCATGCTTGGATGCCACGTGGACCTCCCAACACAGATGATAATGTTGTGACACCCTTGACATCAACGTTGAGGTGGCAGATTGAGATTGGATAGATGGTATTCAAGTCACACATGGAAACTCATGATTGGCTAAAGGATGATGATGTAGGTTGGATAACATGTCAAGATGATGATAACATGGTATCCTGACATGATGACATGTGGCATGATGAAATGGCATTTTTGAGTGACCAATTGGGGTGATTTTTGGTGACATGTGGCACTACTCAATGAGTGCCATGTGGTAGTTGTGAAATAATTATAGTATTAACATGATCGTGACCGTTTACCCCCAGGTATGGGTCACATGGTATGGTCTTATGACGTCTCTCGAAGGTCAGCCCTATGCCAAATTTAGACCCCCACTGGTGTATGAATATAAGTCACATGGATTTGAGGAGAATGGAATGTGGAGGAGAGTGGAGTGACATGTGAAGGATCTACCTTCATGGTTTGAGTGTGGGTATGTAGTCTTGCAAGTTCAATTCTATCCCTATGGTTTGGATCCCATTGTAGTGTAATGTGGTTATATATATGGTGTGATTGGCACACGATTTCTTCTCTATCCTTGTGGTAGTGTGAATTAGCTCGACGAGTGGCACATATATTTTTGTCTAACCTTGTGGTAGTGTGAATTGGATCTCATCAATTGGTGTAAATTTTTTGTCTCACCCCATGGAAATGTGAATTAGCTCTTGATGATTTGTCCATAAGTTTTGGTTTGACCTGATGGTAGTTTGAATTGGCTCTCAGTGTCTGGTGCACAAGTTTGGTATGGTATTCATGGAAGTTTGATTTGGCTCTTTGTGATTGGTGCAACAAGTCTGGTTTGGTCCTCGTGGTTTTCTAATGTGAGTCTTGTTGGCACATATACAACTAGCACATGATGTGGCTCATTGTAGTCATAACTAATTGTCTCCATTGGTGTGATGTGGTTCCTTGTCAGGTAACTCGATTGGCATGATTTTCCTCTCTTGGTATGCGATGAAATGAATTTTCATTGAAGAGTTTAAATGAGGATTATAATAGCACATTTCATGAAGTATGTTTTGACACCCTAGGAGGTCAAGGGTTTGAGTTTAGTCGGGTAGACCACATTTTATTGTTTCCCACAAAAATCCATTTTGTCGAACCGATAATAGAACAATAGAGTGCATTTTGTAGAACCTTTGCCAAAAAAGTGCAATGTGTAGGTATTAGACTATAAAGGTGCAATTTGTAGAACATTTAATTCAATTCCTTCAATTTGTGCATAGCCCTTACACACAAATTTACCCTCTTTTTTACACAAGTTCCCAGGTTCCATTTTTCTCAATTTTATTCAATTCTTGTTCCATAACATTCACCCAATGCTAGTCCTTATTGGGTTGTGCAAAATATTTTGTCTCTATTTTGGATAGCAAGGAAAAATTGGATTTTCTTGGTGCATTGGTCATTCTTCTTCGATTTTGTACACTTGAATCAACATCTCCGATAATTTGGTTTTGTAGATGATGTTTTGCACAAATTTGGAAGTTATATTGGATGAAAATTTTTCTTCTTCTTCTTGTTATTCCTTTGTAGTAATCTCCTCTTGTTCCACTTAGATGGTATCTTATAAATTTTAATTTGTTTGTTCTTCTTATTTATCTGGAAATGCTTCATCTATTCGCACATAAATACATTTCACAACCTTGTGTAGTCTTTTATTGTAACATTTGCAAGATTTACTTCTTTTTGAATATCCAAGGAAGATTCCCTTGTCTACTTTAGAGTCAAATTTTCCCAATTTAACATAATTTATCTTCGTGTAATACTTGCTTCCAAAAATTATGAAGTACTTAACTGAAGTTGGACTACATTTCCATAGTTCACATGGTTTCTTGTTGTTGTTAACTCAGATTTGTGTTCAGTTCATGATGTAAACTGTTGCATTGACTACTTCTTTCCAAAACTTGTCTGCTAATTTGGTTTCTAGCAACATTGTTCTTGTTGTTTCTTGCATCGATATGTTGTTTATTTCTACAACTCCATTTTGTTGTGGATTTCTTACAACTAAAATCTGTCTGCTAATTCCATATTTTTCACAGAATTCATTAGAGTCATTTGAGGTAAATTCACCTCCTCTATCTAATCTTAAAAATTTGATTCTTAGATCACTTTCATTTTCAACTAAGGCCTTGAATGATTTGAAGGTATCTAATGCTAGATATCATTTTGGGATTCAACTGCGTTAAGTAAGTCATTCACGTATGACCATTTCCATGGGAGGTAGTCGTAACTGACTAATTTCACATGATTTTTGAATAGTTCACTTAGCACTCATTGCATCGGGTGATGCTCACAGGGGTGAAGAAGTGGGATTGAAACTAGTGAAATGAATCACATAGCATCAATCATCACTTCCGGGGCTTGCACCCGGTAACCAGGACTTCCCAGGAGGTCACCCATCCCAGAACTCCTCTGGCTCAAGCGCGCTTAACTGTGGAGTTTTCCCCACAATCAAGCCCACTTAGCTTGCTACCCCATTTGCAAAACCCTAGCAAGTATTGTGCCTCATGAACCATTCAAGTAGAGATCCCTTGACTCTTTTTGAATTTAAATATGGGGGTTTACGCAATGCAACCCATTTCATTATACTATAATCATCTATAAACAACATAAATTAGCTTTCACCTTGTAGATTTGGTATACTTATTGGTCCACATAGATCTATGTGAAGAAGGTATAGTGGTCTTAATGTTGAGCACCCTTTTGACCCAAATATCACTCTCGTCTATTTCCCATGTTGGTATGATTTACAGATGACGTTTTTTGGTTTTGATATTTTTGATGTATATCTCATTTCTTGTGTTCTGCATATTTTTACCATATTCTCAAAGCTCAAGTGTCGTAACCTTTTATGCCATAACCAAATTTCATTTGTCTGTCCAATGTAGCATTTTTCTCCTTAGATTTAATAAAGAATATATACATTGTATCGACTCCTTATCGCTCTTCCCACAAATATTCTTGAATCGATCATCCTTATTTCACATTCTTTAACACAAAATTGAGGTCATAACCTTTATCACACATTTAGTTGACACTTAGAATATTATGTTTGATTCCTTTAATGTATAAAACATTTTGTACTTTATCCCTACCATTTTCAAGGTTTATCGTACCTCTTCTAGTGATTCTTTCAAATCCATTATCTCCAAAAGTCACATTTACTCCTTTTTCTTCTTTTAGAGTAATAAATTTCTTTTGATCTCTTGTCACGTGTCTACAAAATCTGCTAAAAAGTACCATTGACTTTCATTGTTTTGGGCATACATAACTAGTTTGCATTTTTTTGTTGGTGGTTCTTCTTGTTTTTTCTTCCAAAACCTTCTCTTGATTTTGTAGGACAATCTCATGCCATATGTCCAAACTTGTTGCATTTGTAACACTTTTTATTATATTTGGATAATGGAGTGAATGAATTATGATTTACGTTATTGTAGCCATCAATATCTTTGATTCTATTGTCTACAAGCTTATTTTTAAAAGTTTTATGAGAACCTCCTTCATAATCATTTTTTTCATAGTGTTTACAATCTCTTGCTTTATGTCCAAAATTATTGCATGAAAAGCAATTACCAAGAAAAATAGTTTGATACCTGGATATATATGATTTCCTTAATGGAACAACTCTTCTGAGGTTGTTCTTCTTTGTAGAAGATTCAATTCTTTGCTAGTCCTCGTTCCCTATCATAGTGTTGCTTGCATTGTGAATGGACCCCTTGAGAGCACCAACATAAATTCTTGGTGTAGCGGTGTTTCCAAACTCATCTTGATTTCTTTCCTTGAATTTATTGGGATTGGGGATTTTGTATTTTTCTCCAAATTTATTTTTTTGTGAATTAGGCCTTGCATCTTCTTTGTATGAAGTCTCACCCATATCACCAACAACGGTCTTGTCATATGGTGATCTTTCACGCTAAGAATGGTGCCCAAAGTTTGAGATATTTTCTTGTTTTTGTTGAGCTTATTTAATTCTTTCCTTAATGAGACATTTTCTACTTCAGGTTTCTCATAATTATCTTCCTTTTATTTTAGATGACTGTTCAATATTTCTTCCACACTTTTTACTTCGTCTTTTTCAGTATTGAAGAGAATGACTTCCCTGGATATTTTTTTCTTTTTCTTTTTGATATTATCAATCTCTTCTAACGCATTAATAAGTTCTAATTCAAGATATATTATGCCATCAACATCTTCTTCTTCTACTTTTTCCTTTTATTCCTTTGTTTTTTCTATGTTGGATTATTCATTTGTGGCTACAAATAGGATTTCTCCTCTATTATCATCATAATCATATACACCTTCTTTAAGAAAACAGTTATCCTCTTTGGAGTATAGATTTTGTTTTTTGAAGACCCTTTTTTCTGGGTTCTTCCTCAAAATCATTATCTTACTTGAAAGGACAGTTAACATCAAAATGCCATATCTTAACACAATCAAAATAGATACGAGGTAAATTAACTTTGAATTTGGATCCTTTCTTTAGTTTTCTAACTAATTGTGCCATTTTTGTACCAGCTTCATCATTAGAGTAGTCACCATACTTGAATTTTCCCGACTTCTTTGATACTTTAATGCTACTTCCTTATTTGATGAGGTTCACGTCCTCATTTCATATGTAGTGAGAATTCTGTGAAGCTCGTCCATTGTTATATTTTCAAAGTCCTTTAATTATTATATGGAAAAAACCTTGGCATAAAAAAACAGAGGAAGTGACCTCAGATTTTTTTGAATAACGATTGTTCCTTCAATTGTTTCACCAAGTCCTTTGAGAGAATTAACCAATTCAATACTCAAAAGAGTAATCAACAACATCTTCTTCATCATTCATTTTTAGGCTTTCAAATTTTCTTCAGTGGGTTTGAAGCTTTGCCTTCTGGACTTTGTCATATCTTTTATATATTTTTTGAAGCTTATCCCATATCTCTTTGGCTTATTTACAATGCATTGCTTTAATGAACTATGTTTTTGATAACCATTGCATGCATTTCACTAGCCTTTATTACAACTTGTTCTGTTGAGGGAGTCAATGAAGATTTAAAACCATTAACCATAATTTTACAAATTCCAAAGCCAAGAGATTTTATATGGGAATTCATTCTTACCAACCCTAATGTATAGTTCCCTCTGTAATTTTGTTTAGATATGTTTTAAGAGAAACTATCCATTAATGCTTTATCGGATCTTCCTTCCAGTGACTACCTGTTCTTGAAGGCACTCACTCTTATACCAATTATTGGAAATACATAGTGTTACTAAGAGGCAAGGGTGAGTTAGTATCACATAGATTTAAAAAGAAATCACTTTTTTAATATTAAAATTGAAATAGCATCACATAGCCAACCATTAACATAATGCATGACCACAAATATTAAAGTGGAAACCCAAAGTTGGAGAAAAAAACACTTGAATTATTTTCTAGCAGTCTTCAATTTATTACAATTTTATAGGAAACCACCTGTGAAGACATCGTTCCTATAGAAGCAGCAACTTATAATATTGCAGGTTCCAACCTGTCAAGAATATGCAGAAACCAATCCTTTATAACCACCTACTTACAAGTGCTCCGACTCCAACATTTTGAATAAATGACAATATCAATCCCATCAACTCAATTCAACTTAGTACTTTGCTATGGATTGTTCAAGTGTTAATATTTAGGATCAAAAAAGAAGATCCTCCCACCTGACAACTTGTACCCAACACTGCACCCTTTTCTTCACTACCTAACTTGTTATTCTAACAGTTAGTTATATCATCCATATTTGTTCTAGCCTTTATAACCTTCACAAATTTGTTTTCACCTCTTTAACATTCCCTACAAGCCTTCAACGTAGATAAACTAGGGCTCAACCTCCTCCAAAACCAACAAGGGTAAAAACATATAATTGTCCCTATCACATACTAAAAAAATCCATAAAATTTACTTATGGAATACTCCCTCAGTAACTCAATAATCTTCCTCAATTAGTTCTCTTCTCCTCAATTTGGTCCTATGTCAATAGTCCTCTTAGTTAACTTTTCTCCTTAGGTCTGCCCTCTTCCCCCTTAGCTTGGATCTCTTGTTGTCTATCTCATTTCGTATTATTCACTCAATCTTTGAGTTTGTGATCAAATGAGCCACACAAGTGGGATATTTATACTAAACAAGGGGGGGTCTAGGGCCCAACTTGTATTACCACCTTAAAATTTGGATTTTTTTAAACTCTATGGGAGGGGCTGACTTGAGGCCAACTTTAGCTAGGGTCATATGCATTCAAAAATTCATTTCTCTTCAACCATGAAGAGTTATAAGGCATGGAACCTATCACCAAAAAGGTTTATAAATGGTCCATCTATTTATGAAGCTTACCCTTTTATCTGGACTCCTTTGACATCAATAACAACCTTTTTAATAGTAATGGGGAGGCACTAATTAATATAGCACATCCATGGTAATCCATACTTACAACTTTCCATTTCTCCCTATTATCCATCTCCATTCTTTGGGTTTTTATTCATTGGTCAATGGAATTTCCACCCTATATCCACATCCTAAGTTAGGGCCCAAAAACTTGGCCTTGGAGGTTTATGCATCTAAAATAAAGTTAAAAACATATAAATCCCAAATGGAAGAAAATGTAAAATGAAAAATATGGCTGGGACAATATTTAGCACGTGGAAAAAAACTTGGCACGAGATCTAGCCTCCTCACTATCCATCACCTAGTTCCTTAAGCAATCAATGCTTCATCTAAGTAGAGGAACTCTTGAATGTCACAACCTTGATAAACAAAATGCTACATATTAAAGGGATAATGGAAAATCATAAAGCACACTTGGGTTCTTTATCTATGCATTAAATACAGACAAATCATTCAAGTAATAGGTGCACTAGAGGGGTGGAAAAAACAGGTCGATGAAAGTGGTAGCTCACGCCACCATGATTTATCTAGTGTTACATCATTACACTCATAATGTTGGAAACCCATTTATTGGTCTCATGTTTTTGGCACCTTCCTCGATGCCTCTCCAAATCCATGACCACCATTATCATACTGATGAGCCCCAGAAATGAGTAATTATATGGGCTCATTCAGCCTCCTAATTCGATTTAATCCACCCTTATCATTATTTTATTGCATGTTTTTGATTATATTTATGCTAATAGAGTGAATTGGGTTAGTCATTATGCCAACAAGTCTAATGTGTGCTTTATGCAGATTTTTGGTCAATTTTGAGACAAAATCAAAGGTTTAAATGAGCACTTGGCAGCCAAATTCGTGGAGAGGATTTGTAGGAAGGTGTCCCATTCATTTATGAGCCCTTACCTCGAATTGTCCATCAAAAACTTGGAGCACAAGGGGCAGCCAAGCAAGTCAAGTAGGACTGTTGTTAACTGCAAGTTTTGGCAGCTGAGTCCCTAAAGTTTAGGAGGACTGTTGGGGTCCTCAATTTGTATAAATAAGAAGGCTTAGGGCCTCATTCGAGTTAGTAATTTTTTAGGTAGTTCTTAGTTAGATTGTAGTCAGATGTTAGTTCGATTTTAGTCAATGGGTTAACTCTACATTTTAGCACATTTTCGAGCTTCTTCTTGTAGACAGTTTTTGGGATGTAACTATTATTTCTTGATCAATAAAGATGAATCCAGCTTTGCACCAGCTCTAATCTTTCTTAGGAGGATGTAGCTCTTGGGGTTGGGCCCAACACAAGTGCTCAGTACCTCCTTTGTGTACTTTTATGTGTCTTTGCTGCATTCCTAGAATAATTTCTGTTACTTAGATTAACATATTGCTTTGTTATTTAGGTTGCTTTTGATGATTGAAATAGCTTTTCATGTTCAGGTTGATTTGATAGGTTGGTAACAAAAAAGATCTTCGAAAAAGGCCATCAAGTAACCCTTGATCTCACCTCTCCCTCCTCGGGACCATGAGCTGAGACCAAGGTGTCCTTGCTATCACAAAAACGTTGTTCTTGCTTCTTCATGCAATTGCTAGTGCTAGATTCTCAGTTGTAAAAGTTGATACCAGTTGTGATTACATGTGTAGATCTATTCTTGCTTAGTTTTCATAGTTATCTTACATGATTTCCTACCAATAAAGTTATGTTCGTCATGATTGTTGAGTTTCTAGGTCAAATTAGGTCAAGATAGCTAGATCTTTGGTTTGCATAGTCTTTGTTTGATTAGTTTTGAGAAATAGTGTGCAGAGCATCTGTGATACTTCCCTATCTATCCTTCCTCCATCATCCCACCTACTCCAACCTCTAATTCTAGATTCCTTACCTTCATTCACCACCCTTTTCCAACTTGACCTAATTTCCACATCTTTGTGCAACCTTGCTCCTTCCATCCTTGAACCAAATCCAACCACTTTCATCACTTCTTAGCTTCATTTAATAGGTCCTAGACCCCTTCACATCCTCATCCATCCTCCATTCCCACTTTCCCACCATTTTTCCGCCATTAACCCTCCAAAATCCTCTCTCGGCCCTTCCTATAGAACATCCTGTAGAACCCCTGCAGACTTCCTGTAGAAGATCACGTGGGTAGTTTCTCGAGATCTGATTACTGTGAAACTCTTTGGAAGGGTGCTAGGGATACCTTAGGCCCTCTTGTCACCTTCACAACCTCCTGCAAGTGCCCACTCCATTTCCTTTCGCCAATAAACCCCTACACAGTAAAAAAAAAGTTAAAGCACATGCATAATAATTCTGCAAAATTACTCAAAAATACAAAAAGATGTTTCTTCCACATTTTCCTTCAGAAATAGCTTAAGTACATGCATTTCATATTGACAGTAGTCCATGGCATCCATTTTAGTAGTTTCCTCTCTTTTTCTCGCAAAGGTAGGGTTAATGGGTAAAACTAGGGTTTGCTAGGGTTTGTGTTTCCTTTCAGCTTTCATCTTCTTTCTGCAAGTAGAATAGCCCTTTTGAGATTAGCTTTCTTCCATCACGATTAAAAGCTTCTTCTGAGAACTCATAGAAGTTGGCTTGAGCTCCTAGCGAACTTGTGCCAGCTGATCAAGTGGCAACCTGCAATAAGAGCTAGTACTTGTGCATACAACACCGTCGCTTCCAAGTTTGTTACGAACTACCGACTTGATAAAATTAAAGAAGGGAGTCCTAGGAGTTGCAGCATCATTACAACAATACTGGAGCCCACCACATACAAATTGTGTATTTATGACTTTACGTAGGACATGTCACTCCTATTGGGGGATGGAAGCCCCTAATAGGGTTGTTGACCTAATGATCCCTAACATAAGTGAGGTAAATTTCTTACAAATATTGATCTAGTTATACATTTGAAGATGAGTTTTGTGTGAGGTAGTTTTATTCCCTTAACATTAGATATGGTCCCCTATGATTCTTTAATGGTTTGATGTCCCTAATCAGGTTAATATCACTTGACCTTGAGATATTTTCTTCCATATGGTATCATACATACATCAGAGGTACTTTGAGGGATATATTAAATCCACTTCAACACCTTCTATAGGGTCCTTTTCCTCATTCTAACAGTAGAACATGACCTTGTAGCCCTAATGTTTCCATTATAGAGATGATCGTTGAGCCTTGAGAAGCTTCGATATGATACTACACCTATTGATGAGCCTATATGCTCTAAAATACTAATCTTGAAGACTTGGGAATTAGACTATTTTATTACATTCCTAGATGGACCCAGGACACCCTTAGGCCGACCTTAACCCTATTTAATGAATAATACCTTGTTTCATAGCCCAGATGAGGATGGTTATAAATCAGATGACTTGAGAGGATCAACAAATATCTCTTGGATTCCAACACTTTCCCTTGGATATGCCACATCACTTCCACTTTCTTTAAAATGGTGACATAGTGATTCTCTTAGATGATGTCATGGTGGAGGAGGCACCTTTGGAGATGTGCACATCTAATTTGGGACTTTCTTGGAGTGAGGAGCACTCTTAGACCCTTTTTTAAGTTCCTTGATGCTTTATTTCCTATATTGAAGGATGAAGTAATGGTGGAGACCAATTTTCTCTCACACATATTGGTTATTTTTGGAATTTTTTCATGTTTTAGAGCTATTTCAAGGTTGACTTGTGACCATTGAACTAGTTTAATGCTTTAGTAAATGTTATTAGGGGTTTTACTTGTAAAATTAGTGAAATAAGGTTTTGTTTCCCTCATATAAATAGAGTGGAGCCTTATTCACTTTTCATGATCGTTCATCACCACACTCATTTATCTTTGGAAGTGTGCAATGGCTCTATATCTTTTATCCTTGGAAACAATGTGATTTTGTGATGTGAGT
Organism: Pinus tabuliformis; assembly: GCA_031772625.1. NCBI lineage: Eukaryota > Viridiplantae > Streptophyta > Pinopsida > Pinales > Pinaceae > Pinus > Pinus tabuliformis. Next base: position 237,031,810 of record CM062813.1, read on the forward strand.
TTCCTTGGAGAAGAATTTTGACTTGAAGTTGGTTTCTTGGGATTGATAGATATATTCTTATGGAAGTTTTCATCTATGTTTTCTCATTTACATGGATAGAATAAAGGGACATTGCAGATTTCTACAAGGATTTATTTTTAGTAAAGAAAGAATTGTCTAAGGGTGGTATGGAGTTTAATCAAAGGTTTAACTATATGATAATTGTTATCTATGAAAATATAAAACCCTTGATGAATTGATCCTTGCCACAAACCTCCAAGCATTTGAAAGATAAATTTCATATTGTCTTAGGGTTAAAGATCCCATAATAGTTGATCAAGCTCAAAATAACATTATCAATATATATGACAATATAGGACTAGAAGCCCCTCATAATGATATGATTTTGGTCTATTCAAGTGACTTTTCCAAGGATGTAAGCATATATTTGGGGATGGATGCCTACAAGATTTAAAAACTATAATTCCATGGTTGCTTATATTAGAAAATTGAAGAAGACACTAATGGGGAGTAGAAATACTTTCCTAAAAGTGCAAGAAACCAAGTTGGAAATGAAAATAATGGAGTTGATTCCTCAATTATCCTATACACCCACAAAGTTGAAGAATATTACCCTCCATTCTTCAGAACCCTCGAAGTCAATGGCTTCTTGTTACATAGTTTCATGCTTGATTCAAGAGCCTTGACCAATGTTATGTCATTGAATATCATGAACCAACTACGATTAGAAGTCATTTGACCATAATAAATATATGTAGAATTGATTCAAATGTCACTAATGCATGTGGGATAATTGAAAGCTTATCTACCTCTTTGCATGGACATGGTAAAAGAAAAATCCTCATGAATTTAATCATAACATATATTATTGATTCATAGGGAATGTTGTTATCTAGGGAATGGGAAAATAATCTAGGTGGAACAATCTAGATGGATATATCATATATCAAAGTTCTTATGGGAGAAAAATCCCATGCGTTAATCTTTAGATAATCTCTTGTGTGGCCTCTAGTTGAAAAAAAATGTGTTATTTTTTATGAAGAGGAAGATGAATATTATGGATTTGGGGATTGGAGGATCTCATCCAAGGAAACCTCTTTTGAGAAATAAGTGGATAGGGTCTAGACTATGTCCAAATCAAGTTAAGGGCTAGCAATAAATTTTATTTTTCCTTCCACTAGATATATTATGTTTTATTATAAGGTTTCTTTCATATGCACTAATTATATCATTAAACACAAAATAATCTCTTTAGGACTAGATATAGCCCTCAAGGAAGGGATAATACATTTGAAATTTATAAGGGACTCTGACCTTATTGTATCTCAAATCAAAGGAACTTTTAATGCTAGAAATGAGAAGCTCAAGGACTACAAAGATGTTGTGTGCCACACCATATAGTGCTTTGAAACTTTCAATATATATGTTTTCCCATGAGAAAAAAATGCCTTGGTTGATTATTTGGATATTGCAACCACTAGATGAGGCCACCTTTAGCCTAGGATAATTTATCATGGAGATGAATTTTAGATAAGCCATACTTGATAACCAAGAACATTGGACGCTTTAGGATGATTCCCATATCCTGTGTTTCCTATCAAACAATAATATGTTTTTACAAACAATCAAAATGGCACAATAGGGGATACACATGAGACATCAAGGTTGAAAATACAATTTCCTTCAAAAATTATTTCAATATAGATGATGGTTTCAAAAATTGGAAAGGTAATTGATGAACCACATGAGATTATCAATATAAACATAGGACCATAATCTAATTCCCAAATGATAAAATACAAAACAAGAACAACCCAGAGTGAAAGGTTAACGTTGAGAAGCTATTTCATGAGTTTAAGGATGTGTTCACATGGTCATACAAAGAATTGAAATCTTATAGTGAGGATGTGATCCAACATACCATTCCTTTAAAGGAGGGATCAAAACCCATTAGGAAAAAGTTGAGAACCATAAACCTCAATTTGGCCCCTTTATTCAAAGAAGAGTTGTAAAATATGCTTCATGCAAAGATCATAGCCCCAATAAGTCATTCCTCATGGTTGTCTAACCTCATAGTGACCATGAAAAAGACTGGAAATATTAGAATGTGTGTTCACTTTAGAGACCTAAATTTGGCATGCCTTAAGCATAATTATCCCTTGTCTAACATGCAAATCTTTTTGCAACATATCATAGGGATGGAGATGATGTCTATGTTATATGTATTTTATGGGTATAATAAAGTCTTGGTCAAGGAAGAAGATCAATTGAATCGCACTTTCACCACACCATTGGGGAACTTACAATTATTTTATAATGTCATTTGGTTTTGGTAATGTTCAAGTCTACTTTTTAAAGAGCCATGGATTTTCCCTTCGAAGAACTGATTGGGAATATCATGGAAATATACCAAGATGGATTTAATATTTCCTATGAGGAAAGGAAAGATCATTACTAGCACTTAAGGAAAGTGCTTGAGCGATGTAGGAAATATGGTGTCTTGTTTAACTTTAAAAACTCCATCATTAGGGTTGACTAGGGAAAAATAAGTGGGCATATGTTCTCAAAATAGGGTGTCAACGTTAATTCAGAAAGAATAGAAACAATTAGGGCCATTCTCCCCCCCCCCCCCCCCCCCCCAAAATATAGGAATAAGGTCTTTCTCTGAAAATAATAATAATAATAAAATATTTTGCTCGATTCACAATTGTTCTAAGAGGGGTGGGGTGAATCAAGACAATACAAATTTTTATTTATTTAAAAATAATCAAGGACAATTTAAATGCCAATATCATAACCATAACATTAGAAACAAGATATACATGGAAAAACTTCATGAAGAAAACCACAACACCTTTTTTGATTGATTGAACTATGTAGGAACCAACCTAGTGTTACAATATTTGTAAGTGGAAACCTAGAGAAGTCACCAATACCTTCTGATTTGCAGTCACCAACTCGTAGGAGACTCCAATCTATTGGAGAAGATGTAACTAGGTCTGGTCTTCATATATGTAATTTTAATATTCTTACTTATTCAAGAAAAGAGAATTTATTTTGATATTATTTGTCAATGAGTTTCTTGCTCATTGAAAATAAGTCAAGCACATTTTGAAGTGCTTCTAGGGAGTCAAAGTCAAAATGTAATTATGATGAGACCCTTTGAGGGCATGTTACATCATGTATGATGTCATACAATGTCATGGGAATACCTCTAAGGCAAGTCAAATCCTCTCCTAGCAGCAATGAAGTCTACAAGCATCAAAAATGATGAATAAATGTTGAAATACAATGCAACTGCAAGTCGGCCTAAGAAACTGTCAAGTCAGCTTAAAGGAGGAGGGACAAACCTCTATAAATAGAGGTTGTCCACTCCTCATTTAGACACACTCACATCTCTGAAATCCGCAAGGAAGAAGAAGGCTTAAAGGATGAAGAAAAGGTGAGAAAAGGGGCTACAAGAGCAGCGTTACAAGAATGAAGAACAATTAAGGGGATTATTTCTAGGGTTTCTACAGCCACACGTGCGAAGGAGTAAGGGAAAAGCTATAGCTAGATCAACAACAAAAGTGCAATGACATATCATTTATGGTTTGGGCTAGAAACTAGGCTAATAAAGGTCTCCTACTCCAGCATTGAAGGCAGCCTCACAAGCAAAGGAAGAAGAGACATAACTGAGGAAGAAGATGATTGTTTCTAGGGCTTGAAATAGTCACACGTGCGCGGAGTGGGAAGGGATTGACAAAAATTTAGGGCAGAAACATAAGAAGCCTAATTTAGATGTGAAGTTACGTCTACAAGGTATCCCAAGGTCAACAAAGAAGGTCCTCCTTATAGAAAAGAAGAGGAGCCCTAATATTCTATGGTTTCGTAACCTAGAGGACAAAGTACTGGAAGACAAAGTGTCGAAAGATGTACCAGAAGTGATAGTGTAGAAAGAGGAAGGATTTGACTCATGCATGGAGGATATCTTAGTCAAGGGTTTAGGGCTTGGCATTTTTTCCAATAAGAAGCTTCAATAAGAGAAAACTTACACAGGGTTTCCCTCTCAAGAGTAGAGAGGGTTTGTCCTTAGCAGAGAGCCAAATTTTGTGTTCTTGTTATTTTGTTTTGGTAGCAGTTTGATGAAGCACACACATATGCACTAATAAGAACAACAATAAGTATAAGCTAACTAAGAAGAAGTAAAAATACTTCACAAATTGTTATCAAGTCTCGTAGAATCACCACAACAATACTTTTCCCTAGATTCTCTAACATGGTATCAGAGCTAAGGTGACAATTCAAGGAAAGGGAAACTCAAGAACACTCAAGCATCTACAAAGTTGAAGCATCAAGCCCAGAAGTATCAACCACTTCAAGGACAAAAAGGGGCTGCAATCCATCAAGGAGGGCTACAAATCTAGAAGGTGTTAGAAAATTATATATTACAGAGCAATGGAACACATAAAATATATTGCAGAAATATAAACACATAAAAAACATAAAAGAAGAGAGACATAGATATATGTGGTTCACCCAACTTGGGCTATGTCCACGGGAAATAGCTAGTCTGTCCTTTTATATTATCCAACAAACTGAAGAGATACATCCTACAACAGATCCGTTGTAATTCCCTCTTCACTCTCACACAATCTCCTCTCTCTTTCTCACTCAGAATACAAATATACATAAACGCAATACAATTCCCTCATATATAGCGAGGGGTTGCCTTATAGGGCAAAAAATCCTAAATTAAACATAACTTCTACCGTCAGATCTCTACCTAATGAACGACCCAGATTTACTACGAAATTACAACATTTTACAAGGCAGTTTTACATCTATTTTTAGCTTCGGGGGTGCTGCCGCCCCCCTGGACCCTCCTTGCAACGCAGATATTACGAGCAGTGTTGCCGCCACATTATGAACTAGGGTCCAATGCGATGATACCTTTGAATAAAGAATATAATCAGGCTCCACACCCAGTAGAAGGAGAACCTTATATAAAGGCACCTACAAAGAAGAGTAGATCTACATCAAGCTACAAGTCCTCAAGCACACCTCATCACCAAGCAAGTCCACTTGGAGAAGACAACTTGAAGGACATCAAGATCTAGGGAAGACAAGCCATCAAGCTTTCAAGGAGGAAGCAAATCCATCAAATATCAAAATCTATCAAGTAAATACATGTCCCCTTCTGAATATACATCAATGTATTTGAAGGAATTTACAGGGTAAGTTCCTCAGATATAATACCAAAGGACACCGCTCACAAATAGATCACAGATCAATACACCAGTCTTCTTGACGTGGTTAAAACCGTCAAAGAGGGAAATAGTCCATGACCTGAGCCAACGCAGCCACTTTAGGTAATTTATTAATAAAAGAATGAAAATTTACATATGCTTCTCTCATGAACGGTTACCCTACAAATGACCCTCCATGCTCTTTAAATAGAGATCATGGACCAATCAGGTGTTAAGCCACAGATCAAGTTTCAATAATACCAAGGAGAGAATGAACTATCGGATCACTTCATGTCTAGAACATATCATGACCATCAAATTGTAAGTTACAAAAGTACATAGTAAAGAAACACACTTTACCTAACTCTACACTAGACCAAGTTATACTTAACTATTTCCTATGTGTCAGAATATCCTAACATCCCCCCTTAAGAACAACTTGGGATAGGATTGAAGGATGTACAAATATGACACAATAGGAGAAGGAAGGAGGAATTAAAGCCTATCCCCCCTTATTGACAACTTCTTGAACTCTAACCATAAATTGAAGTTTAGTAAACTTCGCCTCTGTGAGAGCCTTTGTAAAGATGTTTGCAACTTGATCATGTGTTGAAAAATATTGCACTTCAAGAACATGGTCATGAATGAGCTTTCCGAGGAAGTGCATGTGCAGTTCAATGTGTTTTCTGCGCTGATGTTGGACTGGATCTTTGCATAGTTGAATGGCACTTTGGTTATCACACAAAAGTGTAGTCAGATGCTTCTGTTGAAATCCAAACTCTGACAAGATCTAACGAAGCCACGGGGCTTCCTTACTAGCTTCTATGACACCACGTTACTCTACTTCTACTGAAGAAAGAGAAATGGCACTTTGTTTCTTGCAAGCCCATGGAATAGGTCCTGAACCAAGAGTGAACACATAACCTGTAGTAGACTTCTGATCATCAGGGTCACCAACCCAATCAGAATCAGTGAAACCAACCAATAGAGTAGATGCTTCTACACTGTAATGAATCCCAAACTGAACTGTACCTTGAACATAACAGAGTATTATTTTAGCTACTTTCCAATGACTTTCATGTGGGTTTTGCATAAACTAAGCAATAAGGCCAACAACAAAGGAAAGGTCAGGACGAGTATGGGTCAGATACAAAAGTTTTCCTACAAGTTGATGGTATAAGGTAGCATCAACTTCAGGGGAAGTACAAGTGACTGAAAGTTTAGCTCCAAACTGAAAGGGAGAAGGGGTTGACTTACATTCTTCCATGTGAAAATGGCGTAGAAGATCACAGGCATACTTGGACTGGGAAAGGGAAATATCTTCCTTGGATTGCAAGACTTGAACACTAAGAAAATAATGCAAGTGTCCTAATTTTGTCATTTCAAACTTGTTTTTAAGGCTAGACTTCACATGGTTTATAAGGTTGGGATCATTACCAGTAAGGATAAGATCATCAACATAAAGAACACGAATGATAAGAGACTTGCCCACTTTCTTGGTGTAGACAGTATTATCAGAATGACACCTAGAAAAGCCATTTTCTAAAAGAAAGCTATCCATTTTCGCATACCAAGCCCGAGGGGCTTGCTTGAGACCATAAAGGGATATATTAAGCTGACATACAAGATTGGGTTCTGTTTGTATAAAGCCAGTAGGTTGTTCCATATAGATTTCTTCATGCAAGTCCCCATGCAAGAAGGTAGATTTAACATCCATCTAATGGACTTCCCATTTGAAAGAGGTAGCAAGGGAAAGAACAAGGTAGATAGAGTTCATTTTTGCAACAGGGGAGAAGGTTTTAGTATAGTCAATGCGTTCAACTTGTGAAAAACCCTTAGCAACAAGACGAGCTTTATCTTTATCAACTTTTCCATCTGGTCCATACTTGGTTCTGTAAACCCATTTGCATCTAACAAGCTTTTGTCCCTTTGGAAGAGGAACAAGATCCCATGTATCATTTTCCAATAATGAACAATATTCTTCATTCATAGTTGCGTCCCAATCTGGATGGCCTGAAGCCTATGCAAAGGTGTCAAGATCATAATTCATTGAAGCTTGAGCCAGTAAAGAAGAGGCTCTATCGAACTGAGAATGTGTACGTCGCTGATTTGTAGGATCACCAGCAAGAGCACCTGCTACATCCAGAGTAGCACAGACCCATTTTGGAAGCTGAGGAGCTGAATGAGGATCCTGAGAAGGTGGGGGACGATTGTCATCCTCGCTATCATCATCTGAAGAAGAAATATTTTCAGAAGTAGAAGGGATACAGAGAGGTGGCACATCCACCAAACTAGGCTCGTAGGCCGATATATTTTCAGCAAACTTTACATCTCTTCTAATGATAACATTTTTGGACTTAAGTGGAATAAGTCTATATCCTTTGATATCTTCAAAATATCCAACAAAAATACATTTTTCACTCTTAGGTTCTAAAGCTTTATGTTTCTCATCTGGAATATGTGCCCATTCTTCACTTCCAAAAATACAAAAGTGACTTACATATAGTTTAATTGAGCTTCATGCTTCTTCTAGAGTGATATTCTTTAAAACCTTAGTAGGAGTATGATTTACTATGTAATTTTCACAGTTAATTGCTTCTGCCCAAAAATTAAGACTAAGTCCTTTAGATTGAAGCATACAATTAGCCATTTCCTTTACGGTGCGATTCTTCCTTTCAGTTACACCATTTTGTTGTGGAGTATATGGAACAGTATGTTACATTTGAATTCCACTCTCAGTGCAAAAGTTGATGAATTTGTTGTTAACATATTCTCCTCCATTATCAGATCTTAGCTTAAGAATTTGATCTCCAAATTGTTTTTCAACAAAGGCCTTAAAGGCCAAGAACATGTTAAATACTTCACTCTTGAGTTTTAAGAAGTATACCCCAGTGCGTCTGGAGAAATCATCAATTAAAGTTAAGAAATACTTGTAGCCAGAGAATGAAACAACTGGAAGTGGACCACATAAATCACTATGCACAAGCTGTAAAGGGGTCGAGGTGCCAAGAGGCACGTTTTCCAAAACTACCCCGATGATGTTTTCTGAGTACACATCTGGAACAAACACCATCTCTGCAAGATACCATTGGAAGGCCTGTCAACATATTTTCTTTACATAGATCTGAAGGGAGTGATAGTTTAAGTGACCAAATCTCTCATGCCAAAGTTTTCTCACTTCATCATTATGAGCAACAAATATTGAGGGAAGATTTGATGACCTAAAGTTTTTAAACTTATACAACCTTGTAGAATCATCAGCAATGCCAGTAGTTAAAATATGTCTAGGATCTCTTAGGTCCTTAATTACAACATCGTGAGGTGAAAATTCAATGATTTTACCTTCACCTAAATGAGTTATCTGATATACAGATAGAAGGTTGCAGGATAAGGTTGGAACACATAATACATCATTAAATTGACCATTGTCTAGATGAACCGTTCCAGTCTCTACAACACTAAGAGATCTATCATCACCAACATATATATTTTTGGTGTTACAGTCATTTAAAGAAGAAAACATGGCTTTGTTTTTGGCCATGTGATAAGAAGCTCCATAATCAATGAGCCACTTATGAGAATGAGAAGAAGAAGATACATTTGGTGCATAACCAGATCGAGATTCTTGACAACCACATGCAGAAAGTGTTATTCCTGAAGATGAAGTTTAAGTTGAAGAGTGCTCCAAATGGATGTTATGCTTGTTCATTGTTGCTTCCAAGGCTTCCATCTTCTTAAAGCATTTGGATTCTAAGTGGCCATCTCGATTACAAAAGTGGCAATGTCTATCAGTATTCTTCCCTTTGTTTTTATTTGCCTTATCATTTTGTTGACATGATTTTTCATTCTGAGACTGAAATTGCTTAGGACCCTTGTTTGGCTTAGGACCATTCTTTTTAGGATATTGCTTCTTAGGATTCTTTGAATTTGGTTGTTGCTGGGTGGCTAAGGCTTTCTTAGAAGAGTTTCCAAGATTAAGAAGACCAAGATATAAAAGCTTTTCTTGTTCTCTTATTAAAGAATCACAAAAGGCATCAAAAGAGGGGGACTTGTAGTCTTGTGCTTGAGAAATAAAGGCTTATCTAGTAGAATGGAAGGTGGAAACAAACACAGAGTAGGTTGGTATCAACTTAGTAAGAATAGAATAGATAAGGCTACCATCTTCTTTCTTAACCTTAACACCTTCCAAGAGAAGTCTAAGGGTCTTGAACTTGGACAAAAAATATTCAATGGAAGAAAAATTATTGGGATCCAATGTAAGCAACTCATTTTTGAGTTGATGGGCTCTAATTTCATTTTTAATTCCAAAAGCTTTAGTGAGTTGTTTCATTGCTTCATTAGGAGTATCAAGTTCTGCAATATGGTATTGGAGCTATTTGAGGGATGCATCCATTGGTGATCCAAATTTGAAGCCAATACAACTGCATCTGACTGTCGTTTCCTAGATATGCTGCTTCTTACTGCTTTCGGGCCAAGATGACTAAGATATGGAGGTATACAGTCTTTATTTGTAGTTCTAGCTATTCATCTCTCTGTTTATTTTGGTTTATTTATCTCTCTGTTTGTTATTACCAAATCTATACCTTTCATTTCTGTGTATGCTCTTTGCCTCGCGACTTTGTGTGATCTGGGAAAATCAGAAACAGAAAGGAAGGATTTTTCTCATGCATATGCTCTTTTTCGCCACGCCTTAGTGTGATCTCAGAAAATCAGAAACATTGAGGAAAATATTTAGTTTTCGTCTAAAGCTAACTTCAAGCCATAAGGTTTGGGTTTTTTTGTATGTTTGTGTTGGGTTTTGTGGTTTTGTTTTGTAGGCAAAAAAGGAGTTTTTTCAAGTAAGCATGCACCCCAAAGCTTCAAAAAAAAAAACCCCTTCCTCTTTTCCAAAAATTACTAACCTTTTAAACTAGCTCACTTGGTCCAAAGTTACTTTATGAGAATAGAGGTCTTGAGTTCAAGTCTTTTTTTTTTGTTGAGTTACTTTTTCAAAAAGCACATATAATTTATGTTTTAAAGTTACTTTATGTAAAAGTGTTCTCACCCATTATAAAAAGTGAGTCACTTATAATTATAAAGTCTCTTTCTTTTTTATTTAAGTTACAATTTAGTGGGTAGCTCATAAAGTACCATTGTAAAAGTGACTTTCACTTATTTATAAAAGTGAGACACATAAAAGTTTTTTTTTTTAAGTGATCTAATTAGATTAATTTTGGAAAGGGGAAAGGGGTGCGGCCAGGGGGGAGGGGGGATGCAGGGGAATTTAAATATAACATTATCATTCATTTCCGCACATTCACGCACTTCGTCGGCATTTTCAACAACTTTTCTTCAAAAAGCCATAACTTCTTCATCCAGAAGACGTTTCCAGAGGCATTTTTTTTTAATCAGCCTAATTTTTCGAGATATTTCCACTGGAGCACTTAGTTTCAGCATCTATAGCTTTGGTTTCTATTAAAATGGAAAGTCCATGCCAAGTTATTCTTTATAGCATCAACTACTTCCAATGGTGGTCCTACATTGTGGATTTACTTAGAAGTAAAGGTCTTTACAGAATAGCCTCAGGCCAAGAAACAAAACCTCAAAATGAAGATAAGATAGCCAAATGGGAAAATAGGTAAGATCAAGCACGTGGATTGATAGGGATGTCTATTTCTCCAGACGTTAGATTCCATATCGTAGAACTTGATACTCCTAATGAGGTAATGAAACAGCTCACTAAAGTTTTTGGAATTAAAAATGAAATTAGGAATTTACAGGGTAAGTTCCTCAGATAGAACACCAAAGGACACCGCTCACAAATAGATCACAAATCAATACACCAATATTCTTGACGTAGTTAAAACCCTCAAAGAGGGAAACAATCCATGACCTCAACCAACACGGCCACTTCAGTGAATTTATTAATAAAAGAATGAAAATTTACATAAGCTTCTCTCATGAACGATTACCCTACAAATGATCCTCCATGCTCTTTAAATAAAGATGATGGACCAATCGGGTGTTAAGCCACAAATCAAGTGTCGGTAATACTGTTATAGACATATTTGGGAACTGCAACCCCAATCATACATGTCCATAAACCAAGGGCTTCTAAGTCCCTAAAAGTGTTGTTTCATACCCTAAAGGAGCAAGGTCAGCTGATTACATCATCTCCAAGAAGTTCTCCATGAAAAACTACTCAGAATTGGTCAAAGCAGGACCATACAGACTGCCTAGTGCTAAAGGTGCGATGCATCTCACCTACCACATGCAAAAAGTGCGATGCATACTGGAAAGCCCTTCTATAGGGTGCGATGAGTGAGAGCAGACAAATGGCACAAGCAGTTTGCTAGGTGGAAATCCAGAGAATCTTCTAGAAACTGCTCATTTGACACTTGCCTCTCTGAGTTCACCCAGGGATGAGTAAGGGATCTAAAATATCCATGTAGAACCAAGAAATATCAGTGAAATGACACTAATCAAAATCCTACTAGCTGACTCACTCCCATGTAAACATCTATATATGGATCCCTCATCTAAGAGATCCAAAGGCTGGAATTTTGTAATTTGCAAGGAAGTGTTGTTGGTTTCTCTTTGAAGACATTGTTGGGTGATCTTGCTTTGTATGAGGTGAAGAGGGCTTTCATGCTGGGAGGATGGCACCGGGTCAGACCAAGTGGTTGTAATTCTCTCTTCTACTACTTTTACTAATAAAGTTATTCGAGTTTTCCTCCATATTCTTGTGTATCTCTGAATATTGTGTTGATATATGCATTTGTATGGTCAATATATATCTGATCCTATATTGTTTACAGTGAAAGATCTCTATGCTTTGATGGTATTATGCTGCTGTGAATCTACAGGTGTTCTTTGAAGCGGGGCAAGTAAGGAAGCAGTGGCGAGATTCTGTCAAAGGGGAAAGGAAACAAGCAAGGAGCCAAGCAAAAGACTGAGTTTGGTACTCTTTGCTTCTTTCCCATCTCTCTCTCGTAAAGGAAAAACAAGTGACTTTAATCTATTTGTTTTTAAGATAGCTACCCGTCTTAGTGGGACTAGCAACTCTGAATAGACACTAGTTTTCCTGATAAAAAAATGGCGACTCCACTGGGGACCGATTAGTTTAATTGCTTGTCTCTATTTGTTTGATTCATAAACCACAGACGGAGCCTGAAGTTAAGCCATCTAGCCTTCGAACTACATTTTCTATGCAAGTGCAAAGTAGATCAACACTGCTTCAGTCAATCTCCGGGTTTGTTTATGAACTGAACAATTGACTTGCAAACATCCTAAGTGCCCTAGAGGTAGCTTGAGTAACCTCATTAGATCAGCGCTATACTTTGTAGTTACTAACTATCATTTTCTCGGCCTAAATCCCTTGACTAAACTGCAAACTGTGACCAAAAACCAAGTTAAAGTCTCGTTCCTAGACCATTGCACCCTCTCCTTTAGGCAGACTGGATGCATCACACCTCCCGTTTGCAGTAGGTGAGATGCATCCCTATTTCCTTGTTGTTATAGACATTTTTGGGCACTACAACCCCAATCATAAATGTCCATAAACCAAGGGCTCCTAGGTCCCTAAAAGTGTTGTTCCAACCTCTAAAAGACCAAGGTCAACTGATTACATCTTCTCCCAGAAGTTCTCCATGAAAAACTGCTTAGAACTAGTAAAAAATGGATAATTATATGGGCTCATTCAACCTCCTACTTCAACTTAATCCACCATTCTCATTAGTTCATTGCATGTTTTTGATTATATTTATACTAATAGAGTGAATTGGGTTAGTCATTATGCCAACAAGTCTAATGTGTGCTTTGTGTAGCCTTTTTGGTCAACTTGGAGACAAAATTGAAGTTTTTAATGAGCACTTGGTAGCCAAATTCGTGGGAGAATAAGGGAGAGGATTTGTAGGAAGGTGTCCCCTTCATTTATGGGCCCTTACCTCGAATTATCCTCCATCAGCTCGGAGTTCAAAGGCCACCAAATCAATTATCACAAGGGCAGCCAAGCAAGTCAAGTAGAACTGCTGTTAACTGCAAGTTTTGGGCAGCCGAGTCCCTAAAGTTTAGGAGGACTGTTGGGGTCCTCAATTTGTATAAATAAGAGGGCTTAGGGCCTCATTTCATTTAGTCACTTTATAGTCATTTTGTATTCATTTTGTAGTAATTTTGTAGTTCGATTTTTAGGTAGTAGATTAGCTTTGCTTTTAGCACATTTTCAAGTTCTCCTTGTGGACAGTTTTTGGAATGTAACATTTCTTTTGATCAATAAAGATGAATCCAGCTTTGCGCCAGCTCTAAATCTCTCTTAGGAGGCTGTAGCTCTTGGGGTTGGGCCCATCTCAAGCGCCCAGTACCTCCTTTGTTTACTTTCATGTGTCTTTGCTGCATTCTTAGAATAAAATCTGTTATTTAGATTTAAATCTTGTTTTGTTATTTAGGTTGTTTTTGATGAGTAAAATAGCTTTTCATGCTCAGATTTAGTTGATAGGTTGTTAACAGAAAAAGCTTCAAGAAAAGGGCCATCAAACATTTGTGGTTTCACCTCTCCCTCAGTGGGATCAGGAGCTATGACTAGGATGACTTTGCTGCCCACAAAAACATTGATTTTGCTTTGCCATGCAATCACTAGTGTTTGATTTTCATGTGTAGAAGTTGGTTACAAGTTAAAACTTTCATTTTCTTAGTTGCATGAGTTAAAATACATGGTTTCATTGCAGGTCACACTTCTGTTCATTCTCTTTACTGGCAGCTAGCATATTAGGTCAACGTAACTAGGTCTTTGAATTTACAAGTCTTTGTTGGTTCAGATTGGAAAAACGACTTGCAGAGCACCTGTACCACTTCTTCATCTGCTTATTCTCCATCAGCACCATCCACTCCACCCTCTACTTAGAATCCTTACCTCACGTTTGCCACATTTTCTCACATAACCCTAGTTTTTGTACATCATTGTTTAAGCCTTCTTTGAGCCAACTTAGCTATCTACACCTTCTCACCACTCCATCCACCAGTCCCTGGGCCACTTCAGACCCCTATCCTACCTCCATATCCATTCATGCATCTTCCCTCACTCACCCATCCTCCAAAATCCAATTTTAAAACATCCTGTAGAAATTCTGAACATCCTGTAGAAATTCCTCAAACATCCTATAGAACGCCTGCAAACTTTCTGTAGAAGCTCACGAATGAGGTTTCTTGATAGCCAAACTTTGTGAAACTCTTTGGAAGGGTGTTAGGGACTCCTTAGACCCTCTCTGAACCTTCCCAACCTCTTCCAAGCATTTCTCCTCCTTGATCCACCCCTGGACAGTCAAAGAACAGTGAAAGCATATGCATGATGAAACTGACGACTTAATCAAAAATACAAAAAGATGTTTCTTTCAGATAGAGGTAGTCTAGACACATGTATTTTACTTTCATAGAAGTAAAGGCATCTCTTTCAATAGTTTGCATTCTCTCCTTTGCATAAGTAGGACTAGCTGGTAGAATTAGGGTTTGCTAGGGTTTGCGTTTTCCTTCAGTTTTTCAATCTCTTTTCGCAAATAGATTAGCTTCCTTTGAGTTAGCTTTCATCCATCAATTACAAAGATTCTTCTAAGAGCTCATAGAAGTTGGCTTAAGCTCCTAGCGGACTTGTACCAGCTGACCAAGTGACAGCTGCGGCAAGAGCTAGTACTTGTGCATACAGCACCGTCGCTTCCAATTTTGTTACAAACTACCGGGTTGATAAAATTAAAGAAGGGAGTCTCAGGAGTTGCAGTATTATTGCTGCAATACTGGGGCTCACCACTCTTTTTGGCGTCGTTGCTGGGGAAGCATCAGAGTATTGGTGATTGCTGCTTTTCTTCTATTTTCCACTACAACCTTCTGCTAAGTAGTTTATTTCATTTCATTTCTGCAAAAGTAGAGTAGACATTTCCCGCTTTCATAGATTAGCATTTCAATTCCGCAATTTCATTTCTGCAAGCGTAGATTAGCATTTCAATTCTGCAAGTGTAGACTAGCATTTCATTCCTGCAATTTCATTTGAGCAAAATAGATTAGTCCTTTCCTGCTTTCATTTCAATTCCACATTTTTATTTCAGCAAGATAGCTAGTTGCAGTTCAATCTATTTTAGTTTTGCAGGTACAAGAAGAAAAAAAGCAAAAATCAACCAAAAAGATTTCCTTTCATGCCTTGTAGGAGTAGAGATAATTCAGAAAAATGATTGCACAATGCCCCCACTGCTTCACACAGCCAACCTTCTCTCTTCTTCGATGGCTGTGATTAAAGAACCCTTAGGTGGACAGTAAGACATATCTGAAGAACCTCAAGGGAAGAAGAAGAAGAAACCATTCCTCTGGAGTGAATGGGTACAAGCAGAAATGTTGGGAGCAGTACCTTATCCAAAAACGAATTTGTAGATTAGATGGAAGATTTCAAGAGTGAGGTAAGGCAGTTTCTTGCCATGCGACTGGATACCTTGCGGATCCAAAAGAAGCAAGAAGAAGCCAAGATGGCTTTGGCCATCTTTTGTCCCAGGTGCACTAGAAGGCATCCTAGGAATGAATGTCCAATGCACTCCCTAGAAGTGTGTTTCGTTTGTGAAGAATACCATCTTACGAATCAGTGCCCTTCCTTGCCCGAAATCAAAGCTGCCTATCAGAGGGCTAAAGGAACCGCTGAACCACTCTATTATATGAACCAAAGGAGGCCACATGGACCTAGATCTTACCAGCAGGAACTACAAGAGACATTCGAGACCTATTATGACCCCTATCAAGCCACTTTCATGCCTTCTTGGGGTCCCCCTGCTCATCCTTCCTGGTTCACACCTCCTCCTTGTTCCTTCACAGATCCATATTATGCCCAACCAGCTGCTCATTCATTTCACTCTTATGCTCAGCCACAACCTCAGTGGAATGCACCTCATCAAGGGTGGAGGCCCCAGTACAACTCTCCTCCCACTCCTTTGCCTCCACCACCTGCTCAACCGCAACCATCGCCTCCTCCTCCACCAAGGCAGCCCCACATGCCTACCCAACCACAACCCCATGCACATCCATCTCAAATTTACACCCCCACTCAGCTACCCATACCACCATTTCCAAACCTGTCCATTGGAGTAGCTCAACACAATTGCAATGCTGAGACACAACATGTCCAAATGACTCCTCTTGAGCTCAATGATCTTCGCCATAGCTTAGGAAGAGTGTTGCAAAGCAGAGATTACATTGACAACATTGAAGGACCAAAGGCAAAAGAAGATTCAAAAGAGGAAATCAAAGCACCATGGGCTGCACTTGATGAAGAGAAAACATCAGAAGCAGAAATCAAGAAAGCTCCCTCATGGCTACCATCAACCCCTCCATGTAGTCAAAAGAAAAATCAGCACAAAGAGGAAGATGTGAAGGTCATGATAGAAGAAGATATGGAGAATGATCCAGATCAGCAAAAGGACCAAGGATATCAAAGCTATATTGAGACATGGTTCCAAACAGTCACTAAGTTGCAGCAGTACTCTCTTCCTCAACTATGTTTGATCCCTTCAAAGTCAAATTGTTTGGTCTCTAAGATCTGGATAGTTGTCAAAGCATGCATTTCAAGCCGCCACATCATTTTATCTCTAATCTCGATGTGAAAATGGTTCCATTGGAAGTATTCTTATACTTGAAAAGAATTTTGTTTTTCAAGTAGGGTAGGGTAGAAAAAAAAAAGAAAAAAAGGAAAAAGAAAAAGAAAAAATGAAAATAAGATGAAAATAAAAATCTAAGGTGAAAACCTCCTTGGAGGTGCCTTAGATTGGCTCATTGATTAAAAACCTCCATGAGGCAGTCAATGGGTTGGAAAGAAGAGAAAATAAAAAGGGAATAAGATCCTTGGGTGAAAACCTCCCTTGGAGGCGCCCAGGGCAGGCAATTAGGGTGAAAACCTCCATGAGGCGCCCTAGTTGTTTTTCAAACAAAAAGAGAAAAAGAAAAGAAAAATAAAGCTAATTTCCATTGAATAATTGTAGGTTGCAAGAAGGACATTGCAGGTCAGGAGGATTGCTTGAAACAAAGACAAAGGAAGTTTTGTGCCTTCTACAGGAAGTTCTGTGTCTTCTACAGGAAGTTCTGTGTCTTCTACAGGAAGTTCTGTGTCTTCTACAGGAAGCCTACAAACGAGCAAAAATTGATCTCTGAAGAGGACCTGAAGGCCGAGAATCTGTCCATGAGGCCTGCAAGCATCCATGTTTCCATCCCTCATCCTTCTCCATCACTTTTTCCATCTCATTGTGCTTCTTTCCTCAAAAATGTGTGTTCTACAGGAAGTTCTTGTAGAAATTACAGGATTTCTACAGGAAGCTAGAAATGGATTTAAAAAAAGTAGTTTGGCGAACATGGTAGCTTCCTCAAGGGTTCAGAAGTCCTCCTGCACTTTTCAAACTCCTCCTCCATCATCTCCATGCCTGCATCACAACCCAAGCTCATTCTTTTTCACCATGCAAAAACTTGCAGAATGCTTTGAAGAAAGAAATACATAGAACAGAATTTGTTTTTGCCCTAACCTGAAAACCATGCATCCATTTGAAAAACCGTTTTATGGGGAATTGTACAGGGGTGATGGCAACATGCTTGAGCAGTTTCAGCCAATTCCGGTGCACGGTTTCCAAGAAATAAGCCTCCATCACCATCAGCCATTTTTGCATTTTCTCCATATCCGTGCATCCGTTTCAAAACCTGTTTCATGGGGAGATGCACATGGGTGATAGTAGCCTACCCAAGCAGTTTCAGCCGATTCCGATGCATGGTTTCCGAGAAATTGATCTCTGAAATATTCAGCCATTTTCCATTTTTCTAGGAATCTGTGCATCCATTGATCGCAATTTTTCTATGGGAGGTGCATAATGATGATAGGAACATGCTCAGCAAGTTTCAGATCGATCCGATCTATCGTTTTGGAGCAATGGAGAAAACAAGTTTCGGTCTTGAGAAAATTCAGCAGCAGCAGCTTGAGGGTGCAGATCTGAACGTGGAAACGAACTCCTGCAACTTAGATCCGGCTAGAGGATACCTGCACAAGCAAAATAACCACACATCAGATAGCAAAGAGCTTATAGCACAAAGGAGCCATCATGCAACCACCGAAACAGATGCATGCAGCAGCAAAAAGCACCTCACAGCAACCATTTGACTTCAGGTACGTGACTAAAACTTGTTCCTCTATTGCATGAATCTAATCTAAGCACTGCATGAACGAATGAGATGGGGGGATTCAGCCAGGAAGCTAGCCATATTCGATTGCACTCATCCAGGAAAAAATCACGCAGCTTGCGTGTATAGTCATTCACGTGGAAGTTGAAAAACACAGGCAGTGGTAGACGTGTTGAACTCCAGCGCACAGGACATCAAATGATTAATAGATAGAAGAAGACATGTAGTTCATAACATCACTGCAGTTCGAAAAAATTCAGCGCACATGTTTCTACCACCTCACCACAAATCACGCAGCAATTAAAGACGGCTTAGCTGAAACTCACGAACTACTGTTCATCTGCACTTTCCACATCCTCAACTAAAGTGTGCACAATCGGTTAACCTATCGTCCTCCACTGAGTTTTTCTACCTGTCTTCGAGATTCTGCTGCATATCAGGCTCGCTCAGAGGCGCAGAGGCACTCTACATGCATTTCTACATGAAGCTGCACTACAGGAGACCCAGCATACGAAGAATCTTGGATTGTTCACGTCAAGGGTGGCAATTCTCAGTGAGGTAGGCCTGAACATAACTTTCCCATGCAAATAATTCAAAAGGTGGTGAATTCGACGTGTTGAGGGGGTAGGGAAAATGTGAATGAAAGTCTGTCTATGAATTCAAAAGTCGTTTTCTTATTGTTGCCTGGAATTGTCTTCAGTACAACATAGCCCATGCTTTGGAGAAGACCAAATACTCAGATTCAGACATATACTGAAAAAATATGAAGAAAAATACCATTTCTCTTGCCAGTTTACTGCAGATCTAATTGCAATGAATCATGCAGATTTTATTATCACTAGCACATATCAAGAGATTGCTGGAAGCAAGGATACTGTTGGACAGTATGAGAGCCACACTGCTTTCACCCTTCCTGGTCTTTATCGTGTGGTTCATGGAATTGATGTTTTTGATCCCAAATTCAACATTGTTTCTCCTGGAGCAGACATGCAGATTTATTTCCCTTATACAGAGAAGCAGCATTGTCTTACTGCTTTACATGGTTCAATTGAGGAACTCTTGTTCAATCCTGAACAGACAGCTGAACACATGTGTATTTTGAATGACCATAAAAAGCCCATTATCTTTTCTATGGAAAGACTCGATAGAGTGAAAAACATGACAGGACCGGTTGAATGGTTTGAAAAGAACAAACACTTGAGGGATACTGTCCTCCACGTTCTGGGGAGGAAACCATATACAGAATTCCCATTCTGATCAGTGCACAAGCAAAAACAGAGCGTGAGGAAGCAAGATATTGAGGCAGAGAAGAAAAATAAGGGTAAGGAAGCTAAGGGAAAGAAAACCTAGGGCAAACCATCACAGGAAAAGCAAAGAGGAAAAGCAAGAAAGAAAAAGAAGGAAGAAACAAAGAGAAAAAAAAAACAAGTTTAATCCTTGGAAATTGTTGCAGGAACACAATGCGGAAAGGGGGCCTCCCAACACCAGTAGAAGGGTCCCTACCAAGTTCCCAGGCATCCGCACATCCATCCCCTCCATGAACACTCATTTTCAAGGTTCGAACACATTCTAGTCATGGTTCAACCTTCTACAGGAAGCTACAGGACTTTCTACAGGAAGTTCTGTATTGCTACCAGAAACATCCTGTAGAGCCTTTGGGCAGGCCAGAATCGATTATGGAGAGGGATTTGAAGCTTGAAGTCTGTTGAGGAGGCATGCAACCACTCTTTTCTTCCATCCTCCACTGGTTTCATCTCCTTTCACCACCATTGCCACCATCTGATTGAATATACTTGCACAATCATACCAAAGCTGAAACTTCTCTAGGAAAAGGAGCACAGGCAGTGGGAAGAAGCAAAGAGAAAAGCATGGTTTCATGACTGAGAAGAGGACATCACTTCAGAAGCTTAGCATGATAGGGAGGCCACCAGGGCCATCAAAGATGAGGAGATAGATTGGTTGCTCAGAGGATGAGCAACACTTTCAGTAGGGGGGTGATGATGAGCACCAAAAATGGATAATTATATGGGCTCATTCAACCTCCTAATTCGACTTAATCAACCATTCTCATTATTTCATTGCATGTTTTTGATTATATTTATGCTAATAGAGTGAATTGGGTTAGTCATTATGCCAACAAGTCTAATGTGTGCTTTGTGTAGCCTTTTTGGTCAACTTGGAGACAAAATTGAAGGTTTTAATGAGCACTTGGCAGCCAGATTCGTGGGAGAACAAGGGAGAGGATTTGTAGGAAGGTGTCCCATTCATTTATGGGCCCTTACCTCGAATTCTCCTCCATCAGCTCGGAGTTCAAAGGCCACCAAATCAATTATCACAAGGGCAGCCAAGCAAGTCAAGTAGGACTGCTGTTAACTGCAAGTTTTGGGCAGCTGAGTCCCTAAAGTTTAAGAGGATTATTGGGGTCCTCAATTTCTATAAATAAGAGGGCTTAGGGCCTCATTTTAGTTAGTCACTTTATAGTCATTTTGTATTCATTTTGTAGTCATTTTGTAGTTCGATTTTTAGGCAGTAGATTAGCTTTGCTTTCAACACATTTTCAAGTTCTCCTTGTGGACAGTTTTTGGAATGTAACATTTCTTTTGATCAATAAAGATGAATCCAGCTTTGCACCAGCTCTAAATCTCTCTTAGGAGGCTGTAGCTCTTGGGGTTGGGCCCATATCAAGCGCCTAGTACCTCCTTTGTTTACTTTCATGTGTCTTTGCTGCATTCTTAGAATAAAATCTGCTATTTAGATTTAAATCTTGTTTTGTTATTTAGGTTGTTTTTGATGAGTAAAATAGCTTTTCATGCTCAGATTTAGTTGATAGGTTGTTAAAAGAAAAAGCTTCAAGAAAAGGGCCATCAAACATCTATGGTTTCACCTCTCCCTCAGTGGGATCAAGAGCTGTGACTAGGATGACTTTGCTGCCCACAAAAACACTGATTTTGCTTTTCCATGCAATCACTAGTGTTTGATTTTCATGTGTAGAAGTTGGTTACAAGTTCAAACTTTCATTTTCTTAGTTGCATGAGTTAAAATACATGGTTTCATTGCAGGTCACACTTCCGTTCATTCTCTTTACTGGCAGCTAGCATATTAGGTCAATGTAACTAGGTATTTGAATTTACAAGTCTTTGTTGGTTCAGATTGGAAAAACGACTTGCAGAGCACCTGTACCACTTCTTCATCTGCTTATTCTCCATCAGCACCATCCACTCTGCCCTCTACTTAGAATCCTTACCTCACGTTTGCCACATTTTCTCACATAACCCTAGTTTTTGTACATCATTGTTTAAGCCTTCTTTGAGCCAACTTAGCTATCTACACCTTCTCACCACTCCATACACCAATCCCTGGGCCACTTCAGACCCCTATCCTACCTTCATATCCATTCATGCATCTTCCCTCACTCACCCATCCTCCAAAATCCAATTTTAAAACATCCTGTAGAAATTTCTGAACATCCTGTAGAAATTCCTGAAACATCCTGTAGAACCCCTACAGACTTCCTGTAGAAGCTCACGAATGAGGTTTCTTGATAGCCAAACTTTGTGAAACTCTCTGGAAGGGTGTTAGGGACTCCTTAGACCCTCTCTGAACCTTCCCAACCTCTTCCAAGCATTTCTCCTCCTTGATCCACCCCTGCACAGTAAAAAAATAGTGAAAGCATATGCATGATGAAACTGACGACTTAATCAAAAATACAAAAAGATGTTTCTTTCAGATAGAGGTAGTCTAGACACATGTATTTTACTTTCATAGAAGTAAAGGCATCTCTTTCAGTAGTTTGCATTCTCTCCTTTGCATCAGTAGGACTAGCTGGTAGAATTAGGGTTTGCTAGGGTTTGCGTTTTCCTTCAGTTTTTCAATCTCTTTTCGCAAATAGATTAGCTTCCTTCGAGTTAGCTTTCATCCATCAATTACAAAGCTTCTTCTAAGAGCTCATAGAAGTTGGCTTAAGCTCCTAGCGGACTTGTGCCAGCTGACCAAGTGACAGTTGCGGCAAGAGCTAGTACTTGTGCATATAGCACCGTCGCTTCCAAGTTTGTTACGAACTACCGGGTTGATAAAATTAAAGAAGGGAGTCTCATGAGTTGCAGCATTATTGCTGCAATACTGGGGCTCACCACCAACCTCTAAAAGAACAAGGTCAACTGATTACATCTTCTCCCAGAAGTTCTCACCTGCTCCATGGTCAAAGTGCGCTGCATCCCACCTAAATACACATAGGAGGTGCGATGCATCTTGAAAAGCCCTTCTATGGGGTGCGATGGGCGAGAGTGGACAAATGGCAGGGTCAATCTGCAAGGTGGAGGATCATGGAATCTTCTAGAAACTTCTCCTGTGACACTTGCCTCTCTGCATTCACCCAGGGATGAATAATAGATCATCAATCTCCAAGTGGAATCAAGAACTATCAGAGGGAGGACACTAATCAAATCTCAAAAGCTGACTCACCCCCCTTGCAAACATCTATATATGGATCCCTCATCCCAGAGATCCAGAGGCTGGAATTTTGTATCTTGTAAGGAAATGATGTTGATTTCTTGGTGCAATATCATAGTGTTGGGTGATCTAAGCTTTCCATGAGTTGAAGAAGGGCTTTCTTGCTGAGAGGATGATGCTAGGTCAGAACAATTGGTTGTAATCCTCTTTGCTATTTCTTGATTATCAATAAAGCTATTCAAGTTTTCCTCCACATTTTTGTATGATTGATGATATATGCATTTGTATGGTCAATATATATTTGGTCCTATGTTGTTTATGATAATAGATCTATGTTCTTAGATAGTGTTATGCTGCTTTGATTCTACAGGTGCTCTTTGAAGCTGGGTAGACGAGGAAGCTAGTGGCAAGGATCTATCAGAAGGGAGAGAAATCAAGCAAGGAACCAAGCGCAAGACAGAGGTTGGTCTCCTTTATTCCCCTCTTATCTATTTCTCATAAAGGAAAACAAAAGTGGTTTTAGTTTGTTTGTTTCTAGGGTAGCTACCAACCTTAGTGGGACTAGAAGTTCTGCATAGACACTAGATTTCCCGATAACAAAATGGCGACTCCACTGGGGAGCGAGTAGATTGTTTTTTTATCTACATTTGTTTACTTTAAAACTTACAGACGGAGCCTGAAGTTAAGCCAGCTAGCCTTCGAACTACATTTGCTATGCAAGTGCAAAGTAGATCAATGCTACTTCAGTCTATCTCTGGGTTTTGTTGATGAACTGAACAATTGATTTACAAGCTCTCTAATTGCCCTTGTGGTGGCTCTAGTAACCTCTTTAGATCTACCCCTGTGATTGGTTTACTGATTACCACTTGCTCGGCCTAAATCCCTGAACTGAGCTGCAAACTGTGACCCAGAACCCAGTTAAAGTCTTGTCCCTGGTCCATCGCACTGTCTCTTCTATGAATTCTGGATGCATCGCACTTCTCGAGTGTAGTAGGTGTGTTGCATCTCGTTTTCACTGTGTTACAGGTGCGTTGATTAGACAAGGCCTTTCCTGCTCCTAGGTTTTGGTTTCTGTGTTCACTCTTTTCAGCTCTATTCAAGAGTTTTGCTGCCTGTAGTCAGTACACCTCTGTTGAAACCCCCTTCCTTGCCATTATTCCGCCTCCATTTTGCAAAGAATTGTAAATGTTTTTATGTATTTTGAGCCATTTTCAGTTCTCTTTTACAAAGAAGTAGCGTAATTGTACTGTCGTTTCTTGATTTGAAAGTGTCGCAAGTGTCGTTTTCAGTCATAGAAGAGAATCCGATTGTTCTTGATAGTCGATTACACTGTTACTCTTGTATTTGATTTGAATTAGTAGTTTTTCAAGTGTCGAAAGAAAGTTTTCAATTCCAAATCGCAAAGTGTCGTCATTGTCCTCATTTTGTCTTGAAAAGAAACTTGCTAGTAATGTCGCTTTGAAAAATAATTTAGATTTGTGCTTAGCTTTCTTTTTATCATTCACACATTAAGAAGGCTGAAAACAAATACATGCACGTGCATTTGCATTTAGACTATTTGTTGGTTTGATTTAGGACAGTGCATATAGTGTGTGCTCTCTGCTCTATGTTGAAAGAATATCATCTCTCTTTCCTTAGTAGCTAGGATTTTCATTGCAAAAAGAAGATTAAATGATTGTTTATCATCTTAGATTGCATTTTAGGAATTTTACATCTACATCACATGGTGAACCTAAAAGGAAAATTTCTTAAGCAAGATCAACTGTAAAATAAATTTAATGAATCTAAAAACGCTTTGGAACCTAACGCACAACATTTAGAAGTCTAGGCTAGAGACGTATTCCGGCGTCGTAAAGCCTGGTAACTGTTGTTTTCATTGTTGGTTGGGTGATTCCTCCACTTTGAGACGATAAGTGCCAGTACGGACTTGTGCTCCCACGTACCGTCGAGTATATATTGGGAGACCACAATAGGCTTTATCCTTTATCCGTAGGAAGCCGTGTCTGCCGCCCTATTGATCGCAATGCACTGAACACAGCATTCGGGAAGATTGACTGCCATACCGTAAAAAGTATTCTGCAGTTTTGCGATTGGTTTGGTAATCCCTCTCTCTAGATTTCCAGGGCAGTCTCTTTCATTCCTTTTCAGACTCCTTAAAGGAAAATTTCCATCTGAGCACTTGTCACTTCAGGCTCATTAAAAATCGAAGGTGACTAGAGTCATCTTTTATTTTTTCTCGACTCTTAAAAATTGAAAAAACAAGTTGTGTCAAAGCGTCTAAAATTCATCTAATTCAGAAACATATTTCCCCTTTATTTTTAGTTGATCGAGTAATCCGCAATCGTGGAAGAAAGTCAATTGAAACCCCGTTGTTCGCGGAGGCTTACGAGTCAATCATCTTTGTCTCCAGAATCGAAACTGCTACGGACGAAGCAAACTCATTTAACCAGTTCCAAATCCCCTGGTAAAGTTAGAACAAGTATTCCAACACCATCGGAGACTCCGGTTACTCCAAAGATTTCTGGTATCCCTGCCTTTACAGAAGAAGTTCAGCAGCCACAAAAGGACAGTAGAATTGATCCTAGTGTGAAGGTAAACACTTGTATTACTGAACCAACTCCATCTACAGCTGATTCGGAAGGTGTTATTCCCCAAACATCTGTCGCTGCAGATTCTATACCTTTTCAGCACCAAAAATATTTTACGGACCTGACGGTCTACCTCTTCCAACTGGTCTGATTGCTATAGAAGAGATTGTGGAGGATCCTCCATCTAGTACTCCATCGTGATTTCGAGTCAGGATCACTCTGTATCCTTCTTCATCAGAAATTAGTCTACCATCATCGGAAGCTCCTGTAGAATCGCTAGGCAATCTTTCGGATAGACTAGAAATGTCTGAACAACCGTCAACATCTAGGACTGTGTCATCCGACACAGTGATGACAAAACTTCCTGTTATCACTCCAACAATGTTCGCCGACATACCATTTGTCCCAACTAGCTCTCAATCGCAAGAAGGGGCCCACTTAGGGGCTATTTTGACAGTATTGTCCATTCCTATTTGTTCATCCGGAATAGTATCCGGGAACTCTTATGTTGAGTCTCAGCAAATTGATCCTTCAGGGTGTCAATTTGGGCAGTCCGGTTCTCAAGGACAAACAATTCCTTTGAGTACCGGATTACTGCCGTATGGGGCAGTATACCCTTTCATTTTCTACTCTGGGAGGACAACCATACGAGAGTTCACAACAAAATTCAGGTTATGCTGGAAATACATCTAGCGGTTGGGTGCCAATACTGCCTCAACAACCAAGAGTTATATATTCGATGCAACAATGTTTACCTATGTCAAATATACCAACTACACCGGCTATTGTGACGGTGTCGCAAGTACAAGCGTTGCCTATTGTATGCTAGCCTCGGGTTTCTCAGGTTGTAATGCAACAGCCTCTTGTCCCTGCGACTCAACCACAATCGCCAACTAGTGGAATGACACAGGCCCAAACAGGTACAATTACCCCTCATCTTGGTCAAACGACCAGTATTGGACAACAACACATGGCTTCACAACCATGGCTGGTGCAATACCAACAACCGCAATTCCAACAAGTATACCAAGGATCTGAGCAACAAATCTTTGCAAATAATGGGCAGCCGTATATTCAAAACGGTCAAAATCAACCATTCTACAATGGTTATGCCCATCAACCTTACCAAAGTTACCAGCATCAAATGCATTATGCTGGTATGCAAAGACCAACTGCTCAGGCCATTCCATCCTATCCTGGGTATGCTTCGCCAAACCTGAATCAACAGTTACCCTTCATGGCAACTTTAGAGTTACCAGATCTAAATCGGCTAACGAACGATCCAATTGCTTACGCCCCTTGGTGGCCAGCGATTCCGCATAAACTTCCATCAGATATTCCTAAATTTAATGGAAATCTGGGTGAAGACCCGTCGATTCATGTGATGAAATTTCATATGTGGTTTTCATCAAACACCCTAAACGATGATTCGATTAGGCTTCACCTTTTTCAGAGGACGTTAACTGGTCCGGCAGCAAAATGGTATATCGAGTTACCCAGAGCGTCGTTTGACAACTTCAGCGACCTAGCCACAACCTTTTTAGCCCATTTTCAGTTACCAATAAGGTACGAAACGGGAAGCGAACTTCTTACCAATTTCAAGCAAACAACGGGCACTCACATATCCGATCATATTCATGAGTGGCGACGTCATCGTAGAATGGTAAAAATGTATGTTCCTAATCAGCTTTTAGCTGAATGGTTTATTAAGTCATTATTACCTTCCATTATAGAAGATGTGGCAAAAGGATGAGTCGTCACTGAAGAGCAAGTTATTGCTTGTGCGCAATATTTAGACTTGATTTATACTCAGTCTGGCACACTCTACGATAAAATCCCTGACGCTCCCAGACTGAAATTTTCCGTCCCTCCTCCTCCTAAATCGAACAATGACTCTCATGCCGGCGATGGCGTGATTGGTACGAATGACACGAAATCGACAAAGGCTAAATCTAAAAAGGCCCGTAAGATTTCAAGTCAAAATGCAAAAGAAGAACTTCTCGCCTCGGAAGTAAATGCCGTCTCGACTGATAAAGGCAAAGAAACCAAGCAACCAGGAGGCAAGAAGAAAAACAAAGGGAAGAAGAAGAAACAGGAGGAATCATCACCTGAAAATTATTCTGCAAACCCTCCTGGAGATAGGAAACCAAAAAGTCCATGCTTAATATGTGATGAGGATCATTGGACAAGAGATAGTCCATATAAAGCTGAGCTTAGAAAATTCTTCAAGAATTCAAAAACCTCGGCGGTATTGATTGATCCATTTCTAAATCCAGGGACAAATCTGGTTGCTAGTGAAAATTCTTCCTCGTCCCAAGTGCTGATGTTGTCAGTTTCGAAACAACAAAATGATGCTTTGATATCGACAAGGAATAAAGATTACGGGAATCCACAGCTGTCGAAAAACAAGGATAAAGATCAACCTAGTAGTTCGACAACAACTTCGACAGAAGTTGTGCCACCCATCATTCCAGAGCTAACAATAAAACCACCAAAGGGAGTAGTACACAAGTCGACATTTAATCCTCGTGCCAGAGCAGCACAACATTATAACATAGTGGAAGATCTGGCCCAATCGCCATCTGCTATGTCGACACTTGAAGTACTACAAAATTGCTCATCCCAAAAGCAAGCTTTATTATTAGCTATAGGTGGGATAGACCTAAAGGATTCTAATCTTGTGTCCTTTAATCACAAAGGATATGATCCTCAGTTACCAGCTCAACTAGCTTTCCTCATTCAGGTGAAAGCTCTCAACAAAATTGTTCATAGAACAATTATTGATGAGGGGGCATCTACATGTATTATGTCGATGAGTTGCTGGAAAACTTTAGGATCTCCAACCTTGTCACGGTCTTCAACGACATTAAAAGCATTTGACGGACGAACATATACCCCATATGGTATTCTAAGTAACTTGCAAGTTGAACTAGGGGGGAAACAATAGAAATAGATGTCGAAGTAATCGACAAAAACCTCGATTACAACATCCTACTGGGAAGACCATGGATATATGCTATGGCTGCGGTTGTGTCAACCTACTTTAGGAAGATTGCATTTCCTTTTCAAGGAGGAATTACAATTGTCAACCAACAAACATTTCTCCCAAATAGTTCCCAAGTTATGGGAAGCATTCCGATGATCCATGGAAGCCCCCATTCGCTTCAAAATATCGGAGTAGGCCTACTAAAAGACCCTATATTAATGGGGACTTTTGCCCTCCCACCTCCAAGAAATTTGGCAGAAATAGCGACGGTAGGAACCTGCAATATTATATCTTCAATTCAAAAGATCTTAGAAAACGATATTAATATGGATCATCCGCAGGTATTGCCTCCAAGCCCAATAGAAATATTGTAACAATCAATGTTTTTAGCATGGGAGGTAGACCCGAATCAACGCTCATCGAACATTTGGATAGATAGGTCTAAGGAATATGGCACCCCTTCAGATCCTTGGTCGTAAGTGCATTACATCGACGAAGGAATTATTCAGTCAATGATAATTGAAGGGGCGCCATGGGAAGATTACCACCATCGTTCCCATCTTCCGGATTGTCAAGAAGATACTCCTGATGACCTTCATCATCCTTCAGTTTTTTATTTCCTATCAAATAATGTAAACACGGTGGATTCCAAGCGAAACTTGTCCAATATTAAAGAGACTATCGCCATAAATATCTCGACCAAAACGGATGTTGTAGAAAATATTTATGTTGGCAAATGTTCTCCTTCAGAACTGGAAATATATAATGCTCTTTTTCGTGAATTCAAAGATGTGTTTGCTTGGTCATACGATGAAATTCCAGGCATTGACTCGAGTATAGTTGAACACGAAATCAAGATGTATCCAGATGTCAAACCAGTACGACAATGGCTACGATAGGTGCACCCCAAGAAAGCCACTGCTATCAAGGCAAAAGTTGAGAAACTTCTCCATGCTGGTTTTTTTTACCCGGTTCCTCTAACCGATTGGGTATCGAACATTGTTCCTGTGATGAAAAAACAAGGAACAATTAGAGTGTGCGTCGATTATAGGGATGTAAATCAAGCTTGTCCGAAAGACAACTACCCTACACCCTTT
Organism: Pinus tabuliformis; assembly: GCA_031772625.1. Classification (NCBI taxonomy): domain Eukaryota; kingdom Viridiplantae; phylum Streptophyta; class Pinopsida; order Pinales; family Pinaceae; genus Pinus; species Pinus tabuliformis. The sequence continues at coordinate 237,061,319 of CM062813.1, forward strand.
ATTGACCAGATAATTGATGAATGCACCGGATGTGAAATCTTTTCATTTATGGATGGATTCTCTAGGCATAATCAAATAAATATCTGCCCACAGGTCCAGTCAAAGACTGCATTTATTTGTCTGTGGGGCACATTTGCATATCGCAAATTACCCTTTGGTTTAAAGAACGCAGGGGCCACATTTCAAAGGGCAATGAATTATGCCTTCCATGACATCAAAAACATCGTTCAACCATATCTCGATGACCTTCCGGCTCATTCGCGAAAACGGACCGATCATCCACAGCATTTGAGAGCAATATTTCTACGTTGCCGACACTACAAGATACGACTCAATCTACACAAATGTGTGTTCTGTGTCAGTTCTGGTCGTTTGCTTGGCTTTGTAGTCTCAAAAGACAGGATTCATCTCGACCCATGTAAGGTTCAGGCAATCATAAATTTTCCTCCTCCTTCAAATTTGCTTCAGATTCAGAAACTCCAAGGGAAAGCAAACTTTCTGAGGAGGTTCATTCCAAATTATGCCGAACTTGCTAAAGGTTATACATGTCTATTGAAAAAGGAAGTACCCTTCATCTGGGACCAGGTAACGCAAGCTTCCTTTGATGCTTTAAAATAATCCCTAATGAAAGCATCATTAATGTATGCTCCTGATTATCAAAAATACTTTAACCTATATCTGGTTGCAGCGGATACAACCATCGCAATGGTTTTAGTTCAAGAAGACAACGAAATTGAACATCCTACATATTATTTGAGTAGGAACTTAAATGATATAGAAAGCAACTATTCCTATGTTGAAAAGCTATCTCTCACAGCTGTTCAAGCGATACAGAGATTTCGACACTATGTCCTCTTTCGAAAAACTACCATTTTGTCAGATTGCAACCCCATGACTTATATATTGTCGTGACAGTTGCTGGGGGGCAAATATTCAAAATGGATAGCAATTCTCCAAGAGTTTGATCTGAAATTCGTAAAATCCAAATCAAAGAAATCCCTGGTTTTCGCGGAATTACTATGCGATCTCCCATCGTCGTCCAACTATGAAACATCCGAAGAAACCGTCGTGGATGAATATTTGTTTCTGATATCTTCAAGCAATCTGTGGTATGGAGATATAATCATCTATCTCCAAACCCAAAAATATAGGTCTAATACCTCTCGCTTAGAACAAAAACGTATTCGATACCAATCAAAATACTACATGATCATCGGTGATACACTTTACCGTCGAGGTGTCGATACAGTTCTAAGGAGGTGCCTCACCCACGAGGAGGTTGAAAAAGTCCTGAATGATTGCCATTCAGGCACGTGTGGGGGGCATCAATCTGGTTACGCTACAGCGCAAAAAAATTTACGAGCAGGATACTTCTGGCCAACAATGTTCAAAGATTGTATAACGGCAGTCGGAAGTTGCCATGCATGTCAAATTTTCGATAGCAAAACCAGAAAACCACCCGCACCTCTGCAACCGATAGTTGCTGTTGGGCCATTCGCCAAATGGGGCATTGATTTCATGACATGTAACCCCACCTCGACCGAGGGGCATAGATATATCATAGTCGCAGTAGACTATTTTACCAAATGGAACAATGTAAACTTTGAAACGGGAACTGATACTGTTACCCGTTTTGTAGAGATAGCAAAAAAGTGACCCGATTTTGAAAAAGGGTGATGCAGAATACACATATTTTTTTTAGAGCATAGTTTTTTGCACTTTCATTTTTTTTATGTACATTGCGTTTTAGAATGGTAGCGATTTTCATGCTAATTTTAAAAAATGGTTATTCTGCATCAGACCCCTTTTTTAAAACACCTATTTTTTGACTTTAAATTTTCTAATGTATGAAATGTAAATAATTATTTCGTAACGCTTTTTTTAAAAGACCTATTTTTTTGACTTTAAATTTTCTAATGTATGAAATGTAAATAATTATTTCGTAAATTTAATAATTTTGGAAGTGATCTTCTTCTTCATATTTTCTAGTTTTTATTTTTTTTATTTTTATTTTTGTAGTGGGGCTTTTATTGATTTGCATATTTAAAGAAGAAGGTCGATATTTTACATATTTATACATCATTAATTAAATTTTCAATCCACATGAAATAATTGTCTCTAAAAAACAAATATAAAAATATATATAAAAAAGACAAAAATAAAAAATGTTAAAAAAAATTTATATCATAAACCATAAAAGAATTTGGAAAAAAAAAAAAAAAAATTTTAATATATATATATATATATATATATATATAATTAAGTAAATATTGAGAAATAAAAAAAAAAATATATATATATATATATATATATATATTAACAAAAAATAGGAAAAAAAATAGAAACAAACTAGTTTAAAGAAAAAAATAGAAAAATAACGAAAAAAATTTAAAAAACTAGTGAAATTAATATTAAAAAAAAAACAAAAATTGTAAAAAAAAAATCTCTCAAACCATAAAGAATTTGGAAAAAAGAAACAAAATTAAAATATATATATATATATATATATATATATATATATATATATATATATATAAGTAGAAATAGAGAAATTAAAAAAAAAAAACATTATAAAAAACTAGGAAAAAAAAAATAAAAAATAAAAACAAACTAGTTTGAAAAAAAAAATAGAAAATTAACGAAAAAAATCAAAAAACTAGTAAAATTAATATTAAAAAAACAAAGCCCACGGGGCTTTGGATTGACGGTGAATGGGTGCGCTGTTAAGGCACTCCTTGCGATAGGTCACTGGTTCAATTCCCCGTGGGTACTTAGTTTAGTCTTAACCTAGAAAAAAAAAAATATTAAAAAAACAAAAATAAATTTAAATTATAAAAAAAATAAACCCAAAAAAATGGTTATTTTTTATTAAAAAAAACAAAAAATACAATTATCTTTTATTAAATATACCTATTTTATTTAAAAATATATATATATTTTTAACAATCTTGTTTTTTATTTAAAAAAAAAAAAAATTAAACAAATTTTATTATTATTATTTTTTAATTTAAAAATTCAAATTATTAAAACTACATTTTATATTTTCAAAAAAAATAAAAAAAAATTAAACCTACATTTTTATGTTTAAAAAAAAAAAAAAAATTTACATTTTTTTTAAACTATCTTTTTTTAATTAAAAAAAAAATAAAATTATAATGTTTTTTTAAACAATATGTTATTTATTTCAAAATATAAATAAAAAAAAAAAATTAATTTTTTTAAAACAAAATTTAATTTTTTACTTTAAAACTTAAAAAATTAATATTTTTTTTTTAAATTAATATATTAAAAAAATTAATTATATTTATATGTGTTATAAAAAATTTAAAAAATATTATTAAACTTTTTTATTTTTTATTTATTAAATTTTTTTTTTAAAACATATTAAAAAAAAAAAATTATTTTTAAAAATAATAATTTTTTTGTTTATTGTTTTATTTAAAAAATAATATAAAAAAAACACGGCCCCCGGCCGCGCCACCAGCGGGTGGCGGGAGGCCGTGGTCGATCACGCAGGCCCTTGGGCCGGCCGGCCGGGGGCCGTGTTTTTTTTATATTATTTTTTAAATAAAACAATAAATAAAAAATTTATTATTTTTAAAAATATTTTTTTTTGTATTTTTTTATTATTTTTATAATATGTTTAAAAAAAAATTAATAAATAAAAAATAAAAAAGTTTAATAATATTTTATAAATTTTTTATAACACATATAATTATAATTAATTTTTTCAATATATTAATTTAAAAAAAAATTATTAATTATTTAAATTTTAAAGGAAAAAATTAAAATTTGTTTTAAAAAAATTACTCTTTTTTTTTTTTTAAATTTATATTTTGAAATAAATAACATATTGTTTAAAACCAAAAGTTATAAAAAAAATTAAAATTTAATTTTGATTAAAATATTTTAATCGATTTTTTTATTAATTTTTTTTAATAAATTAAAATTTAATAATTTTTATTACTACTAATTAATGAATTTTTATTTTCAAATTTAAAAAAAAATTATCTTTAATTTTTTTTGTTTGTTTTTATATAAATAATGAAAATTTAATAAAAAAATTTATTTATTTATTTATTCATTCTTAAATCAAAAAGACTTTTTTTGTAAGTTGAAAATGTTCTTTAATTTTTTTTATTTTTTTTATTGGAAAATATCTATATTTTTAAAATTTCGATTATTTTTTAGTTTTTTTTTTTTTAATAATTTGAGCTTATTTTTGTCTTTTTAGTTTTTTCTAAATGTTTTTAATATTAATTTTACTAGTTTTTAATTTTATTTTTTTGTTAATTTTCTATTTTCGTTTAATCTAGTTTTTTTTTTTGGCTAGTTTTTGTTAATGATTTTTTTAATCTTTATATTTTTACTTACTTAAATTTATATATATTAATTTTTTAATTTTTTTTTAATTTTTTTTTTCCAAATTCTTTTATGATTAAACAATTTTTGTTTTTAATATTTTTTATTCATATTTTGTCTCATATATATGTATTTTTACATTTATTTTTTAAGTAATCATCATTTTAATCTTAATTTCACTAATTTTTATTTTTTATTTTTGGTTAATTTTCCATTTTTTTTTTTTAAATCTAGTTTGTTTTTAATTTTAATTTTTTTTAGTTTTTTGTTAATGTTTTTTTTTAATTTTTCTATTGTTACCTACTTAATTTTATAGTTTTTTAAATGTGTTTTTTCTTCTTTTCCCAAATTTTTTTATGGTTTACATATTTGTTTTTTTCCCCAATTTTTTTTAGATATGTTTTTTTTACTATTTATTTGTTTATAATTTGTAATTTCTTTCTAGTTTTTTAATTCTTATTTTTTATAGGTTAAATTTGTTTTGTTTTGTTTTGTTTTGTTTTTTTTTTTACATTTTTATGATTGATTTTATTTTTGATGTTTGATTTTTTTTGTTTTGTGTTTTTTATTTTATGTTTTGTTTTTAGTATATATTTTTATTTATGTTTTGTTATTTTTATTTTTTATTTTTTTGTTTTGTGTTTTTTCATTATTTTAATTTTTATTTTTATTTTTTGAAATTTTAATGTTTTTCGGGGTCATGATAAAATATTTTATGCTATTATTTTGAAATGTTGAAATTTCACCCTTGAAAATAAAATTGTTATTCGAGCATCAACACTTTTCGTTTTGAGGGTGTTTTTTGCACAAAATTTACCATTGAGAAAAAAAAATGTTATTTGAACATCAACACTTCGTTTTGAGGGCGTTTTTTGGACAATTTTTGCACCAAAAATTGGTTTTCACCGTCATTTTTAAAACATGTTGAAAATTTAGCTTGGAAAAAAAAAGGTGTTATTCCAGCATCAACACTTTTCGTTTTTAGCACTGTTTTTGATGTTTTTTCGGGGTTTTTTGGCCAGAGTTCCCGTTTTGAGTTTATAGTTCCCGTTTCAAAGTTTACATTGTTATGGGCCGAGGTGATGCCTACATTAGATAACACTGGTGAAACAGCTGCCCTTTTCTTTTTCAATCATGTAGTCGCCAGATTCGACGTTCCACAGGCTATAGTCACAGATCATGGATCGCATTTTCGCAATCACATGATGTTCAAATTGGCTGCCAAATTAGGGTTGTCCCACGACAACTCTACTCCATATTACCCGCAGGCCAATGGACAAGTTGAAGCAATCAACAAAGTCCTGAAGCAGATGCTGCAAAGGATGATTGGAGTCCACAAAAGGGGTTGGCACCTAATCCTATACTCAGCCTTGTGGGCATACCAAACATCGGTAAGAAATGCAACCGGGTTTACACCTTTTCAACTGGTGTATGGCCTAGAAGCAATCTTACCAGTTCAGTGTGAAATCTCGTCCCTCAAACTCGCAGTCGACCTTCTCCCCGGAACTTCAGAAGAGGAGGCTCGTTTCTTAGAACTAATCCAATAGGATGAAACCCGTCGTGATGCCGCTTTGGCTAACGAAGCCCATAAGAAATAAGTCAAGGCACAGTTTGACAAGAATGTCAAACCCCGTGTCTTCTCAGAAGGTGACTTGGTCTTACTTTATGACCAGGAATCCGATAAATTGGGAGCAGGTAAGTTCAAGTCTTTATGGATGGGCCCCTATATTGTTAAGTGAGTGTTAGCAAAAGGAGCCTACGAGTTAATGGATTATGACGAGATTCCACTAGCGCATCCCGTAACGGGTTGTACCTTAAGAGTTACTACGCATGATTCAGTGTGGTAACCTATATGCTTTTGTTACTTTTTTGTTTTCGCTAAGAGTAATTGTTTTGGTCAAGTAATCTACTTTTTACATTTTTCGCAGATGTCGGACCCATTGGAATCTTTCGCTGGATATGCCAACGGAGCGAGTCGTAGTTCATGGAACCTATCTTCTGTGGCCTAGGCCATTTTTGATCCAAGCGGCGAGTTAGTAAGTTTCAGAAGGGTATGTATTGGTCAGTCAACAAATAACATCGCTGAATATAGCGCGTTGATAGAACTTCTCTCTGATGACATCACACATGGCATAAGCCGACTTGCCGTCAGGCTAGACTCATAGCTCATCATACTACAACTCACTGGTATCTACTCCGTCCGAAATCCAGCTATCTATTGTATGTTCCTAAGGGTCAAAATTTTGGAAAGACAATTTGATTTTATTCAATATCAACATATTTCCAGAAACTTAAACACATTAACGGAATCATTGGAAAATTATGTGTTAGATAGACATTTGCAACATTTATAAAAAGAAGCATTTCATCAGTATTTGCATCAGGATCATGTAACTTAACCAAAATAAAACTCTGAAAATAAAAAATATATATATAAATGTTTATGGTTTACACATAATGTTCTGTAACCAAGACAAAATTGGTCAAATGACCCAAAACTCAAAATGCTAGGGGGCACCCTAGTCTAATGATGCTGATGATAACAAGTCACCGCCTGTGCAATCATGCGTAAAAGCCTAGTCCACCGACTGGCACACCAGTAGTATGTCGCTGCAACCTCAGAGGAAACTCGTCAGTCCTCACATCTGGAATACTAAGAGTAAGGCCCTTGACCTGATCTTGCAATGCTGAAAGAGTCTCGACCACATCAAGGTCGCGAAGGATAGCCCTTCCCGCACCCTCTCCTGCTGGAGCGGCAACTAGCACTTTCAAGCGTACTACTGGTCGAACTGGTCCAACATCTGCATAAGCACATGCGTTTTGATTAGTCCTGATATAAGAAAGCACAAGAACATTATAAAGAGAAACGATAAACAGAGATATGGTCAGAAAATTTACCGATGACACCCCACTGCTCGCCAACAGGCAGTACCAAATCTGGATCACCTCGGAAATCCATACCGGCATATGGATACTCAGAAAAAACCATCTCCTGATGGTTGAACCACTCGAAAAAGGTATTAGAAAAGGAAATCTGGGACTTACCAGCATTTCTGCCATAAGGTCGACCCATCTCTGCATCCGTGGCTCAGTCGGTGGAGGTAAACCAAGTGAAACATACTGCGGCTGCATCAGCGGGATCTTTTCCAAGGCGAAAGCTGTCAAGATAGAACCATATCCAAAGTTCTTCAATCTTCCATTTTTCACCTTGGTCAGTTGTTCTTTCATCATAGAGAGTACTGCATCACACCAGTTGAACACCTTTGGTTTAAGGCATTCCAAGGCGTACTGCATATAAGACATGTTGGCCACGTGAAGTGCCGCACTACCAGCCAGTCTAGCAAAAGTGAACAGAATGGTCCTCAGGGACCTGTCAGTGACAGCTCCAATAATGATCTTGCCGTCCTTACTCGGCTGAGATCTCTCTCTGCAATACCTGTGAATGTAATCTCTCACAGATTCACCCCCACGAGCCGAACTTGATAATGAGATAGGGGCACCCCGCCTTGATAAGCCGATCAAAAAATAGATGTCCATGATAGTCAACGGGATAGATTTTCCCCTAATCTGGAACACCTGGGTGGTAGGATCCCATGCATCGAGAAAATATTGCAACAAGTTGATTTGTTGCCTCATGCAAGAGATGCGAAAAAACTTAAACAGGCCACAGTTCCGCAGTGCATTTACCGTAACCGGATCATGTAAAGCAAGCATGTCTTGTACTTCATGCTCATGTTCTCACCATGTAACAGGCATTTTTCTCCAATGAATCTCTGAAACAAACAAGATAAGAGTCAAGATCCTGATTTGGTGAAAAACAGGCAAAAATTTCCATGAAAAACTGTGCATAAATGGCCCTCTTTGCACCCATCGCACCCCCAGCAGTGTTCTAGGTGGGATTCACGCTGACTGGCCAATAGCCAAGCCAGCATGCATCACACCTTTCGATGTAGAAGAGGTGCGATGGAGCCAGGGCGAGTTTTTCAAACCCCAGAGGCTCAGAAAAACCAGAAAACATGCTCAGAATGCAAAAAAGAAAGGATGAAATTAAAGAGCTCAGGTTTGGCTCCTACCTGGTCCAGACGGCGCCGAGAATCGTCCATAGAATCTCCCGGAATCAGCTAGTGAAAATCAAGGGGGAAAGCACCTCCAAAGCTCCAACAAACCAAAGTTCAAATGAAATGGTAAAATGAGAGGTAAAAAAGCACTTTTAAATTACTTTTCACGTAATTCAAGTAAGATATTAGTGTTTTAACTCATTTTTCAGACATATATTGTTCGTTTCTAACTAGTTTGATGAAGCAATTGAGCAGGCAGTACAACCTCTGAAAGAACAAAGTTGTCAATGGTAAAATCAAGATAATCAATGACCATTATATCGAGCAGTTTTAATGCGGAATTCAAGCTCGTTAAAAAATAAACATAAGCAATGAGCAAATGTTCCCCCAGAGTTTAAGCTCATTAAAAAATGAACCAATTTCCGGTAAATAACCTTCGTGAATGTATTATCACCAGCCTTTGAAGCCTTGGTCGTGTTCTCATCATCACCTCCACTCTGTATTGGCTGATCATTCACCTCCATTTGATTGTTTACCCTTTTTGAGGAACAGCTGCGAAGAGTGATCCTGTTATCCATCCTTGTGACACTGTTGTGATTGGAAAATTCCAAACCTTACCTGGAATCAGTTGCTACTCGAATTTATCACTCATTCCTCAAAAAACGAGTCTCCTTTAAGCTCTTTTCAACTGACTCGTAAAATATGAAAAGATTGCTGAGCAATTGGCCTCTCCAACTTGTTAAAGGGACCGGAAGTGTTATCCCTCCTTTAGATTTTAATCTTTTTGGACTTGAGGGATTATTACACAAAAAGATCGAGCGCTTGTTTTGTTCGGCTCGTTAAAAGTACCAAAAATTCATCCCTTTTGTATTGTTTTATACTTTTTCGGACTCAAGGGATTATATGACAAAAAAGGATTATTGGAGTTTTCTTTACGTCCCTTTTTCAGACTCTCTAAAATTGAAAAGGACCGAGTTGTCCTTGTCGTTAAACTCGTTAAAACCGAATAGCGACAAACTTGTCTATACAGACAAGAACGAGTTTCACTATCGCTAGGCTCGTTAAAACATAGCGATGGGTTTGCCTGAAGGGAAAATTATAGAACAAGCATATGTTATCCTCCTCAAGCTTGACAAAAATAAAGAGGTACTGGTCAGCAATGACCGGGGAAAAGTTGGGAAGAAAACTTGAAGAAACCTTATCGGTAGCAAGTCGCTCTTGAACATGACACTTTCACTCTGCATCCGAGTCAGTTGGGTTGTTCCATTCACTGGTCACATCACCATGGTTCTGTCACACCATCCATATTTGGGGTTAATGCTACTGATCCATCATGTCAGCGTCGCCGATATGTTCAAGAGAAGTCGCTCAGAGAATTCACCTGTGTCTCACCCACTGCAATACATTTACGCTCCATTCTTTCATGAACGCCACCTTGAACCTTGTATCACCAGATCCTTTTCAACTCCATTAAAATCATTTGCTCTGGTCCATGTCATTGATGTGGGATTCACTAAGGCCCTCCTATGACGGATCGCTTCTTGTCGACATCATCTCATTATCCAAGAACTCGATCTAGGAACAACCCTTTCAGTACTTTGAAGCTTGCATGCCTCAATGGCAAGTTTCTCACTTCCGGCGACAGGTTTACATCAATGGCCTTCGACCGAAAGATTTTGCGTGGTGTTCGACGCCAAGTCCCTTATTCACACCACATGAATTGTATTGTAGTACCTTGAGGGTCATCATCATTATCGGTGATTCCTCTCATGCCTGTTAACAGCTTACATCATTGGCTGGTAATCAGGCGATGTCTTTCCATGTTCGACTCCAGAACATCTCTCACATGGATCGACCTGTACTTTGAGTGAAGATTGAACGAGATTGAAGACCCCGGATCTAGTTTCATCCATCCGGGCTGCGATATATACTCAGGAAAATAAAGACATCAAATGTACATCATTACTGCACAGATAATCATCCAACCTAAGGGATGATGGCTCTACCAGAATCATCAGTCTACACTCAAACGATTGTCTGTCTTATGTACATGAAAATGAATTTATAAAGCTGAGCATGGGAATGCCCGCCTCAGCTAGATCATGAAAATATTATGAAGATAATGTATTGTATTGTATCTTATTACAGGTCACCTTCCAGCTTGAAAAAACTTCAGATCCTCATGATAAAGCATTTCACCCGACATCAACAGATTAACGACCTCATTCTTTAGGGGGCAACTGTTATAGACATTTTTGGGCACTGCAACACCAATCATAAATGTCCATAAACCAAGGGCTCCTATGTCCCTAAAAGTTTTGTTCCAACCTCTAAAAGAACAAGGTCAACTGATTACATCTTCTCCCAGAAGTTCTCCATGAAAAACTGCTCAGAACTGGTCAAAACTGGACCATCTCACCTGCTCCATGGTCAAAGTGCGCAGCATCCCACCTAAATACACACAGGAGGTGCGATGCATCTTGAAAAGCCCTTCTATGGGGTGCGATGGGCGAGAGTGGACAAATGGCAGGGTTAATCTGCAAGGTGGAGGATCATGGAATCTTCTAGAAACTTCTCCTGTGACACTTGCCTCTCTGCATTCACCCAAGGATGAGTAAGAGATCATCAATCTCCAAGTGGAATCAAGAACTATCAAAGGTAGGACACTAATCAAATCTCAAAAGCTGACTCACCCCCCATTGCAAACATCTATATATGGATCCCTCATCCCAGAGATCCAGAGGCTGGAATTTTGTATTTTCTAAGGAAGTGCTGCTAGTTTCTTGGTGCAATATCATAGTTTTGGGTGATCTAAGCTTTTCATGAGGTGAAGAAGGGCTTTCTTGCTGAGAGGATGATGTTGGGTTAGAACAATTGGTTGTAATCCTCTTTACTATTTCTTGATTATCAATAAAGCTATTCAAGTTTTCCTCCACATTCTTGTATGATTGATGATATATGCATTTGTGTGGTCAATATATATCTGGTCCTATGTTGTTTATGATAATAGATCTATGTTCTTGGATAGTGTTATGCTGCTTTGATTCTACAGGTGCTCTTTGAAGCTGGGTAGACAAGGAAGCTAGTGGCAAGGATCTATCAGAAGGGAGAGGAATCAAGCAAGGAACCAAGGGCAAGACAGAGGTTGGTCTCCTTTCTTCCCCTCTTATCTATTTCTCATAAAGGAAAATGAAAGTGGTTTTAGTTTGTTTGTTTCTAGGGTAGCTACCAGCCTTAGTGGGACTAGCAGTTCTGCATAGACACTAGATTTCCCGATAACACCTGTGTTACAGGTGCAATGATTAGGTAAGACTGTTTCTGCCTCCAGATTTTGGTTTTTTCTTCACTGTCTTCAGTTTTATTCAAGAGTTTTGCTGTCTATGATCAGTAGACCATTGTAGAAGCCCCCTTCCTTTGCATCATTTAGCCTCCATTGTACAAAGATTTGTGAATGTTTTTATGTATTTTTCACCATTCACAATTCTCATTTACAGAATAGTAGCTTAATTGAACTGTCGTCTTTTGATTTGAAAGTCTCGCAAGTGTCGTTTTCAGTCAAAGAAAAGAATACTTCTCTTTTTTATAGTTGATTACACTGTTACTCTTGTATTTTATTTGAATTTATAAGTATTTCAAGTGTCGAAAGCAGTTTTCTATTCAAAATCGCAAATTTTCGTCTTGCCTTCTTGTCATTTTTTGAAAAGAAAATCGTTAGTACTGTCGCTTTGAAAGAAGAGATAATTCAGATTTGTATTTAGCATTATTTTTGTCATTCACACATTAAGAAAGTGAAAAACAAATACATGCACGTGCATTTTCATTTAGACTGCTTGTTGATTTTGATTTAAGATAGTGCATCTAGTGTGTGCTCTCTGCTCTATGTTGAAAGGATTTCATTTCTCTTTCCTTAGTAGCTAGGATTTTCATTGCAAAAAGAAGATTAAACAACTGTTTATCATCTTAGATTGCATTTTAGGAATTGTATATCTACATCATGCGGTGAACCTGAAAGGAAAATTTCTTAAGAAAGATCAACTGTAAAATAAATACAATGAACATAAAAACGCTTTGGAACCTAAGCACAACATCTAGAAGTCTAGGCTAGAGACGTATTCCAACGTCGTAAAGCCTGGTAACTGTCGCTTTCATCGTAGGTTGGGTGATTCCTCCTCTTTGAGACGACAAGTGCCAATACGGACTTGTGCTCCCACGTACCATTGAGTATATATTGGGAGACCACAATAGGCTATATCCTCTATCCTTAGGAAGCCGTGTCTGCTACCCTATCGATCGCAATGCACTGAACACAGCATTCGGGAAGATTGACTACCATACCGTAAAAAGTATTCTACAATTTTGTGATTGGTTTGGTAATCCCTCTGTCTAGATTTCTAGAGTAGTCTCTTTCGTTTCTTTTCAGACTCCTTAAAGGAAAAGGTCCATCTAAGCACTTGTCACTTCAGGCTCATTAAAAATCGAAGGCGACTAGAGTCATCTTTAGCTTTTTCTCGACTCTTAAAAAGTGAAAAAGCAAGTTGTGTCAAAGCGTCTAAAATTTATTTTAAACAGAATAACGTCACTGTTCCCTCGTTGATCTTGGGTTGAGAAAATGGATTCCACCAACCAAGGATTTCCCCTTGGGGGAAATCCTAGTCCTTTCTCCTCTTGGGGAGATGTTGGTGCACCTCATATGGCCACATTGTCCCTCCCCGGATTGACAATTGGCCTACCGGTATGGCTTTTCTCGACCTCTGTCATTCAAAACACCGTGATTCTTGAGCAATCAAATCAGCAACTAGATGATACTAGAGTCACCCCCCAACCTTCTACTTCGTTTGTTTCTCCTTCTCCTTCTTCCTCTTCGGTTGGTGAAACTAGTAAAACTAAAAACCAAGTAACTGAGAAGAAGAAGAAAGGGAAGGAGAAGAAGAAGAAGGAGCCAATGACAAAAAGGGGCAACTGTGCATCATTTAGCGAAAATCCACACACTGCACCATCCAAACCTAAATCTCCATGTGTCGTCTGCAAAGGGGGCCATTATCATCGAGATTGTCCTTGCATCCCACGGATCTTAAGGGACTGGTCCACCTGCTTGCACAATCTGGTGTCATCAACCTCTGACGATCATGTTGAGTGTATACCATCAACTAGTGAAATAAAAGTCACCAGATAGAAAGGAAAGTCTAAATTTCCCTGCAGACTATGTGAAGGCGATCATGCCCTCCACCATTGTCCCTTCCTGGACGAAGCTAAAAGAGTCTTGGATAATCGTCCTGCATCACCACAGCGACTCCCTCCTGGATACAAGAGACTCTTGCCGAATCCATTTCTAGTTGAAAATCCGATTGACCCACCTTTGGTGTCGGTCGAAGCACCTATCATTGAAGATAAACCCTTTGAGTCCACATTGGACCAAAGTCAACAAGTCAAGACGGTAGTCAACCCCATCTTGACTTCAGAAGATTTACCTTCATATGATATAGTCACCAAAGAGAATGAGAACAACACCGTTCAAATTCTTTTCATAAATACAGACTCCGATGAACATGGGGGAAATCTACCCGTTCCTTTACCGCAAGAAGGAAGTTCGTCAGAGATGTATCTGGCCGTTTATTCGGTCCCACCTCCAAGCAACCTAGTTGTCTCCTTCAATTGGAATCTACTAGGCAGACCCCATTTACCATCTAATACATAGTGCAAAATTACAGAATGGTCATGGTTGGTACCATCATAGATGAAGGGGCTTTTGTGAGTATCCTTTCCTCAACTGCTTGGAAAGCGCTTGGTTCACCATCCCTTCTGCCTGAGATGTGACATCTAAGAGGCTTCGACAAAGGAACCAGTCGATCGTTAGGGATCCTTCCAGATTTGCCTATAACTTTGAGAAGGAAAACCGTTTATCTGAACGTAATGGTAGTCCAAGGACCTTTAGATTACAATCTACTCCTTGGACGTGACTACATTTATAGCATGGGAACCTTTGTCTCCTAACTCTTTCGAGTAATGTGTTTTTCGCATGAAGGCAAAGTGGTCCAACTCGTAGACCAAATTTCATTCCCCAGTTGACACATAGATAATATTCAAATGCCATCCCTGAAAGGTCTCTTTGCGCAAGGAATGTCTCATCAATCTCCAGTCCTTCCACTTGATGAGCGCGATTGATTCAGTGGTCGTGACTGAAACCTAGGGGGCATGCACCTTGGTCTGCTTCGGCAGGAAAACTTCAGGTATAGGGTAGGTTTCCGCGGAGGATATATGACTGGTCTGACACACCCGTCCGTTTAGGAAAATGGGATTAGAACGGAATAAGATACCTCTGTTAGAAGGTAGACCTTTCGTGATAGAATGAATGTTTTGTCTACAAATTGAAGGGTAACTTGGAAAAGGTAGGCCTTTCCCGATAGAACAAATATTTTGTCTGCAAATTGAGGGGTGACCTGGGAAACTCTACTTTGCTATACCTGGGGGCATGCAAACCTTTTTGTGTGAAAGTGAAAAACGACCATTTATTTTCTTAGTTTGTAGGTTCTTAACCCTTTAAACTCGTAGGATTGGTCGTTCCTAGCTTACATAATAAAAGGAGTCGGAGCATAATTTCGAATGGTGCAAGCTCCCTAAAAAATGAACCTATTGATGAGACATCCTTATTATATGACTGGAACGAGCAGTTTTACATGAAGTTCAAGCTCGTTAAATATTAAACCTAGCAATAAGCATATGTTCCACCAGAGTTTAAGCTCATTAAAAAATGAACCCACCTCCACTAAATAACCATTGTGAATGATTATCATCAGCTCTTGAGCCTTGGTCGTGTTCTTACCATCACCTCCACTCTTTTTTAGCCGATCATATGCCTCTAGTTGATTGTTTACCCCTTTTGAGGAACAACTGCAATGAGTGATCCTATTAGCCACCTTCTTTACACTGTCGTGATTGAAAAGTTCCAAACGTTACCTGGAACCAGCTGCTATCTGAAAACATCACTCGTCCCTCAAAAAATGATTCTCCTTTAAGCTCTTTTCATCTGACTCATAAAATATGAAAAGATTGCCGAGTAATTGGCCTCTCCAGCTCGTTAAATCGATTGGAAGTGCCATCCCTCCTCTAGATTTTAATCTTTTTGGACCTGCGGGATTATTACACAAAAAGATCGAGCATTTGTCTTGTTCGGCTCGTTAAAACTATCGAAAATTCATCCCTTTCACATTGTTTTATACTTTTTCGGACTTAAGGGATTATATTACAAAAAAGGAATATTGGAGTCTTCTTTCCGTCTCTTTTCAGACTCTCTAAATTTGAAAAGAACCGAGTTATCCTTGTCATTAAACTCGTTAAAACAATAGTGACAAACTTATCCATTCAGACAAGAGCGAGTTTCACTGTTGCTAGGCTTGTTAAAACATAGGGATGGGTTTGGCTGAAGGGAAAATTATAGAACAAGCATATGTTATCCTCCTCAAGCTTGACAAAAATAAAGAGGTACTGGTCAGAAATGACTGGGGCAAATTGGGAAGAAAACTTGAAGAAACTTTATTGGTAGTAGGTCGCGCTTGAACATGACAATTCCACTCCATCACCATGATTGAGTCGGGTTGGGTTATTCTTTTCACTGGTCATACCACCATTGGTCCACCGTACCATTCACTTTTGGGGCTAACGCTACCAATCCATTTTAGTGTCGCTGATATGTTCAAGAGAATTCGTTCAGAGAATTCACCTACCCAGCTTGTGTTTCATCCATTACAATACCTTCACGCTTCATTCTTTCATGACCGCCACCCTGAACCTTGTATCATCAGATCGTTTTCACCTCTACGAAATCATTTGCTCCATTCCGTGTCATAGATGTGGGATCCATCAATGCCCTCCTACGACGGGTCACTTCTTGTCGACATTAGCTCATTATCCAAGAAATTGACCCAGGAACAACCCTTTCAGTACTTTGAAGCTTGCATGTCTCAATGGCAAGTTCCTCACTTCCGGCGACAGGTTTACATTAATGGCCTTCGACCAAAATACTCTGTGTGGTGTTCGACATCAACTCATGTATTCACACCACGTGAATTGTACTGCATTACCTTGAGGGTCATCATCATCATCGGTGATTCCTCTCGTGCCTGTTAACAGCTTACATCATTGGCTGGTAATCAGAAGATGTCTTTCCATGTTCGACATCAGAACATCTATTCACATGGATCGACTTGTACTTCGGGCGAATATTGAACAAGTTTTGAAGACACCGGATCTAGTTTCATCCATCCGGGCTGCGATATATTCAGGAGAATAAAGACATCAAATGTACATCATTTCTGTACATATAATCATCCAAACTAAGCGATAATGGCTCTACCAGAATCATCAATCTGCACACAGACGGTTGTCTATCCTAGGTACATGAAAATGAATTTATCAAAGCTGAGCATGGGAATGCCCACCTCAGCTAGATCATGAAAAATATTATGAAGATAATGTATTGTATTGTATCTTATTACAGGTCACATTCCAGTTCGAAAAACCTCGGATCCTCATTATAAAGCATTTCACCCGACATCAAAAGGATTTACAACCTCATGCTTTAAGGGGCAACTGTTATAGACATATTTGGGCACTGCAACCCCAATCATACATGTCCATAAAACAAGGGCTTCTAAGTCCCTAAAAGTGTTGTTTCATACCCTAAAGGAGCAAGGTCGGCTGATTACATCATCTCCCAAAAGTTCTCCATGAAAAACTACTCAGAACTGGTCAAAGCAGGACCATACAGACTGCCCAGTGCTAAAGGTGTGATGCATCTCACCTGCCACATGCAAAAAGTGCGATGCATACTGGAAATCCCTTCTATAGGGTGCGATGAGTGAGAGCAGACAAATGGCACAAGCAGTTTTCTAGGTGGAAACCCAAAGAATCTTCTAGAAACTGCTCATTTGACACTTGCCTCTCTGAGTTCGCCCAAGGATGAGTAAGGGATCTAAAATCTCCATGTGGAACCAAGAACTATCAGTGAAATGACACTAATCAAAATCCCAGAAGCTGACTCACTCCCCTGTAAACATCTATATATGGATCCCTCATCCAAGAGATCCAAAGGCTGGAATTTTGTAATTTGCAAGGAAGTGTTGTTGGTTTCTCTTTGAAGACATTGTTGGGTGATCTTGCTTTGTATGAGGTGAATATGGCTTTCATGCTGGGAGGATGGCACTGGGTCAAACCAAGTGGTTGTAATTCTCTCTTCTACTACTTTTACTAATAAAGCTATTTGAGTTTTCCTCCATATTCTTGTGTATCTTTGAATATTGTGTTGATATATGCATTTGTATGGTCAATATATATCTGATCCTATATTGTTTACAGTGAAATATCTCTATGCTTTGATGGTATTATGCTGCTGTGAATCTATAGGTGTTCTTTGAAGCGGGACAAGTAAGGAAGTAGTGGTGAGATTCTGTCAAAGGGGAAAGGAAACAAGCAAGGATCCAAGCAGAAGACTGAGGTTGGTACTCTCTGCTTCTTTCCCATCTCTCTCTCGTAAAGGAAAAACAAGTGACTTTAATCTGTTTGTTTCTAAGATAGCTACCCGTCTTAGTGGGACTAGCAGCTCTGAATAGACACTAGTTTTCCTGATAACAAATACCGAGGAGAGAATGAACCGTTGGATCACTTCATTTCTAGAACATATCGTGACCGTCAGATTGTAAGTTACAAAAGTACATAGTAAAGAAACAAACTTTACCTGACTCTACACTAGACCAAGTTATACTTAACTATTTCTTATGTGTCGAAATATCCTAACAATATTTTTGCAAGGAAAGCAATAAACTGGTAGGCACCAATAACTTTCTTGCATGGAAGAAGAGGATTGATCTACTTCTCCAGGAGAAAGAGCTCCTAGAATATGTCAAGGGGAACATCTCTGTCCCTGCTAAGGAACAGACTCAAGCCTTAGCCAAGAATAATAAGGATGAGACAAGAGATGTCTCCAAGGACTCTTTCATTCCCTATGTCTCTAAGTTTGAGACATCAAAATAAATTTATGATAAGCTAGTAGAGACATTCGTAGTATCCACCACTGGAGAAGTATTGTCTCTAAGGAATGAATTATACAAGATGAAGATAAGAAAGGAAGGAATAACTCCCTACTTCATGAAAATCTCTGAGATGAGAGATCAACTTCAAGAGCTTGGGGAAGTCATGTCCGACAGAGAGATGACAATTGTTGTACTCAATGCTCTACCTAAGGCATGGGAAAACTTCACATCAAGCATTTATGCCAAGAAGGAAGCAACCACTCTTAGTGATATGTGGTCTCTATGCAGAACATAGGAGACTAGACTTAAGGTGAAAGAAGAAGTGGGATCAAAGGAGAAAGCATTTGCTACCATGGCCAAAAGAAAGGGTAAATTTGGCAAGTTTGGTCCATGAAGAAAAAACAACAAAGATATGTCCAAGATCTAATGTTTTGGATGCCAAGAATATGGAAACTACGAAAGGAATTGTCCCAAGATTAAGAAGGACAACAACAACAAGAGAAAGAGAGAAGAAGCTCATATAACTCAAGAGGTGGAGGAGGAAGGAAAGAAGCAAAAGAAGGAAGATCCTACGGATCTATACTATGACTAGGTCAAACTCTTTCCTTCTAGAATTCTTTCAAAGTTTTGAGTAGAATAGGAGGATATAGGAATAAATTAAATTTCATGGCTAGAATTACCCTCTAGAATCTAGAAGCATGATGTACATGGAGTTCTAGACACTCATGTAGATGTAGCATTTGTGAGAAGAACAAATGCATAAGTAGAAATATCTTCTAGAATATAGGAGCATGGAAAATATAGCTCAAAGATATTCATGTAGAAGGAGCATACCTAGAATAGGACCTCATAAATGATGGAAGAAAACTTGCTCATGAAAAGAATCTTAGAATATCTACATCATCAAAGGTAGGAAACATTTGCAAGACGAGGATCTTTAAAATCCTATGATGGAATCTTCAAGAGAAGGTTCGTGAACCAAGGCAGATGCCTCATTGGGAATCCCACTCATGGGATTCAATAAAAGGGATGATATGCAGGCAAGCTAAGAAGAAGAAAAAAGGGCTACACCAAACAATGATCAAGGAGGATCAAGATGAGGTATGTATGCATCAAAGTTTAAGTCATGTCATCATTTGTATATTATTGAGTTATGGGTATAGTTCTATAACATGATCAAGCATGAAAGGATCTCTTTCACCAAGAACATGCTCGAAGGCATGTACCACGATGCAATAAAGGTCAACAAAAGAACATGCTCACATAAGGAGCATAAGATTGCTCACTAAGAAGCAAGAAGAAATGCTGACAAGTCCAAAAAGCAAGGGATGAAGGAATGCTTCCATAAGAAGCATTAGGTGGTTGGCCAATGTATCTGAGAAGAAGCAAATGAAGAAAAATATCAAACATGTGAAGAACACCATGATCATCGAGAATCACTATCTCACAAAATGCCTTGAAATATATCTCCCGAAATAAGGCAAGATAACTCCGATGAAGGAAGAAAGGACCCTTGACACCTATGAAGGCCTTGGAGATATAAAAGGTGCAGATAACTGATTCTACTCTATGAATATGTCGTGATGAAGAATCCATCCAACAAAAGGAAAAACAATGTTGAAGCAATATCAGGATGAAGTCATGATGGGCTACCAGGTCAAAGCATATAACCTAGAAAGTACAATGGAGCATCCATGAGGAGAGCATTCTGAAGCATGGACAAGATGACAAAGGAGTAGCCAAGATGACAAGAACAGCTTGATAGTCACTTTCCATGAAGTAATGACATGATAAACCAAGAAGGAAAGTGATGGATGGATGGTGCCCTACCGAGAAGAAGTTCGATTGAAGACTTCATGACATCAAGAAAGGAAGGATATCATACAACTGAAGGACCCACAAAGAAAAAGATGTTGATGAAGGAAAGAGTCCCCAGTTAAGAGGGAGCTATGATAGGTACCTGATCAAGAGGGAGTTTTGAATCACCCTTGATTACAAAGGAGTGATAATTGTGTTTTCCTTTTCATGGGCGTTGCAGCCGTAAGTCTAAATGAAGGCCATGAATGGAAATGTGAACACAAGATAGAAACAACATTCTTGTCTTCACTTGGGAAGAGAGAATGGAAGGATTAGGTAATCATTTGGCATCCGATACTCTATGAGGATGTGTAGGGCATCCAAGACAAGAGTAGGCAAGAGGACCAATATTCTTTGAGGGTTGGGAACCTAAGATAAGAATAGTCCTTGAAGGTCATACTCGAGAACACCAGGTGGGTATGTACCTTGAGAGATAATGATGAAGGTGTTTATCAATCATTGGTCTCGCCAAAATTGTAGCTCATGGCCTCATGAAGAGATGGAGTTGTTAGTCAAGGCCTTGCACTATGAAAACGCTGATGGATATGATGCTATAATAGATGGATTGCTAATCTGGTTTCTCTTATGTGAATTCTTCAAGATTGAAAATTTCCAAACACCTTGTAATGTTGTATGAATACCTCCCTAGTTAAGAGGGAGTGTTGGAGAAGATGTAACTAGGTTCAGTCTTCATATATGTAATTTTGATATTTGTACTTATTCAAGAAAAGCGAATTTATTTTGATATTATTTGTCAATGAGTTTCTCGCTCATTGAAAATAGGTCAAGCACATTTTGAAGTGCTTCTAGGGAGTCAAAGTTAAAATGTAATTATGATGAGACCCTTTGAGGGCATGTTACATCATGTATGATGTCATACAAGGTCATGGGAATACCTCGAAGGCAAGTCAAATCCTCTCCTAGTAGCAACGAAGTCTACAAGCAGCAAAAACGATGAATAAATGTTGAAATATAATGCTACTACAATTCAGCCTAAGAGACTATCAAGTTGGCTTAAAGGAGGAGTGACAGACCTCTATAAATAGAGGATGTCCCCTCCTCATTTGGACACACTCACATATCTGAAATCCACAAGGAAGAAGAAGGCTTAAAGGACAAAGAAAAGGTGAGAAAAGGGGTTACAAGGTCAATGTTCCAAGAAGGAAGAACAACAAAATTAAGGGGCTGATTTCTAGGGTTTCTGTATCCAAACGTGCGAAGGAGTAAGGGACAAATTATAGCCAGATCAATGACAAAAGTGCAATGGCATATCATTTATGGTTTGTGCTAGAAACTAGGCTAATAAAGATATCCTACTCCAGCGTTGAAGGAAACCTCACAAGCGAAGGAAGAAGAGACATAACCGAGGAAGAAGAGGATTGTTTCTAGAAATAGTCACACGTGCGAGGAGCAGGAAGGGCTTGACAATAGTTTATGGCAGCAACATAAGAAGACTAATTCAGATGTGCAGTTAGGTCTACAAGGTATCCTAAGGTCAGCAAATAAGGTCCTCCTTATAGCAAATAAGAGGAGCCCTAATATTCTAGGGTTTCCTAACCTAGGGGACAAAGTACTGGAAGACAAAGTGCCGAAAGTGAAAGTGCAAAGAAAAGAAGGATTTGACTCATGCTTGGAGGAGATCTTAGTCAAGGGTCTAGGGTTTGGTAGTTGTTCAAATAAGAAGCTTCAATAAGAGAAAACTTACAAAGGGTTTCCCTCTCAAGAGTGGAGAGGGTTTGTCCCTGGTAGAGAGCCAAATTTTTTGTTTTTGTTATTTGTTTTGGTAGCAGTTTGATGAAGTACACACATATGCACTAATAAGAAAAAGAAGAAGTATAAGATAACTAAGAAGAAGTAAAAATACTTCACAAATTGTTATCAATTCTCAGAGAATCACCACAACAATACTTTGCCCTAGATTCTCTAACACAATCCCCTTTAACGCTTTGTAGGAGCCAACCTATAGGAGACACAAATCCCCATAGATATCTGATATGCAATCTTTTCTTCTCTAGTCTAAGTTACTCTTATTCAATTCTCTACAATCATCTCAATTCTCTCTAATATTTAATCATCCCTACTCTAGTTCATTATGTTGTTCTAAATTATGTAGTCAGCTTATAAGAAATTTTGTTGGCTTTAAATTTTGCAACCTTTTTATCACATCTTTGCATTGCATATGGATCCTCCTTTAGATCCAAACAAATTTTTTTCACCTTGTCTACTCACTCTCTTCTTTCACATCATACATTTGCATTATCAGTTATTTCTCACTTAACAGATGCACAATTTAATACTTCACTTAAAAATGCATGAACAATGTAATTCATCTTCTTGTAACTTTCTTCAACCCAACCGGTAAATTTTGGTGCTTCCCTTTTTCATTACATTTTCAAAATTTATCTTTATTCATAGGAGATCGCTTTTAACCCGCATCTCAAATTTGGTGCTTATAACACCAAAGTATTATATTATGTGCCATCGTGATTATCATGTACTTGGAACAGTGAGCTACCAAGGATTTTTAATAGACAAACCCATCAACACCAAATTTCACATAACTAGGCACTCACAAACCAAAACACCAAATTTGGATGTGATATCAAGAAAAACCCAACTTCACTTCTTTTGGATCTTTTGACGGAAAACTTTTCTATTAGGAGTTGGAAATTTTTATGTGACTCAGACTTGTCAACTGATGAATATTGGAGTATAAAAAATTCCACACGCCTACGCCTTTTGATAAAATTCCGATATGTAAATATGGCATTATAATAGAGAACACTTGACATACCTTCTTCCCATCACTTAATAATCTTGGAATATTATATTTTTGTAAGAGGCTTACTTTTGGAAAAACGGTGATATGTTGCGGTTATAAGGGGCATTCAACCCTTAGGCACCACACCTTAATGCTTCCACAAGCAGAGGCTTAACCATATATATATATATATATATATATATATATATATATAGATAGATAGATATATATAATGTGTGATAAGTGGTTGCTATGTCCATGGAAAATATCAGAAAATATCCACGCAAAGGTATCACTTTTCGCCAGCTCATTGGCGGAGCCTAACCCCAAGAGCATTGAACAATGTAAACTTTGAAACGGGAACTATAAACTCAAAATGAGAACTCTGTCCAAAAAACCCCCAAAAGACATGAAAAACAGTGCTAAAATGAAAAGTATGTATACTAGAATGATGGTTCATTTTTTTTTTAGGGTCAATTTTGAACATGTTTTAAAAATGGCAATGAGAACGAATTTTTTGTGCAAAAATTTTGCAAAAACCAGTCAGAAAATGAAAAGTGCTAACAATGGAACGATAAATTTTTTTTTTTAGGGTTAATTTTCAACATTTAAAAAAAATGCCAGTAAAACCGAATTTTTATGTGCAAAAAACACCCTCAAAACGAAGAGTGTTGATGCTCGAATAACACTTCTTTTTTTTTTGGTAAATTTTCAACATTTTGAAATAATGGTGTAAAAGATTTTGTTATGACTCCAAAAAACATTAAAATTTCAAAAAAATAATGAAAACATAAAATTAAAAATAAAAACAATGAAAAAAAAAAAAAAAAACCAAAACGTAAATAAAAATATATATTAAAAAAAAAAATCAATCATAAAAATGTTAAAAAAAAAACAAAATTAACCTATAAAATATAAAAATTAAAAAATTAAAAAAAAAAAAATAGAGAAATAAATAATAAGAAAAACATATTTTAAAAAAAAATAACATTTTCTTTAATGTGGTAAACCATAAAAAAATTTGGAAAAAAATAAAATAAAATAAAAAAACTATAAAATTAAGTAGAAATAGGAAATTTTTAAAAAGCATTAAGAAAAACTAAAAAAATTAAATTAAATTAAAAACAAATTAGATTAAAAAAATAAAAAAATAAAAAAAAAAAAAGTGAAAAAAAATTAATAAATACAAAAATTAAGATTAAAAACATTTTCAAAAAACCCTAAAAAACAAAAATATGCTGAAATTTAAAATAAAATAAAAACCCGAAAAACAATTAAAATTTAAAAAAAATACATATTTTCAAATTAAACATCATTTTCAAAAAAACATTAAAATTAAAAAAAGCTAAATATATTTTCAATATTTTTTAAAATAACATTTAAAATATATATAAAATAAAAAATAAAATAAAAAAAACATTTAAAATTTATATATATATATATATACACACATACACACACACACACACAATAAACATGTTTAACAAAATTTATTTTTTATTTAAATAAAAACAATTTTATCAGCTACTGTCCCCATGGATGGTTGGGCGGTGGCTATCCGATTTTTGGAATCAGATAGCCATCACCCGGATGCCTGTGGGGGTGGCTATCTAATTCTTGGAATTGAATAGCCATCACCTAGTTGCCCATGGGGGTGGCTATCCAATTCTTGGAATCGGATAGTCATCGTCCAACCACCCGTGGGGGTGGTCGGGAGGTGGCTATTTGATTCTCAGAATCAGATGGCCACCACTCGGCTGCCCATGGGGGTGGCCAAGCGGTGGCTATTCGATTCCGAGAATCGGATAGCCACCCCCATGGGTAGTCGGGTGATGGTTATTCGACTCCGATTACGAGAACTGGTACTGTTATGCGTTCAATATTTGTAATATGTGATTTTCGCATTAATTTTTAAGTTAATCATTATTTTTTGAAAAAAAAAGTGATTATTATTTTGACATGAAATTCATAAAAAAAAACTAGTATTTAACCATTTTTAGTTAAAATTTTCGTATAAAAATTGTGATTTTGACATGTCAATTCTAGCAAAAAAATTATCAAAGTGTGTAGTTTTTTAGTTATATTTATGTTAAAAATGGTTATTTTTATGTCCATTGTTAAAAAATAATGTTTTTTAGAAACAATTATTTCATGTGGATTGAAAAATTAATTAAGGATGTATAAATATGTAGAATATTGAAAATTCAAAATATCGACCTTCTAATTTAAAAATGCGAAACAATAAAAACCTCACTACAAAAAAATTAAAATTAAAATAAAAACAAGAAAATATGAAGAAGACGACCACTTCAAAAATTATTACATTTACAAAATAATTATTTACATTTCATACAGTAGAAAATTTAAAGTTAAAAAATAGGTCTTTTAAAAAAAGTGTCTGATGCAGAATTACCACTTTCTAAAATCAGCATAAAAATCACTACCATTCTAAAATGCAATGTACATAAAAAAAAATTAAAGTGCCAAAAACTATGCTCTAAAAAAACATGTGTTCTGCATCACCCCTTTTCAAAATTAGGTCATTTTTTTGCTATCTCTACGAAACGGATAACAGTATCAGTTCCCGTTTCAAAGTTTACATTGTTATTGAGGAACCTTGTGACCTCACATTACCAAGGTGCTTTAACAATAGGGACTCGACCAATAAAGACAACTCGTGGGAGACTCTCTCTCTCTCTCTCTCTCTCTCTCTCTCTCTCTCTATATATATATATATATATATATATATATATATCCCCACGAATTAGCTCAGTTGGTTGAGTCCTCATCATTAAAGCACCATTGCTATTGAGAGATCATAGATTCAATTTTCTTGAATATATATATATATATATATAGCCCCGAGAATTAGCTTAGTTGGTCGAGTCCCCATCATTAAAGCACATTTGCTATTGAGAGATCACAACTTCAATTTTCTTGACACCCTTGAGGTAAGGCTATGTGGTTGAGTTGACAGAAAGTGATCCCTTCGAGTGGATCTGCCTAGTATTAATATTCTGTGGACGTAGCGATCACCGATCTCCATGGTCCATGAACCACATAGAAAATCTCT
This sequence comes from Pinus tabuliformis, assembly GCA_031772625.1. Classification (NCBI taxonomy): domain Eukaryota; kingdom Viridiplantae; phylum Streptophyta; class Pinopsida; order Pinales; family Pinaceae; genus Pinus; species Pinus tabuliformis. The sequence goes on from CM062813.1 coordinate 237,087,455, forward strand.
CTCTCTCTCTCTCTCTCTCTCTCGCACTATATATATATATATATATATATATATATATATCATAAGAATTAACTTCCACATGATTTACCAAATTTCCAATATGACAATATGTTGAGGGATCTTATCCCTCAAGCACTACACATTAGCACCTCATGACAGGGGGTTGTGACTAGGTGCAAACCAAATTGGACATTGGACAAAGGTGCAAACTCCTACATTGTGTGACTTTTGATATGTTTGGGTATTGAGGGGCACACAGCCCTTAGGAGTTAACCCATTGGCTCTCTATGACCAAGAATTGTAGGTTGTGACTATGGGCTTATTTATATCAGGATATCCGTAAAGACTTGTATTTTTAAATCAATAAATAATAATGATAAAAATAAAAATAAAATAATAAACCATAAAAGTGAGAAAATTAATAAATAAATAAAATAATAAATAGCAAAGTGAAGCTCCTAATAAGTAAATAAATGACGCTATACAAATAGTAAGGAAAAATTCAAGTTGATGTTTTCTTCCTTAAAAAAAAAAGTAATTTTATTATTAGAAGAAATAAAATTACATTATGTTTATATATGTCAAGCATGTATTCATATGATGAAGAAATTGGTTGATAAGTTTTGCCATATGATGGCCTGTTATATAAAAATTTTAGAAAAATTGTCTACTAGGAGAAAACTGTCATAAAATCCTATAATTATGTGTGCATATGATGGAGCAACAAAGATGATGAGCTGATGATGGGAAACAAAATGAAATTATATGATGATTAGATATGTATATTATGAGTTGTCATCTTTAATGTAAGGATGACAATAGAACTCATATGCTTGACCATTTTGAAATTATGTGATCAACCACGTCCCATGAGCCATCATAATATCCTCTTTAGAGAAGTTGTCTACTATGGTGTTATGCTCTTTGTAGATATGAAAGACAGAGAAAAAGATGAAAGCAGACTTTAGGTGGATTATATCGTCCACCGGGGGTTGAATCCTTATATTGTGACATATGTATGAACAATTAATCCAAGTGATAGTCAGTCGGGAGTCCCCAAAAACCTGAAGAGTATGGATGTTCTTTTCATGAGAAAAAATTAGCAGTAGCTTGAGAGCCATTAATTTAGAAAAATTATTAGTTCCCTCTCCATGTCCTATTTTGATGTGGAAGTAATGATTGTCATATATGTGTAGGACAGTGCCTCTACCACATATTTTTGGGTCACCATGTGCAGCCCCATCAAAGAGATCTCGGAGTCTGGTTCTGTTGATTTTAGGGGCAGGGACGATTATGTTGCGTTGTGTAGCCTTTGGCTTTGGGAGGTGGTCTAGGATGGTGAGGGATTGGGAAGATGTGATTTCCAAAGGGATCAGGAATTCATTGAAGATGGTCTTGTTTCTGGTGAGCCAAATGTCCTAGTAAGAGAGAAGGGGGAGGACTGTGAGGTCTTTAACTGCTTTATTGTCGTACCATGATTTCCAGAACTCCATAAGGTTTTATCTAGTCCATGTGCATTCTTGACCTAGTTTAGATGAGAGGAAGTGCCAAAGATGCTGGGAATATGAGCACTCGATCAACATATGGGAGACATATTACTTAGATGATTTATATAAACTACATCACCTAGACCCTTCTTTTTTTTTCCTTTTCCATAGGAAATCCTAGGTGGGAATTCTTTTTCCAAAGCACACCACATGAATAGTCTAGATTTGACTAGGAATTTGAGCTTCCAAAGCTGCCTCCACTAGTCCACCTATAATTTCTGATAACTGATCAAGAATAAGGGTAAGATAGCCTTCATTTGGAGTGTAGTTCCTCAAGGGAGAATGCATCCATACTAGTTTGTCTGGTTTGTTAGTGAGGTGTATGTGGTCCTCCCTTAAGGCATAGATATAAGTAGACCAATACAATCTGAAGCCCTAAAGGAGGTTCAATTGGCACCCTGTGAGCCACTGTTGTTCTCTGAGTGGATTCTAAAGGGGCGTTGTTACATGAATGAGGGTAAGGAGCCATTTGTTGTGAAGGAAAGTAATGAGGTCCTCAGGGAGACAATGGGAATTATTACATTCGATCCATGGATCCATTCCGAAAAAAAGACAAGAGTCATTCCCTACCTTCCAAGCTAAGCCATTTTCAATAAGGGGGAAGGAAGTGGTAAAAACTCACCTGATGATAGAGGCATTATGCATGTTATTGTTGTTGCTTCGAATATGGTTTTCGAAGCATAGGGGAAGATTTATTTCCAGTAAACCACAGAAGTCCATAAGATCTGAGTTGAGAGTAGGTTCCATCCAACCTTTGATGCCAATGCTTGAGAGAAATAGGGAAGATGTTTTAAACATTAGTCCCACTAGGCCTTGGGCGTAGCAATTAGGAAATGCATACTACTATGAAGAACCATCCCATAAGAAACTGTAGCATAAATTTTGAATTCTTTTGAGTATTCCTTTTGGTATCTAGGAGAGTGACATCCAATAGACTGGTATGGCTTCGAGGACATATTTAATAAGCACTAGCCAACTTGATCTAGATAGCTAGTGCATGCTCTAGGACTTTAACCGCTTTTCGATTTTAGCCAGGAGCCATAACCAGTCAACACTTGTGTAGGAATTTGGTTTAAGGAGGAAGCTCGGGTATTTGAAGCTAGTCTCCATATTGGCCAGATCATTCTCCATATTCTCAGTTTAAGGAGGAAGCCCGGGTATTTGAAGCCATTCTCGATACGAACCACCAACGATTCATTCTAGGTGGCGTGGTTTTCCTTGAATAACGATGATGAATTAGCCTGCCTTTTTTGATAGCAACCAGAGATGGCTATCCTCACTGTTGGTTTGGTTTGACAAGTGAATTATAATAGATTTTCCCACTATTTAAAAAAAATTCCCTAAACCTTAGTGAAAGTCTTGTTCATACTTTTGGCAAAGTTGATCCATCATCAAGTCAAAAAACTCTAACACTATCATATATATGGACTTGGTGTTGGCTATTGAAATCGGTGGTGGTATATCCATAGGGCCATATCCATTAACGAAATCCTCTAGAGTATTCATTGGAATCTTATCAACACATAAATATTTGAATTTTTTTCAAATTGAAATTCTGACTAATGGTTGATATAAAACTGATGAATAATAGTTACAATTACTCAACTGTCTCTATTATAACCCTCAGCCAATCACATGTCCTCTGTTTTTTTTTTTCGAGAATCAAGATACATAAGCAATTTTTTTATCACCAAATTATTGACGACAACCCCACATTTCGGATTAAATTTATAGCAATACCAAAATACTTGGTAATTAAATCAAAGCAAGCTTAGTTATCTACCAGCATAGATCCATCTTAAATACAGATCTAACATGAGTCGAGAGGGATCCAATTTCTTCACATGCAATTTTTTTTTATAAGCCAATATTATTTAAATGTTTTGTATGGTTTTTTTTTGGGGGTGACATGAGCAAAATTTCAACTTTGATGACAGATAGACAATGTTACACATCATACTGGGTTGTAGAATGAGCCTATGACTCAACCAGCATAGATCCATCTTAAATATGGATCTAACATGATCCAAGAGGGATCCAATTTCTTCACGTGCAAATTTTTTTTATGAGCCAACATTATTTGAATGTTTTGTTATTTTCTTTTTAGTTTTTTTTTTTGGATGAGCAAAATTTCAACTTTGATAGCGGACGCGTTACACATCATACTAGGTTGTAGAATGAGCCTCTCAACTCAATGATTTGGAGATGGTAATAACATCTGATTCTCACCTTCCAACCACTCAATTCACTGAAATTACCCAACCATTCACAATTCCACTCGAAACTAATCGATATGTTATTCAGGATTCCATGAAGTAGTTCCATGTTACTACTTTGCTACTTAGTCAACTATTCTAAAATCAAAAGTTCTTGTCAAGAAGTTACGCTATTTGGGAGGTATTAGTACCGGACCAAAAAACAAATAATTTAAATAATTCGCTTTCTCTTTCTCTTTCTCTTTCTCTTTCTCTATTTGTGTCCTAACAAGATCTGACTATTGGGTTATTTGAGCACACACATTTGGAATCTCCTCAAATCACTATTGATGCCTTAGAATCTAATAGAACACTGAGTATTCTAGACGAGTGTTCCGTTGAAAAGAAAATTGGAAAAAACAAAAGGGCATATAATCTCTCGCAGGCCCGCCGCGTATATATATATATATATATCCCCGGCCTTCAATACAGTAATACATCTTTTTAAATATATATAGTAGCATTTAAATCGTGAAATTAGTATGTGCACGTAATGTTTGTTTTTAATGAAATTTCGATATGAATTTATTTATTTTTATTAGGTACAAAAATGATTAAAACATAACTTCAAGAATGCACCATCCAACGCGCAAAAATAAAGTAATGGACACACAAAGTAATGCTCTACACTCTTGCAATGCTATAATTAAGTAAAAGTAATGGACACACAAAGTAATGCTTTACACTCTTGCAATGCTATAATTAAGTAAAAGTAATGGACACACAAAGTAATGCTCTACACTCTTGCAATGCTATAATTAAGTAAAAATCCTTTTTATGGAAAATGATTTAAAATAAAATTAAAAAAGAACTCGGTGCGATCATGGTTATATTATTTATAGATTGTAATTCAAAATGTTAAGTGAATAGCTTAGTTTATATCTTAGTTTTTTTTAAATAGAAATAAAAAAACATAAATAATCATTAATAACCTTGGTTATGAAATTTAAAATTTTATTTTATTTATTGATTATAATTTAAAATGTTAAATAAATAATTAAATTTATATTTTAGTATGTAAATTTTCACAATAATTAATTCTATGAAATATAAAACCATACCATAGTCCTCATCATTAGTCCTTAAGGTTAGTCCTTAAGGTATGCTTGAATGAAATATAAAACCATACCATAGTCCTCATCATTAGTCCTTAAGGTATGCTTGAATGAAAAGTTCATTACTCTACTCTACAATTGACATTGAATCAAATAACCAATTTGACTAAATTCGGATTCATTCGCATTGGGTAAAAAATCATGCTACATGAGCAAACATAATAAGGAAGTTTAAATCAAAACAAGATGAAACCTCGGCATTTTCCCCTTGTAAAACTATCACATAAAAATAGCTCTGCCATTATTTTAAAACTATGAAGAAAAGAATAATAATAAGATAACTAGCAGTGGTTATTCATTAATGGTGATGAGTTGGCTTGGTGAACAACTTTTAATCAAATAACTAGCAGTGGTTATTCGTTAATGGTGATGAGTTGGCTTGGTGAACAACTTTTAATCAAATAACTAATAATGGTTATTCATTAATGGTGATGAGTTGGCTTGGTGAAAAATAATATCTTATATAATATCCTATACTATATAGAATTATTTTTAATTATTATTTATTAATATTTGTTAATTTAGAATTTTAGTAATTTATTTGTGTATTAATTTAATGGTGGTGAGTTGGCTTGGTGAACAATAATATCTTATATATAATATCCTATGTTATATAGAGTTATTTTTAATTATTATTTATTAATATTTGTTAATTTAGAATTTTAGTAATTTATTTGTATATTAATTAGTATTAATTTGGTATTGACTTATATAAGTTATAATGTTTAATTTTGAAAAATTAATATTTATTTTTCAATATTATTAAAAAAAATATTTTTAAAGTTTTATAAGAAAACTATTTAAAACTAAAATCTTAAAATAATTTAAGCAAGTATTTGCATAAAAAGTGAATAAGAACAAGATAGAAATAAATATACCTACCGACATTTACTACCTACTATTATTTATGTTTTCTTGAATGTTTTAACTTATAGGAGTAAATGTGTAAATGTGCAAACTTAGTAGTGGTTGACATCCACCAAAAAAATATACAAGTCCTTATTCCTTACTAGGTAATTAAAGGATTAAGACTTTTCATGTTTGAATAGAGAATTTTTCGGAGAAATCACATTGAAGATTTTGGTCAATGCGTTTCGAACCAACGAGTGTGATTCATCTTCAGGACACACGATGAAGAACGGATCTAGGAAAAATGTTAAATAAGGAGACATATTTGACCAGAGGAGATAAAGGGAGAATGTTTAATAATATTTAGATAAATTTTATTAAATTATTTATTGTTTAGTTTATAAAATATAAATATATATATTATTATTTATCAACTTAATTAAAGGCTATATTAGGTGAGTTTTAATTTATAAATAAAAATAATAACTCATCATATTTTTAATATATTATATTCAATTAAATTATAATATATTAGAATCTCTTTTATTAATTGTTAAACTTTAATTATGCATAGAATATATATAGATTTATATATTTAATCTTTATTATTAGTTTAACCTTTGATTATATCGTTATATATAAAAATGAAATTTTTCATATATAAATCATTAAATTTGGTTCTTTATATTTAGATTATTAAAGGTTATATATATCGTTTTGATTATATTGTTATATATAAAAATGAAAATTTTCATATATAGATCATTAAATTTGGTTTTTTATATTTAGATTATTAAAGGTTATATATATTGTTTTAAATAACTATAGTATAAATTTATATATTGATATTAATTTATATAATTTATTAACATATTATAATTGAATGTATTACAATAAAAATTAAAAGCATAATCCTATATATACCGTTATGAATACCGTTATGAATAGTTAGTTTTGATTCTATATATATATATATATATATATATATATATATATATAATTTATTAATATACTATAATTTAATTTAATATAATACATTAAAAATATGATGAGTTATTATTTTTATTCATAAATTAAAACCCTCACCTAATATAGTTGTTATTAAGTTGATAAATAATAATATATATATTCATATTTTATAAACTAAACAATAAATAATTTAATAAAATTTATCTAAATATTATTAAACATTCCCCCTTTACCTCCCTCTAGCTGTTAGGTTGACTTGTCTTCCTATTTAACCTTCTTCCTAGATCTGTTTCTTCATCGTGTCTTGAAGATGAACCACACTCGCTGGTTCGAAATGCATTGACCAAAATCTTCAATGTGATTTCTCCGAAAAATTCTCTATACATTATGATATGGATCAGAGAAGCTTGAATTCGAATAAACAATTTTGTTTATTTTATACATGTTTTGAAGGATATAAAAATAATAATATTTTGTTTATATATTTAAAACAACATGACAAACAAAAGAAGTTCCCACCAAAAAAATAAATTCAACGCATATACTACATGGCTCATTGAGGCAGTGATGTCCAACAACCCTCGCCATACAATTTAGAATCTAAATGGTTGCCCTAACCGTTTGGATGCAGATTTTGGTTTTGGTTTTGTCCTTCTAATCACTTCTTTGCCAATATTTTGCAATTTGGCTATTTGCATCAAAGCTTCAATTAATACTCAATGGCAATATGGATAGAGGCTTTCTACCATTCATTAGTTTTCTCTATTCATTGTTCCTCAATCAATTATATCCAATGTGCTGCTCAACGGGAATATGGACACAACATTTGAGAATTCTATAATAGTCTTCATTAATGTAATCACTTCTTGGTCACTAGGGCCAGAGTCTTGGGCTAACTCTATCAAGATGCTATATTTAATGGAAAATGCAGTGACTCTGATTTTGCAGGTACCTGACACTTTTTCAATGACCTTGGAATTTTAAATTGTGTTGTGGTTTTTGTTTCTCTCAATTGTTCATATGGGTTTTGAATTTGTCAATTGGTCATAGATCTTATTAATTTATGTATTATAATAATTGCACATGTGTTCATGTGTTCATCTAAAAGGATCTTTGAAGCTTGTTTGTTATGGTGTTGGTTTTATCTAACAGTAAATTCACCATGACAAGTTCTGAGAATTTGCAATCATGAATATTTGAAACATCTGGTGGAATGAACAAAGTATACTTGCTTAACAATAGCATGGGAACCCTTAAGAGCCTGTTATTATTGAATTTGTCTGAAAGGGAAAATACATGTTCCTCTTCCTAAACAATTACTCTGGACTAGTTAGCCAAGTATCTGAGCATTTTATGTAACAACCATTGTTGACAAATCCGAACAGGTACACAGGTTCAAATCTTTGATTGTGATTTCATTTCAAAGAAAAAATGCATAAAGATCAGACCAACCAGAGGCGTGCAGTGCAGTGGTTCTTCTCCACGACCAAATCCTGTTGGATGGTCCCTCTCAAAAGTTATATGGAAATTGAATCCATTTGAGGTGTGTGCAATTAGACAAAGCTTTTGGATTAAAACCCATTGCAAAATAAAGGGGATGTCAAGTAATATTCCAATAGTGCTTTAAGTTGTTCAAAATTAGATGAAATTATATCTGTCAAATACTATATGAAAATAACTTAAAGTGCACAATAATAAGGGGTTACCAAGAGACGACAAAAGGTACCTTCCAACCCTATAATTGAGGAAGATTATGGCAACCACTCTTCTTGTGTGTTGTCTGCACGAAATACCATTCCACAAGCATACGTTCTTTGAGTTCTCAGCGGCCCAGTTCGACAACATTCCAGTGGTATCATATTTAATTTCCTTTCAGAATGAGAATAAAGCCTCCAAGTCCCTGGTGTTTTCTCCTTACCCTCGTCCATGGATGATGGGAATTGATCAGCTTCCTCCAACGTGTGTCCATTCAAAACAAAATCAAGCCAAAGATAACTATCGTCCAAGGGATGATACATGTTATTAAAAGTTGCAGTAGTTCTAGGGAATGTCATGAACACAAGAAGCATCATAACACAAGTATTTATACATTTTTAAGATGTTGATAGTGATAGTTGGGATTGTGTTATGCCCTATTGTCAGTTTTGGATACTGCCAACATGAAGCGATTCTCCTTGATGTAATGTCCCTACTAGACCTGACACCATTTGCATCCATAGTATCAGCCTGGTCACCATAAATCTAAGGTTTTCATTGGTTTCAATGAATAACATAAGAGATTATACACATAACCTTTGAACAAACAAGTAAGTTGACATTGTGAAACACCAATTGCAATGTGTAAAAGGAGGCCTTCACGAGAGGGGAGACAAGAGTGAGTCTCTAGAAGGAAAGTAATAGTATTATCCTAAGAGAGACACACGAGAGCAAGAAAATATTTGTTAGTTATCTAGCGAAGTAGTTCACATAGACACAACGATTATTAAAGAAAATACAACACACATTCAACAAGATAAACACCAAAGCCAATGAAGTAGTTCAATTTCTTTAGTACATATGAAAATAACATATACCACAAACATCCAAATAATAGTCTTACAATATTCATGATACATGCATGAAAATGTGTTGGCTCAATGAGCTTCAATTATTAGGTGAAAGATCCAAGTACACAGTTACAATGGTGATACACGAGCTCCAGTAGTGGGGCATTAGGTCACTTCTCACTTCTCCAAACAATAGCCTTCTCTACTATGCCAATTTAGAGAAGCCAAGGCTGGCTTTCCAAAGCCTAAGCCTCCAAAAACCATTTCTTTGAGTTATGAGAGTGTATTTATAACAAAGGGAATGAACTTTCATATGACCATGACTCTTAGAATTCCAATGTGACCTTTGAACTTCTATCTAACTTATTTGTCCATATGTGACTTTTCATATTCGACATGTGACTCTTGGACTTCCACACATTACATTTGTCATTTTCCTTTTGATAATACATCACTACATTCCACATGATGTGGCAAGACACATTGACACATATGACATTGTAATGAAACTTGTACAAGTCACAACTTGACAATGATGACATGGAACTTCATGATTATGTAACAATGCTAAGTTTTTCTCCTTGTTTCCATGTCTTCAATCTTCATGAGAGATCTGCTTTTTTCTTCATCTTCACCCTCCAAAGGGCCTTGGATCAACATCAAGACCTTATGAGTTATCATGAAATGTCTTCAATCTGTATTCGTTTATGATATTTTCATGTTTTCATGATGTTCCTTGTTTGTTATTCTTCTTTGCAAGCGCTTCTTCTCCTTGACATCTTCCTTGAGCAACACCTTGTCATGCTAAGATGGTTCACCTTCCAATGAAGTTTACTCATGACAAGGAAAAATCAATATTGAAATCAACTATTCTGTTAAACACACATGGGTAACAAGAATAATCTGAAAGATAAAACATGAGAACACATTTTTATTAACAAGAGATATACATTTATAGTACATAGTTTGATGTTGGGTTCCACATCCCAAGATCTCTTGGACTCCTTTTGTCTATTCAGCTTCCACACTAACCCATTGAGGATTAGGTGTCCAACATTCCCCCCCTTAATCTGAAGGGTTATGTATGAGTCCAAGAAGAGAGTTGTAATACAAAATGTGCAAAAATGCATGGCAGCACTAGGCTGAATGTGCTCTCTGAAATGTTGGTATAAAGGGTGGTGGTTTAAAGATGACCACCAACACTGGAATGCTTAGTGCAATTCCCAGAACTCTTCCAAAACTAGCAAGAAGCTGAAGTCTTCTGCTAGAGGAAGTGCTCCTATTGTTTTGAAGAGGGAAACCTTCAACCATGAAAGGGAGGTCTCACCCCGCATAAAAGGGAGAAATTCAACCTGAAAAGGGAAGTCTCAACCTGTGATGGTTCAAGGATGACCAAAAAATCTGGAATTCTTAATGCAATTCGTGGAACTCTTCCAAAACTGGCAAGAAGATGAAGTCTTCTGCTAGAGGAAGTGTCCCAGATTACCAACTGAAGGCATGCTCAGGGGAATCTTTGTCTCTGGATATAACTCTGAAACTGGTGTGGCAGGTTGTGGCTCAGGCTCGCTTGATGTGACTTTAAAGCTTGTAGATGACCATCATTTCCCCCCCTGTCAGATACAAGGTGAGATGATGGAGAAAACTCAACTGCAAGATTGTTCAATACTCTGGAACAAGTTTTGACATGTGATTGGAATATCATCTTGGCTGTTGATACCCATTGCCAAGAAGCAATCCATCCAAGATGAATCTTTGTTCTTGCAGGACGTTTGTTTCTGAAGAATTTATGTGAAGAATGGGTGGTTTTATGATAGTGCTTACATGGATGAAGATCAAAACAATGATCTTTTAGATGGCCAACTTGGTCACAGTGTTGGAATTTGACAATCTGTTGTTTTTGTTGTGGAAGAGGAGCAGAATCTGGAACAGCTGGAGGTGAACTGCCATGAAGGAATCCAGCACTCTGAAACTGAATGGGCTTGGTGTACTCTGGAATATGAAAGGACAAGTCCTTGTCATTTCCAAGACCAGTGTTGTGCTTGTTGTGGACAAGCTGTTCCCAAGGTCTGATGATGGGCTTGGGAAGTGCAGACTGAGTTTCTGCATTTGCATGTACAACTGCTACTTTTTTGGGCACTAGATCTGAATGAACTTCAACAATATTGTATTGCTATTTATGGGAGTCTGTTTCATTGTTATGAACAGAAACAGGTTCACAATGACTCCTATGTTTTAATTCTTCTTGCTGTAGCTGAGATTCTGCTGCAAAAATTCAATTTTCTCTTGTGCATTTTGTAGATAGACCTAAATGTCTGTGAGAGAAACTTTGCTGATTTTTAATGTGTCATGAGTAGTAGACAATATGAGAGTTTTGAGGAACTCTAATACTTCACTGATTCTGGCCATTTTTTCTTCAATGTTAGATTTACACCTTAAAAACTGATCACAACTACCACTCAATGCAAAAAAGCAATACCCACTCACAGTACACAGCAATATCCTTTATAAATGTCAGCAAATGATCAATGTGCAACCAGCAAGCACCAATTACAATCCATATAAAAATAAGATGATGAAACTACGTTACTATTGAAGACCTTAAATTTGATGCTATGATGATATCACTGAAATTGTGTATTTGATGATGATCAGTACAATATATGAGTATTTGATATCACTACACTTGAATGATAAAACACTGTATCAAAGGTGAAGTGATTGTTCCAGCTACAGAGTTATAGTGTACTGCTACAAGAACACTGTGACAAGGCAACCCTCAGTCCATCTAAATATGGCCGAAAGTGGATGACGAGGCCTGCCTTCAGATAATAATTTTAACTTTCAAACTTCTTCAATCAAATCTTCAGTGGTCCAAGCTGCACTGAATTCAAATTGTCATACCAGGCTTTACACTATTCTTCGTTGGTTCTTCATCACAAGAATATGAGTGCAATAGTTTTATAACAAGAAGGCGTAAGAGTTCAAACCCTTTCAATAAGCTAGAAATTCATAGAAAATACAAGGTTTAGAGCTCCAAAAGACTTCATTCTTTTTCTACAGCAAGGCCAAGAGATCTTGTAGTCTTGTAACAAGATTATGGTCCCACCAATATTCATCCATAGATGTTATCAATATTCAATGCACTAAATATAATAATCTGACACGCCTTTGAAACGTCGAACATAATCTGGTCCAAATCAAGTCAAAATAATACAAGCACAGAGTCTCACGACAAATACAAGCGCAATGGTAAAAAAGTACCAGAACTCAGACAGATCTTCACAGCGTCGAATCTCTTGCAAATCCAAGAAGATTTTTCAGCGGGAATTTATTCATCTAGCATATTCCCAATCGACACTGAAATTTTCCATTACTTAGAACAAACAACGCATGAAATCTATACCTCTCGCAGACAGAGAAGATTGCAGCCTGTTGAGGCAAACTCGGTGGCTTGTGTTCCAAGAAAGCAGCAAACGTCATGTTCCACTTGTTCCAAGAAAGCAGAAAGTCGTGCTGTGCCAAACCCACGAAGGAGACTTCCAAGCCAGCGGAAAATTACATAAACCCGCGCGTCAGACTTAAGTCTGTGCAAATGGTCCCATGCACCCAAATGTAATTAATTTGATACATACACTTTGCACACAAAAATCAAAGGAAAATGAATTACGTTTTCTCGTTGCCTTCACAGAAAAGTCACGGAAAACATCACAGGAACATATGTGGGCAGCTCAACATCCATATTATGAAAGGCATTCAACAAATATCATACGACATCATATCAAATTCAACGCTCCATAATGCATGCCAGCCAAAACCACGACTGCACCACTACAAATGAAATTCAACTCACAACAGTATACGACATTTGCTCTAGTGTCCCGATACCTCGGGTTCAAGTAACAGGTTCGCATCTCAATAGCATACATACGGCATCATCGGATTTGAACCCAAGGACTGCAGCATTCATAATATGACACTATCCAAGAATGATGTACCAAGGGTATCTCTGACTTCCCAAGATGAACCTGAGAACTTGCCACAATGAGACAACCTCAGAATATCAGTCAAAGATGAAGTTCAAATCAGCTATTTGACCCAAAATTATCAGCTCCAATAAATGCTACGATATCACTGCTGATAGAGGGATAAAGAGACCATGCTGGTCTAAAATAATGTGTGTAACTTAGCTTTTGAATCTCCCACAGTCTCACGCACAAGCTGGGTGATTAATATTGTGTATGAGAAAGCAGCGTAAGATGGGCCATATCACTATTGTAGGTCCTTCCATGGATGTAGTTAGAGCATGCATTAAATCAATAATTGATGGAAATAGCTGGGTTGGAATCTCTAGCAATACAAATACAAGGTATCCAGAATCATCAGAAAGTTCAAGAAGAGATTGGTCCGTTGGCTCTGGAAATGATAATTCAGATCACGCCATAAATCGGGGGGCACATCTGATTTTCCGCGTTAAAGTGACAACATTCTGAATGGTTGGAGCAAAAGAATGTGCTCTACCTATGTTTACAAATATAATAAAATCTGTGACATTGAAGTTCTAGATTTTATGGTATTTGAAGAGCAGAAACCTGCCCGAGTTTGGTAGAAAAGGCATTTCACATGTTGGCATTATAATGGGTTCATATTCTGATCTCCCTGTCATGAAGGCTGCCGCAGAGGTTCTTGAATCATTTTAGGTTCCATATGAGATAACCATTGTATCTGCCCATCGGACACCTGAAAGAATGGTAGAATATGCTCAACAGACTCATGAAAGAGGTGTTAAGGTCATCATTGCTGGTGCAAGTGGTGAGAGAGACATTGAGTAGAGTAGCTGGCAAAGGAACGCTAATGGAACACTGACAACACTGTAGGAGCACGTATTCGATGGGAATACCAAGCATTACCCATTATCACACAGAGAGCAGATTATTAATACTGAGAAGATTCAGAATGGCAGAGAGATAATTAGACGAAATGACTTGGTGCATGTAAGTAGCAGACCTGATAGACAGAGGTGGCAGCTAATGGCAGACAACGGTTATGGTAGAGAGACCACAGAGCGCAGGAAAGAATATGGCACAAAATGAGGAATAAAACGCTCAATAAGGTGGCAATTTTGATCAACTCTGACTAGGAGAAAGGCAGAATTGACATGTATATAGAGACCACAAAACAAGTGGCTCAAATTGGAGCAGGACCAGCAATCGCCCGCTCTGATACCATGTTAGACACACATGGGCAACAAGAATAATCTAAAAGATAAAACATGAGAACACATTTTTATTAACAAGAGATATACCTTTATAGTACATAGTTTGATCGTTGGGTTCCACATCCCAAGGTCTCTTGGACTCTTTTTGTCTATTCGGCTTCCACACTAACCCATTGAGGATTAGGTGTCCAACATATTCTATCTCTACCTAGCTCATGGAAGACACTTCTTATGATAGGCCTGTGAATGGACTGAGACGGAAGGGCTTGATAGAGATGGTGCAGTTGAGCTCAACAGTGGCTAAGGAGAGCACTACTTTTCACTAGAACTGCACCATGCACTATGAGGAGGGGCTCTTCAGGGTCCAGCATAGTGGGCAAGTGCAAGGAATAATGTGATGAGCTTGTTGACTAAAACTTCACAATGCACATGGTTGAAGGGAGAGGAAGACAATGAAAACACATTTTAACTTGAAAGTGACTAAGAGGAGGCCTCACTTTGCTATAGGACCACACAATGTGCTGAGGAAGCAAGGCATGACAAGTCTTTGGCGTAGTACGCACTTGCAAGAGACAAGATAGCATGACTTCTCACTAAAAATTTGTTATGCAATAGGAAGTGATCCATAAACTTCCATGGATATTCCATTGGACAATTCATCACAATAGATTTGATATTATTATATTAAAATTTTTGTATTTCTACATTATTACAGTTTATTAAATTTCTAGATCTATAGATTTTACTGTAATTAGCGCATGCATGTGAATGGAAATTATGAAGAAAAGTAGAGAATGAAAAAATAATCTTACACACACATATAAGACACAAGATCTATTCTGGGAAACCCTTTTGGAAGAAAACCCAGCCGGAAGGTGAGGTCACCTCACTCTCTTTCTCTATCTAGAAAATAAGTTTGCAAGTACAAAGAAGTAATGCCTATGGCCCGTGGGCTGCTACAATGCACAGATCCTCTCTGTGTCCTCTACCTCTTATCTCTCCTGGCAATATTTTCTCAGCTATGGAACAAAATTCTCTTGAAAGAATGGAATGCCTCTTCCTCCTAGTGGCCCGGTTATAACGTAACCCAGTAGCCTACTAGTGGTTAAGTTTGACTACATCAACTCTTTACTAGAGATAGAATATAGAGTATTATAGAGTATTTTACATCAAAAACACATGACTAGCCCATTTTCCATGAATAATGGGGGTTGACGTGACATCCTCCCAAATTGTAGGTGTTAAAACAGAAAGGTCAACATATGAGTGGCATAAATTTTGCATATGGACTTTGATTGATGCGCTTCTTGCATCGTTGGAAAGATATTTGTGTGTATAACAACATGAAGAGGTTATTCATTAAAGCAGTAAAGTTTTTCCACCAAAAAAATGTCGTTTGATGCCTCAAAATGCTCCGAGAAGGTTTCATACCCTATTTTTCCAAACTAGGTCCTGCTAAGGAAAACAATCCCATGAGTTGATTCCTCCATTTTTTTCCTCTGAATGCATTGAGATGAATGAAAAACAATATAATGATCCAATTCACATCACACCACACCATTTTGGGAGGATTTTAGTCCCCAAAAGCTTCCACTGAATGAGGTGAGGAATTTTTTCCTCCACCATCTCTTCGTTATACCATTTAGCTTTGCCTGGAAGTTGTCCCTTTAACCAAATTTGCCAAAGGTCATGCTACCCCTATCTTGTTTTTTTTGACCTCTTCTACAAAACTGCATCTTTTTTCAACTCTGCCTAAGCATTGGGTGACAAATCCTTCATTGAAGGTAGGACCTGTTTCTCTTCCTGATCTAGCATGGGAGGCTCATAAGGTTTCAAATTATCCACATTCGCAACTAAGTAAATATGCATATATGGTGGTAAAATGATTTGATAGGAATTATCACCAACCCTTTTCAGTATCTCAAAGGCACCATAGCTCAGAGCCTTGATTTTCATACCAGGCCCTAGTAACCTCTCCTTGTTCAAATGTAACCATACTTTGTCTCCCACCTTGAATGATTTTCTCTATTATGTGCTAATCATGCCTAGGCTTATACTTTTCCCGTGACTTCTGCAATATGTATTGTACCCGTAGATGGATCTGCTTGATCTTATCTATAATTTTTTCAGCCCTCAAAGCATCTCTTGTAAGATCTTCCCTCACTCCTCCTTGCTACCCATATGCAATATCCAAAGGTGAAGGTGTAAAATATCCAAAACAAGTCTCAAATGGGGATATTCTTGTATAAGTGTGGACTATTTTGTTGGAAGAATGTTGTATATATACCATATTTTCATCCCTAGTCTTTGAATGCTTCTGTTTGTATCCCCTCAGAAGTTGCACCAAAGTCCTATTGATTACTTATGTCTTCCTATCTGTCTGTGGATGGAATGTTGTAGATCTCTTCAACTGATCCAAATTGGATCACTATATTTTTTTTCATCCATCTCAAGGCATTTTGAGTGGAAAAAATGGAGGAATCAACTCACGAGATTATTTTTACCGGTGGGACCCAATTTGGCGAAACGAGGTCTGAAACCTTCTAGGAGCGTTTTGAGGCATCAAATGACATTTTTTGGGGGTAAAAAAATTATGCTTTACTTTATAGTTTCGCCTTTTCATGTTATTATACACACATATACCTTTCCAACGATGCAAGAAGCGCGTCAATTGGAGTTCGTATGAAAAAGTTATGCCACTCAAAAGTTGACCTTCCTATTTTCACACCTATAGTTTTGGAGGATGCCACGTCACCCCCCATTATTCATTGAAAATGGGCTAGCCACATGTTTGTGATGTAAATGAATCTAGAAGAGTCTATTTTGTAACTCTAGTTAAGAGTTGATGTAGTCAAACTTAACCACTAGTAGGCTATCGGGTTGTGTTATAACTAGGCCACTAGGAGGAAGAGGCATTTCATGCTTTCGAGAGAATTTTGTTACATAGATGAGAAAAGATAGTAAGGAGAGAAAGGAGGTAGAGAACATAGAGGGGATATGTGCATTGTAGCAGTTCACGGGCCACAGACATTACTTCTTTGTAGCTGTAGCCATATTTCTAGACATAGGAAGAGAGCGAAGCGACCTCACCTTCCAGTTGGGTTTTCTCCTGAAAGGGTTTCCCAGAGAGCATATCTTGTGTCTTATGTGTGTGTGAGATTATTTTTTCATTCTCTACTTTTTAAAATAATTTTCATTCACATGCATGCACTAATTTCAGTTAATCCACAAATCTTAAAGTTTAATAAACTGTAATAGTGTATAAATTTCGGAGTTTTAATATAGTATTATTAGATTTATTGTGATGAACTGTCCAGTGGAATATCCATGGCAGTTTACAGATCATTTAGTATCAGAGTGGGTTTCTTTGGGTATTTTTTGGAGATTGTAGGGATCTAGATCAGCGGGGCTGAAAATTGTAAAACCCTAATCATGGATGACGAATCTGTAAATGAACCTCATGATCCTACAGAGATGAGGTTTTCGTGGCTCGAAAAACAAGTCGTGGATATAAACCGCAATGTAAGCCTCCTCATGGTGGCCCTAAGTAATAAGCTGTGGATATTTGGAGAAGATGGGGGTTCAAATGAAGTGGAAAAATTATAAGTGGGATCAGGAGATCGAGAAGACATGGAGAACCAACCGAAGAAAGAACCCAGAAAATATCAACCTAATACAAGTGTCATGAATAAATCCCTATTCAAAATGGAAGCAAAAGTCGATATCAAGATGTACTACAGTGAGATAGAAGCTCTTAAGTTGAACCATTGGTTGTAGCAACTGGAAGTTTATTTCAACATCCATCAAATCGAGGAAGGGAAAAATATCTCATTTTCACTACTGAAATTAGAGGGCCATGCACTGACTTGGTGGGAGAGCCACCTAGAAACCTTGAGGCTGGAGGGAGAACCTCCAGTGAATAAGTGTGAGGATTTCAAAAGCCTCATTAAGTCACAATTTTATCCCATTGGGTACATGGATGACTAGCGGATCTGGTGGCATTACTTTAGGATAAAGTTGAGACAAAGCATGCAGGAGTACACAACAAAATTCATAAAGATGACCATAATGTTTGGTATCTCTCAAAATAACCTAGATGTATTCCTCAAGTATTTAGGGGGTCCGCACCACCATATACATGAGCAAGCGACATTTTTCAAACCCAAATTGGTGGGTGAGGCTTGTGTACATTCATAGTACCTGGAGAACATAGATCTAAAAAGAGCGCAATCAAGTGGATCAAAGCAGAAGGATCAACAATAATCTTCTAAGGAGGGGAAGAAGAAGCAAAATGGGGGAAAAGATAAAAATGTTGGATGTGGAGCCTGATTATCTTCTTTATTCATAGGTATTGCCACATTGGACCCCAGTTTGTAATGGGGTTGCAACGTCGCTTGTTATTTGCGCTGCAAGGGGGGTCAACAACAATATTTAGGATCGCCTCCCCTGGCGGGGAATCGAGGGCAACGCCCCCAAATCTAAAAATAGATGTAAAATTAACTTGTAAAATGTTGTAATTTCGTAGTCAATCTAGGCCGTTCATTAGGCGGAAATTTGACGGTAGAAGTTATGTTTAATTTAGGGTTTTTTTCCCTAGAAGAAAACCCCTCGCTATATATGAGGGAATTGTATTGCAGCTATGTAGATGTGTATTATGAGCGAGAAAGAGAGAGGAGATTGTGTGAGAGAGAAGAGGGAATTACAACAGATCTACTGTAGGTTGTATCTCTTCATTTTGCTGGATAATATAAAAGGAAGGACTAGCTATTTCTCCATGGATGTAGCCCAAATTTGGTTGAACCATGTATATATGTGTCTCTCTTATTTTTATGTGTTTTCTATGTTTATATTTGTGCAATATTTTATGTGATCCATTGTTTTGTAGTATATAATTTTCTAATAAAAAAGACGGAAGTCACAACACACCAGTGCAAAGATCCTAGCAACCACTGCAACATTGATGGCCATACAGAGAAGTGCTAGAAGTTTCACGTAGAGCTAAACCTGAAGAACAAGAAGAAAGATGACAAGAAAAAGAATCTCATGGCCACTTATTCGAGCAACCAAGTTGAAAGCAGCTTGGACGTGGATGAGAAGATCGTCTGTACATCAGTGCTGAAGGAGATGAATCTAAGTAGCCTTCAACAATAGGAAGAGAAAGAAATGACAAAACTCTTACATATAAAGATACAAGTCAAGAAGACAAAGTTTGATGCTCTGTTTGACTCAGGATTGCAGGAGAATCTCATTGCAGAAGAGCTGGTCAAGAAGTTGGGGCTAGAAGTTCATGATCATCCAAATTCATATCCATTGGGATGGGTAAATAAGGACACAGAGTTGAAGATAACAAAACAATGCAGAATTAGATTTTCTATCGGTGTTGATTTTATTGATGAAGTATATCTGGATGTAATTCCCCTTGATGTATGTGGAGTCGCGTTTGGGAGTCCATACATGTACATGAATGATGCAATATTCATGAGGAGAGCTAACCAATACTGGCTCATCAAGGATGGAAAATTGTTTATCATCAATGCACACAGGCAAGTTGAAAATTTCACTAGTAAGTTCCAATCAAGCCAATAAATTGATTAGTTCTAGCAAGAAGTATGTTTTATTGTTTTTAAGAGAAAGTCAATCTAAAGAGGAGTCAATAAGAGGCAACAAATCCCTGTAGGGGTGCACTAAGAAACATAAAAAACAATTGGAGGAGTTGTTACATGCATACAAGGATGTGTTCCGAGAGCCTAAAGGGTTACCATCTAAGAGAGAAGTGGAGCACGAGATCTAGCTATTTCCAGACTCCCCATTGCCAAATATTGGGTTGTACAGGCAATCTGTTATAGAAGGAAGTGAGGTGAATAAACATTTGAACTAGCTGATGGAACATGGTGTCATTCGACTGAGTACATCACCATGTGGGTCACCCCTTATCATTGTGCCAAAGAAGGATGGGACTTGGTAGATATGTATATATTATAGGGCATTGAATAAAATCACACTCAAGAACATATACCCCCTTCCCTATATAGATGATCTACTAGATCAGTTGCAACAAGAAAAGTATTTCACCATGTTGGACTTGAAGTTTGGATATCACTAGGTTCGAGTCAAAGAAGAAGATACATGGGAGACCACCTTCAAAACCAAGCAAGGTTTGTATGAGTGGTTAATTATTCCATTTGGCTTATGTAATGCACCAGCTACATTGATGAGATTAATGAATGATATACTACACCTGTTTATAGATTAATTTGTTATTTCCTATATGGATGATATAATAGTATATAGTGCTACATGGGAGGAGCATATTTCACATTTGACGCAGGTGCTAGAAACATTGAAGAAGCACCAGTTGCTAGCAAATATTAAGAAGTGCAAGTTTGCGCAATAGTCCTTGGTGTATCTGGGGTATGTGATCGGTGGAGGAGAGCTGAAGATAGATCCTTCCAAGATGGAGGCCATCATGAAATGACTGGAGCCTACAAATCTTTCTAAGGTCAGAAGTTTCGTTGCGGCAACACTGTACCTGAGGAAATTCATAGCCTCGTTTTCAACTGTAGCAGCATTGCTCCACACCATAATATCAAGTGGCAAGAGTTTCCAATGGGGAAAAGGTCTACAAAAGGCTTTCGAGGAGCTAAAGAAGAAGATCAGTCAAGCACCAGTTCTAGAATTACAAAACTTGAAATGATCCTTTGAAGTGGAGACTGATGCAAGTGGGTATGTGTTGGGTGCAACCCAACTTGGCCTAGATTTTGATGAAGACTCCACATTTTAGGGAGCGCATTGCGAAGTAAAGGATGCAACGAAATGCAAAGTGGACCACTTAGTAAAGCAATGGAGTGCGAAAGTGGACCGTGCAATAGATATACCATGCGGTATATGGGCTTTAGAGCGGGTTGAAGCCCCTCCCTTTTACTTAAAAGAATGTAATTTTGTAAACGATGAATGGTTTTTTACCATAGTAACTTGTATTAGGGGAATCCATAGTATATGGACCATGGTATTGCGATGATATATCCCTCGATGTAATAGTATATATAGGGATGAATAATAAAGAAGGAGATAGTCTTGAAGAATCACATCATGTATTGAATGGTTGTATCTTTGTGAGTTGTGGTTTAGGCAAGAAGGCGAGGCTCTGCAGCTGAGTGCGTAGAGCCCTAAGTTCGCAGTTGAGTGCGCAGGCCAAGAAATGTTTGTTGTACAAATTCTCTATTATAAGCAACAATTATTATGGACGTAGTTCCACATTCGGATGAAACATGTTAAAATCTGTGCCTTCATGTGTTTATTTTCTTATTATCTGTTGTAGCGTAGCAGTTTATTAGAGTTACATATTGTTTCAGTACAATGAAGTTTTATGAATATATATGATATGTTTTAAGTGATGAATGCAATGTGGCGAAGTAATTTATGAATGTTTAAAGTATCAGAAAACAAAAAAATACCACATCTCTGCATCCCTCAAGGCTGCAGAAACCTGGTTCTGCATCTTCCCATAGTCACTTTAGGTGAGGCTGCGATTTGCTTGTAGGTTGTTGATGAAAGGGCCAATGATTGAGGGTTTTGTTGATGCATAGTAAGGAATCAAACCTAGGTCAGCCCAACCATAACCAACAAATGGTTTCGTTTCTAGGAACGGGATCTGTTTGAGGGACATCTAGATGTGGCATCCATCGTAGGAGGAAATTCAAGATTGGGTAGAGCAGAAAGAATGAGAATTTGCAGATCAAGAGAATAGAAGCCCTCGTATGTCATCTAAATGGTGGTTACAAAAGTATATTTTTGAAGATCAATACAAAATTTTCTTCGGTTCATTTCATATTGATTTGTACGAGTGGATATCAAGGTTGACCGAAAGACAACATTGTTTTAAAGGAGATGAACATAAGGAGTAGACTCCTGAATTGATACAAAAATTTAAGAACACTGACAATAGGATTTCAAGATCTATTGATTTCTAGATTGATATCATCTTGGGAGGATTCATTACTAATTTCACGGTAGACTCGACTGTGTCCTACAACGAAGTCGAAAGAAAATTCTTCAAAGGACCACGAGGTAAGTATTTGAGGTCTCTGAAACTCTAGATTAAGATGCTTATGTGTGAAAAAGGAATTTTACGAATGAAATCAAATTATTAAATTACTTATGTTTGGGAGAAGTTCTGAAGAAGAAACTAGAACAATGCGAAGTGGGAAAATATACAGATTATATACTAGAAAGAGATCTCGTGGCCAAGATCTGAAGACTTTCATAGAAATTGAATATAGCCCTCTTTTGAGAAAATCTGAAAGTGAAGGAAGCCTCCCCGAGAACCCCGAAGTAATTCTGCAGTATTCACCCTTCTCGCCTGAAAGTTTACCTAAGCTAGAATCAAATAATAATAAAGGTTCTTTTGGTTTTCCCCATCCCCCTACCCCGCTACCCCTCAAGCAATATGGATAGCAAAGCAGGTCCAAGATGAAAATATAAAAAAAGCGTAGCTTGTCATGACATTTTGAGATAGAGTGTTGACGTGGTATATGAAGTATTCCAATAATTAGATTAGAACATTTAGAGATATTAAAGCAGCGTTGATAAGAGAATTTAAGAAGCTGAAGTTTGAGTCGTAGTGCATCACTGAGTTAAAAAAAATTAAACAAAAACCTACTGAGTCTGTTTGGGAATTTGATCAGAGATTTAGAGAATTGTTAGATCAAGTGAGCTTCAAAATAGCTCCACAAAAACATCGAGAATGGTTTATAGTTTCACTGTTACCACATATCAGACTACCATTGATGCAAAAAAGGATAATAAGTCAATTCGAAGCTCTAGAGCTTGCAACGAAATTAGAAGCTTTGCCTATAGGAGATACTAATGTAGGTATGCAACAGATTCAGAGTCAGCTGGAAAATTTGAGTCTGCAGTTACAAGATATGAAGAAAAGCAAGGAATTCAGAGAAGAAGTGTGGTGTATGAAGTGCAAATCAAAAGGCCACTCTAAAGACAAATTCCCTCTTCATAAACTACATGGCTAGTGGAGCACCAAATCCTTTGTCGTATCTAGCCTATGGTGCGAGATATGCAAAAATAGGGGCAAACATCGTTCAAAATATTGTTATTTATTGCACAAATATGTGCAGAATCCA
The DNA here is from genome assembly GCA_031772625.1 of Pinus tabuliformis. Lineage (NCBI taxonomy): Eukaryota > Viridiplantae > Streptophyta > Pinopsida > Pinales > Pinaceae > Pinus > Pinus tabuliformis. The sequence goes on from CM062813.1 coordinate 237,111,088, forward strand.
AGGAACTTGTATTACAAGTTCTGTAAATTGGCAGGACATGATGAGAACCATTGTCGAGCTTTTGAACTAATGATGGAGCATGATGCTAACACTTATTGAATGCAAGCAAAAGAACATGGACATGAGGATAATGGATAGCGTGTTGGTCGAGGTGGTTATCAAGGAAGAGATTGAGGTGGCGGAGCTGGTTGAGGAAGTAGACAAATTATTTTCTATAACTACGGCCAACGAGGACACTTTGCGAGAGGCTGTCAAAATACCACTACGACATGTAAGTATCATGTAATTGAAGAATGTCTGGCACTTATGGAAAAAATGCAAGAAAAGAGAAACTAGTAGCCAACACAAAATTTCGAAATGATGATTGCCGCAAGAAGAATCGATGATCCTTGAATCAATATTGTTACTAGAAGTGGAGTTGCGGCCGGTGATGACAAAATAAATGAAAAGAAGGAATCTAAAACTGTATGGGTTAGAAAGACTACTGAAAAGATCCTTTCTTTGATATTCAAAAGGAAACATAAGTGTTTATGGAATCCAAGAGAAGCTTTATGGATGCTGGAGCTTTGACATCTAGTGCGCAATTGAAACAGAAAAGTAACTACGACATAACATTAGCTTCGACACAAGAACAAGCTTTAACACGAGAAAAGGATTCAATGAACCAATGAGGTATTTTAAAGTCTTTTTTGCAAACTTGTATGAAGTTATTAAGAGATCAAAAGGCTATAGAAGGACTTCAGGAATTGATAGATTCATGCGCATATAAAGAAATACCGCGTCGTGAGTTGCACGCAGTTAACAATTTGCATCAACAGAAGAGAACATGAAGAGAAATGATGCTTAGTGTGCAAATAGAAGAATATGAGATGGATCAAGTTATTTTAGATTTGGGATTTGAAGCTAATGTTGTTACAAAGCAGACATGGGAGTTAATGGGTAATACAAAGTTACAGTGGTCACCTATTCAACTAAGGATGGAAAATTAGTAGAAGATCTACCCCTTAGGAAGACTGTCAGCTGTAATAGTACACATTAAAGGAGTTCACACTATTGCTAACTTTGAAGTAATAGAAATTGTGGATGATAGTAACCCCTATCTTGCATTTCGTGGACTTGATTGAGCATTTTATAACACGACTATAATTAATCTAAAGAAAAGACAGATGACATTCGAAGGAAATAATATGAGGGTAATTGTTACCTTGGATCCATCAGGAGTGAGATATATAGAGGTAGTTAGAGAAGAGTACTGCATAGAAGATATAGATAATATCTATCAATTTACAGAAAAGAAACATGATTTTGTTAACCCTACTACAGAGGGCAAGTTAACTTGGGAGCATGACAGTTCTTGTACATTAGATTCAGAAGAAGAATTGGAGAATTAGCAGTACAAGCTACATGAAGTATCTACTAGGTGTTGTGCAAGAGTTACCAAATTAGTTGGTTGCATGACATATGAGGTATGTAACCTGCCTTCTTATGATGGCTTCGGTGATGTGAATATTTTTCTTGATGATTATGAATAACAGGTTCCAAAAAGTCAAAGATTGTTAACTTTGGATATAACCCTAAAAGCTACTCTTGCTATATGGTGGGGTACACATAAAAAGAATATAGGAGGTTGGCAAGAATGTTGAAGGCTGATGTGGATAAGATTTGGTGAAATAAATACAGAGATGGAGTTGAAATATGATGGTGAAACTAGTCCCATGGAGCATATCCGGTTATGTACTACAACATGGAAGGAAATTCCACAACAAGAATGGGTACATGGGTTCATTCATACATTGGAGACAATTCCTCAGAATTGGTACCTGGAAACAAAGCTTAGATATGGTATTGCGATCTAGGTAGATGTGGTTGATGGGTTTATATTGAAATTTAGCTTTGAGATGGTTTTCCATATATAGATTCATCCCTTCAGATGGTTAAGAGGAAGATATTTGAAAATACAACTCCAAGGACATGGCAACAACTTGATTGGGCTGCATAGATAGAAAATGCACTAGAATGCTATAACATTACTGTAGAAGAAGAAAAATATCCTTGCAACATTGACATAGAAGAATCAAAAGGACATCGTAAAGTAAATGGACCTATGCCAAAGATACCAGATTTAATAAAGCCAGTAAAGACAAAAAAGGTAAATATAGGATCAAAAGAGGAACCAAAGTTTGCAACTATAAGAGATTATTTCAATGAAGAGACAATTAGCAAGGTTATAGAATTACTTCATGAAAATCAAGAACTCTTTCTCACAAAAATTTCAGAAATGAAGGGTATAGTAGGAGATCTAGGAGTTATGAAGATTCCCCTTAAACCTTATGTGAAGCTAGTCTAGCAAAGACCTTATAGATTGAACCCAAAGTATAAGGAGAAAGTAAATATAGAGCTAGATAAGATGATAGCAACAAGAATTATTGAACTAACAGAAGAATTAGAATGGGTAAGTCCTATGGTGGTGCAAGAAAAGAAGACTCAAGGAGAAATCAGGATTTGTGTTGATTTGAGAAAGTTAAATGATGCATGTTTACATGATCCCTTCCCTACCCCTTTCATAGATGAAGTGATAGACAATGTAGGAGGTCAAGAAGCTTATTCATTTACAAATGGATTTTCAGGTTATCATCAGATTAGGATTGCACCTGAAGATCAACATAAGACCACCTTTGCTACAGAATGGGGCTTATATATATATATATATATATATATATATATATATATATATATCTTCTCTACTTTAGATATTTTCCTACTTGCAAAAGCTATAGGATGATCAATTTCCCCTGCACCAGGATGTGCTAGTACCACTCCCAAAGCTATACAAGAAGTATCCACGTGGACATGGAATTTCTTATTCCACTCAGGGAACACTAATATAGGTTCAACTACCATATTTTATTTCAATATGTCGAGGTTCTTTTGACATTCTTCATCCCACTGAAAAGTTACATCCTTCTTTAACAACTTCTCCATAGGCACAGTGATCTGCGCATACCCTTTGATGAATTTCCTATAATACCTAGTATGTCCCAACGTAGTGAGAAGCTATCTTACTGTCTTAGTTGGAGGAAAATTTACAATAATAAATATCTTAGCAAAGTCCACCATTAATCCTTGCTTGCAAAAAATATGTCCCAACAATATACCAAAAGGTACACAAAATATACACTTATTCAAGTTCAAGAAGATCTGATATTGTCTACATATATCAAGCATGAGTCTTAAACTTCCAATATGTTTGCTTAACAACCCAAATATTGTCCAATCATCAAAGTATACCTCCAAAAACTTGTGGATATATTCTTTAAAAGCTATAACCACCACTCTAGAAAATATAGCAGGGGAATTATTTAATCCAAAAATCATATAATATATATATAGATGATTTTTGGATTAAATAATTCCCCTGCTATATTTTCTAGAGTGGTGGTTATAGCTTTTAAAGAATATATCCACAAGTTTTTGGAGGTATACTTTGATGATTGGACAATATTTGGGTTGTTAAGCAAACATATTGGAAGTTTAAGACTCATGCTTGATATATGTAGACAATATCAGATCTTCTTGAACTTGAATAAGTGTATATTTTGTGTACCTTTTGGTATATTGTTGGGACATATTTTTTGCAAGCAAGGATTAATGGTGGACTTTGCTAAGATATTTATTATTGTAAATTTTCCTCCAACTAAGACAGTAAGATAGCTTCTCACTACGTTGGGACATACTAGGTATTATAGGAAATTCATCAAAAGGTATGCGCAGATCACTGTGCCTATGGAGAAGTTGTTAAAGAAGGATGTAACTTTTCAGTGGGATGAAGAATGTCAAAAGAACCTCGACATATTGAAATAACATATGGTAGTTGAACCTATATTAGTGTTCCCTGAGTGGAATAAGAAATTCCATGTCCACGTGGATGCTTCTTGTATAGCTTTGGGAGTGGTACTAGCACATCCTGGTGCAGGGGAAATTGATCATCCTATAGCTTTTGCAAGTAGGAAACTATCTAAAGTAGAGAAGAATTACACAACTACAGAAAGGGAAGGATTAGCAATGGTATATTCCTTGCAGAAGTTTAGACATTATTTACTGGGATCACATTTCAAGATGTTTACAGATCATTCTGACCTTGGCTTGGTTGGCACTTACTAGTGAAATTTTTGACTTGCCTTTGTGCGCATTGATGATGAACGATTTTCCATCCTCGATGAGCCAATGCTAATTGGCTCTCCTCATGAATATTACATCTCGCATGTACATGTATGGAATCCTAAACACGACTTCACATACATTAAGGGGAACCACATCTAGATCTACTTCATCAATATAATTAGCACTAATAGAAAAACTAATTTTGCATTGTTTTGTTACCTTCAAATTTGCATCCTTATTTACCCATCCCAGTGGATATGGGTTCGGATGATCATGAACTTCCAGCCCCAACTTCTTGACCAACTTTTCTTCAATGATATTCACCTATGATCCTGAGTCAAACAAAGCATCAATATTTGTCCTCTTGACCTATATCTTTATATGGAAGAGATTGGTCATTTATTTCTCTTCCTATTGTTGAAGGATCCTTAGATTCACCTCCTTCTATACTGACGTACATATGATATTCTCATCCATGTCTGAGATGCTTTCAAATTGGTTGCTCGAATCTATGACCATGAGATTCTTCTTCTTATCATATTTCTTCTTGTTCTTCAGGTTTAGCTACAGATGCAACTTCCAACACTTCCCCTTTGTATGTCCATTAATGTTGTAGTGGTTGCTAGGATCTTTGCACTGGTGTGATTTGGCTACTATCTTTTTATATTTCCCCCTTTTTGCTTCTTCTCCTCCTCCTTAGAAGCATTCTGTTTCTCCTTTTTCATCAATCCACTTGATTGCGCTCTCTTCAGGCCTATGTTCTTTAGGTATTGTGTTTGTACACAAGCCTTGTCCACTGATTTGGGCTTGAACAACATCAATTTCTCACACAGATGAAAATGCATACCCCCCAAATACTTGAGGAGTACATCTGGGTTCTTTGCAGAGATACCCAACATTATAGCATCTTTCAGAATTTCGTGGTGTACTCCTACATGCTTTGGCCCGACTTTTTCTTAAAGTAATGCCACCAAATCCATTGGTCCTCCATGTAATGTATGTGATAAAACTATGACTTAATGATGATTTTGAAATCTTCCCACTTAGTGACTAGAGATTCTCCCTCCAACCTCAGGGTTTCCTTATGGATCTCCCACCAAGTCAGTGCATGCCCCTCCAATTTCATCCACGTAAATGAAATTTTTTGTCCTTCTTCAATGTGATGGACACTAAAATAAACTTCCAGTTGCTGCAACCAATGGTTCAACTTTAGAGTGTCGATATCGTTATGGTATCGCTTGATATCAAATTTTGCTTCCATTTTAAATAGGGATTGTGATTGGTTCATGACACTTGAACTGGGTTGATCTTTTTTAGGTTCTTTCTTCAATTTGTTCGTAATTTCTCCCTGATCTTTTGATCCTCATTCAGATTTTTCCTCTGCATTTAAACCCCCATCTTCTCCAAATATCCCCAACTTGTTATTCAAGGCTGCTATGGGGAGGTTTACATTGCGATTCATATTTGTGATTTGTTGTTCCTGCTGTGTAAAATTGATCTCTGCAGGATCATGAGGGTCATTTATAAATTCACCAGTCATGATTAGGGTTTTATGATTTTTGATCCCGCCGACCTAGATCCCCAGTAAAATCCACAAAATACCTAAAGAAAATTGCTCTAATACTAAATGATCTGTAAACTTCCATGGAAATTCCACTGAACAATTCGTCACAACAGATCTACAATATTATATTAAAAATTATGAATTTATACACTATTATAGTTTATTAAATTTCTATACAAATTTTACTATAATTAATGCATGCGAATGGAAATTATGCAAGAAAGTAGAAAATGAAAAAATAAGCTCACACACACACATAGACACAAGACACAATATATGCTCTGGGAAACCCTTTCAGGAAAAAACCTAGCTGGAAGGTGAGGTCGCCTCACTCTCTTTCTCTGTATGGAAAATAAAGCTGCAGGTAAAAAGAAGTAATATATGTGGCCTGTGGGCTGGTGCATTGCACAAATCCTCTTTGTGTTATCTACCTCCTATCTCCCTTGGCTATCTTGGCTCAATTATGGAACAAAATGCTCTCGAAAGAATGGAATGTCTCTTTCTCCTAGTGGCCCAACCTACTAGTGGTTAAGTTTGACTACATCGACTCTTAACTAGAGTTACAATATAGAATCTTCTAGAGTATTTTACATCACAAACATGTGGAGAGCTCATTTTCCATGAATAATGGGGGCTGATGTGACATCCTCCCAAATTGTAGGTGTGAAAAAAGTAAGGTCAGCTTTTGAGTGGCATAGTTTTCTTTTGCAGAGGGCCTATAGAAATACTCTATGCATTCTACAAGGAAGAATTAATTGAAACTCATCGGAGCAAGTCGATACAAGCAAGAAGGGTTAGGTGACTATGATTTGAAAGTTCTCAACTTGCAATCAAAGGATTTGACCTTAAGAGAGGCTCAGTGCACAAGTATAGGAGGGAGAGATATGATCAGTGAGGTTCATGAATAGGTTGTTCTCATCACTTGGGAGCGGGTTCATGTATTCACAGCTCGCATTGGACAGGAGGACCAAGAAGAGATCCAAAATGGCTAAGAGTAGGATCAATAGAGTAAGAGAGGGAAAAACATCCAAAAGAGACTTAAACATAGATCACACACATGAAAACCATCAATGCAAGCCACAAAAATTCACATGACTGATGAATAATAATTTCACCTTGAAATGAAAGCAAAGCAACACTTATTTCTAAGTGCGATAGTTGAAACACAACATTATGACACTTAGAACGCAAGTTGCGACACAAATTTCAACTGTGACCAGAAAGTGCACTAAGCTGTAAGAATATATCTACCATGTATTATTATGATATGTAGGACCATCTAATGCATAAGACTACACTATAACTGCCTCTAGTGATGTGTGAAGGTGAAACACATACAAGAGTGAAAATGATTAAAAGCAACACTTGTGATAGTAAGAAAAGTGAAAACGACAATTGCAAATGATAAAGAAATTGAAAACGACACATGCTTGAGTGAAGATAACATGAAAATTCCATTTGGTAAAGCAAAAGAAATAAAAAATGACAACCACGAATGTGAAAGTGACACTTGTGAAACCAAAGGTGCGCAAAAGTGACAGTTACGAAAACTCACTGAAATAGAAGTAAAGTTTCAACCAAAGTGAGGGATAATGTCAATGGTAAGTGCACATTGACAATTGACATAGTTTGAACATTGCGTAGGAACTATCCTGATGGACTGCGCTATGCCTATTCAAGCTTGCATAAATGATGTGAACTTAGGAATTCACCAAGGACTAAGCATGTGTTAGTAAGTGACTTTAACAGTTAGAAACTGGGAAGAAGACTTAAACACTTAGCACAACATTAATGAATAATGAAGTGACCATATAACAATAGATTATAAGATCCATCGTAGGCTCCAAAATTCAAGTGTAGGAAAAATTTTGGAGGGCGTTGATCGCAACGTTAACACTTGGAGACACACTGGTAGAACTCCATCTTCTCTTTTTAGGTTTTATCCTTAGGTTCAAGGTCTCAGTGTTTAAGGAAGTATTGATTCATCGTGTAGATTACCTTGGCTTTCTCATTTGACTTGATTATAAATATAGTCTCCTCTCTTCCTTTTCTCGGTTAAATATATTAACATGGATTACCAAATCACAATTATTTCGATCTGGGAGAAGGGTAATATGTATTTGCGAGTTAAATATGATTATATTTTGATTTTTCATCTCTGGTGTTGCTCCGCTACTAGCAAGCATGTTCAGTACCTTAGCGAAGTCACTATAGGAACATAAGCATCACTTCGCTACCAGTGAGACTGCTCAGTACCTCGACGAACTTACTTCTTCACCTCTTTGTGCAGGAAGCCTTTATATTCTTTCACCCTTTATTTGTTCAATTATTTTAATGTGCTTAGACACTTATTTATTTAACGAGGTGGAAGAAGGATCCAAAATTATTGAGAGAAGGAGAGGTTTTTCCTTTAGACAATTATATATACCTCTGATATTGATTTGCTAGTTATTGATTTTCCCCTTTCCCTTCTCTACTCAATTGGATCGACATGTATAACATCATCACTTACAATCTCTAGTTCAGGAATGAATATCCTAGGATATATAAAAGTATCATGGATATGCTAAAGGCTTTCCCTTCGAATGGATCATATTTTCCATTCATACATCATTGACTTTAAAGAGATATGTAACCCAAATAGAGAAGAGGGTAATAAATTAACCAAAAATTGTTCGTCATCACAATTTCCCTTTTCAAACTTTTCTACATTGTCTTTTGAGCCAAAAGGAGAATTTTTCATGCAAAGTCTTATTAAGAAACACACAAAAGAAAAGGACCTGACAAAACACATAAATAAGACCAAAACGACAAAGAAAATGGAGAACTTTCCTAAAAAGAAACATGCAAGACAGAAGTGAAAAAACAAAGGAAAGACTAAATAAAACAAATGTAGGATGAGTGTACAAGGGAAACTAAAATGTAGCTAGACCTACTCCTAACCTAATCATCTAGAAGGCCAGGGCTAAGTGTAATGAAATTTCCAATGTATCTACCATAACCACTCCTGACCTTCAAACAAAAAGATGTGAACAATTAAAAGAAAAATAAAGCATTGTGCAAGAGAAAAGATAAGAATTTGAAAAGCTTACATAATGATCTTAAGTTCTTGCTTATTAACAAAAGAATGTGCCATCTTGACTGGTTTGAGCCAGTCTTGAACTTTACCTTGTTGATTGAGGTTGCTTGTGAAGCTGCATTGTTATCACATATTAGACTACCATTGATGCAACAAAAGATAACAAGCCAAGACAAAGCTCTAGAGCTTGCAATGAAATTAGAAGCTTCACCTATAGGAGATACCAATGTAGGTATGTAATATATTCAGATTCAACTAGAAAATTTGACTCTGTAGTTACAAGATATGAAGAAAAGCAAGGAATTCAGAGAAGAAGTGTGGTGTATGAAGTGAAAATTAGAAGGCCACTCTAAAGAACAATTCCCTCTCTTAAGAAATTACATGGCCAATGGAACACCGAATCCTTTGAATTCTAGATCCATCCTATGGTGTGATATATGCAAAAATAGGGGCAAACATCGTTCAAAAGATTGTTATTTATTGCAAAAATATGTACAGACTCCCAGGAACTTGTATTGCAAGTTTTGTAAATCGGTAGGACATGATGAGAACCACTGTCGAGCTTATGAACTAATGATGGAGCGCGATGCTAACACTTATAAAATGCAACAAGAAGAAAATGGACATGAGTATAATGGATAGCATAGTGGTTGAGGTGGTTAATAAGGAAGAGGTCGAGGAGGCAGAGGTGGTTGAGGATGTAGACAAATTATTTTCTATAACTGTGGCTAACTAGGACACTTTGCGAGAGATTGTCAGAATCCCACTATGACATGTAAGTATTGTAAAGCTTTTGATCATGTAATTGAAGAATGTCTGGTACTTATGGAAAAAATGCAAGAAAAGAGAAACCAATAGCCAACACAGAATATCCAAATGATGATTGCCGAAAGAAGAATCGATGATCCCCGAATCAATATTGTTACTAGAAGTGGAGCTGCGACTGGTGATGACCAAATAAATGAGAAGAAAGAATCTGAAACTGCATGGGCTAGAAAGACTACTGAAAAATATCACATCTTTGATATTTAAAAGGAAAAATAAGTGTTTATGGAAGCCATAAGAAGCTTTATGGATGTTGGAGCTTCGACATCTAGTGCACAATCAAAACAAAAAAGTAACTGCGACATAACATCAACTTCGACATAGGAACAAGCTTTGACATGCGATAAGGATTTAGCGAACCAAGCAGTTATTTTAAAGTCTTTTCTACAAACTTGTATGAAGTTATTAATAGATCAAAATGTTGTAGAAGAACTTTAGGAATTCATAGATTAATGTGAATCTAAAGAAATACCGTGAAGTGAGTTGCGCACAGTTAACAATTTTCATCAACAGAAGAGAACATGAAGAGAAATGAGGCTTAGTGCGCAAATATGAGAATATGAGATGGATTAAGTAAGTTTAGATATGGGATTTGAAGCTAATGTTGTTACAAACCAGACATGGGAGTTAATGGGGAAGAAAAAGTTACAGTGGTCACCTATTCAACTAAGGATGGAAAACCAACAGAAGATCTTCCCCTTAGGAAGACTGTCAAGTGTAATAATACACATTAAAGGAGTTTACACTACTGCTGACTTTGAAGTAATAGAAACTGTGGATGATAGTAACCCTATCATGCATTGCTTGGACTTGATTGGGAATTGGATAACATGGCTATAATTAATCTAAAGAAGAGACAAATGGTATTCGAAGGAAATAATATGAGGGTAATTGTTCCCTTGGATCCATGGAGTGAGATATACAAAGCCAGTTAGAGAAGAGTATTGTGCAACAGATATAGATAATATCTATCAATTGACAACAAAGGAACATGATTTTGTTAACCCTATTGTAGAGGGAAATTTAACTTGGGAGCATGAAAGTTCTTGTACATCAAATTCAGAAGAAGAATTGGAGAATTGGCAGAATAAGCTACATGAAGTATCTACAAGGTGTTGTGCAAGAGTTACTAAATCAGTCTACTGCATGACATCTCAGGTACATTACCTGCCTTCTTATGATGGTTTGGGTGATGTGAATATTTTTCTTGATGATTATGAAGAACAAGTTCCAGAAAGTCAAAGATTGTTAGATTTGGATATAGCCCTAAAAGCTACTCCTGCTAGATGGTGGGGTACACATAAGAAGAATATAGGAGGTTGGCAGGAATGTTGAAGGTTGATGTGGATAATATTTGGTCAAATAAACATAGAGATGGAGTTGAAATATGATGGTGAAACTAGTCCCAGGGAGCATATCTAGTTATGTACTACAACATGGAAGGAAATTCCACAACAAGAATGGGTACATGGGTTCATTCATACATTGGAGACAATTCCTCAGAATTGGTACCTAAAAATAGAGCTTTGACATGGTACTGCAAGTTGGGTAGATATGGTTGATGGGTTTATATTGACATTTAGATTTGAAGATGATTGTCCATATATAGATTCAACCCTTCAGACAATTAAGAGGAAGATATTTGAAAATACAACTCCAAGGACATGGCATCAACCTAATTGGGTTGTGCAGATAGAAATTGCACTGGAATGTTATAACCTTACTATAGAAGAAGAAGAATATCCTCGCAACATTGACATAAAAGAATCAGAAGGACACCACGAAGTAAGTGGACCTACGCCAGAGATACTAGATATAACAAAGCCAGTAAAGACAAAGAAGGTAAATATAGGATCAGAAGAGGAACCAAAGTTTGCAACTATTGGGGATTATTGGGATGAAGAGACAGTCAACAAGGTTACATAATTACTTCATGAATATCAAAAAATGTTTCCCACAAATTTTTCATAAATGAAGGGTATAGTAGGAGATATAGGAGTTATAAATATTCCCCTTAAACCTAATGTGAAGCCAATCAAGAAAAGACCTTACAGATTGAACCCAAAGTATAAGGAGAAAGTAAATATAGAGCTAGATAAGATGATAGTAGCAAGAATTATTGAACTAGCAGAAGAATCATAATGGGTAAGTCCTATGGTGATGCAAGAAAAGAAGATCCAAGGAGAAATCAAGACTGGTGTTGATTTGAGAAAGTTAAATGATGCATGTTTACATGATCCCTTCCCTACCCCTTTCACATATGAAGTGATAAACACTGTAGGAGGTCAAGAAGCTTATTCATTTACAGATGGATTTTCATGTTATCATCAGATTAGGATTGCACTTGAAGATCGAAATAAGACCAACTTTGCTACAGAATGGGGCTCATATATATATATATATATATATATATATATATATATATATATATATATATATATATATATATATATATATATATATATATATATATATATATATATATATATATATATATTGTTGGACACCTAATCCTCAATGGGTTAGTGTGGAAGCCGAATAGACAAAATGAGTCCAAGAGACCTTGGGATGTGGAACCCAATGGTCACAATATGTACTATAAATGTATATCACTTGTTAATAAAAATTGAGCTCTCATGTTTTATCCTTCAGGTTCTCTTGCTGCCCATGTGTGTTTAACATGGTATCAGAGCAGGCATATTCCTGCCCTGCATAATTAATTTGAGCCATTTGTTTTATGGCCTTTCTGTGCAGGTTATTTTTGCCATGAATTTCATGAATATTTCCTCAGCTAAATTTTAGCTGCAACTTGTTAATACCACTGCTGGTATTTGCTCTTCTCTAACCGGTTTTTTATAATCCTGATACATATAACACTACGCTGCCCTGACGCTGCTTCATATAATCCGTTGTTCATTACTATTCCTATATTGTCCAACGCTACCTCCTGAGAATTGTCTATTGATATTTGAATGCCTCTCCTCCTAGGTTGCGCTACTCACCTTTGCCATATGACCGCATTTGTCAGAACAGAGCATTTGTCAGAACTGTGTTTAATACGTTTTTATGCCGGTTTCATATTCTTCTCTGACTGCAATGCATTCCCAGAGTAATGCAAACACAGCTCATCACCAGGTACCAAACGCAATTGATTATCCTCCTTTGGGAAGACAAAGTATGCTATGCGCTTCTTATTGAGACCAATATCCCAACGGATAGTAATGTTGTCTTTGCTATGCGACTCTTTTATCATCTTGTCATAATCCGCCTCCATAACTCCTGCGTTATCAATGCTCCCAAATTTAGCTTTCTGCATTGCTACGTTGGAATCGCTGATTGTCGCTGTGTTGGAATGGCTTGACTATGAAAGACTGTGCGTTAAAACTTCCAAGATGTTGATTTTGGTTGAAATATGGAAAATGTGTTGAATTGAAAGTCGAATGGTGTAAGTGTTATGCTATTCATTATATCACTGTGTTAAATTGTATGCTGAGCGTTGATGAGCGTTGACCATGAGCGCTATACTTCGAAAGCCTATTTGGTGAAATTTTTTATGACTGTGTGCTGTCTGGCCTAAAATGTGTGTGTTGAAATGTTCACTAGCTGAGTTGATATGACTGCGTTGAATAGTTTTAAAGGGTCAACACCAAAATCCGTCGGGAATCTGAGAAACTGCCACTCCATATAACTTGCCCGCTCCACACATTTCCATCTGGGCGGCTCCAACCCACTATACTTCGGAGCAAAACAGTATCAATGTTTTGCGCCATTGCAGTCTTGATGTCCCTGTGACCTTTATAGTTCAAATGATACGATTTGTAATCGCTCAATCCTATTTCATCTAACTGGCTTATGTTCACATGATCTAAAAAAGACTCCAATGCCCAATTTTCTCCGTTCGATTGCGAAATACATCTGAAAACGACACTCGAGATGAAGTGCCCTTGAATGTTGTCACTGTCAACTTCAGTTCCACTTTGTTGTGTTACTGCTACCCTGGCAGCTTCTAATATCTCCCATTCCACATTGCTATTTAGCTTATCTCTTATATATCTGCACACCTTTTCAAATATTTCTATGGCAAGATCACTTGCCATGTGAATATTGCTTTTGCTTCCATTGGGTGATCCTTCCATTTCCAAGGGTTTTTAGTTTCAAAAGATCGTTCAAAAGGAAAAACAAAGATTTCCTAGAGTGACATGTGGGTGTTCAATTGAATAATGGTACGCTGGAAAGTTTAGTCATATTGCCCATTTCCCCGATGATCGTTCATCTCTGCTGTTAGATAAAGAAGACGAGACTGCCTGCATATGCAAGAAGGATTGGCTCGAAGGACAAAGCTCGGCGGCCTTGAAGTGAATATCCTGCGGTGTATTATTATCAAACTTGCGGGAGCTTTCGCCCTCTGCTAGTATGTAGCAGTGCTCGACATGATCCCTCCCAAGTGATCTTCCGTTACTCGAAGACTCAGCTGATGATAGCAATGGATTCCTTCTGCTGCTGATGTGGCTGCGGCATATTTGATGACTCCTATCTCAGACAACAGCTCTGTAAATGTAAGGTGAATATGAATGCATATCGTATGGTTCAAGTTGTGTGTTAAACAACTTTTACATGTGCGCTCCTTGTTGAAGGCTGTGTGGTTCCCTTTACCAGAGTGGAAAAGGGTTTCGCAAACGATAAAAGTGGAAAGATCAGAGAATATTGATATATGAGCATTCAAGACCTATCCCTGACATTGGTGCCCATATGTATCAAGCACACATATCTTTGGGAAAATCAAAAGGAGACTAGAGACTTATATCATGCGAGTCTTTGCTGTGGTGTAGACACAGTCCTCGCAGTTTTAGCATCTACAAGGACTAAATTCCGTTAGTCTGGAATATTTAGTGTTTAGTGGGTGAAGTATAAACAGACTAAAATTATCTTCAAATGGAAAGCTGAGGTTATTTAGTGGTCAAGATCCTCATTGTCCTCAAGCTGGAGCATATACAGGTTCCTTATTTTCCCCATATACACAAACCTTGCATCAGTATATAGGTTTGTATCAGTGTATTCAAATCTGCCATATATCTCCTCATTTTTTCTCACAGTGATCTTTATAATCTTTGAATTATATATGAATAATGCATTGTTGGTTTGAAAAAATGTCATTATTCTAAATTTTTCTTGGCACTCTTGAACTAGAGAAAATGGGAAAAGCTTATGAAGTATTAGAGTTTTTGAAAATTTTGATACACTCTACTACTAATGACACAGTAAAACTCAACAAATCCTCTCTAGCTGACATTAGAATTTTTCTGTAAAATGCACAAGAGAAGATAGAATTTTTGCAGCTCAAATCTTAGCTACAGCAAGAAGAAATAAAATAGAGGATTCATTCTGAACATGTTTCTGTTCAGAACATTGAGACCGCAACCCATCAGAAGAAAGTCAATAATGTTACAGTTGGTTCAAATTTAGTACCCAATAAAGCAACAGTTGTACATGCAGATGTAGAAACTTAGTCTGCACTTCCCAAGCCCATCATCGGACCTTGGGAACAACTTGTCCATAACAAGCACAAAACTAGTCTTGGATATGAGAAGGACTTGTCCTTTCATATTCCAGACTACTCAAAGCCCATTTAGTTTCAAAGTGTTGGATTCATTCATGACAGTTCACATCCAGTTGCTCCAGATTCTGCCCCTCTTCCACAACAACAAAAACAATAATAGATTGTAAAATTCCAACACTGTGACCGAGTTGGCCATTTGAAAGATCATTGTTTTGATCTTTATCCATGTAAGCACTGTCATAAAACCAGTCATTCTTCACACAGATGCTTCAGAAACAAACGTCCTGCAAGAATAAAGATTCATCTTGGATGGATCGCTTCTTGGCAATGGGCATCAACAACCAAGAAGATATTCCAGTCACATGTTAGAACTTGTTCCAGAGTATTAAACAGTCTTGCAGTTGAGTTTTCTCCATCATCTCACCTTGTATCTAACAAGGGGGGAAATGGTGGTCATCTACAAGCTTCAAAGTCACATCAAGCGAGCCTGAGCCACAACCTGCCACACCAGTTTCAGAGTTGTAGCCAGAAACAAAGATGCCCCTAAGCATGCTTTCAGTTGGTAATTTGGGACACTTCCTCTAGCAGAAGATTTCAGCTTCTTGCCAGTTTTGGAAGAATTCCAGGAACAAAATTGAGAACACTTCCTCTAGTAGAAGACTTCATCTTCTTGCTAGATTTGGAAGAGTTCCAGGAGTTGCATTAAGCATTCCAGAGTTGTTGGTCATCCTTAAACCATCACAGGTTGAGACTTCCCTTTTCAGGTTGAAGTTCTCCCTTTTATGCGAGGTGAGACCTCCCTTTCATGGTTGAAGGTTTCCCTCTTCAAAACAATAGGAGCACTTCCTCTAGCAAAAGACTTCAGCTTCTTGCCAGTTTTGGAAGAGTTCCAGGAACTGCACTAAGCGTTCCAGTGTTGGTGGTCATCCTTAAACCACCACCCTTTATACCAACATTTCAGAGAGCACATTCAGCCTAGTGCTGCCATGCATTTTTGCACATTTTGTATTATGGCTCTCTTCTTGGACTCATACATAACCCTTGAGATTAAAAGGGGGAATGTTGGACACCTAATCCTCAATGGGTTAGTGTGGAAGCCGAATAGACAAAAGGAGTCCAAGAGACCTTGGGATGTGGAACCCAACGGTCACAATATGTACTATAAATGTATATCACTTTTTCATAAAAATTGAGCTCTCATGTTTTATCCTTCAGATTCTCTTGCTGCCCATGTGTGTTTAACACACACACACACACACACACACACATATATATGATTTTTGGATTAAAGAATTCCCCTGCTATATTTGCTAGAGTGGTGGTTATAGAATTTAAAGAATATATCCACAAGTTTTTTGAGGTATACTTTGAGGATTGGACAATATTTGGGTTGTTAAGCAAACATATTGGAAGTTTAAGACTTATGCTTGATACATGTAGACAATATCAGATCTCCTTGAACTTGAAGAAGTGCATATTTTGTGTACCTTTTGGTATATTGTTGGGACATATTGTTTGCAAGCAAGGATTAATGGTGGACCTTGCTAAGATTGTTATCATTGTAAATTTTCCTCCACCTAAGATAGTAAGATAGCTTCGCACTACATTGGGACATACTGGGTATTATAGGAAATTCATCAAAGGGTATGCGTAGATCACTGCACCTATAGAGAAGTTGTTAAAGAAGGATGTAACTTTTCAGTGGGATGAAGAATGTCAAAAGACCCTCGACATATTGAAATAAAATATGGTAGTTGCACCTATATTAGTGTTCCTTGAGTGGAATAAGGAATTCCATGTCCACGTGGATGCTTCTTGTATAGCTTTGGGAGTGGTACTAGCACATCCTTGTTAGGATATTCCGACACATAGGAAATAGTTAAGTACAACTTGGTCTAGTATAGAGTTAGGTAAAGTGTGTTTCTTTACCATGTACATTTTGTAACTTACAATCCGACGGTCACGATATGTAGTGATCCGACGGTTCATTCTCTCCTCGGTATTACCGACACTTGATCCGTGGCTTAACACCCGATTGGTCCATGATCTCTATTTAATGTTGAAATTTGGTACCGGAGGACAGGTGGTTCCCTTAGGCTTTGATCTTTGGCCTAGGGAAAAGTGTCCAAAAGAATTTAATTTTTCTCCTAAAGTGACTTTATAATTTTATAAACTTAAATATAATTTAAAAGTGACTTTAAGTGATAATGTTACTAAGTCTAATTTCAAAGTAACTTTTATAAAGTAAATGAAAAATTAGAAAGGAAAAGTGACTTTGGAAATAAATGACTAAGTGGGTCTTTATTAAAGTGGGGTGAATTAAAAACTAGAAAGTGATATTTAAATGAGCATTTAATCTCAAACATTGATCTAAATCTATTTCAGCCATTGGATTTAGAGATCACCCAAAAGTCACTTGGATCACCCAAAAGTCACTTGGAGTTATATTAAAGGAGGAAAAGGAGGAAAAGGTCATTCATTCTTTCATGAGCAGATTGGGAGAAGGAGAGCAAGATAGCAAGAGAGATTTCTGAGCAGGGAGGAGAAGGAGACAGCAGCTTGGCACACATTCCAAAGCAGCAGTTGAGCAGATTTGTACAGCTGATTCAGCACATAGTGAAAGGCAGATTTTTGCACAAAAATCGAAGAGCAGTTTGCTGATTTTTCTGCACACAAAACGGAGGCCGTACAGCATTTATTGCTGTCCTGTTTGCTGTAATTTCCAGATTGCTGTGAGGCACGGGAAAGGAGATAAGTTGTAAATTTGCTTGCTGATTTTTTGCTGAATAATTCTCACTGTAAAAAGGCAATTTTCAGAAATAAAGAAGAGCTCTCAAACTGGTTTTCCCCAAGAGTTGTAGGGGGTTTTTCCAGGGTCAAGTTGACAAAAAATATCAGTGTTTTAATGTGTTTTAATGGCTATTTTTGATTGCTGATTTTTAATTCTGCAATTTCCAGCATTCTGAAAAATTTCCAAAATTTGTGTTTTCAGCAATATTTATTTTTTCCAGTCTGTTAAATGTATGGTTATGGGAATGGGCATTTAACTACATGGGAGAAATAAGGAGAAACTGAAAACCGGGGTGGGAAAACAGAAATTTTTACATGGTATCAGAGCTTGAGTGCTGAAGGGCAGTTTGGGACAGCAAAAGGAAAAATTACAGTTGCTGATTTTTCACTCAGAAAATTCCAGCAAGCTGATTTTTTCATAAACAACAGTTTTATCTTTACTACAGTAGTGCTATTTTTCAGTTTTAGGACAGCAGGATGTCATTGGGATTGAGGGTGGAGGATAGGCTGGATGGGCATATAAATTACAGCGTTTGGAAGGAGAGAATGCAGAGTATCTTTGAGGAGGCAGAAGTCTGGGATATCATGGTGCATACCGCACAGAACCCTGTTGTTGTGCCCACTGATGTTACTCAGTTGGCTGAGTATAAAAAGAAGAACAATAAGGGTAAGAGGCTGATTCTAGACGGAATCAAAAACCATTGCATTCCTCATGTGAGAGGAAAGAGCAATGCCCATGAGATGTGGACAGCATTGTCCATTCTCTACCAGAGTACCAATGAGAACTGGAAGATGGTCCTGAAGGAGAAGCTGAAGAACATTAAGATGGGTAATGATAGTGCAGTTGGATATCTCACAAAGATTACTAATGTGAGAGATGAGTTGGCAGCGATTGGAGAGGCCATTCCACCCACTGAGTTGGTGCAGATTGCAGTGAATGGCCTCCCCCGTTCATGGTTGAATTTTGCTGATGGGGTTTATGCACGTGAGACCCTTCCCACATGGGAGAGGTTTTGGGATGATTGTATTCAGACAGAGATCAGGAAAGGACAACTTGGGGCAACCAAGCCAGTTGAGCAGGATGAGGACGTAGCACTGGTGGCAGGAGGCAAGAAAGGCAAAGGGAAGAAGCAGGCTTCCACAAGCAGTGGTGGGGGCAAAGGCAAAGGTAAAGGTAAACATGGGAACACACAGAAGGACTATTCCAAGGTGAAGTGTTGGAATTGTCAAAAGATGGGACACTATGCAGTTGTGTGTCCGGAGAAGAAGAAGAAGAAGGGGAAGAACCAGGACGTGGCAGCTTCAGCAGAGATTGAGGACTTTGCTGGTCGTTTTGACCGAGAGTTTGCGTTCACTACGTGTGAGTCCTCTAGTGCAAGATCACCTGCTACACAGGTTCAGAGGGAGCATGCTTTTCCCTCGATTAGTGGAGCATCTTCAGGTATCTGGTATGTGGACAGTGGGGCTTCACGCTATATGATAGGAGTCCGTGAGTACTTCTCAGAGCTTTCAGAGAGTGGCACTGATATCGAGGTAGTACTCGGTGATGACAGAGTTGTTAGAGCAGTCGGGGTGGGGACAATGACATTTCAGAGGGAGTCCAAACCTCCCTTGAAGGTGTCAGAGGTTCTTTATGTGCCAGGGATGAGGAAGAACCTCATATCCATCTCAGCTTTGGAGGATAGAGGATATGAGGTACTGTTCAGGGGAGGACAGGTGTTGATGTATCCCAGGGGTACTCCAGCTGATTCAGCTAGAGTGATAGGTGTATGCCATGCAAAGGTGTACAAGTTTGCATTCCAACCCCTTTTGGCATTGAGCAGTAGTACCGACAGCAGAGCTAGCAGTTCTGAGCTGTGTGAGATTTGGCACCGCAGGATGGGACATATGTATCATGGAGCCTTGAGGACATTGCGGGAGATCACTACAGGTGTGCCAGATTTCAGTACTGATCACTTTGATACTTGCAAAGGTTGTGCGATGGGCAAGTTTGCCAAATCCCCTTTTCCCAGCAGTGACAGCAGAGCGACTGGGATACTTGATTTGATTCATTCCGATGTGAGCGGTCGGATGTCTCATGTTTCCTTGAGTGGATATGAGTACTATGTCTTATTCATTGATGATCACTCTAGGAGGACCTGGATTTATTTTTTGAAGACCAAGAGTGAGGTCTTCAAGCGGTTTCAGGAGTTCAGAGCTCTTGTGGAGACTCAGACAGGTTGAAAGATCAAGTCCTTGAGGTTGGACAATGGAGGAGAGTACACCCTTGGAGAGTTTGTTGACTATTGTGCGGAGGCAGGCATTAGGAGGGAGTTCACTGTTACTTACAACCCCCAGCAGAACGGGGTTGCAAAGAGGAAGAACAGATCCATCATAGGGGCTGCCAAAGCCATGTTACATGATCAGGGGTTGCCATTGTTCTTGTGGGCAGAGGCCTGCAACACAGCTGTTTACTTGCAGAACAGGAGTCCGCATCGTGCCTTGGGGCACATGACTCCGGAGGAGGCTTTCTCTGGGAAGAAGCCTGATATTGGTCATCTTCATATCTTTGGATGCATAACATACTCCTATATACCCAAGGAGAAGAGGACCAAACTAGAGCCCACTGCAAAGAAGGGTATCTTTGTGGGCTACAGTGAGACCTCAAAGGCCTTTCGGATTTACATTCCTGCACAGAGGAGAGTTGTTGTCAGACGGGATGTGAAGTTCGAGGAGGACAGGGCCTTTAGGAGGTCATGGGAGTTAGAGTATCTGGATCAGCCAGACCCTCAGCAGCAGTTGAGTCAGTCGCAGGGATCTAGTGGGCAGGGATCAGGAGGATCCGGAGGTACATCTATGAGGATGTCAGGTCCATCAGTGAGCAGTGGCTCATCGAGCCAGAGGGGTGGTGCTCCGGGCAGCTTGCAGAGCAGTTCACAGAGCAGTTCACTAGGGAGTCCACTGATGGACAATTCACACGGTACCTCAGCTTCTACAGGTTCAGGTGCAGGCAGGAGGACAGCAGACAGACAGTCAGGAGTTCAGGCTACTGATGATGATGAGGAGGAGGAGTTTCATTCTCCGGTGGGAGAAGTGCGCTCAGGGAAGAGGAAGCCCAAGTGGCTTCAGGACACCTTGAGAGATGCCACATCTGTTGTTGAGCCGTAGAGGCCGGTCAGAGAGAGTAGACCACCTGAGAGGTTTTGTAGCTATATGGCGATGGTTACCAGCATCCTTGACTCTGAGCCTTCTAGCTATGAGGAGGCAGCTAGCCAGCAGGTCTGGAGAGAGGCCATGCAGGAGGAGTATTCTTCTATCATGAAGAATGATGTTTGGGAGGTGGTGCCGAGGCCTGAGGGCAAATCCGTGGTTACTTCCAGATGGCTTTACAAGGTAAATCATGCTGCAGATGGCAGCATTGAGAAATTCAAAGCGAGGTTTGTGGCTAGAGGGTTCTCCCAGGTAGAGGGAGTTGATTATGAGGAGACCTTCGCTCCCGTGGCTCGATATACTTCGATCCGCTCCAATATATCGATAGCAGCAGAGATGGGTTGGAAGATCCACCAGATGGATGTGAAGACCACATTTCTCAATGGCTTCATACAGGAGGAGGTGTACATTGAGCAGCCACAGGGCTTTGAGGTGCATGGGAAGGAGTCCCATGTGTGCAGATTGAAGAAGGCCCTTTATGGCCTGAAGCAAGCTCCCAGAGCTTGGTACTCCAGGATAGATGCATACTTGCAGGGGATGGGTTTTGCAAAGAGTGAGGCAGATCCGAACCTTTACTTTATTGTGATTGGTGAGGAGCCTCTCATTCTGGTGTTGTATGTGGATGACTTGATCATTACAGGTGCAGAGAGACTCATAGAGCACTGCAAGAGAGATCTTGCGACGGAATTTGAGATGAAGGACATCGGTTTGATGCATTACTTTTTGGGTTTGGAGGTGTGGCAGGAGGAGGGGCATTTCTTCCTGGGGCAGGGGAAGTATATTGTGGACATCCTTAGCAGATTCCACATGGAGGATTGTAGACCCATGTCGACACCGATGATCACCAACTGGAAGAAGCTTCATGCTTCGGATTCTGAGTTGGTTGATCCCACATTGTACAGGCAGCTGATTGGTTCCTTGATGTATTTGTTCAACACTAGACCATATATCTGTTTTGCAGTCAACACGATGAGTCAGTTTATGTGTGAGCCTAGGAAGGTTCACTGGGTGGCTGCAAAACACATTTTGCGGTACTTGCAGGGGACAGTGGATTATGGTCTGGACTACAGGTAGGGAGATGGAGTGAGATTGGCAGGATACACTGATTCTGATTGGGCAGGTTGTGCTTTTGATAGGAAGAGCACTTCAGGGTGCTGTTTTGGGTTGGGTTCAACAGTAGTGTCATGGTTCAGCTGGAAGCAGCAGTCAGTAGCACTGAGTTCAACGGAAGCAGAGTATATGGCAGCCAGTCTAGCTAGTTGTGAGGCTATCTGGCTTCGCAAGATGTTGTTTGGCTTATTTGGTCAGCCGTTGAGACCTTCAATGATTTACTGTGATAATCAGAGTTGCATTAAACTCACGGAGAATCCAGTAATTCATGACAGGTCAAAGCATATCGGGATCAGATATCATTTCATCAGAGACTGTTCAGAAGGGAGCTGTGAAGCTTGAGTATATTTCCACTGATGAGCAGGTTGCAGATATTCTTACCAAAGCCTTACCACGGGGCAAGCATGTCTACTTCAGAGACAAGATGGGTGTGGTGAGGAACACCTTCCTCGGTAAGAGGGAGTGTTGAAATTTGGTACCGGAGGACAGGTGGTTCCCTTAGGCTTTGATCTTTGGCCTAGGGAAAAGTGTCCAAAAGAATTTAATTTTTCTCCTAAAGTGACTTTATAATTTTATAAAGTTAAATCTAATTTAAAAGTGACTTTAAGTGATAAAGTTACTAAGTCTAATTTTAAAGTAACTTTTATAAAGTAAATGAAAAATTAGAAAGGAAAAGTGACTTTGGAAATAAATGACTAAGTGGGTCTTTATTAAAGTGGGGTGAATTAAAAAATAGAAAGTGAGATTTAAATGAGCATTTAATCTCAGCCATTGATCTAAATCTATTTCAGCCATTGGATTTAGAGATCACCCAAAAGTCACTTGGATCACCCAAAAGTCACTTGGAGTTATATTAAAGGAGGAAAAGGAGGAAAAGGTCATTCATTCTTTCATGAGCAGATTGGGAGAAGGAGAGCAAGAGAGCAAGAGAGATTTCTGAGCAGGGAGGAGAAGGAGACAGCAGCTTGGCACACATTCCAAGGCAGCAGTTGAGCAGATTTGTACAGCTGATTCAGCACATAGTGAAAGGCAGATTTTTGCACAAAAATCGAGGAGCAGTTTGCTGATTTTTCTGCACACAAAACGGAGGCCGTACAACATTTATTGCTGTCCTGTTTTCTGTAATTTCCAGATTGCTGTGAGGCATGGGAAATGAGATAAGTTGTAAATTTGCTTGCTGATTTTTTGTTGAATAATTCTCACTGTAAAAAGGCAATTTTCAGAAATAAAGAAGAGCTCTCAAACTGGTTTTCCCCAAGAGTTGTAGGGGGTTTTTCCAGGGTCAAGTTGACCAAAAATATTAGTGTTTTAATGGCTGTTTTTGATTGCTGATTTTTAATTCTGCAATTTCCAGCATTCTGAAAAATTTCCAGAATTTGTGTTTTCAGCAATATTTATTTTTTTCAGTCTGTTAAATGTATGGTTATGGGAATGGACATTTAACTACATGGGAGAAATAAGGAGAAACTGAAAACCGGGGTGGGAAAATAGAAATTTCTACATTTAAAGAGCATGGAGGGTCATTTGTAGGGTAATCCGTCTATGAGAGAAGCATATATAAATTTTCATTCTTTTATTAATAAATTGCCTGAATTGGCCGCGTTGGCTCAGGCCGTGGACTGTTTCCCTCTTTGAGGGTTTTAACCACGTCAAAAGTACTGGTGTATTGATCTGTGATCTGTTTGTGAGCGGTGTCCTTTGGTGTTCTTTCTGAGGAACTTACCCTGTAAATTCCTACATGGTATCAGAGCTATTTGAGGGCCACGTCCGTTGGTGATCCAAATCTGAAGCCGGTAGAACTGCATCCGACAACCGTTTCCTAGATCTATTGTTTCTGACTACTTTCGGGCCGAGAGGACTGCTCTGTTGTGTTGGGAGCATCTGTTCTAGTGATGAACCCCTTTCGTTTCACACGAAAAGGTTTCTGGTAGCCCTAGCTGTGTAATTTTTAAGGTCTGGAGGTATATAGCGTTTATTTGCAGTTTACAGTGATTTTCTCTCTGTTTATTTCGGTTTCAGTTTATTTAGCCTTTTTTTTATTACTGGATCTATACCTTTCATTTCTATGTATGCTCTTTGCCCTGCGACTCTGTGCGATCTGGGCAAATTAGAAACAGAAAGGAAGGATTTTTCTCATGCGTATGCTCTTTTTCGCTGCGCCTTAGTGTGATCTCGGAAAATCAGAAACATTCAGGAAAATATTTAGTTTCCGGCTAAAGCTAACTTCGAGCCGCAAGGTCCGTTTTTGAAAATATTTAGTTTCCGGCTAAAGCTAACTTCGAGCCACAAGGTTCGTTTCTTTTTGTATTTCCGTGTTGGGTTTTGTGTTTTTTGTTTTGTAGGGAAAAAGAGCTTTCTCAAAGCAAACATGCAACCCAAAGCATCAACCCCCCCCCCCCACTCTCTCTCTCTCTCTCTCTCAAACTTTTTGTATAGCTCACTTGGTGCAAAGCTAATTTATGAGAGTAGAGGTCTTGGGTTCAAGTCTCCATTTTGTGGGGGTGGATTTTTTCATTTCCGCACATTCCCACACTTCGTCGGCGACTTCGTCAATTTTTTTTTCAAAAAGCCATAACTTCTTCATCCATAAGCCATTTTCAGAATCGTTTTTTTTAAACGGCCTAATTTTTCGAGGTCTTTCCATTGGTACACTTAGTTTCAGCATCTACAGCTTCAGTTTCTGTTAAAAATGGAAAGTCCATGCCAAGTCATTCTTGATAGCACTAACTACTTCCAATGGTGGTCCTACATTGTGGATTTGCTTAGAAGTAAAGGTCTTTACAGAATAGCCATAGGCCGAGAGACAAAACCGAAAGATGAAGATAAGGCAGCTAAATGGGAAAATAGGCAAGACCAAGCACGTGGGTTGATAGGGATGTCTATTTCTCTAGATCTTAGATTCCATATTGCAGAACTTGATACTCCTGATGAAGCACTGCAACAAATTACTAAAGTCTTTGGAATTAAAAATGAACTTAAAGCCATCAACTTGAAAATGAATTGCTTACATTGGACCCCAATAATTTTTCTTGCATTGAAGATTTTTTGTCCAAGTTCAAGACCCTTAGACTTCTCTTGGAAGGTGTTAAGGTTAAGAAAGAAGATAGTAGCCTTATCTACTCCATTCTTACTAAGTTGGGACCAGCCTATTCTGTGTTTGTTTGCACCTTCCATTCTACAAGAGAAGCCTTCATTTCTCAAGGACAAACCTACAAGTCCCCTTCCTTTGATTCCTTTCGTGATTCTTTAATAAGAGAACAAGAAAAACTCTTACACCTTGGTCTTCTTCATCTTGGAAACTCTTCTAAGAAAGCATTAGCCGCCCAACAGCAACCAAATCCAAAGAATCCTAAGAAGTTGTATCCTAAAAAGAATGGTCCTAAACCAAACAAGGGTCCTAAGCAATTTCAGCCTCAAAATGAAAAGTCATTTCAAAAAAATGATAAGACAAATAAAAACAAAGGGAAGAAGACTGATAGACATTGCAACTTTTGTAATCGAGATGGCCACTTAGAATCCAAATGCTTTAAGAAGATGGAAGCTTGGAAGCAGCAATGAAGAATCATAACATCCATTTGGAGCAATCTTCAACTTCAACTTCATCTTCAGGAATGGCACTTTCTGCATGTGGTTGTCAAGCATCTCGGTCTGGCTATGCACTAAATGTATCTTCTTCTTCTCATTCTCATGAGTGGCTCATTGATTCTGGAGCTTCTTATCACATGGCCAAAAACAAAGCCATGTTTTCTTCTTTAAATGATTGTAACACCAAAAATATATATGTTGGTGATGATAGATCTCTTAGTGTTGTAGGGATTGGAACTGTTCATCTAGACAATGGTCAGTTTAATGATGTATTATGTGTTCCAACCTTATCCTGTAACCTTCTATCTGTATATCAGATAACCCATTCAGGTGAAGGTAAAATCGTTGAATTTTCACCGCACGATGTTGTAATTAAGGGCCTAAGAGATCCTAGACAGATTTTAGCTACTGGCATTGCTGATGATTCTACAAGGTTGTATAAGTTTCACAACTTTGGGTCATTAAATCTTCCCTCAGTATTTGTTGCTCATAATGATGAAGTGAGCAAACTTTGGCATGAGCGATTTGGTCACTTAAACTATCGCTCTCTTCAGAATCTATGTAAAGAAAATATGGTGACAGGTCTTCCAATGGTATCTTGCAGAGATGGTGTTTGTTCCGGATGTGTACTCGGAAAACATCATCAAGACAGTTTTGAAAAACGTGCCTCTTGGCACGCCTCAGCCCCTTTACATCTTGTGCATAGTGATTTATGTGGTCCACTTCCAGTTGCTTCATTCTCTGGCTACAAGTATTTCTTAACTTTCATTGATGATTTCTCCAGATGCACTTGGGTATACTTCTTAAAACTCAAGAGTGAAGTATTTAACATGTTCTTGGCCTTTAAGGCCTTTGTTGAAAAACAATCTGGAAATCAAATTCTTAAGCTAAGATCTGATAATGGCGGAGAATATGTTAAAAACACATTCATCAACTTTTGCACTGAGAATGGAATTCAAATGCAACATATTGTTCCATATACTCCACAACAAAATGGTGTAGCTGAAAGGAAGAATCACACCTTAAAGGAAATGGCTAATTGTATGCTTCAATCTAAAGGACTTAGTCTTAATTATTGGGCAGAAGCAATTAACTGTGCAAATTACATAATAAATCGCACTCCTACTAAGGTTTTAAAGAATATCACTCCAGAAGAAGCATGGAGCTCAAACAAACCAGATGTAAGTCACTTTCGTGTTTTTGGAAGTGAAGCATGGGCCCATATTCCAGATGAGAAACATAAAGCTTTAGAACCAAAGAGTGAAAAATGTATTTTTGTTGGATATTCTGAAGATGTCAAAGGATATAGACTTATTCCACTTAAGTCCAAAAATGTTATCATTAGAAGAGATGTAAAGTTTGATGAAAATATATCGGCCTGCGAGCCTAGTTCGGCGGATGTGCCACCTCTCCCTATCTCTTCTACTTTTGAAAATATTTCTTCTTCAGATGATGAAAGCGAGGATGAAACTCCTCCCCCACCTTCTCAGGATCCTCCTTCAGCTCCTCAGCTTCCAAAATGGGTCCATGCTATTCGGGATGCAGCAGGTGATCTTGCCGGTGATCCTACAGATCAGCGACGTACACGTTCTCAGTTCAATAGAGCCTCTTCTTTACTGGCTCAAGCTTTAGTGAATTATGATCCTGACACCTTTGCAGAAGCTTCAGGCCATCCAGATTGGGAAGCAGCTATGAATGAAGAATATCATTCATTATTGGCAAATGATACATGGGATCTTGTTCCTCTACCAAAGGGACGAAAACTTGTTAGATGCAAATGGGTTTACAGAACCAAGTATGGACCAGATGGGAAAGTTGATAAACATAAAGCTCGTCTTGTTGCTAAGGGTTTTTCACAAGTTGAAGGCATTGACTATACTGAAACCTTCTCCCCTGTTGCCAAAATGAACTCTATCCGCCTTGTTCTTTCCCTTGCTGCTTCTTTCAAATGGGAAGTCCATCAGATGGGTGTTAAATCCGCCTTCTTGCATGGGGACTTGCATGAAGAAATCTATATGGAACAACCTATTGGCTTTATACAAATAGACTCCAGCCTTGTATGTCGACTTAAGAAATCCCTTTATGGTCTCAAGCAAGCTCCTCGAGCTTGGTATGCCAAAATGGATAACTTTCTTTTAGAAAATGGCTTTTCTAGGTGCCATTCTGACAATACTGTCTACACCAAGAAAGTGGGCAAGTCTCTTATCATTCTTGTTCTTTATGTTGATGATCTTATCCTAACTGGTAGTGATCCCAAACTTATAAACCATGTGAAGTCTAGCCTTAAAAGGAAGTTTGAAATGACAGACTTAGGACACTTACATTATTTTCTCGGTCTTCAAGTCTTGCAATCCAAGGAAGGTATTTCCCTTTGTCAGTCCAAGTATGCCTGTGATATTCTACGCCTTTTTCACATGGAAGACTGTAAGCCAGCCGCTTCTCCCTTTCAGTCTGGAGTCAAAATTTCAGTCACTTGTACTTCTCCTGAAGTTGATGTTACCTTATACCGTCAACTTGTAGGAAAACTTTTGTATCTAACCCATACTCGTCCTAACCTTTCCTTTGTTGTTGGCCTTGTTGCTCGGTTTATGCAAAACCCACGTGAAAGTCATTGGAAAGCAGCTAATAGAATACTTCGTTATGTTCGAGGTACAGTTCAGTTTAGGATTCATTACAGTGCCGAAGTAGCTCCTCTATTGGTTGGTTTCAATGATTCCGATTGGGCTGGTGACCCTGATGATCGGAAGTCTACTGCAGGTTATGTGTTCACTCTTGGTTCAGGACCTATTACATGGGCTTGCAAGAAACAAGGTGCCATTTCTCTTTCTTCAGCAGAAGCAGAGTATCGTGGTGCAGTAGAAGCTAGTAAGGAAGCCTTGTGGCTTCGTCAGATCCTGTCAGAGTTTGGCTTTCAGCAGCAGCATCCGACTACACTTTGGTGTGATAATCAAAGTGCCATTCAGCTATGCAAAGATCCAGCCCAACATCAGCGCAGCAAACACATTGAACTGCACATGCACTTCATTAGAAAGCTCATTCACGACCATGTTCTTGAAGTGCAATATTGTTCAACAGATGATCAAGTTGCAGACATCTTTACAAAGGCTCTCACAGAGGCGAAATTCACTAAACTTCGATTTATGGTTGGAGTTCAGGAAGTTGTCACTAAGGGGGGATAGGCTCTAGTGCCTCCTTCCTTCTCCTGTTGTGTCATATTTGTAAATCCTTCAATCCTATCCCAAGTTGTTCTTAAGGGGGGATGTTAGGATATTCCGACACAAAGGAAATAGTTAAGTAAAACTTGGTCTAGTATAGAGTTAGGTAAAGTGTGTTTCTTTACCATGTACATTTTGTAACTTACAATCCGACGGTCACGATATGTAGTGATCCGACGGTTCATTCTCTCCTCGGTATTACCGACACTTGATCTGTGGCTTAACACCCGATTGGTCCATGATCTCTATTTAAAGAGCATGGAGGGTCATTTGTAGGGTAATTCGTCTATGAGAGAAGCATATATAAATTTTCATTCTTTTATTAATAAATTGCCTGAAGTGGCCGCGTTGGCTCAAGCCGTGGACTGTTTCCCTCTTTGAGGGTTTTAACCACGTCAAAAGTACTGGTGTATTGATCTGTGATCTGTTTGTGAGCGGTGTCCTTTGGTGTT
The DNA here is from genome assembly GCA_031772625.1 of Pinus tabuliformis. NCBI lineage: Eukaryota > Viridiplantae > Streptophyta > Pinopsida > Pinales > Pinaceae > Pinus > Pinus tabuliformis. The sequence continues at coordinate 237,140,615 of CM062813.1, forward strand.
CTTTCTGAGGAACTTACCCTGTAAATTCCTACAATCCTGGTGCAGGGGATATTGATAATCCTATAGCTTTTGCATGTAGGAAACTATTTAAAACATAGAAGAATTACATAACTACCAAAAGGGAAGGATTGGCAATGGTATATGCCTTGCAGAATTTTAGACATTATTTGCGATCACATTTCAGGATGTTTACAGATCATTTTGCACTGAAGTATTTGGTTAATAAGCTTGTCCTAGGAGGGAAGATTTGTAGATGGTTATTGTTATTTCAGGAATATGATTTTGAAATCATTGTTAAACCAGGAAGACTAAATGCAGGACTTGACCATTTGTCAATATTGGAAACAGGTGAAGAACCAACCAGTATATAATATAATCTCTCTGATGCGCAGTTATTTTCAATCAGAATTGCAGATGACCATTTTGTAGATATTATTAAGTTTTTGAAGATAGGAATGTCTCCTTCAAAATATACTACACAACAGAAGAAAAAATTAGTGGTGAAGGCAACTGATTTTTCATTGATAGCATGACACTTATATAAGATGGGACCAGATGAGATACTGCACAGGTATGTTCCTGAACATGAAAGGAAAATCATTCCAATATAGGCTCATGAGGGTGCATCTTGTGGACATTATGTAGGAAAAAAATATTGCATAGAAGATTTTAGGAGCAGAATTGTGGTGGCCTACACTACATAGAGATACAAAGTAGTATTTCAGAGCTTGTGGTGTGTGCCAAAGAACATGAAAACCTTCAAGAAGAGATGAGATGCCACTGGTACCACATGTTACATTGTAGGCTTGTGATAAATGGGATATTGATTTTGTTGGACCTATCAACCCACTTGGAAAGAGGACTGGTGCGAGGTACATAATTACTACAACTTAAAATTTGACAAGGTGGGCTGAAGCACAACTAGTAAAGGGTTGCAACATATAGACTACTGAGAATTTTATTTTTGAATACATACTATCGAGATTTAGATGTCCAAAGATTTTGATGAGTGACCAAGGTTCCCACTTCCCGAATAAAACCTTTGAAGCATTGACTGAGGAATTCCAAGTTTATCATCAAAAGAGTACTCATCACCCTCAGGCCAATGGAGCAGTAGAAGAATTTAATAATATTTTGGAGAATGAACTGACTAAGGTATGCAATGTGAACAAAGATGTCTGGGACCTTAGAATTCCAACAATATTATGGGCTTATAGGACCACATGTAAGAAGTTGACAGGTCAGACACCCTTTAGATCAGTTTATGGGAAAGAAGCTATGATTCCCATGGAATAAATTGTGCCTAGCTTGAGGATTACAACTTTTACAAATATGGCAGACCCTGACATAATGGAGAAAAGAATGTCGCAATTGATTACTTTAGAGGAAGACAAATTTATAGTAGGATTCCATTAGCAAGTACAAAAGGAAAGAGAAAAGGCTTGGCATGATAGACATATTAAGCAAAAGAAGTTCCAAGTAGGAGACCTTATTCTCCTCTATCACAGTAAGTTTGAAAATTTTCTAGAAAAAATTAAGATGCAAATTTGGTTAGGCCCATATATTATTAATCATGTTACTGATGGAGGAAAATTTCAATTAGCAAAGTTAAATGGGGAGTTGATGCAAGGAAGAGTAAATGGTAGCAGGTTGAAGTTGTATAGGGACAACCCTGTCCCTACAACCTCGCTCTAAAGAAGAAAGGGGAAAAGTATTAGTGTCACCTGCAGTTGAAAGTGGGCACGAGACTATAAACTACGTTGCAGAAAGAAATTCGACGTAGGAAGTTACTTCGCTATAGTTTGGATTATGTCAAAGTACATAGGAGTTGAGATGTAAGACAGATGTTTTCTACATTATGGGATGCATGGAAGTTCATCACAAAATAGAAATATGACCGTTAAAAGGGGATAATATGTGGAAAGTTGCATTTATGAGGATAGAATTGCAAAATCAAAGGATAGATATGCAATTAATGAACACAATCTAAACGCAATTTGGACAAAATCTGATCTAATGATGGGGTTCAAATTTCAGACTTGTTATGAACATCGCAGCAGTACCATTGCCAAGACAACACATGTTGCACATGGAGATAATTGAAGAACTGAAGTTGCGGGAAAAACACACCTCGCAGCTAAATATTCAAGTAGAAAAAGAGTGAGTTGCAATTTGGGAGAAGCTCCAGCAGGTAATCCAAGGAAAGGATCAAATGGTAGAGGAACACCATAAGATCAAGTAGGTGGTCGAAGCCACATGTAAAGATATTCCGGACCTTGATGTCTGAGAGGAAGAGCTAGTAGAAGGCAAGGTCACAAAGCTAGGCCTTGCAATGAAAGGGTACAAGGAGAAAATTGCCGCAGTGCAATTCAAATATGAAATACAAATCAGTGAGCTGAAAATGAAGCTGTGGCCAACTACGCTACAGGAAGTGAGAGATCAAAGGGAGACTGACCTAAAGACTATAATGGCCAACATTTCCACAGCATTGGCAGACTGTGGAAAATTGTTAGATGAAAGTTTGCAAATTTGGACTTCGTTGCATGAAGATCTAAATGTACAAAAACTATTGGAAGAAATGTAGCAGAAGCAACGACAGATAGAAGAGACTAAATCATCTGTGAAGACCTTACCAATCTCGCAGAGTCTCATGAAAATCAATGAGAATATGACCCTCCAGAACAATAATAAGGAACTGAAGAAGGAGGAGAATATTTTGATAGAGAAGACTCAACCTTGGCAGGATGAGGCCCTCCAATTATCACAGATAGTGGATGAGAAGCTTCAAGAGCTTTGAAAATGGGAGACATCATTGATACAAGAGGTTGCAAAACAAGTGACAGAGGCACTGCCGGAGGAAGTGCGCAGCAAGGAAAAGCAGGTAATAGACACTCTGTAACAATTCAACAAGGCCTACAACAAAATCGTAGCAAAAAGCAGAGGCAAAGAAGCTAAGTGACTCAGGACGAGTCACATGTGAGTGTTGGGGGCATGTTGGGCGCAACCCAACTTGGCCTAGATTTTGATGAAGACTCCACAGTTTTGGAAGTAGAGTGCGAAGTAAAAGATGCAGTAGAGTGAGAATTTGACCACGCAATAGAGTAGCGGAGTACCAAAGTGGACCACACAGTAGATATACCGCGTGGTATATGGGCTTCAGAGCGGGTTGAAACCCCTCCCTTTTTGTTAAAATAATGTAATTTTGTAAATGTTGAATGGTTTTTTACCATAGTAGCTTGTATTAGGGGAGTCCATAGTATATGGACCATGGTATTGTGATGATATATCCCTTGATTTAATAGTATATATAGGGATGAATGATAAAGAAGGAGATGGTCTTGAAGAATCACATCATGTATTGAATAGTTGTATCTTTGTGAGTTGTGGTTTGGGCAAGAAGGCGAGGCTCTACAGCTGAGTGCACAAAGGTCTAAGTCTGTAGTTAAGTGCGCAGACTGCCAGCAACTGAGTGCGCAAGCCAAGAACTATTTGTTGTACAAATTCTGTATAATAAGAAATAGTTCTTGTTGACGTAGTCCCACATTTGGATGAACCACGGTAAAATCTATGTTTTCATGTGTTTATTTGCTTATTATATGTTGTAGCATAACAGTTGTTACAGTTGCATATTGTTTTAGTACATTGAAGTTTTATGGATGTATATGATATGTTTTAAGTGATGAATGCAATGTGGAAAAGTAATTTATGAATGTTAAGTATCAGAAAACACAAAAATAGCACATCTCTGCATCCCTCAAGGTTGCAGAAACCTAGTTCTGCATCCTCCCATAGTCACTTCGGGTGAGACTACGATTTTCTTGCAGGTCGTTGCTGAAAGGCTCAATGATTGAGGGTTTGTTGGAACATAGTAAAGAATCAAACCTGGGTCAGCCCAACCATAACCAACAATATGCTATGGGAGCTACCTTGATGCAAGGAGGAAGGCCCATTTTCTACCATTTCGAAGGATTTAATGGGTCCATTCTTAACTAACCTACCTATGATAAGGAGCTCTATGGCATGGTGCAAGCTATGAATAAGTGGAAGCACTATTTGATGGGAAAGGAGATAGTAATGTACATAGCTCACCAGCCGTTACTATACTTCCAGTTCCAAAGCAAGCCACAACAGACTAGGCATTACAAGTGGATGGAGGTTTTACAACAATTTCATTTGGTGACCAAGTATAAGAAGGGAAACACAAACAAGTTGGACAATATGCTTTCAAGGCCACCCACATCAAAGATTACATATTTGGGGACTCTTATGCACATGGAGCCATTCATCCATGATGCATACAAAGAGGCATATTTAGAAGATGAGGAATTCAAGGAGGTGTATCAACAGTTGTTGAGTCAGAGTCATGTGCATGATGGCAATAAAACCCTTGACTACCATCTCTAGGATGGGTTACTCTATAGGTTGGATAAGCTATGTGTTCCTAAAGCTGAGAGTTTGTAGCTAATTAGAGAGGCTCACACCTGCAAGGTTGTAGGGCACTTTGGTGTAGGGAAGACCATGGCTAACTTGCAGATGTATGTGTATTAGCCCAAGAAGAAAGCACAGGTAGTTAGGTTCATAAGAAGATTCATGCTTTGTTGTAACAGTAAGCCTAGCAATAGGAAACAGGGTCTGTATCATCCCTTACCTATACCTACTCATCCTTGGGAAAGTATTTCCATGAACTTTGTTGGAGGTTTAATGAAAACTAGGAAGGGACATGACTACCTATTTGTGGTAGTTGATAGGTTCAACAAGATGTGTGTCTTGATGCCATATAAAAATACCATCAACGGACAAGAAGCAACAAACTTGTTCTTTGGATAGGTCTGGGTGCACTTTGGGATACCAAGGAGCATCATTTCAGATAGGGACACAATATTTCTCAGTGTATTATGGACTACATTGTGGGAGAAGATGGACACAAAGTTGAAGATATCTACAACATTCCATCCACAGACAGATGGGCAGATAGAAGTAGTCAACATGACTTTGGTGCAACTTCCGAGGGGATACAACCAGAAGCATATGAAGGTCTAGGATGAAAATATGGTATTTATACAACATTCTTATAACAAAGCAATCCACACTTCTACAGGAAAGTCCCCATTTGAGACTTGTTTTGGATATTTTCCACCTTCACCTTTGGATATTTCATATGGGCAGCAAGGATGAGTGAGAGAAGATCTTAGAGGAGATTCCTTGAGGGCTGAAAATTTTATAGAGAAGATTAGGCAGTTTCATCTATAGGTACAGGAAACACTACAGAAGTTGAAGGAGAAGTATAAGGCTAGGCATGATCAATAAAAAAAAAAGAAATCATTGAAGGTGGGAGACAGAGTATGGCTACAGTTGAACAACGAGAGGCTACAGGGGCCAGGTAAGAAAATCAAGGTTCTAAGGTATGGTCCCTTTGAGATACTGGAAAATGTGGGTGATAATTTCTAGTGACTCAGTTTACCACCATATATGCGCATTTACTCAGTTGTGAATGTAGAGAATTTGAAACTTTATGAGCCTTCCATGCTAGATTAGGAAGAGGAACAAGTGCTACCTTCTGTGGACGATTTAGAACCAGACGCTCAAGTAGAGTTGATAGAAGATACAATTTTACAGAAGAGGTCTAGAACTACAAGACAGGGGTAGCATGATCTTTGGCAGATTAGGCTGAAGGGACAACTTCCAGGCAAAGCTAAATGGTACACAGGAGAGAATGTGGAGGAAAAATTTCCTCACCTCATTCAGTAAAAGATTTTGGGGACCAAAAGACTCCAAAATTGGGGAGGTGTGATATGAATTGGATCATTATATTGTTTTTCATCCATCTCAATATATTTGGAGTGGAAAAATTGGAGGAATCAACTCACAAGACATTTTTACCAACGAAACCCAATTTGGCGAAACGGGGTTTGAAACCTTCCAGGAGTGTTTTGAGGCATCAAATGACATGTTTTGGGGGTAAAAAATTGCCTCTTTTTCACTGCACATTTTCATGCTATACTACACACATAGACCATTCCAATGGCACAAGAAGTGTGTCAATAAAACTCTATATGCAAAAGTTATGCCACTCAGAAGTTGACCTTCTTGTTTTCACACCTATAGTTTAGGAGGATGTGACGTCAATCCCCATTATTCATGGAAAATGGGATAGCCACATGTTTGTGATGTAAACAAATCTATAAGAGTCTATTTTGTAACTCTAGTTAAGAGTTGATGTAGTAAAACTTAACCACTAGTAGGCTATTGGGATGTGTTATAACCGGGCCACTAGGAGGAAGAGGCATTCCATTATTTCGAGAGAATTTTGATCCATAGCTGAGTAAAGATAGCCAGGAGAGATAGGAGTTAGAGCACAAAAAGAGGATCTGTGCACTGTAGCATTCCACGTGCCACAAACATTATTTCTTTGTTGCTGTAACCATATTTCCAGATAGAGAAAGAGAGTGAACCGACCTCACCTTCCAGATGGGTTTTCTCCCAAAAGGGTTTCCAAGAGAGCATATCTTGTGTCTTATGTGTGTGTGATCTTATTTTGTCATTCTCTACTTTTATGCATAATTTTCATTCACATGCATGCAGTAATTACAATTAAATCCATAGAGCTTAAAGTTTAATAAACTATAATAGTGCATAATTTTCAGAGTTTTAATATAGTATTATTAGATCTATTGTGACAAATTGTCTAGTGGAATATCCATGATAGTGTATGGGTCATCAAATTTGTGTCCATCTTCTCCCACAATGTAGTAAAAATTGCACTAAGAATTCTTGTATCCCTGTATGAAATGTTTCTCCTTGGTATCCCAAAGTGCACCTAGACCTATCAAATTTGTTGCTTCTTGTCCATTGATGGTATTTTATAGGGCATAAAAACGCACATCTTGCTGAACCTTTCAACTACCACAAACAAGTAGTCATGTCCCTTCCTGGTTGTTGGTAAACCTCCCACAAATTCCATAGAAATGCTTTTCCAAGGATGATTAGGTACATGTAAGGGATGATATAGACCATGTTTCAAGTTGTTAGGATTTTTGGTAGAACAAATCATGCATCCTCTTATGAACCTAGTTACCCACTGTTGCATCTTGGCCAATACACATACCTCTGCAAGTTAGCCACGAATGTCCCTATACCGAAGTGCCCTACAACCTTGGAGGTGTTGGCCTCTTTGACTAGTTGAAGTTGTTCACCCTTAGGAACACATATCTTATCCAGCCTATAGAGTAACCCATCCTAGAGATGGTAGTCAACAATGTTGTTGCCATTGTGCACATGACTCTGATTTTGCAACTGTTGATACACCTACTTGAAGTCCTCATCCTTTGAATATGCCTCTTTGTATGCATCATGGGTGAATGGTTCCATGTGTATACGAGTCCCCAAAGCTATGATCTTTGATGTGGGTGGCCTTGAAAGCATGTCAATCGACTTGTTTGTGCTTCCCTTTTTATATTTTATCACCAAATGAAACTGCTGCAAAAACCTCGCCCACTTGTAATGCTTGGTATGTTGTAGCTTACTCTAGACTTGCAAGTACTATAATGGCTAGTGATCTTTGTAGATTATTGTCTCATTTCCCATCAGATAGTGCTTTCACTTATTCACAGCTTGCACCATCGCATAGAGATCCTTGTCATAGGTAGGGTAATTAAGAACTGCCGCATGAAATACTTCAGAATGGTAGCATACATGCCTATCTCCACTTCAAACGGTCACTGCAAGTTTGGTAATGCAAAAATTGGTGCTTGACTAATCTTATTCTTTAGTTCCTCGAAAGCATTTTGCTTACCTTTTCTCCACTAGAAACTATTGCCACTTGTTGTTATGGCATTGAGCGGTGTTGCTACCATTGAAAATGAGGCTGTGAATTTCCTTAGGCACTGTGTTGCCCCAATGAAACTCCTAACCTCAGAAACATTAGTAGGCACAAACCATTTCATGATGGCCTCCATCTTGGAAAGATCTACCTTCATCTCTCATCCACCAATCACATACCAAAATACACCAAAGAATGTTGTGAAAACTCACACTTCTTGAGATTTGCTAGCTATTGGTGCTTCATCAGTGTTTCCATCACCTTCATCAAATGTGAAATATTCTCCTCCCAGGTAGCACTATATTCCAATATTTAATCCAAATAGACAATAAAAAATGAATCTATAAAAGGGAACAATACATCATTCATTAATCTCATAAATGTAGCTGGTGCATTACATAGGCCAAATGGCATAACTAACCACACATACAAACCTTTCCTGGTTTTGAAGGTGGTCTTCCATGTATCTTCTTGTTTGACTCAAACATGGTGATATCCAAACTTCAAGTCCAGGTTGGTGAAGTATTTTGCTTGCTGCAACTGATTTAACGTATCATCTATCTTGGGTGGGGGGTATCTATTCTTGAGTGTGATTTTTTTCAATGCCTTATAATCTATACACATCTGCCAAGTCCCATATTTCTTTGGTACAATGATGATGGGTGACCCATATGGTGATGTACTCGAATGAATGATAGCCTATTCTAGCAACTAATGCAATTGTTTCTCCACCTCACTTGCTTCTATATCCAATTTCCTACACAATCCAATATTTAGTAATGGGGAACCTGGAAATAGTTGGATCTCACACTCCACCTTTCTCTTAGTTGCTAACACTTTAGGCTCTCGGAACAGATCCATGTATGCTTGTAACAAACCCTCTAATTGTTGTTTCCATTTCTTAGAACACACATCCAAGGATGCCTTGTCTCTTATTGACTCCTCTACATACTTACTTTCTCTTAAAACAATAAAACATACTTTTTACTGGAAATGATCAATTTCTTGGTTTGGTTGGTGCTTACTAGTGAAGCTTTTGGCTTGCCTTTGTGCGCATTAATGATGAACTATTTTCCATCCTTGACGAGTCGATACTAATTGGCTCTCCTCATGAATATTGCATCTCGCATGTACATGCATGGACTCCCAAACACGATTCCACATACATAAAGGGGAACCACATCTAGATCTACTTCATCAATATAATCATCACTGATAGCAAAACTAATTTTGCACAATTTTTTTACCTTCCACTCTGCATCCTTATTTACCCATCCCAGTGGATATGGGTTTGGATGATCACGAACTTCCGACCCCAACTTCTTGACCAACTTTGCTGTAATGAGATTCGCCTATGATCCTGAGTCAAAAAGAGCATGAATATTTGTCTTCTTGACCTGTATCTTTATATGGAAGAGTTTGGTCATTTATTTCTCTTCATGTTGCTGAAGGTTGCACATATTCACCTCCTTTTGCATTGACGTAAATATGATATTCTCATCCATGTATGAGATGCTTTCAACTTGGTTGCTGGAATCTGTGGCCATGAGATTCTTCTTCTTATCATCTTTCTTCTTGTTCTTCGGGTTTAGATACAGATGCAACTTCCAACACTCTCCTCTGTATGTTCATCAATGGTGCAGTGGTTGCTAGGATCTTTTCATTGGTGTGTTGTGGCTACCATATTTTATATTTCCCCATTTTTCCTTCTTCTTCCCCTTCTTAGAAGCATATTGTTTCTCCTTTTTCTTCGATCCACTTGATTGCACTCCTTTCAGTCCTATGTTCTCCAGGTACTGTGCTTGTACACAAGCCTCGTCCACTGATTTGGGCTTGAACAACATCACTTTATCATGTAGATGAAAATGAAAACCCCCCAAATACTTGAGAAGTACATATGGGTTCTTTGGAGAGATACCCAACATTACAACATCTTTCTGAATTCCGCGGTGTACTCCTACACACTTTAGCCCAACTTTTTCCTGAAGTAATGCCACCAGATCCATTGGTACTCCATGTACCCTATGGGATCAAACTGTGACTTAATGATGGTTTTGAAATCTTCCCACTTAGTCACTAGAAGTTCTCCCTCCAACCTCAGGGTTTCCGTGTGGATCTCCCACCAAGTCAATGCATGGACCTCCAATTTTAGCCACGCAAATGAAATTTTTTGTCTTCTTCAATATGATGGACGTTGAAATAAACTTCCAGTTGCTACAGCCAATGGTTCAAATTTAGAGCGTCGATATCATCATGTTATAGTTTGATATCGACTTTTGCTTCCATTTTAAACAGGGACTGTGATTGGTTCACGACACTTGAACTGAGCTGATCTTTTTCAACTTCTTTCTTCAACTGGTTCTCCATTTCTCCCCGATCTTCTAATCCCCATTCAGTTTTTCCTCTATATTTAAACCCCTGTCTTCTCCAAATATCCCCAACTTCTTATTCAAGGACACCATGAGGAGGTTTACATTGTGATTGATATCTGTGACTTGTTGTTCCAACTGTGTAAAATTGACCTCTTCAGGATCACTAGGGTCATTTATATAATCATCAACCATGATTAGGGTTTTACCATTTTGACCCCGCTGACCTAGATCTCTTGCAAAATCCACAAAATACCTAAAGAAGCTTGCTCTGATACCAAATGATCCATAAAATTCCATGGATATTCCACTGAAAAATTCATCACAACAGATCTATAATATTATATTAAAAATTCTGAATTTCTACACTATTACAGTTTATTAAATTTCTAGATTTATAGATTTTACTATAATTAGTACATGCATGTGAATGTAAATTATGCAGAAAAGCAGAGAACAAAAAAATAAGCTCACACACACACACACATAAGACACAATATATGCCCTGGGAAACCCTTTCGGGAGAAGACCCATATGACAAGTGAGGCCGCCTCGTTCTCTTTCTCTGTCTGGAAAATAAAGCTGCAAGTACAAATAGGTAATGTCTATGGCCCGTGGGCTGGTACGTTGCACAAATCCTCTCTGTGTTCTCTACCTCTTGTCTCTCCTAGCTATCTTTGCTCAAATATGGAACAAATTTCTCTCGAAAGAATGGAATGCCTGTTACTCCTAGTGGCCCAATTATAACACAACTCGATAGCCTACTAGTGGTTAAGTTTGACTACATCAACTCTTAACTAGAGTTGCAATATATAATATTCTAGTCTTTTACATCACAAACATGTGGAGAGCCCATTTTCCATGAATAATGGAGGCTGACGTGGCATCCTCCCTAATTGTAGGTGTGAATACAAGAAGGTCAACTTCTGAGTGGCATAGTTTGCTTTTACAGAGGGCCTCTAGAAGTACTCTATGCATTGTACAAGGAATAATTGATTGAAACTCAGTGCAGTAAGTCGGTCCAAGCAAGAAGGGTTAGGTGACTATGATTTCAAAGTTTGAGTGAAAATGACTAAAAGCGACACTTGTGATAGTAAGAAAAGTGAGAATGACACTTGCAAACAATAAAGAAATTGAAAAATGACACATGCGAGAGTGAAGATAACATGAAAATGCAATTTGTTAAAAGAAAAGATGTTGAAAAGTGGGCAACAAGAAATGCTAAATTTAGAATGTGCTAAAAATAGAATGTCTAAAAATAGCAGTTTGGCCAGTGAGGTCATTGGCCACCTTGGGTGAGAGGTGAAAATGCTAAAAATAGAAAGTTGTAAAATATCATTTTTGGGTTACTTCCTATTTATAGCAGCCCCTGGTCTATCTATAGGAAGTAAAATTGAATTTGGTCTTAACAACAATTTAAAATATCAACTGATTAATCTCCATGAGTTAATTAGTTGGAAAAAGTAAACTTGAAGTCTTTGTGAGAACATGCAAATTAGTTGTCCCACTGATTGAGGAATTTATCCTTTATTCTCTCCACTAATTAAGGAATTAAGTATGAGTTCTATAATGAGAGAATCCGTTGACTTAGTTCTAACTAGTCAAGTCTAGTTAGATTATTTTAACAAGTTGTTAAAATAATAAAATATAGTTTGTTAATGCTTGCATGCATGTGACAACTATTATTTTAGATAACTGAGGATTCACTCATGGATAACTATTGCATGTCAGTTTTGTCAGAGACTCAGTTGAGATCAGATGAGGGATAGTGTACTATCAGATGCTTGGATCTTCCCATGGAATATTCCTTGTATGCAAGAGGAACTAGTGACCTCAAGGATTGCGTAGTTGGACCTATGGTTGACAGCAAGTATGATTTGGGGCCAATGCTCACATGTTATGAATTAGACCCCAATCAAAATTGCGCAAGGAAATAGGGGATTGGAGGACTTGAGGCCTACATATTGAGGCATAGTGAGTCTATGATCTTCATCTTTTGATTGTAGAGAGTACAGGATAGCTCTTGAGCTGATACTTTTTGTAAGCAGGAGAGGATTTCCACTTGATTGATAATACAATGTTGGGGGTTTTATGCTGGTGCTTTCCCTAGTGATATATCTGTGTTATGTGTGATTATCTCTCTTGATTAGTTATATGTGTTTATGGTTGATGTTGCTCATGAAATCGATTTTGCTTCCGCTTAATGTTTTATAGAAGTAGATCATGTGTTTTGCTTTATTACATTGCATTACCAATTTGATCTACAAGTGAAATTTATACATGGTATCAAAGCACAGATAATCAAGCAAGGAACAATATACAAGCAAGAGAAAGAAAGTTGAAGTTTACTATTCGAGATATAGATATCTAGTTCTCATCATTGTTCAGATTTCATCCAGATGGCCTTCGTTGGGTTGAGGCTTGAGTATGCCCTTGATGGTAGCTCAAACTACATAGCTTGGAAGGATAGCATGGAGGTAGTATTGGAAGATAATGGCATTAAGGACTTCATTGATCAAGATGTCCCCAAGCCTACTAATGCTACTCAGGCTGCAGACTGGAAGAAGAACGTGGCTAGAGCTAGGAGAATCATCCTAGAGGGAGTTCGAGATCACATAGTCTCGAGCCTCCATGGGAAGGAGACTCTGTTTGCAATGTGGAAAACATTGAAAGATTTATATCAGAATAGTAGTGATCAGAGGAAGCTGGAACTGAAGGACAAGCTTCGAAAGATCAAGTGTGAGAAGGGCGATATGATCACTACATTCCTAAACAAGCTCACCAACTGCAGAGATGAGCTTGCAAGCATAGGGGTCACTACCGCTGATGATGATATGGTGAGTCTAGCACTCCTTGGCCTTCCTAAGAGCTGGCATAGCTACCAGGACTCAGTGAATGGAAGGGACAAACTACCAGATTGGGAACGATTGTGGTCGGATTTGATGCAGGAGAAGATCAAACGAAACACCAGAGATGGAGCTTCTTCATCTAAGAATGATGATGAAGAGAACTTGGCTTTAGCATCTAAAGCTAAGAAAGGGAAAGGGAAGGCATCCCAATCCATGTCTTCTCAAGGAAGGAAGAAGTTTGACAAGTTAAAGTTGAGATGCTTTCATTGTCATGAGTTGGGTCACTATGCTACTAGTTGCCCAAAGAGGAAGAAGTCCAAGAAAGGTTCCTCTAAGGAATCTGATGGTGATGCTCTAGCTTCACAATTTGAGATGGATTTCTCACTTATTGCATGCATGGTTTCATCCAGCATGGTATGTGTTTGGTACTTGGATAGTGGAGCTTCTTTCCACATGTCAGGTGACAAGACTATTTTCAGCACTTTGGAGGAGAAGGATCTCCAAATACGGATTGAGATGGGCGATGACAGAAAGTACCATGTCCTAGGTGAAGGTACGGTTGTGTTTTAGAGGGAGCATGGCTCTCCCCTCTCTCTTTCTAATGTTATGTATGTACCAAGGTTGAAAAAGAATCTTGTGTCTATTGCTGTGCTTGAGGATAAAGGCTATGATGTAGTCTTTAGTTTGGGAAAGGTTTTCCTAAGGCATATCGGCACTGGACAGACCAAACAGATAGGGATTCGAGTTAAGAATCTCTATAAGTTACAGGTAGAAGATTGTGCTACTTTGAGTTCCAAAGCAGAGGTGACGCATGGCCAAGATATTGGCGAGTTATGGCATAGGAGACTGGGCCACCTGCATCATGGGGCCTTGAAGATCATGTAGCAAATTTCTTCCGGATTACCTAAGTGCAAGTTGGAGCAAGTGAGCACATGTAGAGGTTGCACTTTGGGTAAGTATGCAAAATCTTCTTTTCATGATCGGGATGGTAGAGCAGGAGTAGTTCTGGAGCAAGGTCATTCAGATGTATGCGGGTCCTTCTCTATAGCCTCCATCGGAAAGAAAAGGTATTATGTTATTTTTGTTGATGATTTTTCTCGTAGATGTTGGATTTACTTCATGCAAAAGAAGGATCAAACCTTCTTGAAGTTTTGTGAGTTCAAAGCTTTGGTAGAGAAAGAATCAGGGATGAAAGTAAAGGCCTTGTGAAGTGATAATGGTGGAGAGTATATTTCCCAGCAATTTAAGGACTTCTGTGCTTTAGAAGGAATTAAATGGGAACTCACAGCACCTCATAACCCACAACATAATGGGGTGGCTGAAAGGAAGAATAGATCTATTGTGGGCGCAGCTTGATCGATGTTGCGTGACCAAGGCCTACCACTTCATCTGTGGGCTGAGGCATGAAATATAACACTATATCTTCAGAACAAAAGTCCTGATCGTATCTTGGGGATGAAGACACCTATGGAGGCTTTTTCGGGGAAGAGACCAGATGTGAGTCACTTCCGCATCTTTGGATCACCAGTCTTCTTTCATGTGACCAAAGATGCTCGGAAGAAGCTATACCCAATAGCTGAGTTGGGAATACTTGTGGGGTACACAGATACACCTCACAACTATTGTGTGTTTCTGCCTGCCAGTCAAAGGACCGTAGTGCGCAGGGATCTGAAGTTTGATGAGCAGTGAGCCATGCGAGTATCACTTGAGAGGGAGCTCAAGTTGCATGGTGATGATGAGGAACTATTAGTTCCTAAGGAGGAGGAGCCTCCTGATGATGCGGAGCAGCCGCATGCAGAGATTCCAGTTGTGGAGATCACCACTATTGGAGAGTCTTCCAGAGAGGGCGGAAACGCTCTCGGGAAGTTGACAGATTGATGTAGGATGCAAGAGAGAATGTGGGGTAGCCATCCTCTCAACGCAGATAGAGGAGATCTCCTCATAGATACACTAGCTACATGGCCCTGGTTGGGAAATGTGTAGCGACCGAGCCTTCTTCTTTTGAGGAGGCAATGCAATAGCCAGTTTGGGTGGATGCGATGGTAGAGGCGTATGATTCTATCATGCGGAACAGTGTATGGGATGTTGTTCCTAGACTGGGGGACAAGTCAGTGGTTACTTCTCGATGGCTTTACAAGGTAAAGTAGGCAACTGATGGTAGTATTGAGAAACACAAGGCAAGGTTTGTTTCCTGTGGTTTCTCACAGGTTGAGGGGATTGGCTATGATGGGACCTTTGCTCCTGTTGCAAGGTACTCATCGATTAGATCGATTCTAGCACTATCAACACAGATGGGTTGGTAGATCCATCAGATGGATGTGAAGACAACATTCCTCAATGGTGAGATTGAGGAAGAGGTATACATAGAGTAGCTAGAGGGATTTGAGACCTTCGATCGTGAGTCACATGTGTGTCGGCTCAAGCGAGCATTGTATGGGCTGAAGCAAGCACCCTATGCTTGGTATACCAGGATCGATAACTATTTCACCGGGTTGGGCTTCACCAAGAGTGAAGTGGATGTGAACCTCTACCACATCATTGTAGATGGTAAGCTATTGATTATTGTACTTTATGTAGATGATATAATTTTGACAGGTGATGATGATCAAGTCTTGCAAGGTGGATCTTGCAAGAGAATTTGAGATGAAGGACATGGGCCTCATGCACTACTTTCCAGGCATGGAGGTGTGATAGAGGGATGGGGAAGTATTTGTGTCTCAGGGCAAGTATGCCAATGAGATACTGAGGCACTTCCACATGGAGATGTGCAAGCCCATGGAGACTCCTCTAGCAGGTAACTTGAGGAAGGAGGATGCTACTTCAAGTGAGGTAGTAGCTGCTACTATCTATAGGTAGCTTGTGGGTTCACTCATGTATTTGGTGAACACACGACCAGATTTGTGCTTTGCAGTGAACTAGCTGAATCAAGCTATGGTTTAGCCAACCAAGTTATTTTGGAAGGCGACAAAGCATGTGCTAAGATATCTTAGAGGCACTACACAATATGGATTATGGTACAGGTAGATAGAGGGAGTGAAGATCCAAGGCTTCACATATGTAGATTGGGTAGGTAGTCCATCAAACAGGAAGAGCACTTTTGGAGGAATCTTCAACCTTGGGTCAGCTGCAGTTTCTTGGTATAGTAGGAAACAGAGATCAGTTGCACTTAGCACAATGGAGGCAGAGTACATGGAAACTAGTCAGGCTACATGTGAGGCCATCTGGATGCAGAAGATTTTAGTGGGATTGTTTGGTCAAATGATGGATCCTATAGTGATATACTGTGATAATCAGAGTTGCATTAAACTCTCTGAGAATCCAGTGTTTCATGACAGGACCAAGCATATAGATATCTGCTATCATTATCTACGAGATTGTGTGGTCAAGAGGATCATGATGTTGCACTACATTTCGACTGAGGAGCAGGATGCAGATATTTTGACAAAGGCATTGTCAAAAGGCAAGTTTTAGTTCCACAGAGACAAGATCGGGGTTGCTAATAATCCCTTTCTTGTTGAGAGGGAGTGTAGAAAAGTGGGCAACAAGAAATGCTAAATTTAGAATGTGCTAAAAATAGAATGTCTAAAAATAGCATGTCTAAAAATAGTAGTTTTGCCAGTGAGGTCATTGGCCACCTTGGGTGAGAGGTGAAACTGCTAAAAATACAAAGTTCTAAAAATAGCATTTCTGGGTCCCTTCCTATTTATAGCAGCCCCTGGTCTATCTATAGGAAGTAAAGTCAAATTTTGTCTTAACAACAGTTTAAAATATTAACTGATTAATCTCCATGAGTTAATTAGTTGGAAAAAGTAAACTTGAAGTCTTTGTGAGAACATGCAAATTAGTTGTCCCATTGATTGAGGAATTTATCCTTTATTCTCTCCACTGATTGAGGAATTAAGTATGAGTTCTATAATGAGAGAATCAATTGACTTAGTTCTAACTAGTCAAGTCTAGTTAGATTATTTTAACAGGTTGTTAAAATAAAAAAAATATAGTTTGTTAATGTCTGCATGCATGTGACAACTATTATTTTAGATAACTGAGGATTCACTCATGGATAACTGTTGCATGCCACTTCTGTCAGAGACCTAGTTGAGATCAGATGAGGGACAGTGTACTATCAGATGCTTGGATCTTCCCATGGAATATTCCTTACATGCAAGAGGAACTAGTGTCCTCAAGGATTGCATAGTTGGACCTATGGTTGACAGCATGTATGATTTGGGGCCAATGCTCACATGTTATGAATTGGACCCCAATCAAAATTGCGCAAGGAAACAAGGGATTGGAGGACTTGAGGCCTACATATTGAGGCATAGTGAGTCTATGATCTTCATCTTTTGATTGCAAAGAGTACAGGATAGCTCTTGAGCTGATATTTTTTGTAACCAGAAGAGGATTTCCACTTGATTGATAATACAGTGTTGGGGGTTTTATGCTGGTGCTTTCCCTAGTGATATATCTGTGCTATGTGTGATTATTTCTCTTGATCAGTTATATGTGTTTATGGTTGATGTTGCTCATGAAATCGATTTTGCTTTCGCTTAATGTTTTGTAGAAGTAGATCATGTGTTTTTCTTTAGTACATTGCATTACTAGTTTGATCTACAAGTGAAATTTCTACAAAAAGAAAGCAAAAATGACAACCACGAATGTGAAAGTGACATTTGTGAAAACAAAGGTGCGAAAAGGCGACAATTACGAAAACTCACTGAAATAGAAGTACAATTACAACCAAAGTAAGGGAGAATATCAACAGTAAGTGCACACTAACAATTGACATAGTTTGAACATTGCGCAGGAACTCTCCTTATGGACTGTGCTATGCCTATTCAAGCTTGCATAAAGGAAGTGTGCTTATGAATTTACTAGGGACTAAGCATGTGTGGGTAGAACTCCACTCATAACGTCAACACTTGGAGACACATTGGTAGAATTCCAACTTCTCTGTTTAGGTTTTATCCTTAAGTTCAAGGTCACAGTCTTTAAGGAAGTATTGATTCATCATGTAGATTACCTTGGCTTTCTCATTTGACTTGATTATAAATATAGTCTCCTCTATTCCTTTCCTCGGTTAAATACATTAACATAGATTACCAGATCACATTGTTTTAATCTGGGAGAAGGGTAATATGTAGTTGTGAGTTAAAGATGATTAGATTTTGATTTTTCATCTCCGTTGTTGCTTTGTTACCAACAAACCTGTTCAGTACCCTGGCAGAGTCACTATAGGAACAAATGAATCACTTCATTACAAATGAGGCTGCTGAGTACCCCAACAAAGTTACTTGCTTCACCTCTTTGCACAGGAAGCCTTTCTTTTCTTTCACCCTTTATTTGTTCAATTATTTTAATGTGCTTAGGCACTTATTTATTTAACAGGGTGGAAGAGGGATCCCGAATTACTGAGAGCGGGAGAGGTTGTTCCTTTAGAGACAATTATATATACCTCTAATATTGATTTTCTAGTTATTGACTTTCCTCTTTCCCTTTTCTACTCGATTGAATCGACACATATAACATCATCACTTATAATCTCGAGTTAAGGAAAGAAGATCCTAGAATAGATACATCTGTCATGGTTCTGCTAAAGGCTTTCCCTTTGAATGGATCATATTTTCCATTCAGATATCATTGAATTTAAAGAAATATGTAACCCAAATAGAGAAGAGGGTAACAAATTAACCAAACATTGTTCGTCATCACAATTTCTCTTTTCAAACTTTACTACATTGTCTTTTGAGCCAAAAGGAGCATCTTTCATGTAAAGTTTTATTAGGCAACACACAAAAGAAAAGGATCTGACAAAACATGGAAACAAGACCAAAATGACGAAGCAAATGGAGAACTGTGCTAAAAAGCAACATGCAAGGCATACGTGAAAAAACAAAGGAAAGACTAAATAAAGCAAATGCAAGATGAGTGTACAAGGGAAACTAAAATGCAGCTAGACCTACTCTTAACCTAATCAGCCAGAAGGCCAGGGCTAAGTGTAATGAAATTTCCAATGTAGCCACCATAACCACTCCCGACCTTCAAACAAAAAGATGTGAACAATTAAAAGAAAAATAAAGCATTGTGCAAGAGAAAAGATAAGAATTTGAAAAGCTTACACAATGAAATTAAGGTCTTGCTTATTAACAAAAGAATGTGCCATACCAACTAGTTTGAGCCAGTCTTGAACTTTACCTTGTTGATTGAAATGTCGATCATACAAACCTTGAAGGTTGCTTGTGAATGTACATCCATTTGTGTTTTCAGTTTTTGCAAACATTAAGAAAAAATGTAACTTATTATTATCATAGGAGCTTGACAAGTAAGATTGGTCTAACCATTTAGCCATGGGATCTTGATATTCAAAACAAACAATTTAAAATCCTTGAGACTCATGAGAAAATAATTTTCCATAACACATTTTTTTAAAATGATATATAATATATATGTAATTGACATTAAAATATTTTACATAACATGTACATCTACACATTTTATAAGCCAAATTAAAATAGTTTTTTCATTATTAATATATTTTTAAGTATATGTCAATATTAATTTCTATTAACATATTTTATTGATAATTCACATTGAATAATTTTTTTATATGTCACATTAATATATATATATATATATATATATTATATATATATATATTTTTTTTTTTTTCTTCTTCTATATATAGTATATATGAAGTTGATATGGACATAAACTAATTAATATAGATCTTCAAATAATTTATTTAAATCTTTTGCTGAAATATTTTAGAAAAATATAAGATTTAAACATTTTAAACATTTTTTTTTTACTTTATAATATATTCATTTTTTATTTATTATAGCCAACATTTTTTTTATTTTTATTTTAAAGAGTGACCAACTAACTAATAGACAAACATACTTACACATCCTCTCCAACTGAATTATAAAACAAAAACTCAATTACAGGCAAATGAAAAAATCTTTAATTTTTGAATATGAATATCTCAGAAAATCTTTAATTCTTGAATATGGATATCCATTAAAACTTGCATTCAACACTTTAACAAACTTATTACTCACACGAGCTTATGCCATGTTTCACACGGTTTCCATGATATACTAATAGAACGCCCTATAATCATAAAAGTCTCATAAACAATGTAAATGAATTATGTAGTTTCCAGGCCATTTACTCCATCTCTAAGCTGGACTTTTGAAGAACCAACCATGGCCTCATTTTAAGTCAAGATTTGTTTGGGACTAAATTCATCTTCAAAGGAAAAAAAAATTAAGTCAAGATTTTTCATGGGACTAAATTCATCTGTATAGAAATCCAGCCTTGCAGGTAAACGGTTTTCCAACAAACGCATGATTTCAAATCAGTTGCAAGAATCCCTTGCAAGCGTTCTCACTCGTCGAATTTGGAGGGGATGGCCATAGTCAAGATTTTGAATCTTGACTTGACTTTGACATCACAGGTGGTTCACGTTCTTACACGCCGGCCAGTTTGGTCTGTAGATGAAGAGGGATGAAGGGGGTGACTATATTTTCTGTATGTTCGTTGAATCCTCACCATTCCAGCAAGCATCCTACGCAGGCACGCACCGTTATGCGGTGGCGTGACAGAGGAATCCTAGTTTGTATTGATATTCACCTCTAGCTTTTCTAGATGTTTGTTCAAAGTCAGCATGCCAAAAATAAAAAATGGATCATGGTAGAATTCCAGTAGGATTAGAAATCTCTACTATTTAAAAGAATTAAATTGAATTATCTAACTATAATAAAATGTTATCATCAAAATTATATAATTTATAATAAAATGTTATTATCAAAATTGTACGACTTATAATACAATATTACCATCAAAATTGTGCCACTTATAATAATATTACCATGAAAACTTTGTCACTTATAATACAATATTACCATCAAAATTGTTGTATAATAAAAATTTACTATCTATAATAAAAATGATATCATTAAATACTATCATCAAAATTATACCATAAAAATAATGTTGTCTCTAATCTATAATAAAAATACTATCATCAAAATTGTGCACTACTATTCCAAACATCAATTTACCAAATTCAAAGATTCTTTATTCTTTCTCCGAGCATTAATTACAATCTCAATCAAAATGGTTACGCCAGTCGAAGGCCGAGCAGACTAGGGCCTGTGTGCCCCAGCAAATGTACATGCGTAGAAGAGAAAATTCCAAAGCTTTTCCATTTGCCAAGATTCAGACCAAATACAGACAATCATAGCGAGCAAACTATTCACGAATCTTTCTGTTCATACATTGAACATGAACAACATGATATGAACCCTGGCGAAACTTGCGAGAATAGTACCTGATATTAGCAGAAGAATGCCGTTGTTCTAACCGATCCAGCCAATTGAGAACTGCCGTTGCACAGAGGGGTGACCCCGGGGCAGGAGAGCAGGAAGGAAAGAAGCAATGGATCAGGGACAAGAAACAACGGATGGATGGCCACCATATGCAGGCAAGAGAGCGAGGGTAATGAGAGCGAGCATAATGACGACGGGGACGAGCAGCAGGAACAGAGGCGGCGGCGGAAGCGGTGGCAGCACCAACGGCATTACCAGCAATACCACTGTCAAAACGACCAGAAACGGCCTGGCACTTTTGCTGAATTTATTTACCATCGATAAAACCGCTGCTTATGCTTATAATACCTTCTATTGAATCCCTGAAGCGCCTCAACTTTCTAAAATCCTTCAGAATTCCCTGATTGCCTTACTAGTCAAGGCATTGAGGCCTCAGCCCACTGTATTGGTGAATCCAAATCTAAATCTTGCGACGGTTTTTCAAGAAAGAAAAAACCAACAACTTTCTAAAGAGTACAGATATATATCTCATATTAAATCCGGCCATGCCCTAGAAAGAGAAACTGAAATTCAAAACGAATGAAGGCATTGCATATTATGTTATCGTGATGAATCAAATCTCTATCTCTCTGTTGGAAAGTGGAATATGTAGCGGACTGAGAGTTAATCTGAGTGGCCTCAGGATTAAGACGGTTCATGGGAGAGGAAGTGAAATGGAATGGCAGCTCGCCCGTAGTATCCCAATAGGAAAAGAGGGATGAATATAAAAACACTGCTCGACAGGTAGAAAGCCAGATAAATCCAGCAATGTGGATGTTAGTCTCGTTACAATGTAACATCGTTAATGGTCAACAGGGGTGAGGAGGATTTCGTAAAAATGTCGGTTCTAGACTTTTGACTAAAATATTTTTTTTACCATGAAAAAAGCAATAAGTTTTTTTTTTTTTTTTTGACTAAAATATATATTGTCTTTTGTACGATTTTAATTTCAAAATTGGAATATATATTTTTTCTTTATTACGATGGCTTGCAAGTTGAAGATGATGATATAGCATCATTAGTGCGGATATTTTATAAAAATGTGTTAGAATTTCCTTCTTACATTAGTCGCTTGTACAACAAAAAGCAAATGTTTTTAATGTTTTTAATACGGAGATGAGAAAAAATTGAATGGGAAGTTTAATTTAAAATAGTCTAGATTCATTTCATTTCATTTTCTTTATATTTAATAGATTTAAAATAAGATTAGATTTAATTTTTTTTTTTTTTTAAATTTAAATTAAGATTAGATTTAAATAAACTTTTATCTGTTATTATTATTAAATAATAATTATATTTTTCTATAGGAAAAAGAAATATGAAAAAATTGTTTAAGAAATTAATATAGGAATTTAGAATTTAAAAATAATAATGTTCGGAAGAAAGTAAAGTATTTCAAAATTTCAAAAAATAATAATGTAATGTTGTAGTAATTTTATAGTTATAGTTTTAATTTTATAGTGTTAATATTAGATCTTATTATGTGGCTTGTATATAGTCTTACATATTGTGTTAATAACTAAACTATTTTGTAAAATATTTTTAGGTCAATTTTTTGTTAGGGGTATTTTGCTTGCTTCCTTATATTGAAGAGAGATTAACTAAGATTTGCACCCATGCTTGTTCAATGTTTTGTTAGACTATATCTTTTTTTAGTTTCCATCTACTCTAATTTAAGAAAATCAACGAAGGGGTAGGGTTATTCACTTCCTTAATTTCTCATATTTTGGTCTTTTCTCCAATTATATAGTATCAAAAATTTTCCTGTAACCCTCTTATCTCTTCTCCTCAACTTCCTCTAATTATCATTGTTGCTTTCCTCTGCGGTTTTCAGCTAAATATTCTTTCCTTTTAGCTTCTTTTATTAAGAATTTGACTTAATAAGTTCTTCGCCTCAGCTACATATCCTTGAGTTTTTTTTCTCTTGATATTTCCTCCATCCCTCCTATTTCATTACATAAAATGGGAGACATTCTTGGACATTGTCATAATGTCTATCACACCTACTAAATTCTCTTTGAATCTCAGAGATTCCATAAAATGCCCACTTGTTTCAATGTCCATGGGAGTTGGCTATGATCTAGATCTCCTAATTATGCAACTGATAATACCCACTTTTGGCCTCAATCACAAGCAATCACATCCAAATCTACATAAGAATTCCAAACAACAATAATACCTTTTTCCAAACCTACACAAAGATATAGAGCATGGTGCTCTTTCCATACCCTTGAAGTTGGTGATGGAGAGTGACAGTGAGGGATGGAAAAAATAAATTCCCAGGAATAAACATTAAAACACATTCCTCCCTCCATCCCATTGTTGTAGGGCTCAAATGTGTCTCACCTTGCATCATGGGATATGGTGTAACATAGAGGTTCAGGCTCATTAATATTACATTGGCCTTTGGATACCTGCATTTCCACTTCTGTATTGGATATGTAGTTTTCATATGCCATTTATTGATTATGTAATAGCCTATTTTTGATATGCATACTAGTAATTTATATATGTATATGATGAATGGTGAAAAGTTAGAAAATTGTATATAATGATCTAGAATTGATCATTATATAATTTTTCATCTAGCTTGCTACTTATTGGGTGTAAAAATTAGAGGATTGGTTTGCAATGTTTAGTTTAGGGTGAAGTTATGGTTTGGTGATTTACGGTCTAAAACCTTCTAGAGCTTATTTGAGACATCAAATGACGCTTTTTGGGGTAAAGACTTTGTGAGTTTAACTCTACTCTTATCCTTTGACACTATTATACATTCTGAAATATTTATAGTTATCGAAAAATCACTTCAATTGGAGTTTGTGTGATGAAATTATGCCTCCTACAATTTGGCATACCTTGTTGATCACCACATTACCAAGTGGATGCCACATCAACCTCCACCATTTACTCATGTGGCGATAATCATGTGAGGAATTTCAAGTATACTCTAAAGGATCCAAAAACCTAACACTAATTGAGGATTAAGGCATGTAAAAACCCTAACCCTGACCATCAACAACTATCAAGCTATGTCAAATACTAGGCTACTAGGAAGAGAAGGTGTCCCATTGTTTTTGGTACTATTATTGTTCCACAGTTGAGTAGAGCATTTGAGAGTGGAATATTGAAGCATAACATAGCAGGTAGAAGACTATGTAGCAACTATTTAGGCCACAATGTCCATGGCAGTTCCATAGTGAGTGCCTCTTTATTTATATTTCCATTTCATAATTGAGGAAAAGATAGAAAAATAT
This sequence comes from Pinus tabuliformis, assembly GCA_031772625.1. NCBI lineage: Eukaryota > Viridiplantae > Streptophyta > Pinopsida > Pinales > Pinaceae > Pinus > Pinus tabuliformis. The sequence goes on from CM062813.1 coordinate 237,165,275, forward strand.
AGGTCTCACCTTCTAGATAGGTTTTCCAATTTATTGGGTTTTGTAGGTCACACCTTCAGGGAAAATTTTAGGGATAGAAATTTATCTTAGAGTTTAGAAACCTTAGTGAATCTTACTAGTCCTTAATATGAAAATTATAAAATGTTTGGCAACACTTTGTAAAAATATTCAAATTTCAATGATTTTATATAGTCTCTATAGAAATTTGGTAATTTTTGTGGTAAAACAATTTTATCCCATAAAATCATTTGGAAAATCATTTTTAGAAAAAAAATAGAAATTAGCAAATCTTTCTTTGTGAAAAAGCATGGAAAATTATTCCATTTACAAAATTTAGCCCCAAAATTTGACCTACACATCTTGTGCTCATTTGTGTGGATAATGTATTCATCTACTTGTTTCTTTCATTTTAGTTTTAGTTTCCATAATTTTGAGTGCTACAATAGTATAATTAAATATATGATTTAAGGTAATCAACTACATAATAAAAAAAATTAGAATATTATAAGATTTGTTGCAATGAACTATTCCAGTGGAATACCCACAACAATTTACAGATCATATTTGTCCCAAGGAAATTTGTTTTGAGGTTTTGTGGGAATTTATAGGCTCTAGGAATTGTCTTAAGAAAAAAGTATCAAAACCACGGGTATGGAAAATGCATCTAGTCGTAACAACCTTCATGATGAGGGAAATGAGAGATCTTTTAAAGTTGGAAGAAAAAGTCTTTGATATCTCTCACAACATGGCCCTCCTCATGGTGGATCTAACTCAATAGTTGGATTAGACAAGAAATTAGGAAATAATGAAGATCTAAAATATGAGTGAAAAAGAGTGAAAGAAAAAGAAACTAAGTTCCATTGTCATCACTTCTTCACAATCTCTATTTAAAATAGAATGACAAGTGAACATCAAACCCTGACAAGGTGATATTGATGATGTTAAGTTAAATTATTGGTTGCAACAAATACATTTTTATTTTAGTATCCATGACATAAGAGAAAAGAAAGAGATTTCATTTTCTTGACTAAAATTAGAGGTCCATGCTCTAATCTCATGGGAAACCCAAACAAAGATACTTTGGTTGGAGGGCGATCCCTATTAATTGAACCATTAATAAATAAATGGGATCCGTTTAAAGCCTTCATCAAGTCCTAAGTATACCCTATTGGGTATGTAGCAGACCATTGGATCCATTAGCATCATTTGAGGTAGAGTCAAGGGAAAATGGTGTAAGAATATACCACCAAATTTAGCGAAATTAAAATTATGTTGGGTATATATCCTAGAAAGTGATACATATCGGAGTAAGTGATTCTCTTTAGACCTAGTATACTTGATGAGGATTATGTGCAAGAAAAGTACCTAAAAAATATAGGTAATAAGAAAGAGAAACCAGAATGTTCTAAATAAAAAGGCCACCAAGAAGCTTTTAAGGAGAGAAAGAAGAAGTGGAATGGAAACAATAATAAGATGACAACAACTATGCATCGATGCCAACATATAGCCAACCACTAGAACAATTCTAATATGGATGTCACACCAAAGAAAAGTGTTCATCCACAGTGGAACCCAAAGAACTATAAGAAGAATTCCACAAATAAGAACCTACTATCCATGGATTTGGATAAGCATCTCGAATGTAGATGAAAATATTTTCTACACTTTAGGGTAGAAGGAGGCAAACTTCAATATCCTTCATCACAAGGAAGAGAAGGATTTGACTAGAATATTCATTATTAAGATCCAAGTAAAGAAGATAAAGGTGGATCCTCTATTCGCTTTTGGTCCATACAACAACCTCATTGTAGAAGGTCTATTAAATAAGCTTGGTTTGGGAGTTCATGATCATCCTAACCCATATCCATTGAGATGGGTGATATGTAAACTATAGTGAATATTCCACTAGAATAGTTCATCAAGATAGTTCTTGTATTATGCTAAATTATTTTTTATGCAGGTTTATTTCTTAGATCTAAAATTTATTATCACTAGCTTATTGCTCAAATTTATGAAAAAAACAAAAATACAAAAAGGAAAGAACAAGAAAGATAACACACCATCCACATAATTGAACACAAGACGTATCCTTGGAAACATAAGATGGGAGAATTTTTTTTTAACTAGAAGGTGAGGTATATGGTTTATTTTATTTTGTTTAAATATAAAAAGAAAGTACAAAGAAAAAGTTGCTCACTATGGAGTTATGTTTGGTAATGTGGCCTAAATGGCTACTATAAAATCTTCTTCCTCCATTATTTTTGTGTCAAATTCCACTCCTAGATTCTTTTCTCAAGTATGGAACATGTATAATGGTAAAATAATGGAACCCCGCTCTTTGAAATGGCCTAATATTTGACATGACCTAATATCCATCTGGCACTAAGGTTTTTGCATCCTCAACCATTAATTAGTGATAAGGTTTTGGACCTTTTAGAATCTTTTTGAATCTCCACACATAGATCGCCCCACATGTGAGTTATGTGGGTTGATGTGGCATCTGCTCAGTACCATGGTGGTTAACAAAGTAGGTCAACTTGTAGGAGGTATCTTTTGACACATGAACTTTGGTTGAGGTTAATATTTTCACACCACTAGAAGGGCATTGATGTGTAAAATATATTCAAGGGGTTACAAGATTTTCTCACAAAGTTTTGGCCCCAAAGAATGTTGTTTGATGTCTCAAAATAGGTTATAATGTTTTGGACCAAAAATATCCTAACTAGGACCTATAACTAAAAGGAGTCCCACAAGGTACCAAGATAAATGAAAAAATATATAATGATCCATCATGTATCATACTTACTCATTTGGGGAGGATTTTGGTCCCCAAAATCTTTTATTGAATAAGATGAGGAAATTTTTCTTCTACCTTCTCCCTAAAGTACCATTTTTCCTTGCTTAGAAGTTGTCCTTTCAAACTCATCTACCAGAGCCCGTGTTGGCATTATGACAAATGTGTTGTCCTTGATGGAAACCTACTTGATGAAGTTTTTCAACATGATGATTTGACAAGCTAGTGCTCATGTGACAAAGAGTTTGGACAAAGGCATAGCAGTCTAGAGACATAATAATAATGAAGGTGATGTTTTGATAAATACATGTAGGTTCTGTGAAGCATAGTCACATATATACACATGTATGGAGAAGAAAAGGCATGTATAGTTTCTGCACCATGGTATCCTAAATACCAGTGATCTTTACCATGGTATTGGCCCAAAGCAATGAGCTTGGCAACAGATATTTGATCCTATCTAAGAATACCATCGAAATTACTAAGGATTTGACCCGTGGTATTGGATAAGACCTGAGCTATATAAGGAGATGAAGATCAAAGTGTTTTCTGTGCAAGTAATGGGCTATTGACGAATTGTTTAATCTGAAATAAGGTTGCACAAGAAATGTGATGTGGGATCAGATATTGTAGATCTGAAATGACTACATGATTTTATTATGGTTTGATTTGTGATAAAAATGTTCTAATGTATGTTTGTTACTGGGTTTTCCAAGATTTGGGTTTGACTAAAGTTCTGTTGTGCATCGAAGGAATGACTCAATAATTACAGATCTATACACAAGTTTGTCTTAGAAAAGGCACATACATACATTGGTCTACCTCTATATAGTCGTGTATCGATTCTGCAGGATGGATAGATTTGTATGCAGATATGCTTCATGAAAGGCGTGTACACACGCATATGTATTTTGTAAGGGTCACGTACATGTGTTAGGGTTTCTGAAGTATGTGCAGTTAATGATGTTTTATTAGTATTGTTGTGATTGTTGTTGTCCATGATGATGAAGTTGAATGGTTTGTGAATGAAATATTGAAATCATATGAATTATCTATAAGTAGCTTAGAAATCTGTGATGAAGGAAATAAGTGTCTGTGATTGATTACATAAATGTAGTGATTCAGTATGAGGGTTCAAATTTTTTAGATCTGTACACAGGTATGTTTCATTGAAAGTGTGTATATACACGGATATGGTTAAGAATAATAAGATATATATTTTGACATGTTGTTGATCAGGGTTTGCAGTGGCAACAATTGGTTTCAATAACAATGTATAGGTTTATGATTAATAGTACATTCACATGATTTGTTCTGCTTTAGATTGATTGGTTGCAATGAGATTCAGTGATTGATCTGTTTTAGTTGATTCAATTATTTGATGATGGTAGTGGGTCTAGTATGAAAATTTGATAAAAGGTGGTGTACAAGTTGATCAGGTGGATCTAGTTGGAAACATTTTGAATAGTGGTCCACAAGGATTTGAAGATAAGGGGGTTGTAGCTCCCTTCCAATAGGTTCTAGAGAACGAGAGAAGGTTGTAGCCTTCTCCATGTGGGTGCCTGCATACTAGTATGAGTCTGTGCTAATACAAGATTGTAAAGAATATATTTTAAGAAGAAGATCGAGATGACAACAATGGTGGTTTTTTTTCCCACATCAGGTTTCCACCTAAAAATCCTAATGTTCATATGTGTTGACTATGTGTGTTGATTTATTATGTTCTTACTACACTTGTTTACTGTTTAACTAATTCCTAATGAAGGACTGGTACACTAGTTCAAGTTAACATGATGAATAATTAAGTGAAAAGATAGTTAACTAGATATACGTTGGTTGCCTGCATAACAATGGTGTACATACACAGGTTTATTTCATTAAATTTGCGTATAGAAATATGAATAGAAAAAAAAAAGGTTAAGTAAGTTTTAAAATACTGATTCACCCCCCCTTCTAAGTATTTTTCCTAACAATTGGTATCAAATCAGGTCATTCAAAATAATCTTGATCACTTGAAGGAAGATTCATTAAGATGAGCAACCAAGAGGGAGCATCATCCATCTAGCCATCATTGTTTAATGGATCTAATCTGGTTTTCTAGAAGGTCAGAACAAGAGCTTACTATTGTAAAACGTAACTAGGTTTGTTCTTCATAATGACATGATCTTTGTAAATGATGAAATAAAAGAAATAAAATTATTTTTGTATGCCTTGCTACATGGGTTTCACGAGCATGAAGTTTATTGGTTAGTGGCTCCCATTGAGAGCCTTAGTATTTATTATTGAGTCAAAGAGTCCATGTCATATGAAGAAGCTCTTCTTGAGCCTATTTTTAATGTATACAAGTCTATAGAAATGTCTAGAAGCCCTCCAAAGACAAGCACAATCCCTCTTGAAGAAGTCGGCCTCCAAAAAATATAACAAGAAGTCATTCCGTCTCATATAAGGAGACACAATGGTTATCTCTCCCATGTTGGCTTATATGCATGACTAACCACTATATATAAGCGTGAAAGAATCCGCATTACAGGAATACAAAACTCGGATGCCTCTGAAACTTTGGTGGGTAATTACAGTCACAAGACTTTGCAATCTTAGAGAATTCGATCATGCATCTCTGTTCTTTGGATGGGTAACAAAGAGATGAAGTTTTCAGCCTCCTCACAGTCTTAATGATTACAGTCTCGAACTCCTCACAATCTCGTCCTACCAATACAGTGATCACTGAAGCAACCTTATAGTCTTGGCATATTGGTGAAGAGGAGGATCTTGGAGTTACATTCTTTGTCTCGACATACATTCTAGAGGTAGCTATAATCTCAGCATAGAAGTAATCATATAGACACAGTCATGATCTTGATGGAGACATAGCTAGAAAGTCATGATCTCGGTGAATCTAGATGTGACACTCCTATATATGCATATCTCAGTATAAGATCTCGTTGTTATGGTGAATATCTTGATGAAGGTGAAACAGAGTTGCAACAGTAATGATCTCAGTGATGGCCTCAATGTTGCAACAATAATGATCTCGTTGGTGCAGTAGCGATGGCCTTAGTGTTGCAGCAACAATGACTTCAGTAGCAGTGATGATGATCTCAACAGTGGCAAAGAAGAGGATTGGTGTCTTAGTCTTGGAGTGGCCTAATAGGTCAAGGGTCATGGTCTCGATATCTTTCAATTAGAATCTCTATAAGAAGAATTTTGTGCGAGTTTTCCTCGCAAAGAGTGAGAGGTTTTTGCCTTAGTAGAAAGCCAACATATTGTGTTCTTGTCTCTTTTATTTTGGTAACTATTTGATGAACTAAGAAGACACACTCTAATAATACCAAGAGGAGATTGTGCTAATAAGAAAAGTTAAAAATACCTCACAAAATAGTATCATGACGAGAATAATCTTATTAACTTAATTTTCCCCAGATTCTTCAACATGGAATTAGAGCTAAGGTGCTGAAGTCAAAGGAAGGGCAACAAAGAGCTATTCAAGGATCAAGTTTCAATAACGGCATCAAAGCAAGTTGAAGGGTATCAAAGAAAAGGATCAAGATCTACATTGAATAATCAAACCCTAATTTTGATCAAACCCTAGATCGAAGAAGAAGTTTACAACAACAAGAGCTTTTGTTTCTATAGTCATCATCAAAAGGCGACCAAGACCTCATCAAGTTGTCTACAAATTAGGGTAGCTCAAAGGACCTTAAAAACGAATTTCACATCATCTTCGAGAAAGTAGAAACCCTCATAGTAGTTTTGGTCTACAAAAGAAGGAAAAGCATATTGAAGGCATCTTCATCATCTTCAAAGTTATAAAACAAGCAAGGATCATCTCCTTTCCCTAGAAGAAGATCATCCAAGGAAGCAGTAAATCATCCTCATCAAAAGGAGCAGCCTTTTCTATTGAAGAAAGGTTTTTTCATCTAAAAGAAGATCATCCAAGAGGAAGCTCTAATACATATTCTTCATCCATCATCAAAGTTATCAAGTAGAAGAGTTCATATTCACTTTTCAAGTAAGTATCTTTCATTCTATAATCAAGTTTGGTTAAATGACTTCGTGTTTGAAAGGAGATCTATAAAGTGGTTGGGTCATTGAAATTCCTTGCATAAGAAAGGAGGATAGATATAGTCCTCGAAAGGGAAGTCATTGATATCTATGGATAAGTCTCTCAAGGTCAGACATTGTTTGAATGCATGGAAAAAGGATCAAGGGAATCATAGAATTCTTATGAAATCAGTCAAAGGTCCTCTCATCCCTATGTAATAGAGGAGACATCAAAGAGATATATGAAATGCTAGATGATATATTCTCTGAAAATACAGTAAAGAAGGACATATCACTTAGACCTGATCTACACAAAATTGAAGGTATGAAAGAATGAAGGGATATATTTATAAGATCTCAATTGGGAGATCTGGGAGAGATGATAATAAGATAATCATAATTTTTCTTAAATGCACTAAAGTTACCTCATTTGATTTTTTTTTCTCTATGCTAGATAGAAAAAGACAAATTGAGGACAAAAGTGTTGAAGGTTAAAAGACTCAAACATTTGCAGAAAGGAAAGGAAAATTTGGTCCTCAAAAAAGACAGAACAATATAGCTAAGATTCAATGTTATGGAAAGAAAGCTCATATCACTGGAAAGATGGAGGAAGATGAAGAAAAAGGCCAAGGAAAGAGGGAGCAATAGATCTCTACTATGACTGAGATGGTGTCCCTCACAAAAGGATCTTATCATAAGCTCCTAAATATTTTGTTATAGATATGACCACGATGAATAATAAGATGCATCGTGGCATCATGGAAGCATTAGAAACAAGAGCTCGTAACATCACCACAGGAATCATGAAGGACAGAAGGAAAAAAATCCATGGAAGTCAAACATGAAGGATATAGCTCTTTGGAACCTCATTGGACATTAAAGGAAAGGAAGAAGTCATCCTGGACAAGGCTCATCATACATCAAGTCAAAAAGGAAACATCTGCCAGATGGGGATATGCAAGTTTCTCTAATAGAATCCTCATCAGAGGGTTCACTAATCTAGAGAGGAAGAAAGTGTTTCATCAGGAACTCCAACTTATGTAAGTCATGGGAGGATGGTATGATGACATGAGAAATTAAGTAGATCAAGGGGTTGAAGATATTTTCAATCAAGGAAGCTATTGAAAGAAGTCTAGATGACTGAAAGATAAAATGAGGTATGTATGCTTGTATTTAATATTATAAAGTCATGTCGTATGGTTATAGGTAACATGGATCACTACTTCTATCTTAAGAAGCATGATCAAGTGAAAAGGATCTCCTCCTCTGAAAGGATGCAGGAAGTCATAAGTCACACTAGATGAAATCAACATAATATGTCCTCATATGAAGTATGAGGTGGATGACTACAATTAAGAAAATATGATTGGAAGCTCTTGGGAATGGAATGTGTGAGGAAGGAAGAGATCGCAAGATATGCAACCATGATGAAGGAAATCAACATCCAAAATACCAAGAAGATTTGACTAGGAAATCTCCTAGAAAATATATGAAGACTCTGATGAAAGTCTGAAAAAGATGGAGACCCTAGACAATGGATATCTTTGTGTTAAGGGAGAATGTCCCCTAGGGTCTTGGGTTAATACCCTAGCAAAGCGGGGGTTATCTATAAAGGAAAACAAGCATTCCACATAGCCATGATGCTAATATAAATGAACTAAGCGAAGAGGGGTGCACCTGGGGGTTCTTCGCTTCGTTTGGGAAGATCTAGATAGGGTCTAAACCCTCTTGGAGTTCCTTTTGCTCCTTCAACCTGCAAAACAATGAATTCAAGAAAGCATAACAGTATATGGACTAAAGATAATAAAGAAGTCAACTTCATATCATATTGAAAGTTAGTTATGCAATTGAAATAATCATTCATTTGTGAACCATAACATTGATATCATAAACATGAAGAAGATTCATATCAGGAACAAGACAAGTGTTTCTTTTATTATAGATAACTAAAGTACATAAAGGAATGATTTCACCCGAGTCATCCTTTCGCAGGCTCCAAGTGGAACCTTCCTCCGAATTCGTCTATTCTCAAGCCTTCAACAAGGTCATTCCATAACTCAGTCAAGGATATCTCAACAAAAAGACATCATAACTCAAGGAAACAAAGGTTTCCTATAATGGGGGAAGTGTTGGAAGCACAAGGATCTTCAGACCTGATCTAGGATAATCTCAACAGAGTGATTTTTCTCTCTCTTCTCTCCTCCCTTAGGCCTTCCCATTGAAGCCTTTTTATAGTTCTCCCAAAGTAGTTTTTTAGTTGGGAATTCGTTGGGAATAGTTGGGCCATGGGCACTAATAGGTAATTAGCAAGTAAAACCCATGATCTCCGCCTGAAATTAAGGAGATTTTATTTTTTTAAGTGTTTTAAGACATATACGTGGGTTGGGTATACACAGACTCGCGTACACATGTGTTTAGCTTAGGGCAATGTCGCGTATAGGGAGTAAAACACTGTTTTTTAAGTATTTGGACCAGGTCTAGAAGGAGGGGTTGCCCTAGGCCATGAGTGTAGCATCACAAACATCAAGGGTGAGATTTGGAGCTGTAACAGATGCCCCCTAATATATGAGGTCAAAAGGGGTACATAATGGCCGAAATATATTCTGTAAGTACATGGAAAGGAAACATGTCAAAAGCTGAGAAGGACTTCACCAGAGTTCAGCCTGCCAAGCCACAAAAGGAGATCAGAAAGAAACACTGTCTGAGGTGGGCATACGCATGCTCAGAGAAATTAAAGCATGTCCACATATCAAGTACAAGTAGATCCATCAAATATACAAGTGTAAAGCACTGGAAGATACACAATGGATCATATGATCACAATTGAACAAGTAGATGTCTGAATATCACATATAAGAATGCTAATGATGTTGAAGGATGAAGCAGATCACTGATATTGAAGACTGATCCCCAAAGTACCAAATGAACATGATGGAGTAAGATGGTACTACACTGCAAACTTAGGTGCCAACATATAGAATGTCGCCATGAATGACTGCAACATATAAAGTGGAGTGGTATCAACTAGCAGCAATAGAAGCAAATGTCAAGTGAACCAATGAATGTTGATGCAACCTAAGGTCTTCACCGATTGCCTTGGTACATTTCTACAACATGGTAATAAATGATCTGAAGTCAACCATGTGAGAAAACGTTTGATTACCGGTCATTGATGTATACCATTAACAAACGCAAGACTACTCACCAATGATGATAATGAGCGTCAGGTACCCAATACAATCTAACAAGTGTGAATAGATGAGCTGGAGTCGAACACCTGTAAGAATCTATCAATCAGGAGACAATGATGATTTCCCACTATCGATAGCGAAGGATTTGCCACTAATGGCTGCAAACCCCAAGGTACTGCCAAATGGACTCTAGATCTTTGCCCCAGAGCAATGAGTCGTAGTCGATAGGGAAATATCCGCTAGAAGGAAGGCATTAAGGGATCCTTCATCAATCTAGCATGAGTGTAACCCGTAGGCCAATAATGTGGAAGGAATCAAAGGAAAAAAGATGTAGTAACCCGACCGAAGCACGTTTCTGGCGTACACAATATGTAGCTAGCGCACGACATAAACCTTCTGAACCAACCAATAATGAAAGCTGACACAGAGGCGAGGTATCCACCAATAGGATCAAATGGAAACCAAGGTACTACACGAATCCCAATGTGTGATAGTGTAAGCTGATGTTGAACACAAGGGAAACCATTCAGTCAAAGACCCATGATACTGATCGATGCTGAGCACAAGGTGACCTATCAATAGTGAAAATAGGGCCAGGGTGCAGCTCTAGGCCTATCCTCAGAGCAAGATGTCATCGTCGATAAGGACAAGACCCGCCAACAAGAGGTCAATGAGGACCTTCTCAAACCAGCATGAGTAAAGGACCAATATAATTGACGTGATGATAGACAAGATAATGACAATAAGGGATGGCCGACTGAAAAATGAGACAAGAGACACCACAGAGAGGCCGAGTCAGACTAACTTCCCTTGAACAAAAGCACGACTCAATGTGACTATGTGGTCGCATATGATGACTCTGTATAAGTTCGCCATGCAGGAGGCACGAATGAACCCTCCATATGATTGGAACAGATAACCAATCGGGGGAGAACTGACTCAATAACAAGGTTTAGGCGTACCTAAGTCAAACTAAATCACGCCAAAATGGAGGAGACTTTGTTTTGAGTGCTTTGTTTAAGGGTGACACGACTGACTCTAGCTGCCAATAATAAGTGGAAATATTGTCCCGTTCCTGCTCTTGTTGGAATATATAATTTTTTTGTCTTTTTCTTTAAGCTAGAAAAAGAATAAAAGAATGCTATAGTATAGTGGAAAGAACGAGTGTTGGTGAAATACATGATCTAGTTCCTGGGATTGGAACATTCCTATGCTCAATGCAGGAAGGTGAAAATTGGTCGAAGACACTCAAAGGCATGTTCCTTCCACGAGTCAAGGTATGTCAAGTTGCAACAGTCAAGGGCATGCAAGTTTGATTTTGCAGACGTCGTGGTCAAAAGTTGGCATAAACATGAGTCCAAGTGAAGCTGGCTCAAGGCCAAAAGGTGCAAATGGTCAAAATGCAATGCAGTAGTACAACTCAATACAAAGGAGCCTCTAGGATATAAGGCCAGAATGAAGCGGAGAAGCAAAGAGGAATGAGTCTTCAGCGCATAAGTCATGGCAGGACTACAAAGGACTCCCGAGCCTAATCAGATCGAAGCAACATGGGCAACAAATGTCAGTGAGGTGCTAACTACGATTCCCATGAAAAGGATGGCTCTACCATTGTGTCATGATTTAAAAATCGGTGAGTGAAGGTGGTTTACGAACCATAACATGATGGGATCGACCCTATGGCAAGTGTATTAGAAAATGGAGGCTAGTATGCATAATGTAACGGAAAAAATGGCTTCCCTAACCTATATTCCAGTAAAAAACAATCCCTGCCATGACGGGTTAGTAGTCATGGAACCGTCTCGAAACTGTCGAAAAAGCATCCAAAATGTCCTGAAAATCAAACTGTTCTTGACATTCCAAGCTCCCAAGTTAGAAGTTACATGAGGCAAAACAAAATCAAGATTTGAATTTTTTTTCATTTTCAAAGCTTATATAATAGTCTTTTGACTCACCATTATCATCATTTGGTTTGAGAGCAAAGAAGTGGAGCAAAAGGAGCAAGCGTTCCCATTCACCAAAACCGACCATTCGAATTGTCCCAAAATCACCAGGTAACCCTTAAACTTATCTTGCATTCCATTGTGATTGGTTTTAGAATTTTTAATTTAAGTTTTACTGTTGAATTTTTGTTAAAAATTTCGTCATGGCATATACGCGGGTTGGATATATAAAACCCGCGTATATGTAGGCCCTACATGCAACTATTTGTAAAAGGGACCTGCGTATACGCCACGAAAACTTCAAACAAAAAATCTAATGGTCTAAATTCATTTTTTCTTCAGGATGCCAGTCACATGGAGAGAAAGAGAGCATACCTTAGTGGATGATGAGGTTATGAATGATCCTAATGCTTTGGATGCCTTACGAGGATGTGGTTTGCTAAAGTTCTTTAAAATGCCAAATATGAAAGCAAATACTCGCCTGCTTGACATGCTTATTCACTATTGGAGTATCGAGGATGATGTGTTTATGATTGATCAGATGCCGCTCAGGATAGAGGTTGAAGATATTTATTTCATCACTGGCCTTTCTTGGAGGGGAGAGGTGGTACATTCCATGGGCAGGTCACGAGGCAGTCTCTCCATCAAGGACTACGTACATATCTATTGCCCGGGTCATCTTGAAAAGGTTGGAAGTAAAATTCCAATAAAACATGTGGAGAGTTTATCTTTGAGAATAATCCTGTTCACCATAGCTAGAGTGAATGGATCGGATTCTTTGCACCAGGCATCACGGCTAGCCATGAGTTTGGCGGTAGACTTCCTCACCACTGTCTTTGATTGGTGTACTCCTCTTCTTGCTAACCCGAAGAGCCAACTGTCGAGCGATAAAAAGGTGTCTTTTTAACTCCTAATTACCTTCACATTAATTGTCAACCCAGGGACGACTTTTTTCAAGAGTGTACTCAGTCTGAGGCGACTATTTACTCAAGAGTAATGTTATGAAAGATGTAGTACAATGCTCAAAATACAAAAGTAAATGAATGCTTGAAAGAAAGTCTACTTATAGCAAAATAACTTGAAGCCTAAATCATTCATTCGGACAAATAAGAAATTTATCAGTCAAGGGTCCAGTAACAATAACTCATCCCTTTGGAAACTGATGTAACCAAAAGTAATCAAGGAACAGATCATCGATCTGGGGACTAGACAAAAAATGCCAATGCCCACTAGAATTTCGGATCATTCTTCACACCAAAGCAAAGATAATGCGAATAACAGGAAATGGAACAGCAGCTAGGAAATGTAACAACAACTGAATTCAATAAGCAACAACACCTTAGTCTACAAGAATAAATGCAATAATCGTGTTCTACAGAAATCAAATGGTAATCCCCTATCTTTAAATATGAATCGAATAGCACATGGTAAATAGAACATCACTGATTAATGATAGAGTATGGAACAACGCTTGAAAGCCAAATACAAATGCATAATAACTCAACACATGGCACACCTTAATAGTAATCTGATCTGGTAATCCAATTATCAGTCTTATAAATAATATGATTGTCTTTTTAGAATGGAACAACAACGTTTATAAGTTCAACAATCGTAAGGAAATATAATTTCCAAGATGAATTCAGTAATACCAATGGTCAAATGTTACAACAAAGATATTCTATAATTGATCAGCAACGGCATCTTGTAAAAACCATTTGTATCAACACTTAAAGAAACAACAAACGCTGCAAAATCAATATGATATTTCTGTCTCAGAAAATGAGATTACGTGACAGCGCTGTGATGTAAAATAATAGAACATACCAGATTACCAAATAAAGCTGATAAGAAAAACCATGCATAAAACAAAAAATATAATATACAGCAGCAACAACAACATACTCCACCAGAGGCTGGGCCCTTAGCCACCAGCGGACGCTGTTGGGTTACTTCAGATGAAAAGAATGAACATCAACTCCCAAATCAGGTATTAATCATTAAATGGTGAAATCATTACAACAGTTGAAGCTTTGAGACTTACAACATGAAACAATCCTTTCTTCCTCCTATCCTATCATGAATTCTTAATTCTAAATCTCTAATTCTAACTCAATTCTCCATTCTCTTAGCCATCCTCTTCCCATTTTTCCATCCCCAAATCATCCCCATCTCTGATCTCTGTTTTCATTTAAATAGAGAGAGATCAGAGAGAAGTTACAATAAAGATAAGTACAACATGATTTCTATTACAAAATTGGTTTGCTTCTAACCAATTGATCAACAAAAGCAAGGCGAATTTGACTTTGCAGCTGAGATTTGGAGGACGACTGCAACAATAAATCTGAGAAAATTGTGCTCAAAGAACCTTGTGTTTCTCTCAATAAAAGTCGAATTTGGGAAAACCATTCTTTGAAAAAGTTAATTGGGTCCGTTCTGGACAAAACCCATGTTCCAGATTTTCTAGATTCTACCTCATTTGCTCAGAATCTCAACCGCAAAACTGTCACTTCTTATTCCATCGAATTTCTGAGTTGGCACTTTTAATGATCAAATCTTCAATATGGAAATTATCTTGGAGGTTAAAAATGGTGAATAATGTTACAACCAATTTATTAAAACTATCATTGATAAAATCATGCATAATCATCAATTTATTAGAAATAAAGGAGAAGAAATAATATTTTTACATAAGAGCATAAATCATCGTAAAATAGAATTATATGATAAATTATGACAAATGACGTGATGAAGAATGGTATAAATGTGTGGAATAAGTGTTCACAAGTGATAATAATAATGGCATATTAACAGCCTAACATACCCCCACACTCAATATGTTGCATGTCCTCATGCAACCCAAAGATAAAACTCATGTGTTAACCAAACAATAAAAAATTTGTTCATCTCAGCTCATGAAATGGATAGGACAAATGAATTCTCCCTTAATTAATGAATATTCAATTTTAGCAATCTTGATGAAGGCATAACAATTTTTACATTAACGTTCAAGTTATGTACATATGAAGTTGCAGCGAAATATGATATAAGTAACAACAACCTTCATTAACCATTTTCCCAAAAACTACAAACCAAATTTTGTTGAAATGTTGCAAGCAAATTCATAATATATGAATGCTTCTATGATCCAAAAATCAGATCGTTTTGATGCACGGATCATGAGATATAAACAAAATGGTTGTAGGTGATAGTGCATGGTTTCCGAAATATTATGAACTAATATAACTTGAAATTGTCTGGGTTTGTGTATTTTAATGATACATCTGCGTTATCCAGAAATCACAAGAATTGAGTTCATAGTTTTAAAAATATTATGGAAATCAATTTCTGCACTATATAAAAAAGAAATTGTATGCTTTAAATGAGAAAGAAAGTAGAAAACATCCATGATGCGTAGCAATTCCTCTCCCTCTCTGAAAAATTAGCATGCCCTCATGCGGTGCTAGAAAAAAATTGAGGTGGTTGCTACCATCTGTTGAATTGTATCCTGAGTGTAAAACAACATGGAATAAGGGAGGTGTTGAAAATGAATAAGAATATCAATGGATGATAAAGAATATGAATGACATGGTCATAAGAAAGAAATGAATGAAAGCAATACACCCCCAAACTGAAAGATGATATACCGCTGAAAAAAAAGGAAGTGGTAAAGATGTGGAATGAATGATGATAAATAATGCTCAAAATGGATTTGCATGAAATTCTCCTAAATTCGTAATAAATCAGAAAATTATGCTATTTTACCTCAAGTTTTACCTCCAAAAAGAAAAATGTGAAATGACATGTATGTACTGGCAGTTGTTGAAGCTGATGTAGGCAGAGTTGGTGCTAAAAGTGATGTAAAAGGTGGAATCCAAGTAAGCACATCATGTCTGAAGAATTGTTCACGTTCACGAGTTTCTCGAGCCTCTTCTGTTAGTTGCAATAGTGTGGTTATGTTGTGAATAGAATTCTGCCCATACTTGTTGTTCTCCTGCAAACAAATCACTATGTTGCATACAATGTTCTGTAATCCATAGTGTTAGTTTTGAATAGCAATAGATTAAGATGCATGCAAAAATTTCAATCAAAAAAACTTATGTATACATGCAATACTAATATTTTGTCAAATCAACAAGTGATGACAGAGTGCAGTAATCATATCGCATGCAATCCCATAATGCATACATTCCCCCCTCCAATTAGAAAAGGGATTCCATGACCATAAAGCATATGAAAGGCAAGGCAAGGGAATGAACAATACAATGATGAATAAAGCAGAGTACACATATCAAGGATAGGACAACGAGAGTTATGGTTATAATGATAGCAGAGTGTGTAAAGATAGTTATGAATAAGAGATAGGACGCTTCGGATTGATGATAAGTTATGCGAAAAAAGAAAAAGAACAACAATATGTCAAAAAGATGCTTTACTGACGGTATTCTAGCTAAAAAATGATGTGATTGATCTGAAAACAATTTCTCATGCATAAAGGTTCAAAACAGGGAAAATTAAGGAAATAACTTCTTTAATAAAAAGAAAAAATAAGAAAAGGGTATTATAGTAATAATTGACGATAAGATATAACTTCAATACCATAAGTAGAGCCTTTGCTGCCAACAGGCGTCCATAGCCTCGACAGGGTTTCTTTTTAACCCATATGAGCCAGGATCCTCAATTTATAAATGAAGAGTTACAGTGTTGTTCTACAGAAGAGATCAGTGTGCTGGCATGGTAACCAGATAACCACACTGCCATTCACTGGGATGTAGCAAAAGTGATTAGGCCGGCTCGTGATGAGACCTCCTGTTCCAAGGATAATTTGGCTATCCAATGGATCATAACCCTGGTGTGGTGGCCATAATGGGAATGTCACTTTGTTACAGCCTTATGAACATGGTAGGCTGGCTCGTAATGAGACCCCCTATCCTCTATCTACGAACAAAATTTTGTTGTTATTACACATTTTTATGATAAAAAGAGGGAGGCTCAGTACTCCTTAAGAGCAGGGATGGTGGAAGAAGTTGAACATGTCAATAGAAAAAAATATACCCATAATCTCATTTATTACAGACAGAGAAGATTATAACTAGGAAGGGTGGAACCAGCATGGTATTAAGATGATCAATCAATATCATGTTCAACAGAAAACAATGCAGTAAAGTAATATATAAATAATTGTGTCCCTTTTAAAAAAAATCTATCATCAAGGAGTTGTCCTGTTAAAGATCATAACGTGAATGATATTAACTTGCTTCAAAAGAATCCATAATTCTTGTCCTCATAAAAGTAGTGTACTTCATGCCATGAAAGGGAATCAGTAAAATGTGGTTGAGATGGATTAGGAATAATCCCACAAGAGGAAAGAAGGGTTGCTCTCAAAAATATTCCCAAAATGTTGTTTTTTTGAAGGAATAGCAAAAACACTCAAAAAGTGGTGTTCCGTGTAGGGAACAGCAAAGGAAATGTACACCAAAAAGCAAAAATACACATAAAAAAGTGTGAAAACGCAAATGCCGTTCATTTGGAAAAAGGAACAACAAAAACTAAAAGTGTCATTCCTTTAGAAAATGAACATCAAAAATGAAAAGTGTCGTTCCTTTGGAAAAGGAACATTAAAAATGCAAATGCCGTTCCTTTGGAAAATGAACAACAAAAATGAAAAGTGTCGTTCCTTTGGAAAAGGAACAGCAAAAATGCAAGGGCCGTTCCTTTGGAAAAGGAACAACAAAAATGAAAAGTGTCGTTCCTTTGGAAAAGGAACATCAAAAACGCAAGTGCCGTTCATTTGGAAAAGGAACAACAAAAATGAAAAGTGAGGAACAACAAAAATGAAAAGTGTCGTTCCTTTGGAAAAGGAACAGCGAAAAAGCAAGTGCCGTTCCTTTGGAAAAGGAACAGCAAAAATGAAAAGTGTCGTTCCTTTGGAAAAGGAATAACAAAAACACAAGTTCCGTTCCTTTGGAAAAGGAACAGCAAAATGAACCGTGAGAAAAGAACAACAAAATGAACCGTGAGAAAGGAACAGCAAAATGAACTGTTGATCCAAAAGTTGTTCCTTTAGAAAAGGAACAGCAAAACGAAAATGCTGTCCCTTTGAAAAAGGAACAGCAGAAATGACAAAAGTGCACACAAATGCTGTCCCTTCAGAAAAGGAACAGCAAAATGCACAAGCATAAAAAGCAAGCATACAAAGAATGAATTAGTTGTTCACGGCATTGATGCTGAGGATGGGTTACGGTTTGAATGAAGCAACACCTGAAACACAAAATATAAGAGGAATTAGAAAAGAAACAACAAAAAACAATATGTAAATAGGTAAATTAAGTTACAACAACTATGATATTATGTAAAAAAAATGATCTCTTTGAAAAATGTTTTGGCAGCAGTGATAAGACATGAATCTTCAAATTGAAATCAATTATTCATTTGTTCTATTATGAATGCGTTGGGTAATGAGTTGGATAAAATTCCTTTGTTTCATAAACTTTCTTTCAAAAATCACTTGTCCATAAATTGACCTTCTTTATTTTCCCAAGACCTGCAAAAAAACGAGTGTCTACCTGCAATAAAACCTTAAATCATGGAGAAAGAGAGGTGATCAGCCTCCCCTCATCCAAGAATTATGCAAAAAACAACAAGTAGTTACTTTGTATAACAAATCCACTGAGAAAATAACAAAGTAAAATCTATTTGTCACCTGCGAGAGAGCAATGGTCGACCATACTAACCAGCAGTGTTTTAATCACAACTTCTTTGTTTTTCGTCCAAATTGAGTGATTCCAAAGCCAAATGAGAGCTAATTCAAAGATTTATTTCCAATAGAAACAGGTTTTAAAAATTTAATGAGATGATATGTCAATTTTAGTTAGAACAACCTGCATAACAGAGTCATTTTCGATTTTCCAACTTAGACCAACAGTGAATGTTTTAAGCATAGATTCTTCATTTGATGTCGGATTCGAATGATTCAAATTGGAAATGAAAGTATATTCATTTATTGATCTCCAATAGAAACAGGTTTTGAACACAAGAAGAATTGATAGGTCAAATACTCTAAGGAACAGTTGGAAAAACAGAGTTTTAAGAGTGCTGATTTACAATAGACAGTCAGTATTTTGATCATAACTTCCCCATACGATATTGAAAATGAGTGATTCCAATTGAATTGTAAACTAGATTCATAGGAGAATATACCATAGAAATTTTTTAAAAAATTCATTCATTTAGGCCTCCAAAAACCAACTGTCCCAACTCTGTTCCTGAGCTGCCCGCTAGACACCCTGTCAATGTTTTGGTTCTAACTTTTTGCGTTTCAAATCCAAATTGAGTGATTCAAATTGGATTGGAAAGTATACATAAAGGGCTACTTAGGATAGAAAAATGTTTTAAAAGTATTACCATTTGGTCCCTCAAAACATGACTGTCCCGACTGTTTTTCCAAAAATTTCATTAAGCCCACAAGTCAAAAAAATGATATTCAAGCATTTTTTCATATTGATGATAAAAATGAATATAAGTGTTTGTAGAATTTTTATTTCTATTATAAATCATCTACAAACACAAATGAAAAAAAAAAATATCACCGATGTTGATTTCCATCGCATGTTGCAACAAAAACAACTAGTTTTAAGAAAAGAACAAAATGCATCTATTTATGCCCTTATTTATTTTATATTTTACACTAAGATAATTTGATTTGAAAAATGAATATGACTACATATATGTACTTCCAGTGGAACCATTTTCGAAATAGGGCTTCATGTATGCACATACCTGAATTTGAAAGATGCATATTAATAAAAATTAGGGTATGAGAAACCAACTTCCCTTGAAAAAATGGTATAAAAAATTGTTGAAGCATAGAGTGATGCTGCAAACAAGTGATGGAGTTAAACCAATCTTCAATATATTCTTTACTTTCTTGATTTCCCATAGCCATCATACCATGAAGTTCTTGAGCTTTTAAATTGGCTTGTTGATGCAAATTAAAAGAAACCTCATTTTTTCCCATAACTTTTACAATTTTTGAATTTGAAACATTCTGAATCTCATTGTAAGTTTTCTCTAATGGTGCACGTGAGATAGAATGGATGGAAAGGGTGGGTAAATTTTGCAATTCAACATTGTAAGCATGTTGTATTGGTTTATTATGGTGAGGGTGTGGAATTAGTTGAGCAGGAAAATGTGTAAGGATGGAGCATTGTGATGATGTGGTTGATTGGGTTGAGTGGATGAATTTGGTATGCAAGCAGGATGTTGTGGAAGAGCTGGTGAAAAATATGGAGAAAATGTTTGTGCTACAAGATGAGGGAGAGTAGTCATGCCATCATAAGGTGAACCATGCCAAACTTGTAAACAAGACTGGTGGTGGTTATATTGAAATTGACATGGCTACCCTAACACATTAGTACTCCATAATGGATTATGCAAGTAAGAGAATGAAGAGGAAGTGTTTTGAACCATACCTATTGACCTTGTTGCAACTTCCCCATCTCTTTGATATGCCACTTCCAAATTAGATAAGGAAGAAAAACCATCTATGGTACACTCCTTTTGGTCATGAGTGAAAAACACTTCATCAAATTCTTGGTTTTTATGAACCTGCAAAACATCCAATTTTTCATTTAAAGAGCTAATAAAATCAACTTTAAAATTTTCAAATAAAGCATTGATTTCAGCTCTTATGTCTCTTGCTCTTATAGCAGATTTGGAAAAAAAAGAACAAACATCTCTAGAATTCTTACTAGCCTTGGAGATTCCTCTTGAATACCTTATGCACAACTCACAAACATCATTATATGATAACTGAAAAACAACACCTTTTCCTATCAGATTTAAGAGTTCTAAAAATTCATCATTGATTCCTTTAAGAAGAAGTGTTTTTAAGATTTATTTTTCCAAATGCTTATGCTTTGATTTTTGAAGGTTGTATTGAAATCGATTTACATAGTCCTCCAAGCTTTCATCTTCCCCTTCTATCATATCGAAAATATCTTCATTGGCCTTGCAATAATCTTGGTATACTTCTTCAAGAA
Source organism: Pinus tabuliformis (assembly GCA_031772625.1). Taxonomy (NCBI): domain Eukaryota; kingdom Viridiplantae; phylum Streptophyta; class Pinopsida; order Pinales; family Pinaceae; genus Pinus; species Pinus tabuliformis. The sequence goes on from CM062813.1 coordinate 237,186,282, forward strand.
TATGTTCTTCATGTCCTCCCATGTTTGGATGCAATTCCCACCTAGGCTCATGAACCATCAGAGAGTTGCTCCTTTTAGAGTAAGAGGAAACACTTTCAATCTTTGATCATTAGTACAATAATCATATCCTCTACAAAGTATTTCAAATTCAAATAAGAATGTGTCTGGATCTTCATTTGTCAAGCCATGAAAATTTGGTAGAGATAATGGGCGAATTATGTGCATTTGTGTCACTCCTCCTAGATCTTTGATAGGAAATTCGAAAGTATAAATGTGAGTCATTTCTTACCATAATAGAATATGTTCTTCATGTGTTTCTTCGAGGCTCCTTCTTCAAATGTTCCTGTCAATCAGTTAGTGAAATGGGTGGTGCTTACATCACCACTTGAGTGAAATCATGAGATTTGTTTTTTGAAAATTTCTATTTTTTTGTTTTTTGGTCATTCACACAAAAATTCAAACATTTACCCTAAATTTTTTAACAGTTTTGTTGGAAAGCGGGTGGGGATCAGGGCTTTTACATGCTCCTGTACGCAGGTTCTTACCTTCCGTTTTTAATACCCAACTCTTTCCTAACAGGCACTCATCAGATGCACACTACTCTTTAGAAATGGCTACACTCTCCTTGGCAACGACGCCAAAATTTCGAGCGATAAAAAGGTGTCTTTTTAACTCCTAATTACCTTCACAATAATTGTCAACCCAGGGATGAATTTTTATTTCAAGAGTGTACTCAGCCTGAGGCGGCTATTTACTCAAGAGTAATGTTATGAAAGATGTAGTACAGTGCTCAAAATACAAAAGTAAATGAATGCTTGAAAGAAAGTCTACTTATAGCAAAATACCTTGAAGCCCAAATCATTCATTCGGAAAAATAAGAAATGTATCAGTCAAGGGTCCAGTAACAATAACTCATCCCTTTAGAAACTGATGTAACCAAAAGTAATCAAGGAACAGATCATCAATCTGGGGACTAGACAACAAATGCCAATGCCCACTACAGTTTCGGATCGTTCTTCACACCAAAGAAAAGATAATGCGAATAACAGGAAATGGAACAGCAGCTAGGAAATGTAACAACAACTGAATTCAATAAGCAACAACACCTTAGTCTACAAGAATAAATGCAACAATCGTGTTCTACAGAAATCAAATGGCAATCCCCTATCTTTAAAGATGAATCGAATAGCACACGGTAAATAGAACATCACTGATTAATGATAGAATATGGAACAATGCTTGAAAGCCAAATACAAATGCATAATAACTCAACACACAGCACACCTTAATAGTAATCTGATTTGGTAATCCAATTATTAGTCTTATAAATAATACGATTGTCTTTTTAGAATGGAACAACAACGTTTATAAGTTCAACAATCGTAAGGAAATATAATTTCCAAGATGAATTCAGTAATACCAATGGTCAAATGTTACAACACAGATATTTTATAATTGATCAGCAACGATATCCTGTAAAAACCATTTATATCAGCACTTAAAGAAACAACAATGTGTTACAAAATTGATATGATATTTCTGTCTCAGAAAATGAGATTACGTGACAGCGTTGTGATGTAAAATAATAGAACATACCAGATTACCAAATAAAGCTGATAAGAAAAACCATGCATAAAACAAAAATTATAATATACAGCAGCAACAGTAGCGTACTCCACCAGAGGCTGGGCCCTTAGCCGCCAGCGGACGCTGCTGGGTTACTTCAGATGAAAAGAATGAAAAGTAACTACCAAATCAGGTATTAATCATTAAATGGTGAAATCATTACAATAGCTGAAGCTTTGAGACTTACAGCATGAAACAATCCTTTCTTCCTCCTATCCTATCATGAATTCTTAATTCTAAATCTCTAATTCTAAATCCTCATTTCTCCATTCTCTTAGCCATCCTCTTCCCATTTTCCATCCCCAAATCATCCCCATCTCTGATCTTTGTTTTCATTTAAATAGAGAGAGATCAGAGAGAAGTTACAATAAAGATAAGTACAACATGATTTCTATTACAAAATTGGTTTGCTTCTAACCAATTGATCAACAAGAGCAAGGCGAATTTGGCTTTGCAGCTGAGATTTGGAGGACGGCCACAACAACAAATCTAAGAAAATCGTGCTCAAAGAACCCCGCGTTTCTCTCAATACAAGTCGAATTTGGGCAAACCATTCAGAAAATTAATTGGGTCCGTTCTGGACAAAACCCATGTTCCAGATTTTCCAGATTCTGCTTCATTTGCTCAGAATCTCAACCGCAAAACTATCACTTCTTATTCCAACGAATTTCTGAGTTGGCACTTTTAATGATCAAATCTTCAATCTGGAAATTATCTTGGAGGTTAAAAATGGTGAATAATGTTACAACCAATTTATTAAAACTATCATTGATAAAATCATGCATAATCATCAATTTATTAGAAATAAAGGAAAAGAAATAATATTTTTACATAAGAGCATAAATAATCGTAAAATAGAATTATACGATAAATTATGACAAATGACGTGATGAAAAATGGTAGAAATGGGTGGAATAAGTGTTCACAAGTGATAATAATAATGGCATATTAATGGCCCAACACCAGCTTACCTCTATCAAGAAGGGATAGACCAAAAACTTCGGATACAAAACTATCTTGTGCTCTTTCTTCTTTGAGAGGGTCCCAACACTTTGTCCTAGAGTACCAGTTTCGATCAGCACCCCATGAGATCCACGCATGGGCAGGTGGGCTGATTTGATGAAACGTCTAGGAGGTGGGGACATTCCATGCACTGCTTTCGACGATGACTTCTTCTCCTGGTGGGAGCAGTAGATCATCGTCATAGATGACTACCCTTATGCTGTGTTGGATTTCCGAGGAGATCCCGATCTAGTATTACCACCGACCGCAGCATGGGGTGACATAGGTAAAAAATATTTTTGATTTTATGATTTTTTTGTGATTTTTGAAGTATAATAATAAATTTTGAAAAATATTTTTGATAGGATTCAAATGATTAATATGATGATCATGTTCCAGATATTGGGCCAGTGCGACCAGATGAGTTCCCACGGCATGGACGTCACGATCAAGGGGCGGAAGAGGCAGCTGCAGACACAGAGCAACTTCTACACACTGTTTAGTGGCACTTGGTGAGACTAACTCACCGAGTCCCGATGGAGGCCGTAGAGGATCTCCCTATAGATATGTAGCATCATGTGGTTGGCATGCCCTGAGACTGGGTTCACACTCTTAGGCGTGTGGCCAAGGTAGTAGTTGCATACTTAGCTGCTCATCCTGAGCTGGGGCATTAGATGTACTGGACATGATTATCGGCATTTGAGTCCCAATTTTTGTATATTATTTTGGACACACTTATGTACACTCGAGATGCTTTATGATATATATATACAGTTTTGACTTTTTGATACTTGATTTTATTGTGATGAATGATTGATATGCCAATCTAATGCTTAATTAGCGGTAGAATCAGCTAACCAATTATGAGATCTTGGAATGTGCAAATAATTAATGTAAGTAAATGATCTTTGCAATAACCTCACCCTTAAATACTGGCGATATAAACATGGATCCCTTACCCGATAAATGTTATTCAGTTGTGACACTATCAATTGTGAATCAAGATAAACTACCAACGAATCGATTTCATAAGAAATTGCTTCGGATAGTAAATTAATGATAGCAGTATACTCAGCCATATTATTTGAAGCAAGACCAATGCATACTCCTCTTGACACCATCAATTGACCAGTTGGATAGTAGATTACCCAAGCTACGGAAGCAAGGTTCCGAGTGTGCCATCTAGCACCATCGGCAAATCCAAAATAGACCAAGTCATCCATCAACACCTGCCATAGTAGACCAAAAATTGTCGATATCAAAAAACTCTCAATGAGATATGTACAAATATACAAAATGTACAAAGAAGCCATTGCCTAACTGCTAAGCAAAGTACTTCTTAAGGTAGAGCCGATTAGGGGGCTCCGCCAACTTGTTCCTAGGGATGTTTATTGGTACAATTATTGAACCAATCAATATACTTCCTTCAGCAGATAACTGTGTTGGAGCCAAAGGAACCGTACAAACATCGCTAGATAGACTGGAGGACCTAGATTTGACTTCATGCAAAGGAGGACAAAAACATGAATGACAATGTAAATCTTCCAAAGGTCGATCTACAACTGTCATTGCTTCGAATATCACTTCGTTGGATGGAAATACAACATCCAAGCAATCCAATACAGAAGTGGAATTAAGGGTCTGAATATGAGCCACATCATTGTCTAACTCTTTCTTTGAGGAAGGAGTAAGATGATCATCTGCAGAGTTATTGATATATTCACATCTAGGTTCTGCTGCAGACATGAGAGATTCTATTCCACCCACCTTGCCATCATCTGATGTGGTCGTAGATGAATATAAGGCTCTAGGATCCGAAAAATAACAAGCTTGAACAAAATCTTTCCATAAAGGGTCCCTAGAGGATGAAATTGTATCTATTCTAGCTGTAGGAGGGGGAAGATCAAACGTACCCATCAATGAAGAGTACATCCCGACTCCTAGGTTCCCAGTAGGCGGACGGGGGTTATCCACTAAAGGAATAGGAGAGTTTGAAGTTGCTCGAGGATCCACTGGACAATAATCCAATTGATCAACCTTAATGATTTTCCCTTCATGAGGAAAGAAAATGACACGAAACAGAGTCGAAACAATAGCATCCATTTCGTATACCCAGTTCCTTCTTGAGAGGAGATTGTAGTCTAGGTTAGCATCAATGACTTCTACTTCAACATTAACGACTTTTCCCCCTATAGATATGGGAAAGGCCGGGATAATCCCATGCAGCTTATGAGAATGCTCGTCAAATGCAGTTAGGAGGGTAGGTGAAGGAACAGCCAAAGGCGATCCGATGGCCTTCCAGCATGACATTGACATGACGCACGTGGAAGCTCCTTCATCAATAATGGTATGAAAAATGTTAATTTTTCTGTATGTAGACTTTATTTGAAAAGCTATGTGATGAGGGAGTCGCTTTTTGACATTCAGAGTGTCGAAAGTGAGTGCTAAAGAGTTATTTGGATCAACTGCCCCTATCACCGAAAGCAAAGCACTTCACTAAGCTGGACACGACTAGAGAACCTCTAAAGTGGACATAGCACATGGACTCTGAGCCAGATCCTCAACAATGGAGTAATTCTGGGCGGCCCTAGGATTTGGGTTGATAGTCGCACGTTTAGCAGAACCTTTCGGTATCCATGGTATAGTCTCAACAAGGGGTCGCTCAATATGAAGGTTGGTATTTCTGGGAGCAATTTTGTCCTTAGATGTTTCAACTTCACCGTAATCACACGAATGAGTGGCCACATGGACATTAGAACCCATCATGAAAACATTTGATGATTTTTCCCCTTCCTGGTTGCCCCCTGTAGAGGTACCAGGGTTTGAATTCGTGCCAGCAAGTAGTTGCTGCCCTTGGGGAAAAGGGTTGGTTAACGCAACATGAGAACTAGAAGTCCCTTGCTATTGTGTGTGGAGCATGATTGTTCAAAGATCTTTGTTTCAGCAGGATGTATACCCTAGGAAGTTTGTACACCCCTCCACGTGGGGGGTGCAGGGGGGACTTGTCCCCCCCGCGGGGGCCGATCCCCCCCCGTCTGGGGGGTCCAGGGGCCAGCTGTCTCCCGGCAAGGGCTCAGGGGCAGCGCCCCCGAAGCTAAAAATAGATGTAAAATTGCCTTGTAAAAGTATAGTAATTTCTAGTCAATCTGGGCCATTCATTAGGCGGATGATCTGATGGTAGAACTTATGTTTAGTTTAGGGTTTTTTGCCCTAGAAGGCAACCCCTCTCTTTGTATGAGGGCATTGTATTTGAGGTTGTGTAATAGATGTGTATTCTGTGAGCGAGAAACAGAGAGGTGAGACTGTGAGAGAAAACAGAGGATATTACAGCGGATCTGTTGTAGGTTGTGTCTCTTCATTTTGCTGGATAATAGAAAGGAAGGACTAGCTGTTCGGGGTGGACGTAGCCCAAACTGGGTGAACCACGTATATCTGTGTCTCTCTTGTTTTATGCATTTTCTGTGTTTATATTTCTGCAATATTTTATGTGTTCCATTTCTCTGTAATATATAATTATATAACAACTGGTATCAGAACCGAAGGTCTATTTGGTTGATAAACTCGTAGGAAAGAAGGGTTCCTCGTTCGAGTGGGAGCAATGGCAGAAGATGGTAAGTTTAGGATCGAGAAATTTAACGGCCAAAACTTCTTGCTGTGGAAGATGTAGATGGAAGATTATCTGTATCAGAAAGATCTATACCTACCATTGGGCAGAAAAACAAAGATGTCGATGGGTATGATAGATGAAGAATGGAACCTTCTCGATAGAAAGGCACTCGAAACAATACGGTTGTGCCTCACAGCGTCGGTCGCCTTCAACATTTCAAAGGAAACAATGATAGAGGGTTTGATTAAGGCATTAGAGAAACTATATGAAAAACCCTTGGCCTCAAACAAGGTATTTCTTATGAAATCGTTATTTAATATGAAGATGTCGGAAGGTGGATCTGTTGCAGACCATTTAAATGATTTTAATACTGTTACAAGTCAGTTATGTTCTATAGGGGTAAACTTTGATGATGAAGTTAGAGCTCTGTTATTCTTGTGCTCATTGCCAGAAAGTTGGAATGGTTTAGTAATGGCCATTAGTAACTCTGTTCCTGGATCTAGTACTTTAAGTTTGATGATGTTGTCGGTGCTATCCTTAGCGAGGAAATGTAACGGAAAAGCTCCGGTGAGACATCGGGTAATGATTTGAGTGCAGAGTCTAGGGGAAGAAAAATGGAAAGAGGAAAGAGCTTAGGGTATCACAGTAAATCAAGGAAAGGCAGATCCAAGTCCAAATCTGGGATAGTGTGCTGGAAATGCAGAAAGAAAGGACACCTAAAGAAAGACTGTAGATCTCGGAAGGGAAAAGAAGGAGATGCACAACAAGAAAATAATCATGAAGAAAATGTGATAGGTGAGGTGTTACAAGATGCTTTGATTCTTTCTTTCGAAAAATATTACTGATTCCTAGGTGGTAGATTCAGGGGCCTCATTCCATGCCACACCTGATAAGAAATAATTTCATGACTATGTTCAAGGAGATTTTGGACAAGTTCGTTTGGGTGATGATAAACCCTGTAAAATTGTTGGAATGGGTAACGTTCTTGTAAAACAACAGAATGGAAACCAATGGCTACTAAAGGAGGTAAGGCATGTTCCAGATCTAAAGAAAAATTTGATTTCAACAGGGCAGTTAGGCGGTGAAGGTTGTGTGACAACTTTCATAGATAAATCTTGGAAGGTCACCAAAGGAGCCTTGGTAATAGCAAAAGGCGAAAAGGTTGGTACATTGTATTTATGCAATGGTATTTCTAACTCTGTTAATGCTTTAACTTCCAAAGGAGTAGATGCAGCATTATGGAATCATAGGCTCAGACACATGAGTGAAAAAGGGATGAAGATTCTTCACTCAAGGAATTTTTTGCCAGGTTTGAAGAATGTTGATTTGGACTTCTGTGAGAATTGCGTTTATGGAAAACAGAAGAGAGTCAGATTTCTCAAAGTTAGGAAAGAAAAGAAGAGCGAAAAATTAGAGCTTGTGCATATAGATGTATGGGGACCTGCTCAGATATCATCTCTCAGTGGTTCTCGTTATTATGTTACTTTTATTGATGATGCAACTAGAAAAACTTGGATATATTGTATTAAGAATAAATCTGATGTATTTGATACTTTCAAGAAATGGAAAGCTTTGGTTGAGGTTGAGACAGGAAAGAAATTGAAGTGTCTCAAATCAGACAATGGAGGTGAATATTGCAGCAACGAGTTTGATAGGTATTGTTCAAAGCATGGAATTCGTAGAGAGAAGACAGTTCCAAGAACACCACAAGAAAATGGTGTGTCAGAAAGGATGAACATGGAGCGTGCAAGGTGCATGAGATTGCATGCAGGATTGCCTTTACAATTTTGGGTAGATGCTGTAGATACTACTGTTTATCTAATAAACAAATGGCTTTCAAGTTCCTTGGATGGTGGTGTTCCAGAAGAAGCATGGACAGGAAAAAAGGTAAACTACTCTTTTTTAAAGCCTTTTGGTTGTGAGGCCTTTGTCCATATTGATAAAGAAAATAGAACAAAGCTTGAGGAAAAGTCAAAGAAATGTACCTTTATTGGATATGGTGTTAATGATTTTGGTTATCGCTTATATGATTACGAAAATCACAAAATCATTAGGAGCAGAGATGTACTATTCAATGAAAAGGTCTTGTATAAGAATCAGTTGTAGGAAAAGAAACAGGAAAAAGAAAACAAGGAATACGCAGTCCTTGATGAAATCACTAAAAAAGTAAAGGTGCCTGAAAATAATAATAATCAACAACCACAACAATAGCAACAAGCACCCCAAACACCTGAAAGTGTTGTTAGAAGATCTACCAAGATAAGTAGACCCCATGAACGATACTCTCCTTCGTTATATTATTTATTGTTGACTGATTCTGGTGAACCCGAATGTTATGAAGAAGCAATGTAGGTTGAAAGCAGGAAGAAGTGGGAGGTAGACATGGAAGAAGAGATGGACTCCTTAATGCATAACTAGACTTGGGACTTAGTCAAGTTTCTTGCAGGTAAAACTACATTGCAGAATAAATGGGTTTACAGGCTGAAGGAAGAAGATGGAGGAAAACAGAGGTACAAAGCTAGACTTGTGGTGAAGGGGTTTGCACAGAAGAAAGGTATTGATTTTGATGAAATATTTTCTCCTGTTGTTAAAATGACTTCAATCAGAACTATTCTAAGTCTAGTAGCAGCTGAAGATTTGCATCTTGAGCAGTTAGATGTAAAGACAACCTTTCTCCATGGGGATTTGGAGGAAGAGATATATATGTAGCAGCCACAAGGATATGAGGTAAAAGGGAAGGAGAAACTAGTGTGCAGGTTGAAGAAGAGCTTGTATGGCTTAAAACAGGCTCCAAGGTAGTGGTATCTAAAATTTGACAGTTTATGTTTGAACAAGGTTATACTAGATGTCACTCTGATCATTGTGTTTATCTGAAAAAGCAAAATGATGGCAGCTATATTATATTGTTATTGTATGTAGATGACTTGCTTGTTGCAGGGTCTAACATGCAGGAAATAAATGTACTCAAAAGAAAATTAGCAAATTCATTTGCAATGAAGGATTTGGGAGCTGCAAAACAAATCCTTGGTATGAGAATAATTAGAGACAGGAAAAATCGTAAATTAACATTGTCTCAGAATGAGTACATACAAAAGGTGTTGAAAAGATTTAATATGCACAATGCAAAACCAGTGAGTACACCTTTTACTATCCATTTCAAACTTAGTAAGGAAATGTGCCCAAAGACCCAAGAAGACAGGGATTATATGTCTAAAGTTCCATATGCATCAGCAGTTGGAAGCTTAATGTATGCAATGGTCTGCACAAGGCCTGATATTGCACATGCAGTGGGAGTCGTAAGCAGGTACATGAAAAATCCAAGAAAGGAACATTGGATGGCAGTGAAATGGATTCTTAGATATTTGAAAGGTACCACAAATCAAGCATTATGCTTTGGTGGTTCAAACATTTCTCTACAGGGATATGTTGATGCAGATATGGTAGGTGACAGAGATAACAGAAGGAGCACTACAGGATATGTATTTATTGTAGGTGGAACAATTGTCAGTTTGGTTTCAAACATCCAAAATGTTGTTGCACTTTCAACAACAAAAGTAGTGTATGTTGCTGCTACAGAGGCTAGTAAATAAATGATTTGGTTACAAAGGTTTATGGGTGAATTGGGTAAGGAGCATGATATGGGCACATTATATAGTGATAGCCAAAGTGCCATTCATATTGCAAAAAATTCAGCGTTTCATTCTAGGACTAAACACATACAACTCAAGTACCATTTCATACGATCAGTGTTGGAAGATGGAGAGTTGAAGCTGGAAAAGATACACACTAGCCAGAATCCTGCAGATATACTAACAAAAGCTGTAACCAGGGAGAAACTGAGAATATGCTCAGTTTCAATTGGTCTTCAAGGATGATGATGAAGATGAGAAATAGCTAGGTCCAAAGAGGAGTCATTATCTAGCAAATGAAGCAGCGATGGAGTTGCTACAATCATTCTCCAAGTGGGAGATTGTTGTGTGTGGAGCATGATTGTTCAGAGGTCTTTGTTTCAGCCGGATGTATACCCTAGGAAGTTTGTACACCCCTCCACGCGGGGGGTGTGGGGGGGACTTGTCCCCCTAGCGGGGGCCGATCCCCCCCGGCTGGGGGGTCCGAGGGCTCGGGGGCAACACCCTCGAAGCTAAAAACAGATGTAAAATTGCCTCGTAAAAGTATAGTAATTTCTAGTCAATCTAGGCCGTTCATTAGGCGAATGATCTGATGGTAGAACTTATGTTTAGTTTAGGTTTTTTTTCCCTAGAAGGAAATCCCTCTCTTTGTATGAGAGCATTGTATTTGAGGCTGTGTAATAGATGTTTATTCTATGAGCGAGAAACAGAGAGGTGAGACTGTGAGAGAAAACAGAGGATATTACAACGGATCTGCTGTAGGTTGTGTCTCTTCATTTTGCTGGATAATAGAAAGGAAGGACTAGCTGTTCGGGGTGGACATAGCCCAAATTGGGTGAACCATGTATATCTGTGTCTCTCTTGTTTTGTGCGTTTTCTGTGTCTATATTTCTGCAATATTTTATGTGTTCCATTGCTCCGTAATATATAATTTTATAACACTTTCTGCCCTAACAAGCACTGAGCATCTTGAATCTTTGGGTAGAGATGAGTTAAATGGTCTCCACTGCATAACTTGCACGGAAACTTTACTTTCCTTTTAGACTCATTTCTACCACCACCAGCATTATTGCTGGATTTATTTTCGTCAGTCTTCCCATCTTGACTCTTTTTCTTACCTCTTCCTTTCTTCTTCCCATTGGGATACTGATTTCCTTTGGGGTTGGCAGATTGGACGGCATTAACTGAAGAGGGTTGGGAAGACGATGTGGCTTGGTTGTTAGGAGAAGTTTGTAAAGACAACTGCTGTGATTGGGTCAATAGGTTCACTGCATTCGTGTCTACCGATCCAACGATACCATCCACATGGGGACTTGGCTTCGAGTTAGCTATATCAACCTTAGTCCCGGGAGCATCAGGCAAGATTTTTTATATAATCCCAGACTGAGAATAAAGCAATTCTAATTGCTGGGCCCTAAAAATAGCTTGCTTCTCAGAATAGAATCCGGACAGGGAGACATCCTTAGAGATTTCAGGTTGTAAAGATTTCAAAAACTATTCGAGACAGTATTCCGGAGGAATTTCAGCTTTAATGAGCCTCTTTCTCTGTCTCCATTCCTAAATGTGATCAGAAATGTGAGTTGCCGTATCCTGACCAAAATTGGCTAGAAGTTTAGTTCTGGCATCGTAATGGATGGGAAACTGGAAATGATTTAGGAAAATATTAGCTAAGTCGGCGAAAGATGTAAAGCTGCCCCCTGGAAACTCTATATACCACTTGGCCGCATTACCAGTCAAGGTGCATTGAAAAAGTCTCAACCTAATCGAGTCATCGATAAGGGAGTTTGATGAGCACCACAAATGGAATGTGGTTACATGGTCGCCTGGGTCTTCGCCGCCCTTCCCCTTGAACTTTGGAATGTCTGAAGGGAGTTTGGTTGGGACCAGAGGCCAGGTTGGATTGTATTTGATTGGATCGTTTGTTAATTTCGTGAGATCTAGAAAATTCAACATTGCCAAGAAAGGAAGCCTAGGAGGACCTTGGGGATTCCACCCAGACTGGGCGAAGCTCCCAAAGTTCTGAAAAGATTGGCCTAGATTTTGGAAGGCACCAGGCTACCTGAAGTAACTAGCAGAACCATCTGAACCAAGAGGCAGACCTTGTGATCCAGTAAAACTCAGAGTTTGACCAACTCCAGCCAAAAAACCTCCATAACCGGCGAAGCTTCCTCCTAAAGGATTATAAGGAGTTGATAACCCCTGATAAGGATTCCAAGTAGAAGCTAAGGGAGGAATACTTTGAAACACACTAACTATGGAGTACGGCCTATTCCCTTATTGGTCGAAAAATGGATTCCCAGTTCCCATGCCACTAACCGCAGGGTTAGTCCAACCTTGAAAGGGATTGCTACTTTGTCTTGTGGCGAAAAAAGGCATAGATCCCATCATCGGGTTGGAATGTGGTATATGACCACTTCCAAAGGGGAAACCCTGGAATGAAGCTGACCCACCCATCATGGATGTGGAGGCACTGACAGAATACCCTATGAATGGGTGCCAAACTGGAAAAACCCAGAACTAAAAGCATTGGCTTGGGAATTTCCACACATAGAAGGAATGGAGGTAGACCCAACTAAAGATGTGCTAGCAAAAGACCCAAATAAGGATGTGGAGGGGATGGAAATAGTTCCCCCCCCCCCCCTTGTGCAGATGTTAGAGTTTGCATAGTTATAGCACTTGTAGTAGAAGCCATGCTCCCAGTAGTGGTCATCGATAGTAAGTGTGTAATATGACTTGGAATTGATGGTCTATGTGTTGGTGTCCCAACGTATTGTAATATGTTTGGATGGCTAGAAGGTAGGGGAGAATTCAGAGCCGTTGATGACTTTGGGAGTTCTTCTACCTCTATGTTATCTTCTGATTGAAAGAGAACTCGAGAAAGAATTGGAGTGCTCCTCTCTTGTTCTACGGAAGTACCAGGCCTGTCCTAAATACTAATGCCCCCGAGGGGAGGATCAATCCCTGTTGTGTCAGCTGCCATGGAATGAAAGCGACCGGAAATATTATCTCTGCGCCTTCTAGGAGAAGGCTCTAAACTTGGTGGTGAAAGACCACGAAGTCTTCGAGACCGTCTAGGCGATTGATCAGCCACTTTGAATTTTTTATTAAGCTCTAATTAAAGACTCAAAAAATGAAAGCTAGGCCAACTAAGAGCACAGAGAACACACTAAAAAGTCCCTAAAAGATATCAGCTAGTCAAACAAATTTCAATTATTTCCACTCTGGGTGATGAGGACCGGACACCAAAATACAAGAAAGTGAAGTAAGGGGCCTTCCAAAGATAGTCCGGGATAATGACGGCCTAGTCCTACCAGTGAAGGTAAGATAGGAAGTTACACTGACCTCCTAACAACAGTCTGCGCTGGTGCAAGCCCCCAAGCTTCGTAAGGGTGCCCTCTAGTAGTATCGTTGAGAGTGATACAACGTCGACCTTAGGTGATGCGAGATTCCCCTCCGCAGCCACCTATGTAGATCCCTAGGAGAAGCAACGAAGGTCACAAACTCATGTCAGAAGCCAGGTAGAACAGTCTTGAGGTAAGATCCAACAAGTAGGAGAGGGGGTATCTCTCTTCCTTATCTTCAAAAACCCTCGTGCTTAACTCCCAGATCCGGAGCTTTCCTGGTATTCCTAACACTATTGGATTCACACTCACTATTCAAACTCCTATGTTTGACAGTTTAAATTGCCTTGGAGAGTTTTCTCTCCACTCGCCTAATCCAAGGCCCTAAAATATCCTAAAACTTGTTGGTGTGTCTAACTTGACAATTATAAAAAAGTTTTAGTGTATTTTAATTAGCACTTGTTTTTAAATGGGCTGTCCTTTAAGTCAAGAGATAAGAAGAAGTGAAACTTGTGGTGCTTTGATGCAAAAGAAATTAATAAAAACCAAACTATATGCAAATGCACTCATTTTGTTCTTTGATAAAAGAAATTTCTACTAGGTTCAGAGGAACTTCTAAGAAATCAACAAATTTTCCTTTTCTTTTCTTTCACTCAAGCTTCACACTCACAAAAATTAACAAAACTATGATGCCTTAAAAAGATGCACAAATTTATCCTAATGCAATGAGTACATGCTGATGCAAAACTTAAGACTACTCTAAATCAAGAAAAGAAAGTAACTTGTTTATCAATACTAATTTGCCACTTAAAATGTTTAGATGGAATATGAGTTGCTAATGCTCATTTTTGTCTCAACACTAAAAGTGAGTTTCAAGACAAACAAAAATTCACTTTCATTCACAAAAATAAACTAAATCAAAACAAAGTTCAAGAAAGCAAAACCAAGTTTTCAAGCAGTTTTCTTCAAAAGCAAAACAAAAATGTCTTTTCAAAAAGTGCTCTAAACAAGACTGAAACTTTATGATCGAAGAATAGGCAACAAAACACTTTTGCAAGTTAACAACACAAGACGGGTGAAAACTCAACAAAAAAAATGTGTTTCAAGGTTCTCTTAACAATCAAAAGTAGCAGCAAAAAGCTTGGCAACAAGGACCAAAAAGATCGAAAAGACAACTTTCAAGAAAGTGTCAATCAACAACTTTCAGAAAGTAAGAAAAGCAGATGGTCATAAAGATGTAGTTTTGACATGCAAACAAAAAGGTCACCAAAGCAAGATTTGACACAAAGATTGAGATCAATCTTTCTTCCCTGGAAGATCAGAGCAGCCAAGATTCCCAACAAGAAATCTTGTGTGCTTAAACAAAAACGATGACGCTTGCCACAAAACAAGACAAGACCAACACTTTCCACAATCGGAGAGAGTTTGAAATCATATACTTGCTGTAAAAATAAAGACTGACACAAAAAAGTAACTGTTCAGGACTGATTCAGACCAGCAGATAGATCTTCAGAAACAAAAATATTTGAAAAATCTTGAAAATTTTAAGGTATACGCGACTGTGTTAGTGCACAACTGCGTGTATACGCTATTCTGCCGAAGGAAACCTACGTATACATGGGTTAACTTCAGGAAACATGCATACATATGCCTCTGTAAACTAGAAAAACATCGTAAGAAAAAACAAAAAACAATCTAAAGAAACTGATCAAACTTACAATTCAAGTTCCTACAGGAACAGACTACTCAGTCATAGCAAGTAAATAAACAGTTGAGCCTTGATTGGATTGAACAAACCCAAACTAGTAACAACAATACTATTGTCCCTAGGAAGTCACCAATTCTGTTAAGGGAGAATGTCCCCTAGGGTCTTGGGTTAATACCCTAACGGAGCGGGGGTTATCTATAAAGGAAAACAAGCATTCCACACAGCCATGATGCTAATATAAATGAACTAAGCGAAGAGGGGTGCACCTGGGGGTCGTTCGTTTGGGAAGATCTAGCTGGGGTCCAAACCCTCTTGGAGTTCCTTTTTCTCCTTCAACCTGCAAAACAATCAATTCAAGAAAGCACAACAGTATATGGACTAAACATCATAAAGAAATCAACTTCATATCATATTGAAAGTTAGTTATGCAATTGAAATAATCATTCATTTGTGAACCATAACATTGATAACATAAACATGAAGAAGATTCATATCAGGAACAAGACAAGTGTTTCTTTTATTATAGATAACTAAAGTACAGAAAGGAATGATTTCACCCGAGTCTTCCTTTCGTATGCTCCAAGTAGAACCGTCCTCCATATTCGTCCAATCTCAAGCCTTCAACGAGGTCCTTCCATAACTCACTCAAGGATATCTCAACAAAAAGACATCATAACTCAAGGAAACAAAGGTTTCCTATAATGGGGGAAGTGCTAGAGGCAGAGGGATCTTCAGACCTAATCTAGGATAATCTCAACAAACTGATTTTTCTCTCTCTTCTCTCCTCCCCTAGGACTTCCCATTGAAGCCTTTTATACTTCTCCCAAAGTAGTTTTTTAGTTGGGAATTCATTGGGAACAGTTGGGCCACAACACTAATAGGTAATCAACAGGTTAAACCCACGATCTCTGCCCAAAATTAAGGAGATTTATTTTTTTTAAGTGTTTTAAGACATATACACGGGTTGGGTATACACAGACCTGCGTACACACGCATTTAGCTCAGGGCAATGTCGCATATAGGGAGTAAAACACTATTTTTTAAGTATTTGGACCAGGTTTGGAAGGAGGGGTTGCCCTAGGCCATGATTGTAGCATTACAAACATCAAGAGTGAGATTTGGAGCTATAACACTTTGGGAGATGTGTCAACATGTATGCAAGATGTTGATACCTATAGGAGTATGTCATGATGAAGAGACATCTTGTGAGGTACTATTTGACTTAATGTTATGTTTTTATTTATTGAATAATATCTGGATGAGTTCATGCAGGGCTACTAGAACAAGTGTCGTAATCACAAGTACAATGAACATTAATGTGGTGAATGGAAATTCTTGAAAGAAGCATGATGCGAAAGAAGTAGACATATGCAGAAGGTTCCAGATATGTACCAAGAAGGTCACTTTCCATGAATAAAGGAATGACAGGACAACCTAATAAGGAAAGTGATTGATGGCTGATGCCTTACAAAGAAGAAGCTCGACCAAATTTCATGACATCAAGGAAAGAAAGTGAACAAGCAGCTGAAGGACCCACTAAGAAGAAGTTGTTGATGGAAAGAAGAGTCCCTAGCTAAGAGGGAGATCTGAAAAGTCCCTAATTAAGAGGGATCTTGGGCAAGTCCTTGGTCAGAGGAAGCTTGGGTACATTCCTTTGTAGGAATGGGCATATCTTCCCTAGTTGAGAGGGAGAGATATAGACAACATTCTTGTCTTCACTTAGGAAGAAATAATGGAGGATTGGATAATCATCTGGCACCCAATGCTCTTTGAGGTTGTGTAGGGCATCCAAGATATGAGAAGGAAAGAGGATCTATATTCTTTGAGGGTTGGGAACCCAAGATTAGAATAGTCCTAGAAGGTCATACTCAGTGAACGCCCGGGGTGGGTATGTACCTTGAGATACAATGATGAAGGTGTCATGAAGGTGTCTATAGTCATTGGTATCACCAACATTGTGCTCTAATCTAATGAGAGATAGAGTTTTCAGTCAAGGCCTTACTGTGGAAACAATGTTGGTTACTATGATGTTATATAGATGGGTTACCAATTTGATTATTCTTATGATAAATTATTTAGATTGAGAATGACCAAGTACCATTATGTATACCTCCCTAGTTAAGAGGGATTGTTATAAAATGTAACTAGGTTCAGTCTTCACAATGACATGATCTTTGTAAATTATGAAATAAAAGAAATTAAATTATTTTTGTATGCCTTGCTACATGGGTTTCATGAGCAAGAAGTTTATTGGTTAGTGGCTCCCATTGAGAGCCTTAGGATTTATTGAGTCAAAGAGTCAATGTCATATGAAGAAGCTCTTCTTGAGCCTATGTTTAATGTATACAAGTATATATAAATGTCTAGAAGCCCTCCAAAGAAAATCACAATCCCTCTTGAAGAAGTCGGCCTCCAAACAATATAACAAGAAGTCATGTCGGTTCATATAAGGAGACACAATGGTTCTCTCTCTCATGTCAGCTTATATGCATGACTAACCAATATATAGGCATGAAATGATCCACATTACATGAAGACATAACTCGAATGTCTTTGAAAGTTCAATGGGTAATTATAGTAAGTAATTACAGTCATAAGACTTCGCAATCTCAGAGAATTTGGTCATGCATCTTTGTTCTTTAGATGGGTAACAAAGAGATGAAGTTTTCAGCCTCCTCACAGTCTTAATGATTATAGTCTCACCCTCATCACAATCTTAGTGATCACAAACTCAGCCTACCAATACAGTGATTAGTGAAGCAGCCTTATAGTCTTGGCATATTGATGAAGAGGAGGATCTTGGTGTGACACTCTTTGTCTCAACATACATTCTAGAGGCATATATAATCTCGTCATAGAAGTAATGATATATACACAGTAATGATCTTGATGGATACATAGTTACAAAGTCATGATCTCGGTGAATCTAGATGCATCACTCCTATATATACATATCTCAGTATAAGATCTCGTTGTTATGGTGAAGATCTTGATGAAGGTGTAGCAGAGTTGTAGCAGTAATGATCTCAGTGACGGCCTCAGTGTTGCAACAATAATGATCTCAGTGACGGCCTCAGTGTTGCAACAATAATGATCTCAGTGGTGTAGTAGTGATGGCCTTAATGTTGTAGAAACAATGATTTCAGTAGTAATGATGGTGTTCTCAACAGTGAAAAAGAAGAGGATTGGTGTCTTAGGCTTGGAGTGGCATAATAGGTCAAGGGTCATGGCCTTGCCGGTATTCATCAATTAGAATCTCTATAAGAAGAATTTTGTGTGAGTTTTCCTCTCAAAGAGTGAGATTTTTTGGCCCTGGAAGAAAGCCAACGTCTTATGTTCATGTCTCTTTTGTTTTGGTAACTATTTGATGAACTAAGAAGAACAACTCTAATAATAACAAGAGAAGGTTATGTGTTATGAAACCAGCTCAAGAAAAAGATAGAAAAGATAGATCAACACCTTAAAATTCAACCTCTTCGAGGGGGCAACCTCCTTTACATTACATAAATGAACAATTCTTGGATGATACAAATGATAAAACCTCCTTTCTATATATAGGAGTCTAAGGAGTCACAATATAACCCAGCCAACCTAACAATAATAATATAAAGCCACAAAAATAACAATAGAGGGATTCTATGGGGCACAGTAATAACAATATGGGGATAATAGGGGCACAACAATATTAATAAGGGGTACAATTACAATAGTAATGGGGTAATCACTAGTATTATAGGGACCCAACATGCCCCTCTCCTTCAAAAAAGTGTTTTCCTCAATGCTTGAATAGTTCTGGATACTTCTGTATAAAATTCTCATCCTTCCATGTGGAATCTTCAGCAGATAAGTTCTTCCACTTGACAAGATACTCCGAAATTGATCGATTTCATAGTTGTTGAGTTCTTGTTTCTGTGACTGCTTCCGGTTCCAATATAATTTTTCCTTCCTCGTCAAGTTCTGGTAATATTGTTTGAACTGGGAACTTGTCGCATATAACCTTCTTTAAACATGAAACATGGAAAACTGGGTGCAATCGAGAAGCTGCAGGAAGCTCCAATTTGTATGCCATAGTACCAATCTTTTGCAACACCTTGTATGGACCATAATACTTTGGTGATAATTTACTATCCTTCTTAGATTTCTTGAGGGACATTTGCTTATATGGTTCTAGCCGTAGGAATACCCAATCACCTACATCAAAACTTCTTTCACTGCGATGTTGATCTGCCTGTTGTTTCATTCTATTCTGTGCCAACATGAGGTTATCCTTTAAGAGTTGGAGGACTTGTTGTTGATGTTCGATGTGATGTTCCACTGCCTAAACCTTAGAATTTTCTCTTAAATATGATGTGATGGATGGTGGCTGATACCCATAAAGTGCCATAAATAGGGTCATTTTTGTTGCTGTATGGAAGGAAGTGTTATACCACCATTCAGCCAAAGGCAACCATTTGATCCATTGTGTCTGTTTATCAGATACAAAGCAACGAAGATATCCTTCCAAACATTTGTTTACTATCTCAGTTTTCCCATCAAATTGAGGATGATAATATCAGCTATGAGCTAACTGAGTACCAAGACAAGAAAATAATTCTGTCCAAAAATTTCCAGTGAAAATGGGATCTCTGTCACTTACAATAATCTTTGGGTTTCCATGTAGCTTTTGAATTGTTTCCATAAATGCAGTAGAAATTGTACTGGCTTTAAATGGATGTGATAATGCACAAAAATGTGCATACTTGGTAAGTATGTCAACTACCACCATGATGACACTCTTTCCCTCAGTCCTGGGTAAACCTATGATAAAATCCATTGAAACCTCCTCCCAACATTGGCTTGGAATGGATAAAGGTTGTAATAGACCTGGTGTCTTAATTGTTTCAACTTTATTTTGTTGGCAAACCAAACATTCCGCCACAAACTTTTGAATATTTGATTTAAGGCCATCCCAAAAAAATTCCTTCTTAACCCTGTGGTAAGTTTTTAAAAATCCTAAGTGCCCTCCTAAGGGAAAAGTGTGCAATTCCATAAGAATCTTTTGTTTTAGCTGGGAATTCTTACAGAGGTATAAGCGATATTTATACCATAACGAATAATTTTGCCAGCTAAATGTATCAGACGTACTAGAATCTTGTTGTAACTTTCGAATAAGTGCCCACACTTCTTCATCATTCTTCCATTCCTCCCTTGCTTCGTTTATCCAATCTGGTTGGATAATAGAAATGGCACACAACAATGCTTCCACATCCTCATCCTTTCTTGAGAGTGCATCTGCCACCAAATTTTGCTTCCCTTTTTTGTAGATGATTTCAAAGTCATAACCCAACATCTTTGTGACCCACTTTTGTTGCTCTTCAGAGGATAGTCTTTGTTCTAAAAATTATTTAAGGCTATCATGATCCATTTTTACCTTGAAGTGTCTTCCCATTAGGTAGGGTCACCATTTCTTAAGTGCATGGAATATTGCCAACATTTCCTTCTCATAAATAGCTTTGTGTAAAAACTTTCCCTTGATTGGACGACTTTCAAAAGAAATGGGTCTTTCATCTTGCATTAGAACAGCACCAATTCCATTTCCTGAAGCATCACATTCCACAATAAAGGTCTTTGTGAAGTCTGGTGTAGCTAAGACCGGTGCTTGGCACATTGCCTCTTTAAGATGTTCGAAGGTCTTTGTTGCTTCCGAAGTCCATGAAAATGCATCTTTCATCAATAATGTTGTTAGAGGTGCTGCTATTCTCCCATAATTCTTAACAAACTTGCGATAATACCCTGTCAACCCAAGAAATCCTCACAGATGCTTTATGGATGTGGGTATTTTCCATTCCTTGATGGCTTTAATTTTGCTAGGATCTACCTTAACCCCTTCATGAGATACAATATGACCTAGATATTCCACCTCTTGGACTCCAAAGAAACATTTGGATCCTTTTGCATATAATTTTTTTTCCTCCAATAGTTGTAGCACCCTGTCAACATGTTCAACATGATCCTTCTAGGACTTGCTGTAGATTAGTATATCATCAAAAAATACTAACACAAATTTTCTAAGGAATGGTTTGAAAATTGAATTCATCAAACCTTGAAATGTTGAAGGTGCATTGGTAAGGCCAAAAGGCATGACCAAAAATTCATAATAACCCTCATGAGTTCTAAATGCTATTTTCGGAATGTCTTCAATCTTCATTATGATTTGATGATATCCTGAACGAAGATCCAACTTGGTGAAGTAAATTGATCCATGCAATTCATCCAGTAATTCATCAATGATAGGAATGGGAAACTTATCTTTAATAGTGAGCTTGTTGAGCTCCCTATAATTCAGACACATGTGCCATGATCCATCCTTCTTGTGCATCAATACTACTGGAGCAGAGAAAGAACTTTGACTTGGTTGAATTATACCAGCCTCTAGCATTTCTGCAACCATATGTTCAATTTCACTTTTTTGGGCATAGGGATATCTGTACAGCCTGATGTTTGGAGGAACACTTCCTGGAATCAGATGAATAGCATGATCATGATCACGCATAGGTGGGAGACCTTTGGGAGTCTCAAATACCTTGGAATGATTGTCCAGGAATTTTTGAGATCTGGAGAAATAGATGATTCCGATGTGGAAACATATAGTGAACATAATTGTGCAATTACACCTCTTTTTTCCTTTTTTAGAAGCTTTGTCATACCATTAGAGCTGATTATCTTTCCTGGTTTCCCTGCAATACCCCTTAATTCAACTTCCTTTCCTTTCGTAGAAAATTTGATGAAAAGTTCTTGAAAATTAAAATCTATTGTACCCAAGGATTGTAGCCATTGGAATCCTAGTACAACAACAACACCTCCCATTGGAATGGAAAGCATTGGGCTAGTCAATACATATTCTCCCATGGATAGCTTGATATTATGGCACTTTCCAGAGCAATTTATTGTTCCTCCATTTGCAACCATCACTTGACACTCTGGTGCTGGATATAAGAAGCAATTCAATTCTTTTGCTACTTCACAATGAATAAAATTGTGGGTACTTCTTGAATCAATCAACACTATTACCTTTTTCTTCTTGATTTGTCCTTCTATCTTGATGGTTTGAGGAGTGGTAATTCCCGCCAATGCATTACAAGATATGGTCGGATTCATTTCTTCTTTATCTAGGCTTTGTTCTTGGAATATATCCTCTTCTTTTGACCCTTCTTGCTCCTTTTCTTCTTCCTCTTCACAATCTATGTAGAATAATTTCTTCTCAGCACACTTATGACCTTTAGTGTATTTGCTATCACAATTGTAACAAAGCCCTTTTTCTCTTTTTTCTTCCAATTTTTTTGGTGTCAACCTTATAGGTTGTGGAAGACTAGGGGCAAGAACACTTCCGTCTTTATAGTTGTGAGTGGTATGCTTCCTGGTTGCCATAATTTTGCTTTCCATTTTTCTTGCTAACCTGAATGCCTTCTCTAATGAATCAGGTTCCCAAAGACGAACATCATTTTGGATATTATCCTTTAAAGACCATATGAACACATCAATCCTATGCTCCTCTAGAATATTTTTTACCCTTATGTTCAATTTTTGGAACTCCTCAATGTGCTCCATTATTGAACCCTTTTGTTTGAGACTTATCAATTGACTAAAGAAAGTGTTGCTTTTTGTATCCTCATAATGTGCTATCAATTCTTCCGTAAAAATTGCCCAAGTGATAAATTGTTTATGAGAGCAAAGCCATTGATACCATACAAACTAATTTGGTTCCAAATATAAAGTTGCAATACGTACCTTTTGTGTGTTTTTCACATTATTGAGATCGAAAAATTGCTCCATCTGTAATATCCATGTTGCAGGATCCTTGCCATCATATCGATTTTTGGAATATGGTGGGTCTTCGATCCAACATTAGAGTCTATGAAATCATGATTAACATTTCTTTTGTTCTCATCATGAGTTTCCTTTACTACCCTTTTACCATTAGTAAGCATTTCTTGTAGAAACTTTTTTAAATTTGTCTTCAAATCTTCCATGCCTGTCTTCAAATCTTCCATGTTTGTCTTCAAATCTATCTTCAAATCATCCATCTTAGCTTCCATGTCAATCATCTTAGCTTCTACACCTTTCTTTAAATCATCCATCTTAGCTTCTACATCTTTCTTTAAACCATCCATCTTAGATTCTGTTCCTTTTTGTGCAAGGGATAGTTGTTGCACTTGGTCTTGTAATTTTGATATATCATGTTGCATTTCTTCCTCTTCTTCATGAGTCATGCTAGAGCTTTCAGGTTCCTTACTAGGTGTTTGCATTTTCTTTCCTTGGGGCATCAGTTACCAATAATAATGCTCTACTATGCCCTTTGAATTCCTTCAAAATAAATTTCAAATCAATCTTAAGCAAAAATTTAAAAGAATCTACACACCTTTTTTCACTTTGTAGGAGCTCGATATTGCCTCTAATGTATCTCTGTACATTCAAATCTTCCAGTTCTGAAATTGTGACTTGTAGTAGCCCTCTTTGTCCTCTTTCCAATGCCACCAGTCTGATATAAATTGGATTCTCCAAGGAAGAGTTATGCGAAATCTCCCACAGTGACCTGATTATAGACTAGTTCAGTAGAGCGAACTTGTACGACGTGCCATGAGTCACTGTTTCGACCTTTGGCTCTACAAAATATATAAAAGAAACTACAGTCCGTCCTCTTTCTATACCTTCTGACAAAATTTCAATCTGATGCTCAGAGAGAAAGTTATGACGATTTTCCCTAGGTCACCTATTTGAAATGTAATTCAGGAGTCTGCAAAAAGACCAACTTCCTCAGATCATAGCTCCGCAAATATAGCGCGAAAAGCTCTGAAATTTGGACCCGAGCTTCAGCACAATGTCTTCTGAAATGGTTTTTTTTTTTTAGCTTCTGAAACATCGCAAAAAGAAAGTTATAGCGAAAATGCCACGATGACCTGTTTGGAGCAGCGAAACCCTAGAATCCAAAGCTCTGATACCAAATGTTATGAAACCAGCTCAAGAAAAAGATAGAAAAGATAGATCAACGCCTTAAAATTCAGCCTCTTTGAGGGGGCAACCTCCTTTACATTACATAAATGAACAATTCTTGGATGATAAAAATGACAAAACCTCCTTTCTATATATAGGAGTTTAAGGAGTCACAATATAACCCAGCCGACCTAACAATAATAATATAAAGCCACAAAAATAAAATAGAGGGATTCTATGGGGCACAGTAATAACAATATGGGGATAATAGGGGAACAACAATATTAATAAGGGGTACAATTACAATAGTAATGGGGTAATCACTAGTATTATAGGGATCCAACATTATGCTAATAAGAAAAAGTTAAAAATACCTCACAAGTAGTTATCATGTTGAGAAGAATCTTATTAACTTAATTTTCCCTAAATTCTTCAACACTTACCTATAGTCACTTGGAGCTGATGTTTAGGGAATCATTGAAGGAGGCTATTAGTATCCATCTTCCATTCCCACAGATGAAGCATAAAAGAAAATGTATGAGACCAATGCACAAGTTGTCAATGCTCTGTTAGGAATCTAGGCAGAATCAAAATTTGTGAAAGTGATGCAATTGAATACCACAAAGGCTATATGGGATAAGATCATCCAAAGTTATGAAGGTGACGCCAAGATAAATAGTGCCAAACTTCAAACATTTGCAATTCAATATGAAACTCTCAAAATGAATAATGACAAAAGCAGTGCAAGTTTCTTTCTTAGAGTAGATGAGATTGTTAATCCAATGAGAAATCTTGGTGAGGAAGTAAAAGAATAATCTCTGTTTGAGAAAATAATAAGATCTCTAACTCCAAAATTTGATTCAAAAGTCTCTTCCATTGAAGAAATGTAGGATTTGAAGAACCTTACTATTGAGCAAATTCATGGTATTCTAACAGGCTATAAAATGAGAAAAGGGGTCCCTAGGATATTAGAGAAGATGCATTGAAGGCTACTTCTAAAGGAAAAGAAAAAGGAGGAACTTAAGGAACCAGGTTATGTATCAGATGAAGAAGAGGAAAATTTCATGAGGAAACTTCAAGTAGGTATTGGCAGATTCAAAGGTAAGCTTGCTTTCAAATGTTTTGCTTGTGGAAGAGTTGGTCACTATGCTGCCAAATGTCCTTATAGAGAAAATCATGAGAAAGGGAAGAATTCAACAAAAGAATTTTTTATAGGAAAGGTCGAAAACAAAAGAAACTTCTACACTCATAAAGATAATGATGGTCTTTCAAATCACAAAGAAGGCGAGTTTGATCAAGAATATCAATTAGTTATGGCATTTGAAGATAAATGTATTGATGAGACTCATGATGTTTTTATGGATGCCCTAGAAGATAAGAATAACTTTATTGAAGAAATAATTCAGCTTAAAATCTTAATTTGTAATAAGCTAAACTAGTAGAAGAAGCTCTAAAGAAACAAATCCTAGAAAAGGAGAAGCATAATGAATAGTTAACCTTTGGAAATAATTCATCTGCTGCTATTAAAGGAAAAGGAATTGTTTTGCTGAAAGAAAAAGTTAAAGCTGGAAAAGTTTTTTTTGTTTATGGATTAAAACACAACTTTTTGTGTGTTAGTCAGATGTGTGACCAAGGGCATGAGGTTATTTTCAGATCAAAGAACTGTGTGGCTTGTAATCTTGATACAAGTAAAATCATAATAAAGGGAATGAGAACTCCAGGTAATGTCTATGTCTTGGAAGGCAGTTTAGAACATTGTTACTTGAGAAAATTAGAAGAAAGTTAGCTTTGGAATAGAATATTGGGACACCTAAGCTTCAATCAACTACAGAAGTCAAATAGAATGGGAGCAGTTCGTGACTTGCCTAACATCTCTCTACCAGAAAGTACCATATGCAAATCATGTCAATTCGGTAAGAAAACCAGGGTGCAGTTTAATGCCAAAGAAGGTACTTCAAGTAAGCCACTTGAACTTATTCATACTTATTTGTGTGGTCCTATGAGAAATAATTCTCCTCGGGGGGAACAATACTTCATATTATTCATTGATGATTTTACTCACATGTGTTGGATTGGATTATTAAAACATAAATATGAAGCATTTGATAAATTTAAAGTCTTCAAAGATCTAGTAGAAAATGAGTTAGATTTGAAAATCAAATGTCTTAGATATGATAGAGGAGGAGAATTTATATTAGATGAGTTTTTTGAATTTTGTGAACAACATGGAATTAAGAGGCAATTTTCTATAGCTAAAACTCCTCAACAAAACATAGTGGTAGAAAGAATGAACAGAAAAATCCAAAAAATGGCACGTGCCATGCTTGATGAGTCTGGAACACCTCATACCTTTTGGGGGGAAGCAACACATACATCAGTAAATATCCTCAACAAATCTCATGTTCAAGTAAATAGTGACAGAACAGCTCATGAAATATGGTTTGGTAAACCTCCAATTGTTAATCATTTTATAGTTTTTGGAAGCAAATGTTACATAAAGAATAATGATGATAAAATTGGAAAGTTTGAAGCTAGAGATGATGAAGGAATTATCCTTGGATACTCCTCTAGAAGAAAAAGATATAAATTCTACAATAAAAGACTTCAAAATATTGTTGAATGCATTGACGTTGTGATTAATGAAGCATCCATAGGTACCAAAAAGGAAGCACCAATAAATGATGAAGATACTCCTACAACAAGCCAAACTAATGTTGGAGAAAGAATCAATGAAGCATAAGAATAAGAAAGTGATAGTACAGAAGCATAAAAAAAATCTCCATCAAGGAATGTTCAAAAAAATAATCCATAATCTCAAATTCTAGGTGATAAGGATGCTGGAGTACAAACTAGAGGAACTCTTGTTGTAATTTCTAGTTATATAGCCTTATTATCCACAATTGACCCAAAAAATGTAAATCAAGATAGAAAAGATGAATGTTGGGTTAAGGCTATGGATGAAGAACTTGAACAAATAGAAAATAACCATACATGGGAATTAGTACCAAGACTGCATGATAAAAATGTTATTGGGACAAAATGGGTATTAAAAAAAAAATGAAAGTGGAGAGGTAATTAGAAACAAAGAAAGACTTGTATGCAAAGGCTATGCACAACAAGAAGGAATAGACTTTGAAGAAACATTTGTACTTGTGGTCAAACTTGAAGCCATAAGAATGTTTCTTGCCTTTTCAAGCTTTCATAATTTCAAAGTCTATCAAATGGATGTTAAATTTGCATTTCTAAATGGGGACCTAGAAGAAGAAGTTTATATTGAAAAACCTAAAGGGTTCATTCTAGGAAATGATAAAAATATTGTTTGCAAACTCAAGAATGCATTATATGGGCTAAAACAAGCTACTCATGCATGGTATTACCGTCTTGACAGGTATCTTTCATCAACAAGGTTTCACTAATGGGTTTGCATGTAGAAACCTATATATAAATATGGATGATGGTAAAATTTTAATTGTTGTTGTTTACATCGATGAAATTATATTTGGTAGCAATGAAGAGTCCATGAGTCAAAATTTTGCTTTTGTCATGCAACAAGAATTTGAAATGTCCCTACTTGGTGAACTAACATATTTTCTTGGTCTACAAGTACAACAAGCAAAAAATGGTATCTTCCTCTCACAGACAAAGTACCTCAAGCAGATTTTGAAGAAATATGGAATGGAAGACTACAAACCTGTATGCACTCCAATGGTAACAGGATGTAATCTCAGTTCACATGATGATTCTCCCCCAGTCAACCAACCAAAATACAAATCTATGATCATAAGCTTACTTTATCTTACAGGTACAAGACTAGATATCATGCATGCAGTTGGAATTGTTGGACGATTTCAAGAAAATCCAAAATAAACTAATCTTCACGCGGTCAAGAGAATATTTAGGTATCTACAAGGAACTCAATAATTTGGTTTATGGTATCCCAAAGATGCAGATCTTACTCTTCATGCTTACATAGATGCAGATTAGGCAGTAAATGTTGATGACTGAAAAGAGCATTAGTGGAGTAGCATTCTACACGGGACCCTGCTTGGTATCAGGGTTCAACAAAAAAAAAGATCCAGTGCTTTATCTACTGCAGAAGTTGAATATGTTGCTACTCCATCTTGTTGCACACAACTTCTCTAAATGATGCAAACATTGCAGGATATTCAAATCAATTTCTCTCTACCTATTCCCATTTTACGTGATAATACCAATGTCATAAGTATTTCGAAAAATTCTGTCATGCACTCGAAAACCAATCATATTCCAATCAAATATCACGTTCTAAGAGAACGTGTGCCTGATAAAAAGGTTAAGCTAGAGTATGCTCCCTCAAAAGAACAAGTTTAAGATATATTTACGAATCCTCTTCCATGTGAATCCTTCGAATATCTCAAACAAAAATTAGGAGTGGTCTCTACTTCATCATTCTCTTAATCATTTTGACTAACCCTTCCTTGTGATGAAGTATCAGTAGATCCAACTCAAAGAAAAGTTATGATATGCTTTTGGAAAGTGTGGTCTGTTGGTTCTGATATTAGTTAGATATAATCTGCTGATAAATTGATACTTATGGTTTATCAGTTCCTCCAATATGAAATTGATGCTTTGATGAATGAAGTTTCTTTGATGACTTGACTGATGAATAAGTTGATATAATCAGATTTGACAGTGAACAATTGGCATAGGTTTAGGGGGAGAATTTTTCTTTGTTTCTTATAGTTCGTTGTTGAAATTATGATTTCTTGATTATGCTTATGAAGAAACACATGTTCTTGACTTACTTTTTGATGACATTCATGGTGTTTTTGTTTGATGCTTATAGTACAAATCCTGTATGGCATATAACATTGAACATTATCCTGGTCTTGATATCTCACTATTGAGGTCTTTGGTCTTGGTTATAAACGTCATATATGTTATTTGATGTAAAGGTCATGTAAATACCTTTGATGTAATAATTGTAATATTCAATCATGAATGGACTATTGGGGTCAAGTCAATTATGTATGTCATTCCATGTCGGGGATTTAATGTAATATGTAACCCCATTGCTCTGGGAGATTGGTGAATATCAGTTATTAGTGATAGGAAAAGTCATGCTTGGTTACTTCTATGTATATCTTCAGAAAATTCAACATGTGCTCAGGGGGAGCATGGTCTGCATTCAATGATCGATATTCAACAACACTTAATTTTGTGATCTACAACACTTCATTCAACATTGGCTAGCCGTTTTCCCTTGATTTCAAAGGGGGAGAGTAGCTTGGTGTTTAGAGAAAGCTTGTTTGGAGAGAAGCTTGGTATGTATACATGTATCTACATATGTTTGGTAACCCAACACCACAATGATTGCCATCAAGTCCAAAGGGGGAGACTGTTGGCATTATGACAGCTATGTTTTCCTTGATGGAAACCTACTTGATGAAGTTTATCAACATGATGCTAGCAGGATGATTTTATAAGCTAGTACGCATGTTACAGAGAGTTTGGAAAAAAGCATAGTAGTCCAAAGACATAAGAATTATGAAGGTGATGTTTTGATAAATACAGACAGATTTTGTGAAGCAAAGTCATGTACATACACGAGTATAGAGAAGGAAAAGTGCATACAGTTTCTGCACCATGGTGTCCTAAATACCAGGGCTCTTTACCATGGTATTGGCCCATAGTAATGAGCATGACAATAGATATTTGATCTCGTCTAAGAATAGCATCGACATTACTAAGTATTTGATCCATGGTATTGGATAAGGCCTAAGCTATATAAGGATATGAAGATCAAAGTGTTTGGTGTGCAAGTAATGGGATATTGATGAATTTTTTAATCTAAAATAAGGTTGCACAAGGAATGTGATGTGGGATCAAATCTTGTAGATTTAAAATGACTACATGAGTTTCTTATGGTTTGATTTGTGATAAAAAATTTCTAAAGTATGTTTATTACTGGGTTTGCTGAGATTTGCATTTGACTAGAGTTCTGTTGTGCAGTGAAAGAATGAGTCAATAATTACAGATATGTACGCAAGTTTGTCTCAGAAAAGGCATGTACATACGCGGGTATGCCTCTATATAGTTGCGTATCGATTATGTAGGATGGACAGATCTTTACATGGATATGCTTCGTGAAAGGCACATACACACGCACACATATTTTGTAAGGATCACATACATATGCTAGGGTTTCTGAAGTATGTGCAATTAATGATTTCTAATTAGTCTTGCTGTGATTGCCATTGTCTATTGTGATGAGGTTGAATGGTTTGTGAATGAAATATTGAACTGATATGAATGATATATAAGTAACCTAGAAATTGTGATGAAGGATATATGTGTATGTGATTGATTTCAACTATGTAGTGATTCAGTCTGAGGGTTTAGTGTTTTGAGATATGTACGCAGGTATGTTTCATTGAAAGCATGTATATATGTGGATATTCTTAAGAATAATAACGTACATATTTTGACATATTGTTGATCATGGTTTGCAATGGAAGTAGTTGGTTTTAGTAACAGTGTATGGGTTAATGATTGATAGTACATTCACATGATCTATTCTAGTTTAGATTGATTGGTTGCAATGAGATTTAGTGATTGATTTGTTTTAGTTGATTTAGTGATTTGATGATGGTAGTGGGTCCAGTATGAAAATTTGATGACAGGTGGCGTACAGGTTGATTAGGTGGGTCTAGTTTGAAACATTCTGAACAATGATCCACAAGTATTTGAATATAAGGGGGTTGTAGCTCCCTTCCAGTAGGTGCTGGAGAATGAGATAAAGTTGGAGCCTTCTGCAGGTGGGTGCCTACGTACTAGTATGAGTCTATGCCAGTACAAGATTGTAAAGGATATTTTTTATGAAGAAGACAGAGACGATAAAAACAATGGTTTTTTTTTCCCACATTGGGTTTCCACCTAAAAATAACGGTGTTCATATGTGTTCACTATGTGTGTTGATTTATTCTATTCTTAATGCACTTGTTTACTGTTTAACTAATGCCTAATGAAGGACTGATATATTGGTTCAAGTTCAAATGATGAAGAATTAAGTGAAAATATAGTTAATTGGATATACGTTGGTTGTCTACATAACATTAGCATACATATATAGGTTTACTTCATTAAAGTTGCGTACATAAATCTAAATAGAAAACAAGAAGGTGAAGTAAGTTTTAAAACATTTATTCATGCCCCCTCAATATTTTTCCTAATAGCTCATGCTACTTCTATTTAGTAGTTTCAGAATTCTACAAAATTGTATCTTATAGAAATGTTTCCTAAGCTTTTGGTGCCAACTCCCCTATGGTAGGTGGAGTCTACTTCTCAATTTCATGATCCAACATGGAAGGCTCATAGAGTTTTAGTTCTCCATATTCAAGAATGAGTAAATCCACATATATGGGGGTATAATAATTCCATAATAATTTTCACTCACCTTCTCTAATAAATCAAAAGCACCATACCATAGAGAATTAGTCCCCTTAATAGGACCCATCACCTTTCCTTGTTGAGCTATAACAAAACTCTAGTTATTGTAATGAAATATTTCTTATTTTTATTTTAATCATATTGGGTATTGTAATTTTCTTGTCACTTATTCAATATATATTTTATTTTCAAATGGATCTACCAAAAAAAAAGATCCACTTTCAATTCTTCTCCTATGATGTCTTCCCTCTCTCCTCCTTGTTGTCCATAAATAATATCAAAGGGTAAAAGAAACAAATACCCAAATAATTTTTTGAATCGTGAATGAAGGATAGAAGTATGAACCACTCTATTACAATATTGTTGATATAGAACACATTTTCATTTCAAGTCTTTGGATGCGTCTTATTGTAACCCCTCAAAAGCTAAACCAAAGCCATGTTGACTACTTCTATTTACCCATTTGTTTTTGGATGGAAAGTTGTAGATTTCTTCAACTTTGTGTTTATATTTTCCTAAAGTTTACTCTAAAAGGCATTGAGAAATATGATGTTCTTGTCTAAGATGACTCTCCTTGGTATCCTGAGCTACATGTAAACTTGTTCAATGAAAATATGTGTTGATTATTTTCCTTTGATAATATTTTACAAGGCATGGCAATGCACACCTTATTGAACCTACAAACTACCAAAAATATAAAGTCATGTGCCTTCCTAGTTGTTGGAAAGCCATCCACAAAATCCATGGAAATTCTTTCCTAAGGTCAAGTAGGTATAGGGAACGGATGCATAAGCCTTTCTTTCTCTTCTTGGTTTGTTGGTATAAAAAAATATGCACCATATAATATATTGAGATACATCATCTTGCATTCCAGGCTAATACACATACCTTTGTAAGTTGGAAACTCTCCTCCTAACACCAAAGTGCCCTACAAACTTGGAGGTGGAATCCTCTTGGATAAGTTGCAATATTTCCCCTTTAGTAATGAAAACATTTTTTTTATCTTGTCGAGAAACCCATTTTGGAGATGACAATCATCCTTACCATCACCTTATCCTACATAAATGTTCCCATATAGCTACCAAAGCACCTCATGAAAGTACTCATATTCTATATATTCCTCTTTTTATGTACCATGGGTAAAGGTTTCCATGTGCATAAGGGTATATAAATATGGAATCTTAGGTGTGGGTGGCTTTGGAAGCATGCCTGCCAACTTGCTATTGCTTCCCTTCTTATATTTGGTGACTATATGGAATTGATATAGAAGCAAAATACACTTTTAATGTTTTGTTTCTTAAAGCTTACTCTAAGCCTTCAAATACTAGAATGGATAGTGATTGGTGTGGAAAATGGTTTCCTTTCCTATCAGATAGTTCTTCCACTTCTTAAAATATCGAACTCGGGAATAAAGTTCCTTATTATTAGTAGGGTAGTTCAATACTCCCCCATGAAACATTTAAAATTGATAGCATATTGGATTACCACCCTACATCAATATTTCTCCAATAGAATATCCACTTATACATATCTCCAATTTGAAAGGCTTTTGTAAGTTAGCAATGCAAGTATTGGTGCTTGAATAGTATTATATTTCAACTCATCAAAATATTTCTACTAATTCTTTTCCCACCAAAACTCTTACCATTGTCTATGATGGTGTGGAGTTGCACAACTACCATTGAAAAGGATCCTATGAAATTTTCTAAGTACAATGTTACCCCAACAAAGCTCCTAATTTTAGTGACTTTGATAATAATTTTTTACTTAATTATGCCTTCCATATTTACAGGATCTATCTTATGTTTCCCTCCACCAATCACATAACCTATATGCAACAAAAATTACTAAGTAAAATCACATTTCTTAAGGTTATCCAATAACTAATACCTTCTAGAGTTCCTAACATGTGCATTGTATGTGAGATGTTCTCTTTCTAGGTACATATATGAACTAATATGCCATCTAAATATAATAATACAAATGAATCTAAATAAGGATGAAATACATCATTCATCAACTATAGAGATGTAGCTAGTGCATTATATAAAACAAAATCTATGAGTAACCATTCATATAAACTTTTTATTATATGTATTCTATGTGTCTTATTCTTTATTGCACACTTGGTGGTATCCCGATTTGAGATCTAACTTGGTGAAGTATTTGGCATGCTACAACTAGTTTAACAAATAATCAATCTTGGCTAGGTACTAGTTCATGAGTGTGGTCTTCTTCAAAATTCTATATTTGATACACATTCAACAGGTCCCATCCTTTTTGGGAATTGTGATGAAAGGTGACCCATAAGATGAATTGTTTGGTTAAATCAATCCCTACTCCAATAGTTTCTACAAAATTTTCTTCACTTCATCTACTTCTAAAATAGACTATTTATACAACCACTATTTGGTTACGGGGATTCATGAAACAATTTTATCTCATGATCCTATTCCCTCTTACGTGTTATCTCTTTAAGCTCCTAAAACAATCCTATGTACAACTACAACCACTACTCTAAATGATGTTTCCAAATTTTGGTATATCCATCTATGGATGTCTTCACTCTTACCAATTCATTCACTAGCTAAATATCTCTCAAGAAAATAAATACTTACTTCTTACTAGAATTAATCAACTTTTTGGATTGGTTAGCTCTTACTAGATATATATTTGATTTACCTTTGTGTGCATTGATGAGGTAAGACTTCCCATCCTTGATCAAGTGGTATTAGTTTTTTTCTCTACAAGAAGATTACATCCACATATACATGCAGGGGCTTCCAAATGACACACTACACACATCAAGGGGTACTACATATAACTCCACTTCATCAATAAAACATACACTTATAGCAAACTTGATCTTACATTTTTTGGTGGCTTTGATCTTGCATCCTTATTCACCCATCCCAATGGATCTGGGCTCAAATAATTATGAACCTCCAATTCAAGTGTTTTAGAGAAATTTTTCTATGGATAGACAAACCCTTTCGCTAACCTTATCAAAATAAGAGGTATACAATAAAATAAATTTCTATGATTTTCCTCCTAAATAAAATTCATACAAACATATCATGCAAAGGAAATAAGAAATATTAACTTGTCTTCAACCTAAATTTTTTCCAATATATCCTTGGAATATCTCCCTTGAGATCCAATTCCTAGCAATCTTCTTCACTTAATCACCTACACATCGAACAACCAACAAACTTATCTCAAATTTTATTTCGTAATAAACCCAAATAGTATGAAAGGAGATACCATATAATATATCAAGTACTACTAGAATCTGCCAAAATCCATTCAAAGATACAATGACAATGATGAATAAAGATTTTGGAAGGGAGAAAGAACATAGATATGTATTAACTACATATATTACAAGAATTCAAATGATTACCTTGAGCCACAATTGTTGTACTCCTTGCTTCCAGCCCTTGAACTCCTACTTAACCCCACTAACTTTTATGAGAATAAATGAAGTTATTCACCATATGATGACAATAAGACAAGAAATTATATCACCTAGGATTGTAACCTCACTTGTGTCAATGTCCAACACCCAACACTAAGTAGCAAGATAATGACCAAGGAATATTACTTAGTTCCACGATTGTGAGAACCCTTAAACTCTTGAAAGATCCCATCCCATAGATTTGGGCTCTTCTTCTAGGAACTTAAAGGATCACAGATATAGGTTCAGGAGATGCGAAGTAAGAAATTACAAGTCATAATATTCTTCATGGCATGTGAACTAAGAAATTACAAGTCATGCACAAGTTCAATACTCAATTATGATATTTTTATAATCCATTATGATATTTCTATAAATTATTGTTCATTATGTAATTTATGACTCATATCATCTAGTAACATCCTTGCAAGGCGTATGGTAGTAAACATGAGTATAATATGTGACTCCTAATGTATGAGGTCAATAGAGGAATACTTGGCATAAATACATTACAAAGATACATGGTGATGAGTGGCTTAAGGAGGATTTCTATAGTCAAGGAACTAGGAAGTAAGTTTTAAGCAATAAATCAACCAATCATATATAAATCGCCCCCAAGATAAGCATACCATGCTCAAATATATGAAAAACATGGCTTCCAACACAGTACATTTCATATCCTTGAAATGATATGCAATATCATGGCTAGAAAAGATTACACAACGAATCCATGTCACATAATAGATCATAGCCATGAGAAAAATGAAATGTGGATCTAGGTAATAATATACAAAAGGTGTAGAAATAACTCGAAATTTGTAGCTGCTATTGAATTCACACTAAAAATAATAGACAAAAAACTATTTTACTTAATCTTCAGAAAGGAAAACATATAATAGAAACACATGCAATCATTCAATCACAATGAACAAAATATTTTTGCTGGGGAACCCAACTAGGAAAATCCACTCCTATGTTTGTGTCATATCAGATAAGGCAATGATAAATTACAATGACTACTTCAATCCTTGAAGCTCCCTCTATATTATAATACTGATCTCCTCCCGAGTCTACTTTGACCGATACTTAGCCAAAATAGGCCTCCTACTTCCTTCTATTTCCTTGCGCAATTCCTGCTCCTAAAGAATAGGAAGAGCCCTATTTTCGTACAAAATTTCAAGAGGATTCCTCACTTGCTACTTGCAAACTATGTACAGTCAATGATATACAATAATAAATACAACTATGCCTTTTTCCTCCACTCAACTAGGAAATTAGAATTGCATGCATGACTAGGGCTATTTTTTGTAAATTGACTAGTTAGCTTAGAGATCAATGAGTTAACAATAGTTACAACTACTCAACTAAACTCCTACTGAATCTATTCATGACTAGAAATCAAATAATTGAGTTTCACTAACTATAACTCCACTAGATTGTTAGATATTAACAACCAACTCATGCACAACTCTACTTCTTGCCCACAAACTCGAATTGATTAACTTAACTAAG
This sequence comes from Pinus tabuliformis, assembly GCA_031772625.1. NCBI lineage: Eukaryota > Viridiplantae > Streptophyta > Pinopsida > Pinales > Pinaceae > Pinus > Pinus tabuliformis. Next base: position 237,222,562 of record CM062813.1, read on the forward strand.
TGACTTGGCCATGCCACTCTTGTTAACTGCAACTCAAGTCATCTCATTGATGTGTAAATTCGAATTTCTCCATTTGACTAAGGCACACATCAAATAAAGCCTTTTCCTGCTACAATTTAACACTCCCTGTTAGCAAGAAAAGGGTTATGCACTACCCCAATCCTGCTCCTATGTAGGAATGTACTATAACAAAATTAACACTCCCTCTCACTATTGTTGTTAATACTGCAACAAATGCAACTGAGAAACATCCAAAATACTGAATCAACTATGTCTCTGAGCTACAACTATCTCCCAAGTCTCTAACTGTTACTAGATTGCAACTGTCGCCCAATATTTGACTGTATCCACTAACACTGATCCTTTTTCTACTGAATATTGTGGGCCCCTGTAGCAAGGGTAATGATCCATGAAAATTGTATATTTCAACTATTGCTGCTCTCCTATGGACCTTTCCCAAATATTTTCAACTCTGAGACTAAGGCTCTACATCGCCCCACCTCACTCCTAGAGGTATAATTGCATACATGGTGAAATATACCTCTAGCTTGTAGAGATTTTTGCTATGGGGTAAAATGCATGGTGTATGGAGAATGGAGATACTCTCAAGGGTCTTCCTAGGACCCTTGGCAGACTGTAAGATTATCTGTAGCTGTCACAAAGTTACATGCATGTCCATAAACATTAACTAACTATCAAAGCAAAACAATTGGATTACCTCAAGCCTCCGTGTAGATTTGTTGGAGAGAACAATGCAGGTAGGTGGAAGTCCCCTGAGCCGACTCTAGATCAAGTCCTACACATAGAAGAGACAAGCATAGTCACAACATACAACCTTGATAACTAATACATGAATACATAAAATACATCTAGTTACACATAACTAAGCTACTCATGCTAAAAGGTATTGGACAAACAAATAAATGAATGATAGTACCAACACCACTGAGTAGACAATACAACTGCAGTTCTATATTAATGCCGAAAGAGTAATTACAACCATCTATTGCATCATCCTTCCTTTACCCCTCCAGCTTCTCTCTCTCTCTCTCTCTCCCTGCTTACCAACTTCTTATGCTTAGATTTGAGACTATGCTCAACAATCAAGTAAGCTATCCTTTCAAATGATCTGACCTCTATCACCATAGCCCTAGCTTTGCTTATGTAGCAATCGAGTTAGGGTTGCCAAGTTCCTCCATGAGTTCCTTAAGGTAAAAGCAATGATGTTGCCATGCTTTTCAGCTCTTTCCCATTTGCCTCCTTCATTAGGATTAGAAATCCCCCAAATAGGTCAAACTTGAGATGTTTCCTTGCTTTTCTTGAGTAGATTTAGGAGAAAATATATAGATATTTATGAGTCAATTCACTCCTTTGACCTTTAGAACTTCATTAGGATCCACTAACGTTGTTCCTGAACTAACAACTAGAGTTAATAGGGTCACTAATGCTCCCTTAGGCTTACAGAGAAGCTTTATAAAGCAGGTTGTCAGTGTATAGCCAGTGTTAGTGTGGAAACAAGGCATGTGATCTTGGTATTTGCTTCAATTATCATGCCTTTCCCCTCTGAGCTAATGAGGGGGTCATTTTGTTGTATAATAGATGCCCCCTAAAGTGTGAGGTCAAAGGCTATGACGAGGGCCGAAATACTTTACTTAACTATAATTTTCCTTCTTCGACAAAAAGAGAGAGAGGACTAGAGCTTCAGGTGGTACATGAAACCTGATACAACACACATATATAAAACTACTAAAATCATGTCCTGAGTCGAGCATTCACATGCTCAGTAGCTATGTTAGAGTGATTTTCTCATAAAAGAGATATGACGATGTTGGCCGCCAATAAGTACAATGCGGATCCGGTGTCATAATAGGATCATTTTGATAAGTTGTCTCCAAAAAATATATATATGCAACTTGGGAGAGGAAGCAAGGCTGATTGATGCAAGCCTCTACCCAAGGTCTTGATTTCTGCTTCACTGAACATCATAGATCAATACATGTGAATATATGCGTTGATGTAGAACATGCACGAAATCATCTGATTACCGTCAATAATGGAGACCGTTAATAGATGCGAGGAAGGCCACCAATAATGGTGATGGTCTCCAAGATGCACAGTACAATCTAACGAGTGCGAAAGATGTTTTTGTCGTCAAACACCCGTAGAATTACTTAACCAGGAGTCAATAATGAGAGCGCTTGATCAAACACAAGGTGACCTGCCACTAATTTCTGCAATTACCAAGGCACTGAATGTGTTTCTGGGTTGTCTTCCTAGATAGAGTGTTGAAGTCGATAGGAAGATACCTGTTGAAAGGTAGGCAATAATGTGTCCTACATCAATCGACACGAAACAAGACAAGAATGATTTGTTTTTTGAGGAATATTTGAGCATTGGGTCTAAACAAAAAAGGGCATGATGAAAGGATATGCTTGATGGGTTGATGGAGGAAACAAAAGGTTAGCCCTTGAACAATAGAAGGCATGACAACAGTTTTAACCATGCAGCACTAGACTCATGAACACCAAAGAGTGTTAGGATACAAAGATGCAAGAACATTGGGGTATTTAGGCTAAACTCATAGGATGGTAGGATTCATATTGAGAGGCCGTCACAAGGAAGGTTTATTTGAGGGAGTGCCATGTTCAAGGGAACGAATGCTTTCAAACCACACTTTATAATACTGAATGTAGTTGTATTGTCGACTTTCCCCATCTGATTAGTTTAGTTAGTCCAGATAGTTAAACTCATCGATCTTTTCATATTTTAAGAGTCTGAAAAGGGCCGCAAAAAGAGCGACTCTATGCCCTATCTGATTAGTTAATGAGGCTAGATAGGAAAACTTGCCGATCTTTTCATGTTTTGAGAGTCTGAAAAGGATCGTAAAAAGAGAGATCTATATCTTGTTTGTGTAATTTAATGAGTCCAGACTAGACAACTCAGTGGTCTTTTAATATTTATAGATTCTGAAAAGATCGTAAAGAACGACTCCATGGTGGTCCCTTTGTCATAGTTGTTAACCAAGTGCGACAAAAGGTTAATAGTACACCCGATTGGTTACTTTTCCGTGAGTTAATCTATTGAATCCAGATAAATAGAAACCTATGTTTAATAGATGTTGACCTCATTTTGTTATGAGTATGAGGAGACGGACTAAGCTAATTTTTCGTTGTGAATTTTTAATGAGTCACGCGACAACAAACTCAATACCTTCATCAAATTTTAACGAGTCAAATGAAGAAAAATAAAGGTATATTTTTCAGTTTATTGAGCAAGGAAAAAGAGGTAAAAGAACTACTCATTCCTTCTTCATAGATTTAATGAGCCTAAAGAAGGGGAAAAACTCAAGGATTTTTCAATTTAAGAGCGAGAAATGGTCCCAGAAAGTAAGTTTTCTTGTTGCTACCGTAGATGTTTTAATGAGCCCGGTGACAAAAACTCAGGATTTTTAAGTTTAACGAATGATAAAAGCACCTAAAAGAATTCTTGGTTCATCTTTATAAACTTTTAACGAGCCTAAAGAAAAAACATGGGATTTTTTTAGTTTTATGAGCGAGAAAAAAGTGCCTAAAAAGAATGTTCTAATGCTATTTTTTAGTTTAATGAGCTAGAAAAAGAGTGAAAAAGAGTTGCTCGAACCATCATCGTATGTGTTTAACGAGCCCAACGATGACAAACTCAGGGATTTTTTAGTTTTAGAGTGAGAAAAAATCCCATAAAAGAAATCGCTCATATCTTCTTTGTAGTAGTTTAACGAGCCCAAAGAAGTAGACTCGAGGTTTTTTGGATTAACGAGCAAGAAAAATACCATGAAAAGAACGCTTGCTCTTCTTCATGGTAGTTTAACGAGCCCGAAGAAGGAGACTCGAGGATTTTTCGGATTATCAAGCAAGAAAAATACCAAAAAAAGAATGCTCAATCTTTCTTGATCTCATGCTTGACAATAGAAGGGTTTATGCCATGCATTTCCTCATAAGACCAAGGGAAAACATCACGGAAGTCCTTAAAATGGCAAGTGAAGCTCACAATTTCCTCAGGATTGTGACTGGCCCCAATATGTATGTTTTCCACAATGCCTATTGTGACAAAAATATCGATGAGAAATGCATTTGAAATGTTGCCCATGTTTCCTTCTGCCTCCAACGTTTGGATAGTCGTATAGGGTGAGGAAACGATTTTTGGTATGTCAGGTGATAGGATTTGAAGACGTATCATATCTGAATCAGATACTGAAACACGATGGTGTGAGTCCTCCCAAGGTCGATCTTCTAAACTCATGATTTCTCTAATAGCTTCGTTCGTAGGTAGGACATGATTGAGTGGATCGAAAGAAGGAGCAGTTATGGGAGGGGCAGTGGTACTGTTGGCCATGACCAAAGTGATCGGAGACTAGGATGCAGATTGAATGGCTTGGTAGGCCAATTCAGTTGGTGACAGTGGCATTTGTTCTTTGTAAGTGTCAATATCTGAAGGGGCCTGGAGGATCCAAGGATCGATCGGTTCATGAGGAATGGATGAAACCATAGAGACCATATGTGGAACCGTGGGTTGCAGAAGAGTGAAACAACCCATTAGGGAAGAGCCCTTCAATTGACCATTACCTATACTGATGTAAGAGTTAGGTACACCACCCACTAATGGTACAGAGCTGCTAGGTACCGGGGAGTAATCTGGGGTGAAAAAGGATAGTTGGTCCATTGTGACTATCTTTCCATCTAAGGGAAATAGGATGATACAAAAGACTGAAGACATAATGGCATTCATGGCATAAATCCAATTGCGGCCCAAAAGTAGATTATAGTCAAGTTTATGATCCACGACTTTGGTATCCACCATTACCGTTTTCCCACTCAAGGTGATGGGGTAACTAGCTAGGTAACCTTTTGGGATGAAAGTGTGGCCATCGAAAGCTTTAAGGGAATTCGACGGCAGGGATAGGGTTGGAGAACCCAAAATGAGCCAACATGAAGCTGACATGATGCAGGTAGAAGCACCTTCATCGATGATAGTTCTATGTATACCTTTACCTTTTGAAAAAATTTGCACCTAAAATGCAAGCTAGTGGGAAAGGGGAGGTTTACACTTTTCCATGTCGAAAATTGTAAGCATGGAATCCTGTGAGTCAATACCACCAATAGCCGAAAGCAAAGCTTTCCTTTGTGCTAGATATGTTTGTAATACTTCAAGCACTGACATAGCTGACGACACTTGCACCAAGTCTTCTACAATGCTATAGTTTTGGGCGGCATGTGCATATGTATTGTGCATTGTCCGTCGAAGTGCCCCTTTAGGGGGGTGAATCACAAGATCAGCAACCGTCCTTTCGATAGGAAAATCACTGGGTGGTGGTGGGTTTTGACTTGAGGAAGGTTCCTCTGCATGAGCAATAGGAGCTCCATAGGATTTGGCTCTTGTTTGTATATCTATCGTTTCAAAGGTGTAAACGGTAGAGGGTCCTTCACCAACTGAAGGATGTTGTGAACCACCGTTGCCCCCTTGCGGGGGTTGGGGTTGGTTTGCAATAAGGTGTTGCTACTGCTGAGCGGGGAAAGGATTATTCAGGACAGTGAGGGTCCTACCAGTATCCTTTTTAGCAATGAAATATGTGCATTCTTGAAGATGTGGACACAGATATCTCATGTGGTCTTGCGCACCTATTTTGCAAGGGAATCAAGTGGGTTTATCCTTTCCATTGTTACGAGGTGCAACAACCTTCTGCTTTGGGTTTTTCTGCTTTGTTGAATGCTCCTCAGAAGGAGCAGTCTTTTTCTTATTCTTCTTGTTCTTACCACCGAGTTTTTTCATAGACTGCATAGAGTTTATCATGGTGGTAGGAAGAGAAGTTGATTTGGTAGAGGGTTCCACTGACATCTAGGCAATGTGACCACTGAGTTGTTTTATAGCAGCCCTGGAGGTTGCGCTAATAATTCCATTGGCATGCGTTGTGGGGTGTTGAGGAGTGGAAGCATTGGAGTTGCGAGGGGCATTGAGGATTACATCATAAAGAGTGCCAGACTATGAATATATCAGATCTAAGTGCTGGTCACGACATATGGATTGGTCTTCTATGACCGCACCACTTAAGGTGACATGCTTAGCGATTTGTGGGAGTAGGGACTTGTAGAACTAGTCCGCTAAGAGATAGTCTGGGATGGGATTTTTGACTAAACTCCATCTAAGTCTCCATTCATGTATATGATTAGAGATGTGGGTGGTGGTATCCTGATGTAATGAAGTGAGGAGCTCTATCCCAGTCTCATAGTAGATGGGTAGCTAGAAGTGCTTTAAGAATTACATTACTAGAGCATCGAAGGTATTTACTGACGCGTGTGGTAACTCAATGTACCACTTAGCTACATTGCCAGTGAGGGTGCGAGGAAAAAGACATAACCGGACACTGTCGTCCACCATGGATTTGGAAATACACCAAAGATGATAGGTGGTGATATGGTTGCCTAGATTCTCCCCTTGTTTCCCTTTGAACTTGGGGATGTTTGTTGGTATTTTATGCGGGATTGGTGGCCAAAGTAAGTTATGATAGATGGGGTCATTTGTAAGTTTGTACAAGTTGGGTATATCCAACATTGCCAAGAATGGCAGAGTGTGTGGTGCCCCTGAATCGGACCAAGGCGATGACATATGACTTGAGGATCCTTGTGGTCCTCCCATTGTTTGAGTCCCAATATTATACATAGGCTGTGTGGTATAGTAGTTGCCTTGGGGTATGGCGTTGTAGTGTGGATTTCCATGGGGAATGTGATGTTGGGGTATAGAATTTCCCCCAGGATAAGCAGTGCCCCCTTGACTCATTTGAATTTGTGAAGAGGGTGCCCCCATGGATTGATTGGGACCTCCTTGAGGATTCTCGCCCACCATAGAACTAACCATATTTCCTTGATTGACATAAGGAACGCTCATGTCAATTAGTGACTGACCATGCATGCGTGAAAATGGAGGGGTGTTATAGGGAAAAGTGTCTATATAGAACTGCTCTATCCCACTAAGGTGTGACAGCTGCCTTAGAAACAAACAAAGACAAGCTACTTTCGTTTTTCTTTTATGAATTATAGATAGAGAGGAACAGAAAGACCAACCTCTGTCTTGTGCTAATCTCCTGATTTGATTCCTCTCTTCCTTGATGGCCTTTCGCTACTTGTTCCCTTACACGCCCAGCTTCACAAAGTACCTGTAAGATCGCAGTAGCATAGCACTATACAAAGACATGGATCTATAATCATAAACAATCTAGGATCAGATGTAAATTGACCATACAAATGTAGCAAACATCAATGACACAAGAGCATGGAGGAAAACTTGAATATCTTTTATTGATAAACAAGAAAAATCCAAGAGGAGTTACAACCAGTTGTTCTGACCCAGCATCAACCTCTCAGCAAGTTTTACAGGGAAAAGTGTCTATATAGAACTGCTCTATCCCACTAAGGTGTGACAGCTGCCTTAGAAACAAATAGAGAAAAGCTACTTTCGTTTTTCCTTTATGAATTATAGATAGAGAGGAACAGAAAGACCAACCTCTGTCTTGCGCTAATCTCCTGATTTGATCCCTCTCTTCTTTGATAGTCCTCAGCTACCTGCTCCCTTGCACGCCCAGCTTCACAAAGTACCTGTAAGATCACAGAAGCATAGCACTATACAAAGACATGGATCTATAATCATAAACAATCTAGGATCAGATGTAAATTGACCATACAAATGTAGCAAGCATCAATGACACAAAAGCATGGAGGAAAACTTGAATAGCTTTTATTGATAAACAAGAAAAGAGCCAAGAGGAGTTACAACCAGTGGTTCTGACCCAGCATCAACCTCCCAGCAAAGAAGCCCCTCTTCACCTCAAACAAAGATTAGATCACCCAACAATCTGATGTTTGTCTCAAGAAACCAACAACAATTCCTTACAATATGCAAAATTCCAGCCTCTGGATCTCTGGGATGAGGGATCCATATATAGATATCTGTAAGGGGGATGAGTTAGCTTGTGATTTGATTAGTGTCTTCTCTCTGATAGTTCTTGCTTCCACTTGCAGACTAATGGCCTCTTACTCATCCTTGGTCGAATTTAGTGAGGCTGGAATTTTGCATATTGTAAGGAATTGCTGTTGGTTTTTTGAGACAAACATCAGATTGTTGGGTGATCTATGCTTTGTTTGAGGTGAAGAGGGGCTTCTTTGCTGGGAGATTGATGCTGGGTCAGGAACCACTGGTTGTAACTCCTCCTGGATCTTTTCTTGTTTATCAATAAAAGCTATTTGAGTTTTCCTCCATGCGTTTGTATTATTGATGCTTGTTACATTTGTATGGTTAACTTAAATCTGATCCTAAGTTGTTTATGAATATAGATCCATGTCTTTGTATAGTGTTCTTCTTCTGTGATCTTACAGGTACTTTGTGAAGTTGAGCAAGTAAGGGAGTAGGTAGCTGGAGACTATCAAAGAAGAGAGGGATTGGATCAAAGGATTAGCGCAAGACACAGGTTGGTTCTTTCTATTCCTCTCTATCTATAGTTCATAAAGGAAATACAAAAGTAGTTTTTCTCTGTTTGTTTCTAAGGCAGCTATCACACCTTAGTGGGATAGAGCAGTTATAAATAGACACTTTTCTCTATAACACCATCCCACCCCACAGAAGGGACTTTTGAAATGCAACGCACCCTCACAGTGTATTTGGGTGAGATGCAATGCACTTAGCCAGTGGAGCAACTGCAATGATCCTGTTTTGACCAATTCTGAGCAGTTTCTCATGGAGAACTTCTAGGAGAAGCTGTAATCTGTTGACCTTGTTCCTTTAGGGGTTAGAACAACACTTTTAGGGACTTAGGAGCCCTTGGTTTATGGACATTCCATGCTTGGGGTTGTAGGGCCCAAAAATGTCTATAACAGTTGCCCCCTAAAGCATGAGGCCGTTAATATTTTGATGTCGGGTGAAATGATTTATTATGAGGATCCGAAGTTCTTTCAATGCTGGGAGGAGATCTGTAATAAGATACAATACAATACATTATCTTCATAATATTTTCATGATCTAGCTGAGGCGGGAATTCCCATGCTCAACTTTATAAATTCATTTTCATGTACATAGGACAGACAATCGTCTGAGTGTAGACTGATGATTCTGATAGAGCCATCATCCTTTTGAGTGGATGATTATCTGTGCAGCAATGATGTACATTTAATTTCTTTATTTCCTTGAATATATATCGCAGCCTGGATGGATGAAACTAGATCCGGGGTCTTCAATCTCGTCCGATCTTCACTCAAAGTACAAGTCGATCCATGTGAGAAATGTTCTGAAGTCGAACATGGCAAGACATCGCTTGATTACCAATCAATGATGTAAACTGTTAACAAGCGCGAGATGAATCACCGATAATGATAATGACCCTCAAGGTACTGTAGTACAATTCACGTGGTGTGAATAAAGGACTTGGCGTCGAACACCACGCAAAATCTTTCGGTCGAAGGCCATTGATGTAAACTTGTCGTCGGAAGTGAGAAACTTTCCATTGAGGTATGAAAGCTTCAAAGTACTGAATGGGGTGTTCCTAGATCAACTTCTTGGATAATGAGCTGATGTTAACAAGAAGTGATCCATCACAGGAGGGCCTTAATGATTCCCACATCAATGACACGGAATGGAGCAAATGATTTTAATGGAGGTGAAAACGATCTGGTGATATAAGGTTCAGGGTGGTGGTCATGAAAGAATGGAGTATAATGTATGGTAGTGGGTGAGAGACAGGTGAATTCTCTGAATGACTTCTCTTGAACATATCGGTGACACTGATGTGATGGATTGGTAGCATTAACCCCAAATGTGGATGGTATGGCGTGACCATGGTGATGTGACCGGTGAATGAAACAACCCAACCCGACTCGGACACGGAGTGGAAGTGTCATGTTCAAGAGCGACTTGCTACCAACAAAGTTTCTCCAAGTTTGCTTCCTAATTTTTCCCCAGTCATTGCTGACCAGTACCTCTTTATTTTTGTCAAGCTTGAGGAGGATAACATATGCTTGTTCTATAATTTTCCCTTTGGGCAAACCCATCTCTATGTTTTAACGAGCCCATCGATAGTGAAACTCGTTCTCGTCTATAGACAAGTTTGTCGCTATTAATCTTTTTAATGAGTTTAACGACAAAGATAACTCGGTCCTTTTCAATTTTAGAGAGTCTGAAAAGGGACGTAAAGGTAACTCCAAAATTCCTTTTTCGTCATCTAATCCCTTAAGTCCGAAAAAGTATAAAACAATACAGAAGGGATGAATTTTCGATACTTTTAACGAGCCGAACAAAACGAGCGCTCGATCTTTTTGTGTAATAATCCCTCAGGTCCAAAAAGATTAAAATCTAGAGGAGGGATAGCACTTCCTGTCGCTTTAACGAGCTGGAGAGGCCAATGGCTCGGAAATATTTTCATATTTTACGAGTCAGTTGAAAAGAGCTTAAAGGAGACTCGTCTTTTGAGGAATGAGTGATAAAATGGGTAGCATCTAATTCTAGGTAAGGTTTGGAATTTTCCAATCACGGCAGTGTCACAAGGATGGCTAGTGAAATCACTCTTCGCAGCTGTTCCTCAAAATGGGTAAACAATCAAATGGAGGTGAATGATCAGCCAATGTAAAAGTGGAGGTGATGGTGCAAACATGACAAAGGATTTAATGGCTAAAGTACTACATTCACGATGGTTATTTACCGGTGAATAGTTCATTTTTTAATGAGCTTAAACGCGGGGGGAAACATTTTCTCATGTCTTATGTTTATTTTTTAACGAGCTTGAACTATGTGCTAAAAATGCTCGATTAATCCAGTCGTGTGATAAGAATGTCTCATATAAAAACGACAACTTTTAGATTTTTGCCCCACATCCTTTCTTTATGCAAGTTAGGAAACGACCAATCCTATGAGTTTAAAGGGTTAGAGGACCTACAAATTTAAAAAAAAAAAAATAGTCGCTCTTCGCTTGCATGCCAAAAGGCTTGCATGCCCCCAGATATAAAACAGAGTTTCAAGGTTACCCCTTCTTTATTCCGTTAAAACATTTGTTTTACCGAGAGAGGCCTACCTCTTATAGGTTACCCAAAGATTGTTTTATTCACAGCGCAAACAAAACACTTCTTTGGCGATGTTGACAAGAGAATCTTGTTCTAGAATAACCCCCTCTTCCAATCACGGACAGGAGTACAGACTAGTCATATTCCCTCGCGGAAACCTACCCTATACCCGAAGTTTTCCTGCCGAAGCAGACCAGGATGCATGCCCCCTTGGTTTTAGTCATATCCCCCCGAATCACTCGCGCTCATCGGGTGGACGGACTGGAGATTGAGACATTTCTTACGTGAAAAGACCATTCAGGGATGGTATATGACTATTTGCTCTGTATGATCCAGGAAATGAAAGTTGGTCTACGAGCTTGAACACTCTTCCTTCGTGCGGAAAACACATTACTCTAAAGAGTGAGGAGAAAATTGCTCCCATGCAATAAATATAGTCTCGTCCAAGGAGTAGATTGTAATCTAGGGGTCCTTGAACTACCATTATGTTCATGTGAACAGTTTTCCCTCTCAATGTTATGGGAACATTGGGAAGGATCCCTAACGGTCGACTGGTTCCTTTGTCGAAGCCTGTTAGATTTCTCATCTCAGGCAAAAGCGATGGCAAACCAAGCGCTTTCCAAGCAGTTGAGGAAAGGATACTCACAGAAGCCCCCTCATCTATGATGGTTCCAGCCATAACCATTCTATATATTTGAACAATAATTCGGAATGGTACACTAGCTGGTAAACGGGGTCTGCCTAGTTGATTCCAGTCGAAGGAGACAACTAGGTTGCTTGGAGGTGGGACCGAATAGACGGCTGGGTATGACTCTGACGAACTTCCTTCCTACGGTAAAGGAACGGGTAAATTGCCCCCATGTACGTTGGAGTCTGTGCTTATGAAAAGAATTTGGATGGTGTCATCCTTGTTCTCTTCAGTGACTGTATCATCTGAAGATGGAACCTCTGAAGGCAAGACCAGGTCAACTACCACCTCGACCTTTTGACTTTCGTCTGGTATGGGTTCAGATGGTTTATCTTCAATGATAGATGCTTCAGCCGACCACCTGAGCGGGCCAGCCGGATTTTCAACTAGTGATGGACTCGGCAAGAGTTTTTTATATCCCGGAGGAAGTCGTGACGGTGAAACGGGACGACCGTCCAAAACTCTTTTAGCTTCGTCTAAGAAGGGACAATGGTGGATGGCATGATCCTTTCGCACAATTTACAAGGAAATCTATATTTTCCTTTTTGTCCTGGGGCTTCACTTTCACTAGTTGACGGTGTGTTTTCAACATGACTATCAGAGGTTGACGACACCAGGTTGTGCAAACGAGGAGACCAGTCCCTTAAGATCTGAGGGATGCAAGGACAATCTCTATGATAGTGGTCTCATTTGCAAATGACACATGGCGATTTAGGCTTGGTCGGTGCAGTGTGTGGATTTTCGTTAGACGACACTCGTTTGCCCCCATTCGCTTTTGGCTCCTTCTTCTTCTTCTCTTTCTTCTTCTTTTCCTTCTTCTCCTTAGGTACTTGAATTTTGGCTTTACTAGCCCCATCAAGCGAAGAGGAAGTAGAAGTTTGGTGGTTAACTTTGGACTTGTCTAGTTGCTGATTCGATTGTTCAGGAATAGTGGTGTTCTGAATGACAAAGGTTGAGAAGATCCATACAGGCAAACCAATTGTCACTCCTAGAAGCGACAATGTGGCCATATGGGGTGCAGCAACATCTCCACAAGAGGAGAAGGGACTAGGATTTCCTCCAAGGGGAATTCCTTGGTTGGTGGATTCCATTTTCTCAACCCAAGATCAACGTAGGAAAGGGTAATGAATATTCCGTTTAAAATAAATTTTAGACTCTTTGACACAACTTGTTTTTTCAACTTTTAAGAGTTGAGAAAAAACAAAAGATGACTCTAGTCTCCTTCGATTTTTATTGAGCCTGAAGTGACAAGTGCTCAGATGGACCTTTTCCGTTAAGGAGTTTGAAAAGGAATGAAAGGGACTACTCCAGAAATCTAGGTAGAGGGATTACCATACCAATCGCAAAACTGCAGAATACTTTTTACAGTACGGCAGTCAATCTTCCCGAATGCTGTGTTTAGTGCATTGCGATCGATAGGGCGGCAGACACGACTTCCTATGGATAAAGGATTTAGCCTATTGGGGTCTCCCAAAATATACTCGACGGTACGTGGGAGCACAAGTCCGTATTGGCACTTATTGTCTCAAAGTGGAGGAATCACCCAACCATCAGTGAGAACAACAGTTACCAGGCTTTACGATGCCGAAATACGTCTCTAGCCTAGACTTCTAAATGTTGTGCATTAAGTTCCAAAGCGTTGTTAGATTCATTGAATTTATTTTAAGTTGATCTTGTTTATGAAGTTTGCCTTTCGGGATAACCACGAGATGTAGATGTAATTCCTAAAATGCAATCTAAGATGATAAACAAACTTTTTATCTCATTTATGCAATGAAAATCCTAGCTACTAGGGAAAAGAAAGATAGAATCTTTTCACAAAGAGCAAAGAGCACACTCTAAAATGCACTTTCCTAAATCAAGCCAATCAGACTGTCAATATGCAAATGCACATGCATGTATTTGTTTTCGACTTTCTTAGTATATGAATGCTAAAAAGAAAGTTGATGCACAAATCTGAATTTCTTTTCAAGCGACAAATATCAACAAGTTTCTTTTCGAAATAAAAAATGGAGACGATCACAACACCTTACGATTTTGAAATGAATACTTGTTCTTGACACTAGAAAATTACAAATTCAGACCAAAAGCAATATTAACAGGATAATCGACCATCAACAGCAATCAAACTCTTTCCTATGATTGAAATCGACACTTACGACACATTCAAATCAAAGGACGACAATACGATTACGCTACTTTTGCAAAGGAGAACTGTAAATGACTCAACAAACACACAAAAACATCTACAGTTCTTTTGTACAAAGGAGGTGGAATAACATCAAGGAAAAGGGGTTTCAAATAGACATATACTGATCAGAGGTAGCAAAATTCAGGAATAGAACTGGAAAGAATGAACCACAGAAGCCACAACTGCACAGAGCTAGTCTGATCAGCGCACCTGTAACACAGAGAATCTGAAATGCAGCGCAGGTTGTCCACTCGGGAAGTGCACTAAAATTGAGAATCTCTGAACAGTACTTATGCTGGGCCAGAAACGAGACTCTGTTCGGGTTCCGGGTCACAGTTTGCAGTTCGGTTCTTGGGTTTTGGCTGAGAAAAAAGCAATCAATAATGCAACAATCAGGGGTAGATCTAAGGAGGATCTAAGAGCTATCACAAGGGAAATCAGATAGTTTGTGAATCAGTTGTTTAAATCATAAACAGATCTAGTAGATGGATTGAAGGAGTAGTTATCTACTTTGCATTTGTTATGGCAAATGCAGTTCGAATGCTACTTGTAAGTTTATGAGACAAACAACAAAGAATGATAAACAAACAAACTGATTATTTTCCCAGAGGAGTCGCCATTTTGTTACAGGGAAAAGTTTCTATATAGAACTGCTCTATCCCACTAAGGTGTGACAGCTGCCTTAGAAACAAATAGGGAAAAGCTACTTTCGTTTTTCCTTTATGAATTATAGATAGAGAGGAACAGAAAGACCAACCTCTGTCTTGCGCTAATCTCCTGATTTGATCCCTCTCTTCTTTGATAGTCCTCAGCTACCTGCTCCCTTTCACGCCCAGCTTCACAAAGTATCTGTAAGATCACAGAAGCATACCACTATACAAAGACATGGATCTATTATCATAAACAATCTAGGATCAGATGTAAATTGACCATACAAATGTAGCAAGCATCAATGACACAAAAGCATGGAGGAAAACTTGAATAGCTTTTATTGATAAACAAGAAAAGAGCCCAGAGGAGTTACAACCAGTTGTTCTGACCCAGCATCAACCTCCCAGAAAAGAAGCCCCTCTTCACCTCAAACAAATCTTAGATCACCCAACAATCTGATGTTTGTCTCAAGAAACCAACAGCAATTCCTTACAATATGCAAAATTCCAGCCTCTGGATCTCTAGGATGAGGGATCCATATATAGATATCTGTAAGGGGGATGAGTCAGCTTGTGATTTGATTAGTGTCTTCTCTCTGATAGTTCTTGCTTCCACTTGGAGACTGATGGCCTCTTACTCATCCTTGGTCGAATTCAGTGAGGCAAGTGTCACAGGAGAAGATTCTGGAAGCTTCCATTGCCTCTCCACCTCGCGGAATGACACTGCCATTTGTCATTTCTCGCCCATCGCACCCCACAGAAGGGACTTTTGAAATGCAACGCACCCTCACAGTGTATTTGGGTGAGATGCAATGCACTTAGCCAGTGGAGCAGCTGCAATGATCCTGTTTTGACCAATTCTGAGCAGTTTCTCATGGAGAACTTCTGGGAGAAGCTGTAATCTATTGACCTTGTTCCTTTAGGGGTTAGAACAACACTTTTAGGGACTTAGGAGCCCTTGGTTTATGGACATTTCATGCTTGGGGTTGTAGGGCCCAAAAATGTCTATAACAGCAAGGAAGCCCCTCTTCACCTCATACAAAGCTTAGATCACCCAACAATCTGATGTTTGTCTCAAGAAACCAACAACAATTCCTTACAATATGCGAAATTCCAGCCTCTGGATCTCTGGGATGAGGGATCCATATATAGATATCTGTAATCGAGATGAGTCAGCTTATGATTTGATTAGTGTCTTCCCTCTGATAGTTCTTGCTTCCACTTGGAGATTGATGATCTCTTACTCATCCTTGGTCGAATTCAGAGAGGCAAGTGTCACAGGAGAAGTTTCTGGAAGCTTCCATTGCCTCTCCCCCTCGCGGAATGACACTGCCATTTGTCATTTCTCGCCCATCGCACCCCATAGAAGGGATTTTTGAAATGCAACGCACCCACATAGTGTATTTAGGTGAGATGCAATGCACTTGGCCAGTGGAGCAGATGAAATGAGCCTGTTTTGACCAATTCTGAACAATTTTTCATGGAGAACTTCTGGGAGAAGTTGTAATCTGTTGACCTTGTTCTTTTAGGGGTTAGAACAACACTTTTAGGGACTTAGGAGCCCTTGGTTTATGGACATTTCATGCTTGGGGTTGTAGTGCCCAAAAATGTCTATAACAAGGGGGAACTGTTATGTTCCTGACCAGTATATGCATATTGGGAGTGCCCATAGATACTTGAATCTGGGGGGTTGAATCGTACAATGGATGCCAACCATATTGTTGGTTGAGGGGACCTGCACTAACCATGCTATATTGAGCATTATAAGGAGCGCGATATGTAGCACTTTTCGAAGGTATAGAGTTTGACACTAAAGGGTGGAACCCGACATAGGCTGGGTGCCACTCATGGAGGGTGTCATGTGAGGGTTTGTACCTAGGACAAATGGGATAGAAAGGCTCGCCATCAACGGTGTGGTGGTGGCTGTCGGTTGGGGAAGTGGTGGGGGACCAAAAGTGTCCACAAAGTTCCACAACCCATTAGTTGTCGATGAAATGGATGGAAATGTTCCAACTAAATTTATAGGGAGTACAAGTGCCACGGGAACCAAGAGTGGGTCTAACGGATTCGTGAGCAGAGGGTTAAAGGGAGGAAGAAATACTTCGGTAAAGAAATCCTTTGGCAAAATTGAATCGTCGATTTTCCAAATAGATCCATGTGAGGTCTATGAGATTGATTTCCCAAATATGGGGAATCTGATTCACTGGAGCTTGATGGATATTCCACAATGAATGGAGGAAGTACTAACAATCATCTAGATTGACGATGAGGGTCGGATGTAGCCACGGTGACCGTTAATTTTTATCAATAAATTTTATCGTGATATTTGTTAAAGTCTCAATGATAGCACACTGGTACCTAAAAAATATAAAAAATACACTAAGTTGATCAATCAGCAAAAAGAGGGAAATGACCTTGTCTGATAAGCATTAATAACTAGAGATGAAAACCAGTATCACAATGAATAACAGAGAGGGATGGCCAAATGTACAATTACAGTTACTCTAGAGCTTTTCTCGAACCTCAGATTAAGGGGCCAATTACTCTCGTGAAGACGAGCACCCTCCCAAAAACTGAAGACAGAGTAGGTTCGTCTGTGTTAGGTACCAGGGAAACCCACCCCAGTCACCTTGTGTAAGTCCCAAAAAGCTTGGCCACTAAGGTTACCTCAGATCACAGACACTACCAGGGGGGACATGGTCATAGACAGTACGCTATGTGGGCAGGGTACCTGAGTCCCCGACTCAGCTCCGAAATCCCCGAAGGGATCCCCAATACACAGAATACCCAAAGGAGTTGCAAGCGAAGGCAGGCTACCTTCACTTACAGTCTGATGTTGTCTCGTATTTATCTCCGCTTTGACTGGAGTGGTCCTGATAGTATGAGTACAAAAGGAATTTTCTCTCTTTTAATGACACTAGTTTTGGTTTCTAATCTTGGGTAGTTTACTCACACTGCCTATCCCAAGATCCTAGCCTAAACTAATGTTTGTTTTCTAAATAAAGAGTTACTGATTGATTTTAGGTAAATTTTATGTGTACTTTTTTAGTGTCTTCGGTAGGGGAGTTGATGTTTGAAATGTGATGGGACTCTAACTCAAAAATCGTGCAAAATATAATGCTTAAAAAAAATATTCAAATCGATGAAAACAAGTTGTATTCTATAGGTGAGAGTCTTTCACATATTCGTATTTGTTCCATGCATCCTAGTTATTATAACACATGCATAACCAACAGATATCTTTCCAATGCTTTCCTAACAACTATTTGAAACCAAAATGGAGCAGATTTTAACTAGCTAAGCAGAAGAAGGAATAAAAAATGTGGATTTTTCTTTTATAAAAATTGCTTTAAGAAAGAAAAAACTTATTTCCTAAAAAAAAATATTTCAGGACACCGATCTTGCTAACAAAATGCAGCTGCAGATCCTTTTCAGTCCATGAACAGGCTTCCCATCCCTTTGAGTTTATAGACACAACTGTATGTCAATATTTGGGGGACTAACACTCTATAGCAGTGGCCACAGAGAGTTACTAGGTCCACTAACGCTCTGTGTGTGTAGACACAAAGCTTTATAAAGCACTGTTTAGTCTGCTAACCTGTGTTAGTGTGGGAAAATAGCTCAAAACAAGGCTTTTAGGATCAGATTCAAGATTGAATATATGAAGGAAGAATGCAACAAAGTTTTGGTGGGTCAGAGAGGGAAGGCAGAAGTATAGGGAGGTCTTAGAAGGAGGAGGAAATTGAGAACTGTCTGGGTGAACTGGGAACTATATGTATAATCCCCAGTGGAGTCACCAATTCTACTATAAGATAAAAATTATGCATGGTGTATGGAGAATGGAGATACCATCAAGGGTCTTCCCTAGACCCTTGGCAGATAGTAAGATTATCTGCAGCCGTCACAAAGTTACATGCATGTCCATAAACATTAACTAACTATCAAAGCAAAAACAAATGGATTACCTCAATCCTCCGTGTAGATTTTCTGGAGAGCACAATGCTACTATGTGGAAGTCCCCTGAGTCGGCTCCAGATCAAGTCCTGCACATAGAAGAGACAAGCATAGTCACAACATACTGTTGGAAATAATACTGAGAGGGGTGGGGGGGGGGGGTGAATCAGTATTATCAAGTCAAATATTCCCCTTTTCAAATCCAGATCATATACGCTACTTCAGTTAATGAAAACCGCGTATATACGCAACTACGTAGAAGGAAACCCGCGTATACCATGCAAACTTATAATTTACTTTATCTTACAGATGTTGATTATTAATCTGTGTATCAGAATCAAATAAATAGTAACCAGAAACAATAAAATAGAGCAGAAGACAATCACACACAAGAACACAAGATATAAGGTGGAAACCCAATGTGGGTGAAAACCACCTGCTGAAATTCGTCTGTATCTTCCTTTTAATTAGAAACTTCTTTTTACAATGATTCTGTACTGGTGCAGTCCTTTACCAGTACGCAGGCTGCAACCTGCTGAGAGCTACAACCCTCTCTCGTTCTCCAGCTTCTCTTGGAAGGGAGCTACAACCCCCTTAGCTCTTGCACTAGCCAAGATACTAGTACATAGGTGCTGACCTACAGAAGGCTACAACCTTCTCTTTCTTCCAGGGACCATGTTTCATAAATTTTCACACTGGATCTATGAACATCAATCAATCATCAAGAATTTCTACATCAAACAATCTCCTTTTCACCAATTAGAACTGAATCAAGTAGAAACTTCTCTGATAGCTGTACCCAAAACACAATAACAGTAACCACACACCAAATTCTGAACCCAGAACACTGCAACAATAAACAAAAGCAGCTAGAACCCAACTCAAGAGATGTACGCTACTTCGATAACCTGAAACCTGCGTGCATACGCTTCTGTGTTTGGACCCACCTACGTATACGCTGTTTTTATTCACTGAACCAACGTGTATACATGCCTTAGCTTCACTGAACCTGCGTACAGATCTATAAAGGATAATTCACTCTTTCAAATATTCAGACACTAATTAACCCAGATTATCAGATTTATAGATCAAGCATGCGCCACATATAATAGATCAAAATCATACAAAGATACTATTATTAATGCCTTAAGATTATGACCCATCAATAGAACTTATCCTTCTCTTTGCGCTAAGGTTCCTCCTTCATTCACATCCAGATTTGCACCATCACCCCAATCACCAATATTTAAGATCTACCACTTATTAGATATTCAATTAATTCAGATAATCCTTTGCCAAATGATCTCCTTCCTCTTTTATAGTCTTAGGCCTTTCACAATACCACGGTCCAAAACCATAATAAAACAATATCATGGACCCAATACTTGGGATCAACACTTCTGACGAGATACCATGGTCCAAAACCATAGGTTCAAATACCAAGGACTAAATACCACGGACCAAAAGTAAGCTCTCCAACATATACACGCTTTTCCTTGCGTGAAAGTGCATGTATATGCATACGCGTCTTTGTAACGTCTAACCCGCATGTATACACACCTTCATCTAGGTGAACCTGCGTATATATCTTTTTCCTTCATTCTGAGATCTGTCACCAAAGTGAGTTGCCATCAAGGACAACACCTGTGCCATAGCTCTAAATCAGTGCCACAATGCCAACAATCTCCCCCTTTGGACTTGATGGCAACCCCAAGATCCTCAAAGTCATTCTCCCCCTTTGTCATCAAGGGCAAAGGGTTGTGCTCCCCCTGAGTACATGCTGAAATCTCTGCCCTGCTGTGCTGACCATGCTCCCCCTGACTGTAGGCAAGATCTGCAAAAAGATGTTCTTCAAGAAGAACCATGACTTATACATCATAAAAGACCTTCCTATCACCAAAAGACTCAATACATACATCCATCACCCAACCAAGTGGGGATCATCCACCCAACCAAGTGGGGATACATCAGAAATTTACATATGACAACCAAGTACATTACATCTTCATCCCAGGCATAGTGGGGAAACCAAAATAGGCCATTACATGACCTTGACACCATAAAAGAGATACATGACATAGAGATGAAATATCTAGAGCAATACTTATGAAAGTCACCAATAACTGATATCAGCAGCATCTGTCAATCACCATTCAGATCAGCAACCATGATTTCCTTTTGTTCTCCCTCTGCATTTGTTCCACCTAAAACCAACAACAACTGTGAACTTGAACCAAAAGCTTCTAAGATAATGCCAACAGTGCATCATTAGAAGTTTATCTGCTCCCCCTGAACCTGTGCCAGATGGTCTCTGTCAGACCCATATCATACTATATTCAACCAGAGCCTGTCCCTACTGATATCCATCAAGCCTCCATATATGCGACTGTATCTGTATAAATCAGCGTATGTACGCGGATCCTCTTCAGCCAACTCGCGTACAACCACTTTTCTCTAAAACAGACAAGTTTCAACAGTAGGATGAAGCATCAGCTACTCCCAGCTTCTGTCTGAGGTATTCAAATGTCTCCCTGGGCAGTGGTTTGGTGAGTATATTAGCAACTTTTTCCTTAGAGGGAACATATTCCAACTTGAGCTTTTGTTTAAGCACTTGTTCCCGGAGGAAATGATATTTGATAGGTATGTGCTTGGTCTTTGAATGCATAACTGGATTCTTTGAAATGCTGATTGCACTTGTATTATCACATAAGATGGAGATAGGTGGTGTACAAGTGATTTGAAAATCCTGCAAGGTTTGCATCATCCAAAGGAGTTGAGTGCAACAAGATGCAGCAGCCACATATTCCGCTTCAGCTGTAGATAGAGCAATCGAACTTTGTTTCTTGCTGAACCAAGATACTAATCTGGAACCCATAAAGAATGCACCACCACTTGTGCTCTTTCTGTCATCCATGCTTCCAGCCCAATCTGCATCTGTATAAGCATGAAGAGTGAGATCTGTATCTCTCGGATACCATAAGCCATAGTTTTGAGTTCCTTGAAGATACTTGAAGATTCTCTTCATTGCCTGAAGATGAGTTTCCTTTAGATTTTCCTGAAATCTTCCAACCATTCCCATTGCATGCATGATGTCTGGTCGGGTACCTGTCAAATAAAGCAGACTTCCAATAATGGATCTATAGGTTGGTTGATGCACTGCTGCTGATTCATCATTTGAACTGAGGTTGCATCTTGTAACCATAGGGGTACATACTAGTTTCGAATCTTCCATGCCATATTTCTTCAAGATCTGCTTGAGATACTTGGTTTGAGACAAAAAGATATCGCCTTCATTTTGTTGGATTTGTAGCCCAAGAAAATATGTCAGCTCTCCAAGTAATGACATTTCGAATTCTTTCTGCATCACCAAGGCAAAGTTTTGACTCATAGCTTCTTCATTGCTGCCAAAGATAATATCATCTACATACACAACAAGTATTAGCAATTTGTCATTTTCAATTTTTATATAAAGATTGCTATCTGCTGATTCTTTTGAAAAACCTTGTTGATGAAGATATTTGTCCAAATGGTAGTACCAAGCCCTTGGAGCTTGTTTAAGACCATAGAGAGCCTTTTTTAGTCTTCATACAAGATTTGGATCATTCCCAAGAATGAAACCATCTGGTTGCTCAATGTACACTTCTTCTTCTAAGTCTCCATTCAGAAAGGCTGATTTTACGTCCATTTGAAATACTTTAAACTTCTGAAAGCTAGAGAGAGCAAGGAACATTCTGATGGCCTCAATTCTAGCAATGGGAGAAAAAGTTTCTTCAAAGTCTATTGCTTCTTGTTGAGCATACCCTTTACAGACAAGTCTGGCCTTGTTTCTAATCACTTTCCCATTTTCATTCAACTTGTTTTTGAAGATCCATTTTGTCCCTATGACATTCTTATCTTTTGGTCTAGGAACCAACTCCCAAGTGTTATTCTTTTCGATCTGCTCAAGTTCTTCATCCATTGCCTTGACCCAACATTCATATTTTCATGCCTCTTTTACATTTTGTGGTTCAGTGGAGGAGAGCAAAGCCAAATAGCTTGAGGCTTTTGCAATTTTTCTTCTTGTTTGTATACCCACCTCTTTCTGCCCCAAAATTTGAGATTTTGGATGATTCTTCTAAACGTACCTAGATGGAGTCTTATCTTCTATCCTTATCTGTTCTTCTGATGCCTCTTGAGCTTCTTATTCATCATAAGTTTGATTTGATGTTGAAGGATAGTCCTCATCATCTTCGAAATCTTTAGATCTTACCTGCCTAGGAGTGTTTTCTTGTTCATCAATTACATCAATACTTTCAACAATTTTTCCAAGCCTTTTATTGTTACACTTGTAAGCTTTTTTGTGAGGAGAGTAACCAAGGAGAATGCCTTCATCCGATCTAGGTTCAAACTTGCCAAGATTCTCATCAGTATTTTTGATATAGCATTTGCTTCCAAAAATTTTGAAATATTTTGCTGAAGGAGTCTCACCATACCAGAGCTCATGTGGAGTTTGAGTGCTATTCACCCGGACATTCGTTTTGTTGAGAATAACAACTGCAGCAAATGTGGCTTCACCCCAGAAGGTTGCAGGAGTTCTAATCTCATCAAGCATAGCATGAGCCATTTGTTGAACCGTTCTGTTCATCCTTTCTACTACTCCATTTTGCTGAGGAGTCCTAGCTGTAGAGAATTCCCTTCTTATTCCATGTTCTTCACAAAAATCAAAAAATTCATTCGAGGTAAATTCTCCTCCTCAATCAGACCTGAGGCATTTGATTCTGTGATCTGATTCGTTCTCCACCAAGGCTTTGAATGATTTGAACTTTTCAAAGGCTTCGTCTTTGTGCTTCACAAGTCCTATCCAACACATCCTGGAATAGTCATCAATGAATAATATAAAGTATTCTTCTCCTCGAGGTGACCTTTTCCTAGAAGGACCACATACATCAGTATGGACAAGTTCAAGTGGCCTGCTGGCTGATCCTTCCTTCTCAGGGAAGTTAGTTCTGGTTTGCTTACCAAAATGACACGATTTGCATATTGTATTGTCTAGAATTCTGATGTTTGGAAGACCACGAACTCCCTGGTATTTTCATGCTTTCCTTATCTGTGAGAAACTAAGATGCCCCAATCTTCTGTGCCATAGCCAGTGTTCATCATTCTTGCTTAGATAGCATTGATGTTGTCCTTCTTTGAATATGTATAAATTATTTGGGGTTCTTATGCCTTTGATCACTGTTTTTCCTGTATCGAGATCATGAACACTACATCCATTTGATCGAAATGTTACCTCAGTTCCTTGATCACACATCTAACTGACACTTAATAGATTATGCTTTAAGCCATCAACATACATGACATTTCCAGCTTTGACCCTTTCTTTCAACTGAACAGAACCTTTACCTTTTATGAGAGCAGGGGTGTCATTTCCAAAAGAGACCTTCTTCTCCTTCTCTAAGGCACTATATGACTGAAGTTTTTCTTTATCACCTGTCATATGTTTCGAACATCCACTGTCGATGTACCATTGATTTTCCTGCCCTTCCACATATAAGGCTATACCACATATTTCTGGTTGTGGTTCTTTTATTCTCCATGATTTGGCACTTAAGGCTTACTCCTTCTGAGTTGTCTGCCGAAACCTGCTCCTACATTCAGAATCTTCATGACCGAAATTGTTACAAATAGAACATTCTATTTCATTTTCAAGAGCAGAGAAGTTGTTGTTGTTGGGAAAAGTATCCAATACGGAATGACCCTATCCCACTCTAAGGGTGATAGTACCTCAGCAACAACTGAATGCAAAGCTATTCAAGATTACTTCTTTATGAGATGAGAGAGAGAAGAGAAAAGGGATCCACTAACCGTTATCTTCTGCTAATGGTTGATCCAATCTTCCCTCTTTGCTGCTTGCTCCTAACTCCTTGCTCTTTCACCGGCCCAGCTACACAAAGATCCTGTAAAAGCACAAGGAAAGGAAACTACAAGAAGCATACATCCATAACTGATTCAAGGATTAGAATAAATCAAATATACAAGCATCAATTCACCATAGAGATACATGCATATAGAAGAACCTCAAATGCTTTATTAATGGAAGAAGTAAAGTTCTGAGAGTGTTACAACCATAAGAGGCCCAATCCCACAACACCTCCCAGCAGAAAGAAATCTCCTCTTCACCTCCTTCAAAGAAATCACCCAATAGTTCTATACTCAAACCAACAGCACTTCCTTACTTGCACAAAATTCCAGCCTCCCTAGACCTCATGAGAGAGCTCTATATATAGGAGATTTGGAGAAAGGATGAGTCAGCTTGAGGCTGGCATGAAGCTGACTAGTGTCCTCTCCCACTTCAGTTATACTTCAGTTCTTGAGTCCACTTGGAGTTTCTTGCTTCCACTTGGAGATCTAGATCCTCTTACCCATCACAAGGCGAATTCCCTGATCCAAGTGTCATTTTGGAAGCTTCCTGGGCATTTGACACCTTGCAGAATGACTGTGCCACTTGGCCAATCTCGCCCAGCGCAGGTAGCCTTCATTGCTTTTGACATTCAGCGCAGGTACAGAGTGGAGCAGTTGACATTCAGCGCAGATGCTCAGTGGAGCAGCTGACATGATCCAGAAATAGCTTGTTTTTGAGTGTTTTCAGGTGGAGAACTGATTTTCAGTGCTGTGGTTTGCTGACCTTGTTCCTCTAGGGGTAGGAACAACATGTTTAGGGACTTTGGATCCCTTAGATTATTGACATTTCATGCTTCATGCTGTTAGGCACAAAAATGTCTATAACAGTTGCCCCCTAAAGTATGAGGTCGTTTATCGGGTGAAATGCTTTATCAGGAGGATCCGAAGTTCATTCAATCGCTGAGAGGTGCCCTGTAATAAAATACAATACAATACATTATTTTTCATTCTGCTTTCATGATCTAGCTGAGGCGGGCATTCCCATGCTCAGCTTTATAAATTCATTTTGGTACATAGAACAGACGATCGTCTGGTGGTAGACTGATAATTCTCTGCTGAAATTATCATCCTTTGAGTAGGATGATCATCTGCTGCAATGATGTACATAACAAATGTCTTTATATCCTGAATATATATATCGCAACCCAGATGGATGAAACTAGATCCGGGGTCTTCAAACTCGTTCGATCTTCACTCTAAGTACAAGTCGATCCATGTGAGAATTGCGCTGAAGTCGAACAGGGAAAGACATCGCTTGATTACCGGTCAATAATGTAAACCGTTAACAAGCGCGAGAGGAATCACCGATAATGATAATGACCCTCAAGATACTGCAGTACAATTCACGTGGTGTGAATAAAGGAATTGGCGTCGAACACCACGCAAAATCTTCTGGTCGAAGGTCATTGATGTATACCTGTCGCCGGAAGTGAGAAACTTGCCATTGAGGCATGCAAGCTTCAAAGTACTGGGGGGGTTGTTCCTAGATCAACTTCTTGGATAATGAGCTGAAGTCGACAAGAAGCGATCCGTCAAAGTAGGGCCTTAATGAATCCCACATCAGTGACACGGAATGGAGCTAATGATTTTAGTGGAGGTGAAAACAATCTGTGAAATATGATTCAGGGTGGCGATCATGGGTGGATGAAGGATGATGTATGGCAGTGGATGGGACACGGTTGACTCTTTCTGAACACATCTCTTGAACATATAACGACACTGATGTGATGGATCGATAGCATTACCCCAAATGTGGATGGTTTGGCGAGGACCATGGTGATGAGACCGGTGAATGAAACAACCCAACCCGATGTGATACGGAGGACAAAGTGTCATGTTCAAGAGCGACTTGCTACCATTAAAGCTTTGAGGTTCTCCCAATTTTTCCCAAGTCATTTCTGACCAGTACCTCTTTATTTTTGTCAAGGTTGAGGAGGATAACATATGCTTGTTCTATAACCTGCCCTTCGGGCAAGCCCATCGCTATGTTTTAACGAGCTTAGCGATAGGGAAACTCGTTCTCGTCTAAAGACAAGTTTGTCACTATTTAATCATTTTAACGAGTCTAACGACAAGGAAAACTCGGTCCTTTTCATTTTTAGAGAGTCTGAAAAGGTACAGAAAGTTAACTCCAAAATTCCTTTTTCGTCATCTAATCCCTTAAGTTCGAAAAAGTATAAAACAATACAGAAGGGATGAGTTTTCGATTACTTTAACGAGCCGAATAAAACAAGCGCTCGACCTTTTTGTGCAATAATCCCTGAGGTCCAAAAAGATTAAAATCTAGAGGAGGGATAGCTCTTCCGGTCACTTTAACGAGCTAGAAGGCCAAAACTCGGCAAACTTTTCATATTTTACGAGTCAGGAGAAAAGAGCTGAAAGAAGACTCGTCTTTTGAGGAACGAGTGATAAACAGGGATAGCAGCGGATTCCAGGTACATGTTGGAATTTTCCAATCACGGCAGTGTCACAAGGATGGCTAAGTGAAATCACTCTTCGCAGCTGTTCCTCAAAATGGGTAAACAATCATATGGAGGTGAACGATTGGCCAAATGAAATGGAGGTGGCGGGTGCAAACACGACCAAGGCTTTTATGGCTAATAAATTTACGATCACAATGGTTATTTACCGGTACTGGGTTCATTTTTTAAAGAGCTTGAATGTGCCAAAACACTGCTCAAAAGCTTATGTTTATTTTTTAACGAGCATGAACTATGACGCTAAAACTGCTCGGATCTCGCTTTTCTATTTTTTAACGAGCATAAATTCCGCGGTAAAACTGCTCGAACATACCAATCATAAGATAAGAATTGTCTCTTGTGAGATAGCTATTTTTTATGGAGCTTTATCTCACGAAGCTATGCTCCTAATTTGGCAAATTTTGACCTTTGCCCCACATCCTTTCTTTATGTAAGTTAGGAAACGATCAATCCAAAAACCGGATAAATGACCGCTCTTTGCTTACACTCCAAAAGGTTTGCATGCCCCCAGGTATAAGGTACAATTTCAAGGCTGCCCCTACTTATCCTTCAAAACATTTGTTTTGATGGGTGAGGCTTGCCTCTTTCAGGTTATCCAAAAAAAATGGTTTTATTTGCTACCGCAAATGAAACTCTTTCTTCGGCGATGTCTATCATTAGGTTACTCAAAGATGGTTACAATTTGTTGCAGCAAAGGAATCTCTTTCTTTGGAGGCTGCCCCTACTTATCCTTCAAAACATTTGTTTTAATGGGTGAGGCTTGCCTTTTAACCCAAAGATGGTTACAATTTGCTGCCGCAAAGGAATCTCTTTCTTTGGTATTGCCTACCTATTTAGACAAAGGTGAATGACTAGAAATCATCAGACACATAACTTTGACAAAAGAATCTTATTCTAGAACAACCCCTCTTCCTTCCATGGACGGGGTACGGACTAGTCATATTTTTTCGCGGAAATTCTACGTTATACCCAAGGTTTTCTCTGCCCCAAGCAGACCAGGATGCATGCCCCCTGGGTTCCAGTCCCATCTTTCTGAATCACTCGCACTCATCAGGAAGGAGGACTGGGGGTGGAGACATTTCTTGGGTGAATAGACCATTCAGGGTTGGTATTTGACTATTTGCGATGCGTGATCCCGGAAATGAAAGTTGGTCTATGAGCTTGACCATTCTTCCTTCGTGTGGAAAACACATTACTCTAAAGAGTGAGGAGACTATAGCTCCCATGCAATATATATAGTCTCGTCCAAGGAGTAGGTTATAATCCAAGGGTCCTTGAACGACCATCACGTTCATTTGAACGGTCTTCCCTTTCAATGTAACAGGTACATTGGGGAGGATCCCTAACGATCGACTGGTTCCTTTATCAAAACCCGAGAGATTTCTTATCTCAGGCAAAATCTCTGGGGAACCCAGTGCTTTCCAAGCAATAGAGGAAAGGATACTCACAGATGCCCCTTCATCAATGATAGTTCCAGCCATTACCATTCTGTAGATTTGGACTATGATTCTGAATGGTACATTGGCTGGTAACCGGGGTCTGCCTAGTTGGTTCCACTCAAAGGATACAACCAGGTTGCTCGGTGGTGGGACCGAATACACGGCCGGATACGATCCTGACGATGTTCCTTCCTGTGATAAAGGAATGGGCGCATTGCCCTGATGCTCATCAGAATCTGTGTTGATGAAAAGAATCTGGATGGTGTCATCCTTATTCTCTTCAGTGAGGGTGTCATTTGAAGATGAATCTTCAGTGACGGTGTCATTTGAGGATGAAACCTCCGAAGGAAGAACCGGGTCAACTGCCGTATCGACCTTTAGACTTTCGTCTGGTCTGGATTCAGTAGGTTCATTTTCAATGACTAACGCTTCAGCTGACCACTTGAGCAGGCCAGCTGTATTTTCATCCAACGAAGGACTCGGCATGAGTTTTTTGTATCCAGGAGGAAGTCTCAACGGTGAAACCGGGCGGTCTTCCAAAACTCTCTTCGCCTCATCTAAGAAGGGACAACGGTGGATGGCGTGACCGCCTTCACACAGTCTGCAGGGGGATCTTGCTCCCCCTCTTTGTCTTGAACCTTCACTGTCGCTGGTTGACGGTAAGCATTCAACATGGCTATCAGAGGTTGATGCTCCCGAATTGTGCAAACGAGGGGACCAGTCCCTTAGTATCCGGGGAATACAGGGACAATCTCTATGGAAGTGGTTTCCTCTACATATGACACATGGCGATTTAGGCCCGGTCTGTGCTGTGTGTGGATTTTTGTCAGATGTCTTTTGCTTGCCCCCAGTCGCCTTAGGCTCCTTCTTCTTCTTCTCTTTCTTCTTCTTCTCCTTCTTCTCCATGGGAGCTTGGCTTTTGCCGGCTCTACCTTGCGAAGATGAAGGATTGGAGGAAGAGTTATAGGAAGTAGAAGGTTGGTGGGCAGCTCTAGACTGATCTAACTGTTGACTCGACTGTTCAGGAATCATGGTGTTCTGAACTACATTGGTTGAGAATAGCCAAACAGGCAGGCCAATTGTCAGTCCTGGAAGCGACAATGTGGCCATGTGGGGCGCACCAACTTCTCCCCAAGAGGAGAATGGACTAGGATTTCCATCATGTGAAACTCCTTGGTTGGGGCGTTCCATGTTCTCAACTTTAAGATCAACGCGGGAATAGGAGGTGATTATGTTCCGTTTAAAATAAATTTTATAACGACGCTTAGACACAACTTGCTTTTTCACTTTTTAAGAGTCGAGAAAAAGCTAAAGATGACTCTAGTCTCCTTCGATGTTTTAATGCGCCCGAAGTGACAAATGCTCGGATGGACCTTTTCAGTTATAGAGTTTGAAAAAGGCCAAAAGAAACTGCTCTGGAGTTATAGGCAGAGGGTGTGCCAAACTTTTCGCAAAACCACAGAATACGTTTTACGGTACGAGTGGTCGATCTTCGTGAATGCTGTGTTCACTGCATTGCGATCAGTAGGGCGGCCGACACGGTTTCCTATTGGATAAAGGCTTTATTCCTATAGGGGTCTCCCAATATATACGCGACGGTACGTGGGAGCACAAGTCCGTATTGATACTTATCGCTTCACCGTGGAGGAATCACCCAACCACTCAACACTAAGATATCACGTTTAACGACGCCGGAACACGTCTCTAGCTTAAACCTCTATGTGTTTGCGTTATGTTTCAATGCGTTGTTATGTAAATTCAATTTATTTTAAGGTTGATCTTGTTTAGCAGTTTTCCTTTATGGATCACCATGAGATGTATGATAACACTCCTAAATGCAGTCTAAGATGATAAGCAAGCTTTTCAATCTTTCAACTTTGAAAACCTTAACTACTGAGGGAAAAGAAAGATAACACCTTTTCACACAGATCATAGAGCACACACTAATGCATTTTCCTTAAATCAACATGCAGACTGTCATAATGTATATGCACAATGCAAGTATTTCTTTTCTCTTTCTTAATGTTGGTGTAATACAAAAAGAAAGTTGTTGTATAATTTTGAATTCAATTTCAAGTGAAAGCAAACAAGCTTGTCCAAAATCAAAAGACACCTTAAGATTTACTTGTTTCGACACTAGAAATATATAAATTCAAACCAAATGACGAAAGCAAAAGCTCAATCAGCTATGAACAACAAACAAACTAACTCTTAAGATCAAAACGACACTTTATCACAGGTCTAGATCTAAGAGGTCACAACAAGACTAGTTCACTTTCGTTATGGGAAACTGTAAATGTACAAGAAATACACAAAGAACAAACACAGTTTCTTTATACAACTGAGGCGGAATAGTGACAAGGAAAGTTGGTTTCAGATAGGCACACTGACTGGTAACAAACAGCAAAAACAAGAGTGAAAACAGGGCAAGAAACAGCAGGAAACCCCAATAGCACAAGGCAGGACTGGTCCAGCGCAGGTGGAACACTGCCTGTTTGACCTTCAGCGCAGGTAGCCCCTTCGGGAACTGCGCTGAAATGCAAACAACCTTTGTACAGCCTGCACTGAAGAACGAAACTTTCGTTTCTGGTGGTTTCCGGGTCACAGATTGCTCAAAAATTCACAGTTTTTGCTCAAATCAGAAGCTATCAGTCAAGGACACACTAAGGGATGACAAGGAGGATGAAAAGCTATCACTAAGAGCTTATTAGAGTCCTTGTGGATAAGCTCTTCAAATCATAAACTTGCCCAGAAACTGAGCTAGAGTAGCTGCCCTCTACTTTGCGTTTGAAAGATTCAAACACAGTTCGATTCGGTACTCCCTTTGTTTATGAAATGAATAGCAAAAACACAAACAACCAACAAGATACGCTCCCCAGTGGAGTCGCCAATTTGTTGTTGGGAAAAGTATCCAATACGGAATGACCCTATCCCACTCTAAGGGTGATAGTACCTCAGCAACAACTGAATGCAAAGCTATTCAAGATTACTTCTTTATGAGATGAGAGAGAGAAGAGAAAAGGGATCCACTAACCATTATCTTCCGCTAATGGTTGATCCAATCTTCCCTCTTTGCTGCTTGCTCCTAACTCCTTGCTCTTTCACTGGCCCAGCAACACAAAGATCCTGTAAAAGCACAAGGAAAGGAAACTACAAGAAGCATACATCCATAACTGATTCAAGGATTAGAATAAATCAAATATACAAGCATCAATTCACCATAGAGATACATGCATATAGAAGAACCTCAAATGCTTTATTAATGGAAGAAGTAAAGTTCTGAGAGTGTTACAACCATAAGAGGCCCAATCCAGCAACACCTCCCAGCAGAAAGAAATCTCCTCTTCACCTCCTTCAAAGCAATCACCCAATAGTTCTATACTCAAACCAACAGCACTTCCTTACTTGCACAAAATTCCAGCCTCCCTAGACCTCATGAGAGAGCTCTATATATAGGAGATTTGGAGAAAGGATGAGTCAGCTTGAGGCTGGCATGAAGCTGACTAGTGTCCTCTCCCACTTCAGTTATACTTCAGTTCTTGAGTCCACTTGGAGTTTCTTGCTTCCACTTGGAGATCTAGATCCTCTTACTCATCACAAGGCGAATTCCCTGATCCAAGTGTCATTTTGGAAGCTTCCTGGGCATTTGACACCTTGCAGAATGACTGTGCCACTTGGCCAATCTCGCCCAACGCAGGTAGCCTTCATTGCTTTTGACATTCAGCGCAGGTATAGAGTGGAGCAGTTGACATTCAGCGCAGATGCTCAGTGGAGCAGCTGACATGATCCAGAAATAGCTTGTTTTTGAGTGTTTTTAGGTGGAGAACTGATTTTCAGTGCTGTGGTTTGCTGACCTTGTTCCTCTAGGGGTAGGAACAACATGTTTAGGGACTTTGGATCCCTTAGATTATTGACATTTCATGCTTCATGCTGTTAGGCACAAAAATGTCTATAACAGTTGTTGTAGGTCCTTTTCATGATCCCAGTCATACTCCTCTGTTTATGAGCTTCTCTAGTCATGATTGTCTTATAGGCAACACATTGAGCTGCTTTATGACCAAAGTTATGACAAGAAAAGCATTGGCCATTGAAACAACTCCTGTGATTATCAAATCTACCAGCCAAATGATTGTAGTTCCTATTGACATCCATTCTTGAGGAAAATTGAGAAGGTTTTACCTGTGGCTGGTTGTAGCTTCTGTTTGTCCTTAAAGTATATTGCCCCCAATTTACCTGGTAGTCTTTGTTCATTCTTGAGGTAAACTGTCCCTAATTTCCCTGGTGATTTCCATTGGGTCTTTGTTCACTTCTCCTTGCAGCATCAAGATAACTCTTGGAGGTAGATGGTTTTTGCGCTTGAGTTGTTTCTTCATTATATCCCAGACCTGTCTTGATTAGTGGAGAGAGCTGCACTTTGATAATCTCATCTAAAGTGTCAGATCCTTTAACAAATCTAAGATTAAGAGCTTTTGTTTTCTCAATCTCTTTTCTCAGTCCCACAATTTCACATTCTAACTTTTCATGATGTTTTTCCTTTTTAGCAAGTTGTAATTATAGAGTATCTATGATCACATTCTTCTCTTCTAAATAAATTTTGAGTCTAGAAATATCTTCATAAATACCTTCTTCATCTATAGCATCCACAAAATCATCATCTTCAAAGGCCATTAAAAGTTTATAATTATAGCCTTCTTCATCACTATTTTAAATTCCATCACTATCTTCATGAGTGTAATAGCTTTTCTTATTTACATTCTGTTTCTTGTTCCATCTAACAGGTTCCTTACCTTTGTCAAGCTTATCTTTATGAGGACACTTGGCAGCATAGTGACCGACTCTTCCACAAGAAAAGCATTTGAAA
Source organism: Pinus tabuliformis (assembly GCA_031772625.1). Classification (NCBI taxonomy): domain Eukaryota; kingdom Viridiplantae; phylum Streptophyta; class Pinopsida; order Pinales; family Pinaceae; genus Pinus; species Pinus tabuliformis. The sequence goes on from CM062813.1 coordinate 237,255,837, forward strand.
GGTAACTTACCTCTAAATCTGGCAGCACCCCGTTGAAGGTTCTTGACAAAATTTGATTCTTCCTCTTCTCTAGACATATGTCCTGACTCATAGTAATCACCTTTACCTGATGCCTTGAATGCAGCTTCTCTCCTGTCTGATGGTCCTCCTTTCCTCATTTTGTAAGCAGTTAGACTTCCGTGCAGCTGTGACATGGTAAGGTTCCGTAGATTCTCGTTTTCTTCTATTGCAAAAACTTTTGATTCAAACTTAGGGGACAAAGATCTATTCAACCACAATAGCCTCTTTTATTTCTTCACCCAAATTTTTCATACAATTAACAATCTCATCTACACGAAGGAAATAGTTAGCCACACTTTCATCATTGTGCATTCTGAGATTTTCATACTGAATTCTGAGGGTTTGAAGTTTTTCTCATTTTACTTGTTCATCTCCTTCATAGCTTAGAACAATCTTGTCCCATATTTCTTTTGCGGATTTATACTACATAACCTTGATGAATTCTGATTGAGATAGACATCCTAATAGAGTATTGATAGCCTTTGCATTTGTTTCATATTGCTTCTTACCAGCCGAATCTGTAGGAGTTGTGGATGGAAAAGTGTACCCTGTATCTATGATATCCCAGACTTCTGTACCAAGAGATTGAAGATAGGCTGTGACTCTTACCTTCCAATAGACGAAGTTGGTCCCATCAAAAATTGGTGGCCTGATAGATGCTTCTCTCTCGTAGTTTCTCATGATGATGGATCTTCCTTCAAGCGATCAAGCTTCTTCAGAAGGACCTGCTCTGATACCAATTGTTGGAAATAATACTGAGAGGGGGGGTGAATCAGTATTATCAAGTCAAATATTCCCTTTTTCAAATCCAGATCATATACGCTACTTCAGTTAATGAAAACCGCGTATATACGCAACTACGTAGAAGGAAACCCGCGTATACCATGCAAACTTATAATTTACTTTATCTTACAGATGTTGATTATTAATCTGTGTATCAGAATCAAATAAACAGTAACCAGAAACAGTAAAATAGAGCAGAAGACAATCACACACAAGAACACAAGATATAAGGTGGAAACCCAATGTGGGTGAAAACCACCTGCGGCAATTCGTCTCTATCTTCCTTTTAATTAGAAACTTCCTTTTACAATGATTCTGTACTGGTGCAGTCCTTTACCAGTATGCAGGCTGCAACCTGCTGAGAGCTACAACCCTCTCTCATTCTCCAGCTTCTCCTGGAAGGGAGCTACAACCCCCTTAGCTCTTGCACTAGCCAAGATACTAGTATGTAGGTGCTGACCTATAGAAGGCTACAACCTTCTCTTTCTTCTAGGGACCATGTTTCATAAATTTTCAGACTAGATCCATGAACATCAATCAATCATCAAGAATTTCTGCATCAAACAATCTCCTTTTCACCAATTAGAACGGAATCAAGTAGACACTTCTCTGACAGTTGTACCCAAAACACAATAACAGTAACCACACACCAAATTTTGAACCCAGAACACTGCAACAATAAACAGAAGCAGCTAGAACCCAACTCAAGAGATGTACGCTACTTCAATAACCTAAAACCTGTGTGCATACGCTTCTGTGTTTGGACCAACCTGCGTATACGCTGTTTTTATTCACTGAACCAACGTGTATATGTGCCTTAGCTTCACTGAACCTGCGTACAGATCTATAAAGGATAATTCACTCTTTCAAATATTCAGACACTAGTTAACCCAGATTATTAGATTTATAGATCAAGCATGCGCCACATATAACAGATCAAAATCATACAAAGATACTATTATTCAAGCCTTAAGATTATGACCCATCAATAGAACTTATCCTTCTCTTTGCGCTAAGTTCCTCCTTCATTTAGATCCAGATCTGCACCATCACCCCAATCACCAATATTTCAGATCTAGCACTTATTAGATATTCAATTAATTTAGATAATCCTTTGCCAAATGATCTCCTTCCTCTTTTTTAGTCTTAGGCCTTTCACAATACCACGGTCCAAAACCATAATAAAACAATACCATGGACCCAATACTTGGGATCAACACTTCTGACGAGATACCATGGTCCAAAACTATAGGTTCAAATACCAAGGACTAAATACCATGTACCAAAAGTAAGTTCTCCAACATATACACACTTTTCCTTGCGTGAAAGTGCGCGTATACGCATATGCGCCTTTGTAACGTCTAACCCGCGTGTATACGCGCCTTCGTCTAGGTGAACCTGCGTATATATCTTTTTCCTTCATTCTGAGATCTGTCATCAAAGTGAGTTGCCATCAAGGACAACACCTGTGCCATAGCTCTAAATCAGTGCCACAATGCCAACACATACAACCTTGATAACTAATACATGAATACATAAAAGACATCTAGTTACACATAACTAAGCTACTCATGCTAAAAGGTATTGGACAAACAAATAAATGAATGATATTACCAACACCATGGAGTAGACAGTACAATTGCAGTTCTATATTAATGTCAGAAGAGTGATTACAACCATCTGTTGCATCAGCCTTCCCTTACCCCTCCAACTTCTCTCTCTCTCCCCCTTCTTACCAACGTCATATGCTTAGATTTGAGACTATGCTCAACAATAAAATAAGCTATCCTTTCAAATGCTCTGACCTCTATCACCATAGCCCTAGCTTTGCTTATGTAGCAATTGAGTTAGGGTTGCCAAGTTACTCCATGAGTTCCTTAAGGTAAAAGCAATGATGTTGCCGTGCTTTTCAGCTCTTTCCCATTTGCCTCCTTCATTAGGATTAGAAATCCCCCAAATAGGTCGAACTTGAGATGTTTCCTTGCTTTTCTTGAGTATATTTAGGAGAAAATATCTAGATATTTATGAGTCAATTCACTCCTTTTACCTTTAGAACTTCATTAGGATCCACTAACGTTGTTCCCGAACTAACAACTAGAGTTAGTAGGGTCACTAACGCTCCCTTAGGCTTACAGAGAAGCTTTATAAAGCAGGTTGTCAGTGTATAGCCAACGTTAGTGTGGAAAGAAGGCATGTGATCTTGGTCTTTGCTTCAGCTATCATGTCTTTCTCCTCTGAGCTGATGAGGGGGTCATTTTGCTGTATAACAATTTTTAACTCAAACACCAATTTTTTTAACTTTTCCACTAGCAACATGCTTCATATATGCCTTCCTTCTACTGAACACCATATCATATCCTTTGTCTTTTAGTACAACTACATAACCTATATTTTTCTTCATACTAGGCACATACATTACATTCTTTAGGTGAAGATGAGAGCCTGAATCCCTCTTAAAGGTGATAGTGCCAATCCCTTTGGTACTATATCTCCCATCATCTCCAAGATCTATGGGTAATTGTAGGTCCTTCTCCTCTAGGATACTGAAGAACTCCTTATTTCTTGTCATATGATAAGCACCAGAGTCTAGGTACCACTCACTCCATCTTACTCTACTTGCCATGCAAGAAATGAGGGTGAAATCCAACTTGAATTGTGATGTGAGAGAATCTCCTCCTACTACGACTGTAGGATCCTTACTGGATTTATTGTGTGGACATTTGGTCCATACTCATGGTGGTGAAAGCATTTAATTTTACTGAGGTCTTTCTTTTTGCCATGGTTCTAACCTGGATTCTACCTCACCTTGGGCCTTCTTGCCTTTGGAATTATTTCCTTTTCCAATTAGAGGACAATCTTATTCCTCATAAGATATGGATGAGACTCCATCTCTAGTGTTTCTTCTAATCTCCTCCTGTACCAAGTCAGACCAAATTCTCTCCCAATTTTGGAGTTTTTTTCTTCCATTAACTTAATCCTAATAGTTGTGCCAATTCAGAAGACCAAGGAGTTCCATTCTTACAATCTCATATGGTGGCACAATATCTCCTACTCCTCCAAGTTCTCTGACCCGAGTGAATCTAAATAGGTATTGAAAAATGGTTTCATTTTTCTGCATTTGAATGATCCTGAGCTTATCTTTCAATGCCAATTTCCTGGTATCACTGCTACTTTCGAATAAATTTGCAACGGCCAATGATATGAACCCACTATCAATCATAAGTAATCATACCAATGATGAGTGCATGTCATGTTTCCACTCAAATTCATTATTAGGAATAAAATTCCTAACCTCAATTGGCGATTGCAAGGGAAACTCTCAGGTAAGACACCCATTGTCACCTCAGTGGCTTTTCCCCACACTTCAAACTATGGAAACAAAGTATTGTAGTCTAGGAGAAATCCCTAAGATCAATCTAGATAAATTCATTACAAAGAACCTTAGTGTTAGTTAGCTTAGATTGATTATAATATTAAACAATAATCATTTTTCCTTTAATGTTGAAAGATATATTAAATATGAAAATTACTTAATTACTCACTCCAAATGAAAAAATTTCTAAGAATTTGGAATTAACTATGTTATTGTGTATTAGGGCTCTAGAAATGCTTACGAATGAAGTGAGAAAGTGAAACCAAATTTTCCTAATCACCAAATGCAATATGTATCATCCAAGGGTGGTCAATTATAGTACCAATAAAACGTGATCCCACTTTAAATTAAAATATTTATACATCCATCATTTCATGTAAGTTATTAGGAAAATTTTGATGTCAAATCAAGAACCATTTATCAACATCTTTATGATTATGTTGCTTATATCATCCATCAAACATCATTACATAAAATAGTAAGTGCTCAAGTATGAAATTCTATCATTTTTATGTAAACTTTCTCATAAGACATCATTAAATCATTGAACAAATAAGTCAATATATTTAGATTAAATTATGTAAAATGCAACACGGATGAAACAACCCAAATTTCATATGAAATTTTGTGATAATAGATTTGTAACGCCAAGAAAAACCAATATATGTACCCATATTTAAGCACAAGTATTATACCAATAATGTGTTGAATATCATTACGAAGAGATAGAGTTAATCGTGAAAATTTATAGGATTTAAAACTTGCTACCATACTCCAAGAACAATAGAGAAATGTTAATGTTTATGCCAAAGTAAACGTATTTAATCTTATAACATATAAATTCTAGTGAGTAGTATTAATATTTAAGTGAAATTTAAAGTGGTTTTAAGAAAATAATTAGGTGTTATTTAAGTTTGATTTAGTAAGTGTGACATAATAAAGCATTAAATATATGAAATTCTTAGGAAAATACTTACCACTTTTCTGTAAAATGGTCCTGTCAAAACCTTTCACTAGTGTTGCGCATATTATTTTCATTGATGACAACAAGATGTTAATGATGTCAAAGGGGATGTATGAGATAGCAGCAATATCATTCATGATTCCTAAGAAAGCAACTTGATTATCTATTAAGCAGTGTGATAGGTATATCTCTTATAGGTTCTCATCAAGTGAATTTGAAGGTATTTAAAGTTGTTTGAGTTTTTGGTGTACTTATGATATCCAAATTATTCTATGCCTACATGATTGCATAAAACTCATCGATACCTTTCAAAAGGTATATCTTGCTATAAAAAACTCCTCCCAGATGAGAAGTTATGGCTAGTTTAGAATCAACATTAGTTGGGTCAGATTAAAGGATCAAACTATAGGAAAAAGCCTAAAGTTTTAAAGTGTTAAATAATGCCCACCTCATAGGTGCATCTATCATTCATTGTCCCGATCAACGATGGATCTTAGTAAAATTTGCATGATAGTTAATTGCACTAAAGAGTGTGCACCTCCTCACAAATTGGATGAGTCATGATCAACATGACTAAAAGTGAATGATGGATGTGGACAATAGTTTCATAACCTTTAACATTTATTCATGACCCAATAGAATTGTGCCACGTGGATTAATCTCTCTGTGGCACTTGGCATGATTTCATTGGACAAATATGATGACGTGGTTGAAATGTCATTCCTCTGTATAGTGGAATTAACTTGGTATATTATACACATGGAAAGAACCTATAGGGTGTGACATGGAAGAAAAAACAATGTGGTATGACACATGGCAAGACATGTCAATAGTTGATGTCAACATGATATCATGGTGGCATCAGAGGCTACCATGTGGTAGGGACAATTGGAAATTTTGGACTGGTGAAACACCCAAAAAGGAGTGACATGTGGCACCTCTCTTGGGTTTCCACATGACATGATGACACCATGTTGAAATCATCATGTGAGAGACCAAGGACCTCTAATGACCTAGTCCAAGGCATGATCACATGAAGAAGTCCTATTGAAAATAAGGGGCTAAGGTGGACAATGTCACATACAAGCCCCAAGTCACATTAACATGGGCATATGGTAGGCCATCTTTGGTCAAATCCCTATGTCTCCAGGCTTTACCAATTGGAATTTTGGTTAGTTATCTCACAAAGAACATGCATATATATCAACTCTCCCCTCCCAAGATACACATGATGCAATACACAACATAACAAACAAATGATATGAGTTTTGGTGTGAGCAGTGCATTAGTAGAAGGTTTCAATTCTAGTTGCGTATGATGAAACTCATTATGGTTTTGGTTATAGATGGGATGGTGGCTTGATGATACAAATAATATTGGTGTGAGTGATGCATTAGTTGAAGGTTCTAGTTTTGGTTGCATTTGGTGTAACTTGTTAATGTTTTTGGTTACAAACAAGCTAGGGGCCTGATGATATAGGGAATCAATTACATTTTGAGTCAAAAGATGATTGGGCCTCATACCTAGTCGATATGGATATTCATGGTTAATAAATCAGTGGTGGTGTTGATATCCTACAAGAAACGACGGACAACACAATTGGTATGTGGCTCTATTATGAAGTATGAGGTCCTAATTTCAAGCCTATTGGTTAGGTTTAGAATTTATTTTATTTTATTTTAATATTTTAGTTGTCTTATCACATAAATAACATACCTCTAATAGTCAGCACCGAAATAAGGAAGCTTGTTGAAGGGTTTCTAGAAAATGGCTTAATGTAGAACATTTAACTTAATATAATGTTTTGTATGGTTGATATTAGTCCAGATTGGATTCTAGAAGAAGTTGGGTGATCAAGGGAGATGAATATAACCATATGTGTATGATTCAATTTTGACACCTATTTGATGGCCAAAACCTCTGATGTTTTCTTTAAGGGTCTATGGGAATGTAACAATTGTTTAGGATACATGGTGAAAAAATGGATCCGAGAAGGGGTTTGAATGATCATATTGATGAACTACTTGGAGCAGAGCATGGGAAATAGTGTTTGTAGGTTTCTATGATAGTTATAATACTTGTGAGTTGTAGTGATAATGATTGTGGTAGTGGAAATGATATCAATGACAATATTTTTAGGTTGAAGTGTTAGTGATTATGGTAGTGGCATTGATAGTAGTTACAATATGTGCAGGTTGATATGATGGGACAATGACAACAAAAAATACATATTACAGATTGTGATATCACTTATGATTTTGTGGTATATGATGACAGTGGATCCAATTTGAAAATGAGATGAAATAGAGGTCCGCAAGGAAGTTGAAGAAGGAGGTCAGTGCCTTCACAGAGGTCGGTGCCTCCACAGAGGTTGGAGCCTAGAGTAGGTTAGATCCTTAATCAGGTTGGATCATAGAGTAGTGTTGACGGGAAAAGTGTCTACTCAGAACGCCCCTATCCCACTAAGGTGTGACAGTGCCTTAGAAACAAACAAGGAAAACTACTTTCGTATTCTTCTTTATGAACTGTAAACGAAGAGGAATAGGATGAACCAGCCTGTGTCTTGCGCTAGTCCTTTGATCCAATCTCTCTCCTCTTTGACAGCTTCCAGCTACCTGCTCCCTTACTTGCCCAGCTTCACCAAGTTCCTGCAAGATCACAGAAGAGGAAAACTACACAAAGGCATAGATTTACATTCATAAATAGCTTAGGATCAGATTTAAGCTAAACATGCAAATATAACAAAACATCATTGATACACAAGCATGTAGAAGAAACTCAAATAATTTTATTGATATAACAAGAAGGTCCAGGAGGAGTTACAACTGATGATTCCTGATCCAGCATCAACCCCCTAGCAAAGGAATCCCCTCTTCACCTCCAACAAAGCATAAATCACCCAATGCACTGATCTCTATCTCAAAACCAACAGCAATTCTCTGCAAAGTACAAAATTCCCGCCTCCGGATCTCTGGGATGAGGGATCCATATATAGATGTATGCAGAGAGGATGAGTCAGCTTATGATTTGACTTGTGGCTTCTCTCTGTCAGTTCTTGCTTCCACTTGGAGACTGAGAGCCTCTTACTCATCCTTGGTCGAACTCAGTGAGGCAAGTGTCATTGGGGAAGATTCTGGAAGCTCCCATTGTCTGTCCACCTCGCGGAATGACACTGCCATTTGTCATTACCCGCTCAGCGCACCCTGGTAGTGCATTTAGGTGCGTTGCAATGCACCTAGCTAGTGTACTGGGGTGCTATGCAACGCAGCTAGCTAGTGGAGCAGCTGAAATGATCCTGATTTGACTGTTTCTGAGCAGTTTCTGGTGGAGAACTTCTGCGAGAAGCTGTAATTGGTTGACCTTGTTCCTCTAGGGGTAGGAAAAACACTTTTAGGGACTTAGGATCCCTTGGTTTATGGACATTTCATGCTTAGAGCTGTAAGGCACAAAAATGTCTATAACAAGTAGGTTAAGGCCTACTCATTCTTGAGGTTGGAGCCAATCTAGTTGTAGCCTATACTGAGAAACCGCTTGCATATTTCGAGGTTGGTGCCTTAATCAGGTTGTACCTATGGAAAGTGGAAGCTTCCATATCTTGGGGATAGTTTCCTCTAGCAAGTTGTAGCCTATAAATCTCTGTAAAATAATTGAAGATAAATAAGAAGAAGATTGGTGGTTTTCTCACGTATGGGTTTCCACCTAAAAAAATTGTGTTTCTTTCTGTGTGATGGCTTCTTGAGATGTTATTGATATGATGATGCATTGTTATAGTTGATGATATGATGCTTATGGTTCATAGATATATGATTATCAAAAGTTATGAAATGGAAGAATTGATATCAAAGTGATTCACACTCAGTGTGACCTTTGGGCCAACAAGTGGTATAAGAGCGAGTCATCTTCATAAACATATAAATTTTGGAAGATGGATCAAATAAATATGGTCTTAGATGAAACCTCCAATATGATTCTATTATTTGAGTTAGAAGAAGTCAAAAGTAGAAAAACAAGTCCTAAAAAAGAAACTTGATGAAGTCAAGAAGCAGCGAGGAGAAACAAAATGGTAGTTAAGAGGAGAAGAATCACATAATTGCATGTCTTAAGAAAGAGGCATATACAACAAGGTCGTTAGTTAAGGAAATTTAGAAAGATGCTTAGATAAAAAAAAACAACAAAAGGCAAACCATCAGTAGCACAGACTCTAACTCCGATGAAGAAGAAGCCAAGTTCATTAGAAAGTTGAAAAGAGGAACTAGCAAGTTCAAAGGTAAGATTCTTTTCAAATGTTTTGAATTTGGAAGAATTGGTCATTATTCATCTAAATGTCCCTATTCCAAGATGAATGATAGGTATGATTAATCAAGATTCAAATCCAAGTATCAAAATAAGAAACAAGAAGGTGAGAAAAATATTTTTTACTCAAACGAACAAAGTGACAGTGAAATCAATGAAAGTGTGGTTGATGAAGAAAGGGTGAAATACTATATTCATTGTTGAGACCGAATAACCTAAATCAAAGTTTGATTACGTGGGAGAACCTAAAATTGCATTGAAGTAAATAAGGATCCTCAGAAAGAAAGAAAGTTAATTGGTGCAACAACTTCAAGACCAAATTCTAAATGAAGACACCATTCTTGCTCTTAAAGTTGAACTAGAAGAAGAAAAAAGAGTAAAGGAGTGTATGTTTGAACATATAAACGAGAAGGATAAAATATGTGAAATATTGGAAGAGGAATTCATCCTCTTATGAGAAGAATTGGAGCAACTAAACTCTAAGTTCCAAAAAGGAACTCAGTGCCTGGATCATATTCTCAATATGTAGATGTCTCCACTTATTAAAGCAGGTCTTGGTTATCAAGGAAATTGTGAGGCACCCAAGAAAAATGGTTTACCAAGCTCATCAAATGGAAGCCATCTGAAGAATCTTGATTAAACACACATAACATCTAACAACAAGTCTCTTAAATATCCAGAGCAAGTCGTAAACTGGGCCAAGCATGCTGATTTTAATGGCACTCAAGACAATTCTAGGAAGGAGTAGAATACAAGGAACTAGAATTAAGAGAAAGGATATACAAGCAAAAATAATGCAAGGTAGACAATGGATATGGCTCATCACAAAGCATCCATAAGAAAAAATGGAACATGTGTTGGAAATGAATAACTTAGTATGGCTCATGAAAATGTTTAACAATAAGGGCATGCGGCTCCTCCAAAAAGTAACTTCAAAATATCTAGATCTCCTTCTATGCCTAGGTATCAAAATAATTTCTTTGGTTATTATTTTTCATGCACAAAGTTTGTTGAAAATAATACTGAGAGGGGGGGGGGGTGAATCAGTGTTATCAAATCAATTATTTTCCATTTCACAATCAGATTTGTATATTCTACTTCAGTTATGGGAAACTGCATATATACGCTACTGTGTCTAAAGCAACCAGCGTATATCAGTAAACTTATGATTCATTAAATGTTGATTTTTAATTAGTGCATCAGAACTTCATTAACCATAAGAACAGTAAACAGGTGCAGTAAAACAGAACAGATCATCACACACATGGACACAAGATAAAAGGTGGAAACCCAATGTGGGTGAAAACCACCTGCTACAATTTGTCTTTATATTCTTTTAATAAGGAACTTATTTTTACAATGTTTCTATACTGGTGCAGTCTTATACCAATATGCAGGCTTCTACCTGCAGAAGGCTACAACCTTCTCTCATTTTCCAGCTTCTCTTTGAAGGGAGATACAACCCCCTTAGCTCTTGTACTAGCTGATGTACTAGTATGTAGGTGCTAACCTACAGAAGGCTACAACCTTCTCTTTTCTTCCAGGGACCACGTTTCATAAATTTCAGACTGGATCCATCAATACATCAATCGAATATCAAATGTATCTGCATCAACCAATTTCCTTTGCACCAAATAAATAGTTACTTCTCTGAATGCTGTACCCAGAAAACAGTAACAGTAACTAGACACTAATTCTGAACCCAGAACATTGCAACAATAAATAGAAGTAGCTAAAACATATTTCATGAGACGTAAACTACTTCAGTATGAATAACCTGCATGCATACACTACTATATTAAGGCCAACCCGCATATATGCTATTTTGAATTACTGAACCAACGTGTATACGCGCCTCTGCTATGCCAAACCTGCGTACAGATCTATAAAAGATAATTTACCTTTTTCACTTATTTAGGCATTAGTTAAACCTAGATTATCAGATTTATAGATCAAGTCATGTGTCAAATATAATAGATCAAAATCACACAAAGATACTACTATTCAAGCCTTAAGATCTTGACCCATCAATAGAACTTATCCTTCTTCTAGTGCTTAGGTTCCTCCTTGATTCAGATCCAGCTATGCACCATAACCCAATTCTAGATCTTGCTCTACATAAGATATTCAACGCTTGAACGAATTTGCCTAATGATCTCTTTCCCCTTTTATAGTCTTAGGCCTTACCCAATACCATGGTCCAAAACCATAGAGAATCAATACCATGGACCCAATACCTGGGTTCAACACTTCGGACGAGATACCATGGTTCAAAACCATAGGTCCAAATACCAAGGACTAAATACCATGGACCAAAAATAAGTTTTCCCACATGTATGCACTTTTGCTTGCATGAAAGTGCGTGCATACATATACGCGCCCTTTGATCGGCGATCCTGTGTGTATACGCAACTTGGCTAAGAGGAACATGCGTATATCTCTTTTTCCTTCATTCTGAGAGCCTGAACTGTGATCTATCATTTGAGTGAGTTGCCATCAAGGACAACACCTCTGTCATAGCGCCAAACCTATTTCATAATGCCAACAATCTCCCCCTTTGGACTTGATGGCAACCCCAAGTCACTCAAAGTCATTCTCCCCCTTTGTCATCAAGGGCAAAGGGTGATGCTCCCCCTAAGTACATGCTGAAGTCTTTGCTCTGCTATGCTGTCCATGCTCCCCCTGACTGTAGGCAAGGTCTGCAAAAAGATGTTCTTACAAGAAGAAACATGACTTTATACATCATAAATGACCTTCCTATCACCAAAGACTCATACATACATCCATCTCCCAACCAAGTGGGGATATACAAATATTGACTCATCCACCCAACCAAGTGGGGATACACCAAAATTTTACACATGATAAAACAAGAACATTACATCATCCATCCCAGGCATAGTGGGGAAACCAACATAGGTCATTACATGACCTTGATAATAAAGGAAATACATGACATAGAAACTAAATATCTGAGACAAGACTATGATAGTCATCAACAACTAACATCAGCAGCATCTGTCAATCATCATTCAGACCGGCAACCATGAGCTCCCTCTGCACCTGTTCCACCTAAACAAAAACAACTGTGAAATTGAACCAAGATCTTCTAAAGTAATGCCAACAATGCATTATTAGAAGTATATGCTCCCCCTGAACCTGTGCCAGATGGTCTCTGACCAACCCATATCAGACTCTTTTCATCCTGAGTCTAGCCCCATGGTTTGTCTTCAACATATACGCGACTGTATCCACAGAAATAGGCGTATGTATGTGGATATGCTTCATCAAACTCGCGTACAACCACAGTTCTCTAAAATAGATAATTTCAACAGCAAGATGATGCATCAACTACTCCCACCTTCTATCTGAGGTATTCAAATGTCTCCCTGGGTAGTGGTTTGGTGAATATATTAGCAACCTGTTCCTTGGAGGGAACATACTCCAATTTGGCCTTTTGTTCAAGCACTTGTTCTCGGAGAAAATGATATTTGATAGGTATGTGCTTGGTCTTCGAATGCATGACTGGATTCTTTGAAATACTGATTGCACTTGTATTATCACAAAAAATGGAGATAGGTGGAGTACAAGTGATTTGAATATCTTGCAATGTTTGCATCATCCAAAAGAGTTGTGTGCAACAAGATGCAGCAGCCACATATTCTACTTCAGCTGTAGATAATGCAATTGAGCTTTGTTTATTGCTGAACCAAGATACTAATTTAGAACCCATAAACAATGCACCACCACTAGTGCTTTTTTTTTTCATCCACACTTCCTGCCCAATCTGCATCTGTATATGCATGAAGTGTGAGATCTGTATCTCTAGGATACCATAATCCATAATTTTGCGTTCCTTGAAGATATTTGAAAATCCTCTTAACTGCCTGAAGGTGTGCTTCCTTTGGATATGCCTAGAATCTTCCAACTATTCCCACCACATGCATGATGTCTGGTCGGGTACCTGTCAGATAGAGCAGACTACCAATCATGGATCTATAGGTTGATTGATGTACTGCTGCTGATTCAGCATTTGCGCTGAGGCTGCATCCTGTTACCATAGGGGTACATACTGGTTCCGAATCCTCCATCTAGTATTTCTTCAAGATCTACTTAAGGTACTTGGTTTGTGATAGAAAAATACTGTCTTTGTTTTATTGGACTTGTAAACCAAGAAAATATGTGAGCTCACCAAGTAAGGACATTTCAAATTCTTTCTGCATCACCAAAGCAATGTTTTGACTCATGGTTTCTTCATTGCTACCAAAGATGATATCATCAACATACACAACAAGTATTAGCAATTTATCATTATCAACTTTTATATATAGATTGCTATCTATTGATCCTTTTGAAAAACCTTGTTGATGGAGATATTTGTCCAACCGAAAATACCAAGCCCTTGGAGCCCGTTTAAGACTAGAGAGAGCCTTTTTGAGTTTGCATAAAAGTTTTGGATCATTCCCAAGGATGAATCCATCTGGTTGCTCAATGTACACTTTTTATTCTAAGTCTCCATTTAGAAAATCAGATTTCACATCCATTTGATATACTTTGAACTCCTGAAAGCTAGAAAGAGCAAGGAACATTCTTATGGCATCAAGTCTAGCAACTGGTGCAAAAGTTTCTTCAAATTCTATACCTTCTTGTTGAGCATACCCTTTACAAACAAGTTTGGCCTTGTTTCTAATAACATCTCCATTTTCATTCAGCTTGCTTTTGAATATCCATTTTGTCCCTATGACATTCTTATCATTTGGTCTAGGAACCAACTCCCAAGTGTTATTCTTTTCAATCTGCTCAAGCTCTTCATTCATGGCCTTGACCCAGCATTCATCTTTGGATGCTTCACTTAAATTTTGTGGTTCAGTGGAGGAGAGAAATGCTAGATAGCTTGAAGCTTCTGAAATAGTTCTTGTTTGTACACCTCCCTCTTTCTACCCCAAAATTTGAGTCTCTGGATGGTTCTTTTGGACATACCTAGATGAAGTCTTTTCTTCTACCCTTATCTATTCTTCTGGTGCCTCAGAGTTTTCTTCTTCATCAGTAGTCTGATTTTATGTTGAAGGATAGTCCTCATCATCTTCAAAATCTTCGGATTTTACCTGCCTTGGATTGTTTCCTGCTTCATCAACCACTACATCAATACTTTCAACAATTTTTCCAAGTCTTTTATTGTAACACTTATATCCTTTACTTTAGGAAGAGTAACCAACGAGAATGCCTTCATCTGCTCTAGGTTCAAACATGCCAAGGTCTTCATCAGTCCTTTTGATGTAACATTTGGTTGCAAAAATTTTGAAGTATTTTACCGTAGGAGTCTTACCATACCAAAGTTCATGAGGAGTTTGAGTGTGGTTTTCTTACCAAACTGACATGATTTGCATATTGTATTGTCTGGAATTCTGATGTCAGAGAGATCGTGAACCGCCTGATACTTGCATGCTTTCCTTATATGAGAGAAGCTTAGATGCACCAATCTTCTATGCCATAGCCAGTGTTCATCATTCTTGCTTAGATAACATTGTTGTTGTCCTCCCTTGAGTATGTATAAATTATTTGGAGTTCTTATGCCTTTGATCACTGTTTCTCCTGTATCAAGCTCACAAATAATACATCCATTTGATCGAAATATTACCTCATTTCCTTGGTCACACATTTGACTGACACTCAATAGATTATGCTTTAAGCCATCAACATACACAACATTTTCAGCTTTGACCTTTTCTTTCAAAAGAACAGAACCTTTACCTTTTACGAGTGTACGGGTGTCATTTCCAAATGCGACCTTCCTTTCCTTTTCGAAGGCACTATATGACTGAAGTTTTTCTTTATCACCTATCATATGTTTTGAGCATCCACTTTTGATGTACCACTGATTTTCCTGCCCTACCACATATAAGGCTATACCACATCTTTCTGGTTGCAGTTATTTCTTTCTCCATGTTTTGGGACTCAATGAAGCTTGCTCCTTCTGAGTTGTTTGCCAAAACCTACTTCTGCATTCAGAATCTTCATGACCGAAGTTGTTACAAATAGAACATTCTATTTAATTTTCAAGAGCAGAAAAGCTATTGTAGGTCCTTTTCATGATCCCAGTCACTCTCCTTTGATTTCGTGCTTCTCTAGTCATGATGGTCTTGTAGGCAACACATTGAGCTTCTTTGTGTCCAAATTTATGACAAGAGAAACATTGGCCATTGAAGAAATTTCTGCGATTATCAAACATACCGTCCAGGTGATTGTAGTTTCCATAGACATTCATTCTTGAGGAAAATTGAGAATGATTTACCTACGATTGGTTGTAGCTTCCATTCATCCTTGAAGTAGATTGCCCCCGATTTACTTGGTGATCTCTGTTCATCCTTGAAGTAGATTGACCCTGATTTACTTGGTGATCTGCTTTATGCCTTTGTTGTCGATTGTCAACCTCTTCACTTCTTCTTGCTGCATCAAGATAACTTTTGGAGGTGGATGGCTTTTGTGCTTAAGATGCTTCTTTAGAATATCCAAGACCTGTCTTGATTAGAGGAGAATGCTGCACTTTGATAATCTCATCTAAAGTTTCAGAGCCTTTAGTAAATCTACGATTAAGAGATTTTGTTTTCTCAATATATTTTCTAAGTCCCACAATTTCACATTCTAACTTTTCATTGTGTTTTTCCCTTTCAGCAAGTTGGAATGTCAGAGTATCTATGATCATACTCTTTTCTTCTAAACAGATTGTTGGATCTTGAAAATGTTATTCATTTCCATTACACTTTCACTATTATGTCCATTATAGCACCTCCATTTCACCTCCATTTCACTACTATGTCACCACATTCATCCCAATTTCATTATCATTGGGCCACATTTATGTTTTTCCAAACTTTATTAATTCTTAGCCTTTTTAAGTGAATTTGTGGTTAAAAATTAGAAAATAATGTGCATATGCTTATACCTAACAAGTGGGTTGAGATTATTGACATGTGTAGGTCAAAAGGAGGCTTCTAGAAGACCCTTATGTGGCACTCTAAGGCCAAATTCGAATTTGAGTGGAAAGAATCATGGGATCATGAGGATATGTGTCACATCTTCTAATTGTATTGAAACTCTAAGAAGACGTGTCTTATCAGTTCCTATTTTGATTAGGACTCTAGAGGTAGAGGGAGAGATTCATGGACTCTCATTAATGAGATGGCTTCTCATCTTTTTGTATAAATAGGAGATCTCTCTCCTTCATTTGTTAGCTTGTTAGTTTGGAGCTTGTTAGCTTGTTAGTCTTAGCTTAGCTTGGAGTTTGTAGTTCTTCCTTGATGGCTTTTGAAAGCTTTGGAGAGCTTTGTTGTACTTTGTAATTTTGAAAAATTTGAATAAAGCTTTGATGTTCTCAACATGGATGGAGATGTGAAGTAGATGTCATGGAGCATATTAGAATGTAAGGTAAAGTAGATTTTATTTTGTAATTTTTCTTTGACTTCATTATGTTATTTGATTTCTTTCAAGTTTGATAGATTAGAGTTTCCATTGATGCAATTTTAATTCATGCAAGTGTTTTCAACTGGTTGATTGTAGATTAGTTTTTCTTTACATGTTTTTGCATCAAATAGTGACATGAGATTTTCCTCTCTGCTGAACTTTTTCTTAAGCTTTTCAATTTCAGTTATGCTTTGATTTCAGTCTTATTTATTTGTTGTTGTTAGTTAGTTTAGATATCAAATTCATGCCATTTGACGTTATCTCCAGAGCCATGGCTTAACCGCAAAAAGCTACTTGGCGAGCTATCGGATTATGAGTGAAGTGATTTGATTTTACTTTCATCTCTGCAATTAGATATCAGGTTCTTCATGTTATTGATGTTATCTCTAGAGCCATGGTTTAACCTCGAAAAGCTACTTGGCGAGCTATCAGATTATAAGTGAAGTGACTTGATTTTACTTTCATTTGCAAGTAGGTAATTTAGTTATCAGGTTCTTCATGTTATTGACGTTATCTCCAGAGCCATGGCTTAACCCGAAAAAGCTACTTGGCGAGCTATCAGATTATAAGTGAAGTGACTTGATTTTACTTTCATTTGCAAGTAGGTAATTTAGATATCAAGTTCTTCATGTTATTGGTGTTATCTCCAGAGCCATGGCTTAACCCTGAAAAGCTACTTGGCGAGCTATCAGATTATAAGTGAAGTGACTTGATTTTACTTTCATTTGGGAGTAGGTAATTTAGATATCAATTCTTCATGTTATTGACGTTATCTCCAGAGCCATGGCTTAACCCGGAAAAACTACTTGGCGAGCTATCAGATTATAAGTGAAGTAAATTGATCTTGCTTTTGTTAGTCTGCAATTTTTGGTTTGTTTGAGTGCAATAGTTTAGATTTTATTTTTGTAATTAGATGGGTAGCAGAGACAATGATTTCATGATCAGTATTTCATCTTTTGTTTGATTTAAGTAGCTGTATATTGACATTCTTGTTCAAGCATTAATTTTATCAATAGCATGTTTTGAGATCTTTTGAAGTGCTAAGTTTTGGAAGTTACCATAAGGGACATAAACCTTGTTTTGAAATCTATATCCATACCTGACCTTTAAAATTATTCTTAAGACCTTAGAATAGGATTTCCATTTGCATTAAACACTTTAGGAAACCAACAAGAACAAAACCCCAAAAACAACATAAACTATAAAACAACGAAGTAAGAAAAAAGGTTAACTAATCACATATGGTACACCACACTTCATCAGTTTATGATACCTGGATTGATAATTTATGTAAAACAATTTAAGACGTTAAATTGACTAGACATTTTGGCGCCGTTGTTGGGGAAGTGTAATTAGGAGACCTTATTTCTTACATCTAAAAATAATTTAATAATTCTTGAGTATGCTCTCTTCCTGCACTTTGTGTGATTTGGAGGATCAGAAAAAAGATTGTTATGTAAAAAAAAAATTAATAATTTCTTGAGTATGCTCTCCTCTTGCACTTTGTGTGATCTGGAGGATCAGAAAAAGGATTGTTATGTAAAAAACAAAAGGGAGACAAAATAAACTTCATCATTTCAATTGATTCAATAAAAAAAAAAAATGAAACCCAACTGCTTTGATAGGTTCAGCTGTCCAAGATTGACTGGTTATGGTTTGTAGTGGTCCTCAAAACACTGTGTCCTATTTTAATAAGATTTTGCAACTTAGCTATGGAATGTGGTCTGATTCCACAACTAATTGTGAATTCTGTAGCTAATTTCAAGGTTTAGCATGTTACAGGCATCCAATGAAGAAACCAACCACATGGGCATCTCCAGAATTGTCCCGACATGGATCCTATTCTAGTCACCCAACCCAGATTAAAAAAAAAATCAGGTTAAGACCTCAGTCAAAGTCCTGTTTTTAGTATATTTTACTTGAAGTCTTTGCTGCCTGAAATTGAAAATCATTAATCCTTCTTATAAATTTCACAATTTCAGAGAAAAAAGAAGAAGGAAAACAATCTATGGCTATCTTGAATCCTAGCTTTCACTGTCGCCTCAATAAGAAAATCTGCATCCCTGTTCAAGTTTTTGCCTTAAAACGAACCTGCAAAAACATTTAAAAAAATAATAAAATCTGCAAAAGCCTCCTCTAGTTGTTTGCCTGACTCTTGTAATCAGTAGCAGCAGGCCAATGTTAGTGAAAATCCTTCATTCAGCTAGAACATCCCAATTGAGACCATACCTATATGGAGATGCCTGCTAACATTTATGAGAAAATCAGGGCCTTTATGGAGTGCCATCTCTACTAGATTGTCCATACTTTTGGAAAAGGCGTGGCTTATATGTTAGTGCTAAAATTGGGTTGGGTTTCTCTGCTGCACTGCTTGTTATAATGCTGCTCTCAGTGTTGAATTGGTGCTTCATACAGAGGCACAGAAATGACTATGACTTTGGTCTTGGCCTGCCACATGATATTATCTCAAGGACCAATCGAAAAAAAAATAGGATGGTTTTTTTTACTCTGAAGATCAAAACATGAACTTTTTTCCAACGTCACATGGGTTTGCATCAAATTTGAATCCACTATAAGATTCCCATCTGTTTCTTTAGTAAGTGTTTGAAACAAACTTCTGAGCTGCTCCAACTGGAATAGATCTCATTATTTAGAGCACTTACTTAATATGATAGGAAATATTTTCACGGTGTCCCCTTCTAGAAACTAACTAATTCATTTGCTGTTGATTGCATCTGAAAACAATTTTTTCCTGAAATCGATTTTACAAGCCGAACATAGTAATTCACAAAAACACAAAACAAGAAAAAATGTCAAACTTCAACTGCACAATCTGGCCAAACGGAGATGAATTTGGGAAAAATAAAACATGGGTTCTTTTGGCAGTAGGGTCAATTAGATAACCTAGAAATGGTTTTAAGAAATTTATGGTGGTTTGAGAGAATTTCTTGGTTCTTTGAAGCCTCTTTTTGCATGCCGCGTGAGGAAAAATAGTTGTTTTTCTGAACAGTTGCGACCATATTCCGATTTCTTTGAGAAATCCGCCTAGATCCGATTTCCCTAGCTGCCAGGTCATCCACCATGTCACTGAATGCGTGAGGGAAAAAGGATTTTTATTAAATGAACAAGGAATAGTTTGAACACGTCTTCTGCCACCCGTCTATACCTGTTCCGTTACTTCCCATTTAACAGTAAGATGATCAAATACGACACTTCTCCAAGCACCCATCTAACAACTATTCCTATGATTCAGAGTTTTACTTGCTAAAATATTGGCACAGGTGTTGGTACTCATGGATCTTGTCTTCATTGACAAGTTCTGTGTATGTGTTTAACTTTATTATGACGTGCTTGGCAGTCTGACCATACTTTCAGCCAAAAAATCTGCAATAAAATGACCTCTGTCAACCTGTAATCCCACGAAAAGCGCCGATCAAGCTCATGACTATTTTCCACTTCATCTGTATCAAACTGCACTTACAGCTAGATTGGATTATATGCTTTGGTTTCACCTCTCTGATTGATCCAACCATTAAAGCTCTTGGGCAGCAAATATTTGACATCATAATAAATGACAAAAATATACATCAGATATCCTTAAGGAAGTGGGGAGCTTTGCTGCTGTTTGGTGGCAGTATACTGTAGGCAATTTGAATAAATCAACAATTAGTATACAACTGAATCCAATTTCTAGAATTCCTTTAATCAGTAGTCTTGAGACTGTCTTTTAGCTGTAGAATGCAGCCTGATTCCGCAGCTAACTAGCAATTCTGCAACCATTTTCATACTTCTATAGGTTATAGGTGTCAAGAGACGAAACAAACCACATGGGTAGCTGGGAAAATTTCAGTACATGGATGGTGTCCTATTCATTTGATCCAATTCAATGAAAAAGACCCCGGTCAAAGGGAAGTCAAGGTGTGTGTTATCACTAAATTGTTGCATGTCAAGAAAAAATAATAATTTTGAATCAATGAAATGAATAAGTTATTTGCTCACTTTTCTAAAGGTATTGATTAATTTTGGACTGATGATGAAAGATGAATGGCTAACTTTTTATTCAAGATTTTTAGCTACATAAACTATGCACATTCCGCAGATAAAGTCCAATTTTGCAGCTAAAGTCCAATTCCGCAGCTGTTCTCCAATTCCGCAGCTGAAAAACCTCATTGTTCAAATTAGCCTAACTTTCTCATACAAAATCAGATTTTGATGATTCAAGTATCGTTGAAAAGATCTCAACAAAATCTACACAATGAAAAATCCATCATTAGAGTTTGAAACGGTAAATAATAAAATAAATTGCTGAAAAGAAGCAACATCAACTTGAGGCACTAATTCCAAATCATGTATAAATTCTTTTGATTTTTCCTTTGAGAACTTGTTTCATTAATACAAATTCTTAGTTTTATGTTTAAATATCATAACTAGAGATATTTATCACCTCTCTCCTTTGATAATCTTACATTCCATTGCAGAAGAAGTATTAGGTTTTTTGCAGGTTCTAGGAGGAAGGACAAATGACTACAAGAGAATGGTGTCTCTCAAAGAGACCAATTTGTTTCATAAGAGGATGATCAGCAACAAAGAGGAAATATGCTGATGCAAAATCAGAACCAAACACTTGAAAAACGTTCAGATACTATTGTCTCCATCACATCCATATCTCATAATAAACCATTCACCTCATTTCATTTCATACTTTTTATTTACATTCACATACACTTTCCATCTCTTTTTGTCCATTCATAACCCACAAATAAAAGCAAGAGGCTCATTCACATGCTTATTGCCCATTTCCATTTCTACTCTCCATTTCCATATTCCATTTTCATCTTCCATTTCTTTTCATTTTCATTCCATAAATAAGCCTTGCTTCAATTCAAATTATTGAGTCCATAGTCCTTTGAGTTTAAATTTCTTGTAAAGACACCTTGAGGCTTGCATGCCTTAATGACAAGTTCTCATGCTGACAAACAATGGGAATACATTAATGTCCATTGTTTATAAGATCTTCTAGGTGACTCAACATCAGCAAAATCATTCATACCTAGCAAGATGTGTTTGGGCATCTTGACTCTCATTGTTATCAATGGTGAGAGTTCTCGTGTTGACTAGTGGCATCCATTAATGGTCACTAAGTCAACAATTTCCTTCTATGTTTGACATCATAACATTTTTTTCACATAGTAGGAATTGTGCCAATGAGCTTTGAAGACATGAAGACTATTATTTTCAGCATTTTGGAGTAGATTCAACAAGTTTTAGTAGAAGAAATAAAAAGTCATCTTAACTCTTTATCCATGACTCCTCTTGTTCATCCACTTGAAGAAGAATATGATCAGAATTTTGCAACCACCACACATACAACTCATCCATTCCAAAGGTAAGTTAAGGTACGTCATTTTCTTACTTTTGACCACAGAATTCCATAAAAAGCTAGAATGATAATTGTTGAAAAACATTTCTCTTCCTCATTTCATAAAATTGCCAATACCATCAGTTGGAGGGGAGGAATACATTCATATTCATATCTTGCCATGTTCATATCATATTCAGGAGCCTACATACTTCCAACATATATTAACTATTACATTGTTATTATGAGCATACAATGGCTTTTCAAAAAGTGCTTAAAGGATAAATTGAATACAAACAAAATCATGGTTGTCACACAAGAACCAACCATCATGCAATCCAATAAAGATATACTTTGCAAACAATAATCAAAATATCATTATGCAAAGTTCAAAGATCAAAATAGAATGCAACAACAAAAAAAATTGGTTGTAACACAAGAACCAACCATGTTGCAGTTCAAGTAAAACACTTTGCAAAAATATGAAGTTATCTAATGATATCATGCAATGTTAAGCCAAAGCTCAATGATCAAAAGAGTTAATGTAATATATATTGCATGAGGACATGCAATAGCTTCAGCTGGGGGGTATGTTGGGTCTTGAAAATGTTATTCATTTCCATTACACTTTCACTGTTATGTCCATTATATCACCTCCATTTCACCTCCATTTCACTATTATGTCACCACATTCATCCCACTTTCATTATCATTGGGCCACATTTATGTTTTTCCAAACTTTATTAATTTTTAGCCTTTTTAAGTGAATTTGTGGTTAAAAACTAGAAAATAATGTGCATATGCTTATACCTAACAAGTGGGTTGAGATTGTTGACATGTGTAGGTCAAAAGGAGGCTTCTAGAAGACCTTATGTGGCACTCTAAGGCCAAATTCGAATTTGAGTGGAAAGAATCATGGGATCATGAGGATACATGTCACATCTTCTAATTATATTGAAACTCTAAGAAGACATGTGTCTTATCAGTTCCTATTTTGATTAGGACTCTAGAAGTAGAGGGAGAGATTCATGGACTCTCATTAATGAGATGACTTCTCATCTTTTTGTATAAATAGGAGATCTCTCTCCTTCATTTGTTAGCTTGTTAGTTTGGAGCTTGTTGGCTTGTTAGTCTTAGCTTAGCTTGGAGTTTTGTAGTTCTTCCTTGATGGCTTTTGAAAGCTTTGGAGATCTTTGTTGTACTTTGTAATTTTGAAGAATTTGAATAAATCTTTGATGTTCTCAACATGGATGGAGATGTGAAGTAGATGTCATGGAGCATATTAGAATGTAAGGTAGAGTAGATTTTATTTTGTAATTTTTCTTTGATTTCATTATGTCATTTGATTTCTTTCAAGTTTAATAGATTAGAGTTTCCATTGATGCAATTTTAATTCATGCAAGTGTGTTCAACTGGTTGACTATAGATTAGTTTTTCTTTACATGTTTTTGCATCAAATAGTGACATGAGATTTGCCTCTTTGCTGAACATTTTTTTAAGCTTTTCAATTTTAGTTATGCTTTGATTTCAGTCTTATTTATTTGCTGTTGTTAGTTAGTTTAGATATCAAATTCTTCATGTAATTTGACGTTATCTCCAGAGCCATGGCTTAACCCCGAAAAGCTACTTGGCGAGCTATTGGATTATGAGTGAAGTGATTTGATTTTACTTTCATCTCTGCAATTAGATATCAGGTTCTTCATGTTATTGACATTATCTCCAGAGCCATGGCTTAACCCAGAAAAGTTACTTGGCAAGCTATCGGATTATAAGTGAAGTGACTTGATTTTACTTTCATTTGCAAGTAGGTAATTTAGATATCGGGTTCTTTATGTTATTGACGTTATCTCCAGAGCCATGGCTTAACCCCGAAAAGCTACTTGGCGAGCTATAAGATTATAAGTGAAGTGACTTGATTTTACTTTCATTTGCAAGTAGGTAATTTAGATATCAGGTTCTTCATGTTATTGGCGTTATCTCCAAAGCCATGGCTTAACCCCGAAAAGCTACTTGGCAAGCTATCAAATTATAAGTGAAGTGACTTGATTTTACTTTCATTTGCAAGTAGGTAATTTAGATATCAATTCTTCATGTTATTGACATTATCTCTAGAGCCATGGCTTAACCTGGAAAAGTTACTTGGTGAGCTATCAGATTATAAGTGAAGTAAATTGATCTTGCTTTTGTTAGTTTGCAATTTTTGGTTTGTTTGAGTGCAATAGTTTAGATTTTATTTTTGTAATTAGATGGGCAGCAGAGACAGTGATTTCATGATCAGTATTTCATCTTTTTTCTTATTTAAGTAGCTGCATATTTACATTCTTGTTCAAGTATTAATTTTTATCAATAGCATGTTTTGAGATCTTTTGAAGTGCTAATTTTTGGAAGTTACCATAAGGGACATAAACCTTGTTTTGAAATCTACATCCATACTTGACCTTTAAAAGTATTCTTAAGACCTTAGAATAGGATTTACATCTGCATTAAACACTTTAGGAAATCAACAAGAACAAAACCCAAAAAACAACATAAACTATAAAACAACGAAGTAAGAAAAAAGGTTAACTAAGCACATATGGTGCACCACACTTCATCAGTTTATGATACCCAGATTGATAATTTATGTAGAGAAATTTAAGACATTCAATTGACTAGACATAGATTTTAAGTTTAGAAATTTCTTCATAGAGATCATCTTCATCTATAGCATCCAAGAAATCATCATCTTCAAAAGCCATCAAAAGTATATAATCATTACATTGTTCATCTTCATCACTAATTGAAAATCCATCACTGTCTTCATGAGTATAATAGCTCTTCTTACTTACATTATGTTTTTTGTTCGATCTAACTGGTTCCTTACCTTTGTCAAGCTTATCTTTATGCGGACACTTGGTTGCATAGTGACTGACTCTTCCACAAGAAAAGCATTTGAAAGGTAGCTTACCTCGGAATCTTCCAGAACCCCGTTGAAGGTTCTTGACAAAGTTTGATTCTTCCTCTCCTTCTGACATATGTCCTGACTCATTGTAATCTCCTTTTCCTGAAACTTTGAATGTGGCTTCTCTCCTGTTTGATGGTCCCCCTTTTCTCATTTCGAAAGCAGTTAGGATTCCGTGCAGCCGTGACATGGTAATGCTCTGTAGATCCTACTTTTATTCTATGGCAAAAACTTTTGATTCAAACTTAGAAGAGAAAGATCTTAGAAACTTTTCAACCAAAGTAACTTCTTTTAAGCTCTTCACCCAAGTTTTTCATACGATTAACAATCTCATCTATACGTAAGAAATAGTTAGCCACACTTTCATCATTGTGTATTCTGAGATTTTCATATTGAATTATGAGAGTTTGTAGTTTTGCTCGTTTTACCTGATCATCTCCTTCATAGCTCAGAATAATGTCGTCCCATATTGCTTTTGTGGTTTTGAGCTGCATAACCTTGAAAAATTCTGATTGAGATAAACTCCTTAATAGAGTATTGACAACCTCTGCATTTGTTTCATACTACTTCTTACCAGCCGTATCTGTAGGAGTTTCTGATGGAAATGTGTATCCTGCTTCCACGATATCCCAAACTTTTGTACCAAGAGATTGAAGATAGGCTGTGATTCTTACCTTCCAATAGACGAAGTTGCTCCCATCAAAGATTTGTGGTCTGATCGATGCCTCTTTTTCGTAGTTGTTCATGATGATAGATCTTTCTTCAAACGATCAAGCTTCTTCTGAAGGACTTGCTCTGATACCAATTGTTGAAAATAATACTGAGGGGGGGGGGGGTGTGAATCAGTATTATCAAATCAATTATTTTCTATTTCACAATCAGATTTGTATACGCTACTTCCATTATGGGAAACTACGTATATACACTACTGTGTCTAAAGAAACCAACATATATCAGTAAACTTATGATTCATTAAATGTTGATCTTTAATCAGTGCATCAGAACTTCATTAACCATAAGAACAATAAATAGGTGCAGTTTAACAAAACAAATCATCGCACACATGGACACAAGATATAAGGTGGAAACCCAATGTGGGTGAAAACTACCTGTTGCAATTCATCTCTATCTTCTTTTAATAAGGAACTTCTTTTTACAATGTTTCTGTACTGGTGCAGTATTATACTAGTACGCAAGCTTCTACCTGAAGAAGGCTACAACCTTCTCCCATTTTCCAGCTTCTCCTGGAAGGGAGCTATAACCCCCTTAGCTCTTGTACTAGCTAATGTACTAGTACATAGGTGCTGACCTACAGAAGGCTACAACCTTCTCTTTTCTTTTAGGGACCACGTTTCATAAATTTTCAGATTGGATCCATCAATACATCAATCAAACATGAAATGTATCTGCATCAACCAATTTCCTTTGCACCAAACAAATAGTTACTTCTCTGAATATTGTACCCAGAAAAGAGTAACAGTAACTAGACACCAATTCTGAACCTAGAACACTGCAACAATAAACAGAAGTAGCTAAAACATATTTCATGAGACATATGCTACTTCAACATGAATAACCTGCATGCATACGCTGTTGTATTAAGGTCAACCAGTGTATACGCTATTTTGAATTACTGAACCAGCGTGTATACGCGCCTCTGCTGTGCCGAACCTGCATACATATCTATAAAAGATAATTTACCTTTTTCACTTATTTAGGCATTAGTTAAACCCAGATTATCATATTTATAGATCAAGTCATGTGCCAAATTAATAGATCAAAATCACACAAAGATACTACTATTCAAGCCTTAAGATCTTGACCCATCAATAGAACTTATCCTTCTTCTAGCGCTTAGGTTTCTCCTTGGTTCAGATCCAACTATGCACCATGGACCTAATACCTGGGTCCAAAACCATAGGTCCAAATTCCAAGGACTAAATACCATGGACCAAAAATAAGTTTTCCCACATGTACGCGCTTTTCCTTGCATGAAAGTGCATGCATATGTATACGTGCCTTTTGATCGGCGATCCTGCGTGTATACGCGACTTGGCTAAGAGGAACATACGTATATCTCTTTTTCATTCATTCTGAGAGCTTGAACTATGATCTGTCATTTGAGTGAGTTGCCATCAAGGACAACACCTATGTCATAGTCCCAAACCTGTGTCATAATGCCAACAAAGTTTGCACACAAAGTGCAGGATTGTAGAACTTATGATATGGTCAAGTATAGAGGATATGATTAAGTACCTTGATGGAGACATATCGACCAAATTAGAAGAATAACTCAACCATTTTTGCAAATGGTTAAACCTAATGTTTAGTGCTACATATTTAAGAATGAAGGTCATATAGTACAAGATTGCATATTCAACTCTAGATGCTACAACAAATAAGGGCTTCCTATCAATGTTTGTAGAATATGAAGTCAAAGTGGTCTTTTATTAGGTATTTTTCCTAAGATCTAATCCTCTGGAGAAAGGTTCTTCAAGACCATCATTCATCAAATCAGAACTTGAAGAAATAACTATTATATGAGGACAATGATTAACATGACATGATGATGATAATTAAAGTTTGTAGCTTATAGGCCCTTAGGATTGTGACTCTTATCACATAAGTAAAGAAAGGATAAGTGAAGTAAGAATGGTTCAGGAGTAGTAAGATAATATATAGATGACATGTACTTTTAGATGTGGATGGTCTTAGGGTAATACTTTAGAAGTACATGAACAACCATGAGTAGAAATGGAAGCATGGTCTCAGGGGGATACTTTAGAAATATATGAATATCCATGAGTATTATTGGAAGCATAGTCACAGGGGGGACTTTATTAGTAAGAGGGAAATATAATTTAGTCAGGTCCATAGTTATGGAATCTCTCACAGACACTTATGCAGGATCATAAACATGACAATTTTTATACATATTCATGACCCTTTTCCATTGATGTTAAAGGTGGAGAGACTATAGACATTGATATAGTTAAAATGACAAAGGAAGGAATTTGAACAGGGAGATATTTTAGACATTGCACTTACATTTGAGCAGGGAGATATTTTAGACATTATATTTGCATAAGAAGAATTTTTGATTTGTTTGGCATCAAATGACCATCAATGTCTAGTGGTGTTTCCATCAAATACAAAGGGCGATATTGTTGGACATATTGTTAAAATTGATGAAAAAAAATGTCATTAATTTTAAAGGGGATTTATGAGACAACAACAATGCCATTCATGATGCCTAAGAAAGAAACAAGACTCTATATGAATCAATATGAAAAATATATCTCTTATAGGTTCTTATCAAGTGAAGTTGAAGGTACCTAAATTTATTTGAGTTTTTGATGTACTTATGATATCCAAATGATTCTACAAACTAAATGATTATGTAGATCTCATTGATCCCTTTCTAATGGTATATCCTGCTATGAAAAATCCTCCCAGATGAGAAGTTATGGCCATTTGAAAATCAACATTATTTGGGTAAAATTAAAGGATCAAACTACAAGACAAAACCCAAAGTATTAAAGTGTTAAATAGTGCGCACCTCTCAAGTGCATCTACAATTCATTGTCTTGGTTAATGGTGGATCCTAACAAAACTTGTAAGGCAATTAATCATGATAAAGAGTGTGCATCTCTTTGCTAATCATGACCCAATAGAATTGCGCCATGTGGATCAATCTATTTTTTACACTTGGCATGGTTTAATTTCCCAAAAATGACGATGGGGCCGACATGCCATTCCTTTGCACAGTGGTACTAACATAGGAGCTTAGACACATGAAAGACATCTATAGGGTATGACATGGTAGAAAAGATAATTTGGCATGACACATGGTAGGACATGTTAGCAATTGACATCATCATCATGATGTGGTTCCATTAGAGGTTTCCATGTGGTAGGGACAAATGGAAATTTTAGATTTGGTGAAATACCTGAAATGCGGTGACATGTGGTGCCTCTCTTGGGCTTCCACATGGCATGATGAAGTCATGGTAACACCATCATGTGGGAGACCAAGGAACCCTAAGGACTTGGTCTCGAGCAGGGAAAATTTTAAGGATGGAAATTTATCTTAAACATTAGAAACCTTGGAAAATATTACTAATCCATAATATGGAAACTATAAAATGCTTGGTGATATTTTAGTAAAAATATTCAAACTGATAATGATTTTATATAGTCTCTATAAAATTTTGGCAATTTTTGAGGCAAAATAATTTTTTCATATAAAATTTGGGTGAATCATTTTTAGGAAAAAGTGGGAATTGGCGAATCGTATTTTGGAAAAAGCATGGAAATTAGCTCATCTATGAATATTAGCCACTAAAATTTTCCCTGGTCTCGAGGCACAATCACATGAAGGAGTCCTATTGAAAATAAGGGGACAAGGTGGGCGATGTCACATATGAGCCCCAAGTCATATTAACACAGGCATATGGTAGGTCGAATTTGGTCAAAACCCCAGGTCTCTAGGCTTTTCGATCTACATTTTTTGGTTGTATGTTTCACGTGGAGCATGTATATATATCAACACTCCCCTCGTAAGCTACACACATTGAAATACACCACATAACAAAAAATGATATGAGTCTATGTGCAAACAATGCATTAGTCAAAGGTTCTAGTTTTGGTTTCATTTGGAAGAACTCATTAAGGTTTTGGATATAAATAGGTTGGTGGCCCAATAATAAAAAGAATCTTGGTGCGAGAGATCCATAGTCAAAGGTTCTATTTTTGGTTGCATTTGAAGGAACTTGTTACGGTTTTGGATATATGCAGGTTGAGGGCCCGATGATACAAATAATATTGGTTACCTTTTGAATTAACAAATGATTATTACATTTTCCCAATCCATATGGATATATATGGCCAATAAATCAATGGTCGCACCAATGCCCCACAGGCAACAGAGAATGATGCAATTGGTATGGAACTCTGTTATGAAGTTGAAGGTCATAAGTTTGACCCTACTGGTTGACAGGTTCAGAATTTGTTTTTTCTATTTTAATATTGTGTTATTTTTTTCAGATAAATAACTAACCTCTGGTAGTTGGTGCTGGAATCGAAGAACTTCTTGAAGGGTGCCGAGTAAAGGGTTTTATGTAGAAAATTTAACTTAATATAAGGTTTTATATGGTTATTTTGAATTTTTAGGATCAATATTGGTCCAAATTGGATTTTGGAAGAATATGGGTGATGATATAAATAGATGTGTATGATGCTCCTTTGACACCTATTTGATGGCCAAAACCTCATGTTTTGTTTAAGGGTTTGTTGTAGCGACTACAACCACCCTCCAAAATTTTTCCCATGCTTTGTTTTGAAGCCTCCCTTCTAAATCACAACAACTCATCTTGCATTGATCTAGGTACTTGTGCTTTAATTGAGCCTCATCCTTTGCTTCTTGGGTTGTGTTTTATTACTTGGTTTATAGTCTAACCCGCAAGTCGATCTCTTGACTTGGTTTCCATCTAGTTTTAGGTTTGCCTTAGAGAACCACGCAATCCTTGAGAAAAACCAATCTTGCTCTCGAGAATTGTGTATTCCAAACTGACAGTGAACCTTGAGCTCAAGAATTTTGTAGTGCTAGTTGAAAACCAACCTTTAGGTGGGAAATTTTTCATAGCATGAGAGGTAGCCCAGACCACTCAGCCCAAAAATTGCATAGAAACCTTTCTTCTCAGAAGCTTCCTAGTGCATGAACCAGAGAGTTTCCTGGTTCCTCCCATAACTAAATAATCTCTCCAAGAAATGCATGGTGACTTTTCTCAAAAAAATAAAAAAGTGAAAACATCCCTAAAAAATAGGGATCTGTTCTTAGCAATCCGAAGGAAGCACTTGAGTTATTTTGGAAACAGCTGCCAAGTGTCACTTTTTCCTGGATTTTTGTCCTTCACATCATAAACCCTAAATTGACCAAATCTGTTTAATTGAAGCTACCAGAGATCATTTTAACATTTGATATTTGAGCTCTAGAATTCTCGAGGAGATCAATGAACCTTCAGTGCGATCATCATCATTTTTTCAGGTAAGCTTTTCTTTTTTAGTCTTTTGATGCTTTTTTTGTCGCTTTTTCTTGTTTCGCATGTGAGAGTGTTGTTTCAATTGTTTTCTTGAATGACTATTGGTTTTTTAACATGATTTAGCTTGTAGAAGTGTTGTTTCAAGTTTTGCATTGCCTTTCCCAAGTGTTGCATGCATTACCCTGTTTCTGCACTAACAGTCATCATTGCGACAACTCTCTTCACATGCTTCATTTTCCTTGAGTTTGATTGATTCCTACACTTGTTTCACTTGTATGCATCTTCACTTAGTCAGATATGCACTCAACATCACATCATCCTTTAGATCGGCTTGATTCACACTCCCCTTGGGTAGATATGGGCTCCCCTTGCCTAGATCCTATATTTCCTTGCATGTACTGCGCATTTTTGGAACTTAAGGCCTTTGCCTTGGCTTTAGGAATTGCAGAGAGGCTGCCCTAGCCTAGCTCCAACTATGCATTGCATAGCTCTGGGATCCAACCTCCCATCTTGACAACTGAGATTGCACAATGTGTAATCTCTCATGTCCTTGGCCCAAGACTGAACTTCACAATGTGCAGTTCCAGTGAGCAAGCCTCAACACTAACTATTGGTAATGCACAATGCATAGTTCCAATAGGAAACTAGTGACCTATGTGAACCATAATTGTGTAGTCTATCCCATCATGAGCCTAGTTTATTTCTTGGTCACGTCTTGAAGTTTCTTTTAGTTTAAAGATAACATTTGTTTGCCATGGGTGTCCTCTCTATCTTCAAGTACAAAAATTGTTGAGAATCTCTCTAACTATTACAGTTAACATGCCCTCCAAGAGAGATGCATCAAAGGAAACTGTTGAGAGCAGTACTGGGGAAGTAGTTGAGCAGGCATAAGTTGATCTACTAGTTTATGTAGACACTCAACTGTTCATTGAGAAGGGTACATCATTAACATGGTAGCAAATCAAGGATACTTTTGTAGAGGAATTCATGGAAGACTTAGACAATTGACATGTTTACCTTAGTATCCATTGGTCAGGCTTATACAAGGTTTCATGTAGGTACCTCACCTTCCCATGTGTGGACATTATCAGCTAGATTATATCACACATAGATCTAGAGACTATGGCATTGAGTTGTGCTAGTGGGATAGAGCTTCCCACCTTTAGGGAAGAGAAATTTTAGCAGATGTATCATTTACCTCAACTGGTGAAATGCATGAACACACAAAAACCCAATCATGTTTACAAGAAAAAGTATCTTGGGAAGGCTTATCAGTTCTTGATCATCTTTGCATGCAAAATATACAGTCAAAAGAACACATAAACCTTTCCTAAAGATTGGGTAGACATGTTGGACTAGTTGGTGAATGATGGGAAGCCATTCAATTGATCAGATTTGTTGGCTCGTCAGTTAAAGATACATGTGAATAACACCCATAATCCACCTAAGAATGAGAAAGTGAGATTCTACATGTTTGCATACTTACTTGATGCAATCTGAGCCTAGTAGCAATTTTCTAGCATGAGATGGACATGGGCACCTAAGGAGATTTTAATGACTGCTTATTGCAAGTTGCTTTTGGATTGCAGTTATCAAGGAGTGATGGAAAATCTAACTGACCATTTCATCATCCCGTTGTACAAACTAATCTTTGAGCAGGATCCACCTTGCATGTCCCTAAGAAGCAATAGATGTGTTAATGGTGCTGGACCCGCCAACATGTCAGGGGATCTTCCCACTAAGAAGTCCCAATTAGACCTCAGATTATTTGGTGTAGGAGTCCCAATAGCGGGTTTTACGGTATCGCTGTGACCACGGTTTCACATAAAGGAAAGTAATATGTCCCTATTGGTAGAAAGGGTGTTACATTAGCAGTAAGTCAAGGATGGTCCATGAGCAGTTCTAACACACAAAGGGTGAGGTGAGTGTGCCCCTTGGAAACCTGTGACAGCATTAAGTTAAGAAAGGAACACATGAGCAAAGACACATCACAACATGGAAGGAAAGTAAGCTAGCTATCCAAAGTGATGGTTAAAGCAATGGCACGTTTCAGTTAGATTCATACATACATATATAGAAAATAGCTAGGCATGCATGCATAAGAAAACAGATACATATATCATTTAGAGTAAACAAGATAGCTGAAATACAATACGACATATGCATGAAATGTGCTGGCTCTATTATATTAAGAAGTGTAAGTTCTATTCATACAATACATCCATGTCCAACCACTAGTTCCTACAGTGGAATGTTATAGTCACTACTGTCTACTCCTTCAAAGAGATATACTAGCTTTGCGCAGTGGAGAAGCCAAGGCTTGTTACAATATTATCCAAGATTTCTCTAAGATACTCATATTGGAAGCTTGGTTGACCAAAAGACTATACAATGGGTTATGAGGGACTATATATAGCAAAGGGTGGGGTGGCCCTTGACATTCCCCTTTGTGACAATTCATGTACCCTCATGACTCTTCATCTACTCTATGACTGTTACGTCCAACTATCGACGCTTGAACTTACACTTGACAAGACATTACATTACAATGCACATGTACCCATGTGAGAGAAAAGGGCTTGATCAAGCCATGCAAGACATCACTATGACTCGGACAACTGTTGGAAGACCATCTCTTCGACATCGTCATGGTGGTTGACAGTAGTGAACTGATGCCAATCTCGGTAGTACGCGATGGTGTTGTGTAATCTAAGGTGAAATCTTTCTAGAAACAAATTCTTGCCTCCATAGCATCCGGGTACATTGCTCAGGCTCCCTGTAAAACTGATCTGATAGCATGCGCATCATTGTCTTGAGTGTGGTCAGACCAGCAACATACTTGTGCATGGTGTCTGCACTATCAACATGTTTGGATTGGCGACTATGTGCATCAACTCGTCAAAGCATGAGTCAAGCTCCAGTCGGACTTGTGCCTTTGTCTTCGCCTGTGTGAGTGTCCCAATAGATGGGATTGCATGTGCACACACAAAAACATCCATACTCTTGAATACCCATGCATGGGAAGCCTGTAGACTAGTGATGAGTAGCGGGATATCTACATAGTCTCGGATCTGACTCTGGATGCCTGCCTTTAGCTCGACTGCCCTAGGCTTCATCATCTTAGGAAAGTGTAACGAGGCTCCCTTGTATCTCATTGGCCATGTTTACATGTAGTCAACAACAACATGCACGTTTGATAGGATACGTTCTCTTCTAGCACATTGCTTCTACCAACCGTTTAGATGGACGACTGTCTTATGCACGGTACCAAACTTGGAATACAATTCCCACATGACTGTGTCAAGGGACAATACTTCATCTAGTATTGCCTTCTTCAACTCTACTTCGGTGGATGCTGTAACCAATTCTCCTCCTTGCTTGGCCATCTGTAGCTCCTTAGCCATTCGCTTTCTCTTAGCTATCAGGAAGCTAACACTCGAGCTAGTGGCTTCAGCATATTCTTTGGTAGCATTGACGCTAGACACGATCACTCGTTCCTCAAACTACACAGGAGATGTATGATCATCTAGAGTTGACACTTTGCAAGATTGCACAACTCTATGTTGAGACTCCTCGAATGAGATGTTGTGCATCTCTCCTTCTGGCTGATCTCCAAGGGTCTCAGTGTCTCCTTGGTCGCTCGAGACTTTCTCCTCTTCTGGATGCGGTGAAGCTGGTGGGTCGACCTCTTGGTGGTGAGGCATAAGGTCGATGTCTTTCTCTGACTCTTGTTGCTTCATATCCATATCCATCTTTTCAAGTGATTTCTCTATCTCCTGAGAAAAGTATTGCTCATGCGATGGTTCACCCTGTCTGCTTGATGCCAGCTATTCTGATGAGCCTACTACCGTATAAACGCACTTTCATCTTTCTTTACATGTTGCATGCCCTGCTATACCTATTCTTGCTATGCTTCCTTCTCCTATCTATGCAGCTCTAGTTACCTCTAGAGTTTCTCCTTCAACTCATGCAACTCATTCTCTATTTCCTCCATTCTTCGTTTTTCTCTCTGCCTTTGTTTGTTCCTCTTGTTGTGCTATTGCCTCTTCGCCTCTATTACCAAAGATGATTTCTGCACAAGTGGGTATGTTCTAAACTTGTAGCTTTTCTCTTCCCCCATGATATCGACAATCTTCCTCTTTCCCTTTTCATGCACTGGTATGTTTACCTCTCCTGCTTTTGCTTCTTGCGCTCTCCGGGATGCTGCTTCATGCTACTTCGCTAACCATTCCACATTGAGGCCAACTAGTTCATTAAGTCTAGAGAAGCTATAGCAATATCTCCACGGGTCTTCCTCCACCCAATGACATGCCCCATGGATCTAGTTAAATGGTACTCTTGTTTGGGCATCGAATGAATATTTCTTCATCTCCTCTGCTTCGAAATCCACATGCTTGAAATTCTGTATCTCATATAACTTGATCAACAATGGAAGAGTAGGCCAAGGTGCTTTCTTCTTCTGATGCCGCCTAGCTGATAATCCTGCTGAGATGTAATATGATACTTCTTGCATGACAAATTTTTCCAAGGAAAATTTTGGTAGAACATGTGGAGGCTTTTCCATGCTATACATCCATATGAAGGTGTCAGATGGTCAGGCATACCAATCAGTTATGTCGATTAGTGCCTCCATTGATTCCTTCGACATGCAGGGTGGATCCTGTTCAAATATCATCTTGTAAACCAGGGTGACAAAATGATCAGACACCTATGTGATAACTCCTCTGAAGCTGCATTCAGACAACATCTTGCAATAAGTGTTCACAGAGGTCTCTGTGAGCCTCCATGCCTACTTCAAGCTCAGGAACTCCTGACAGGCACAGATTCCATCTAAGATGTAGGCGGACATGTAGATTTTGGCTTGCATACCTTTGGGTGGCTACCAAGTCCTTGTTACATATTCCTTTAGCTGGTGAGCCAACATGTTAGACCAATTGCATGCTTTTCCTTCTCTGGCCAGTTGGTCCAATTTGATCACCCAACTCTGTGGGAAGGTTTCTGTGCTTTCTTGGTCATACATATGACATGAAAATATTACCAAGTATTGATACACCTTCTGCAGTATCTTTGTCTTGTAGACCTAGTTAGGTGTCATCCTAAATTTGGCCAACTCCTTCACCCAGTTCTTCAAGATATCTTTGGAGTTTGCATTGTTTTTGGGTAGGCTGAAGGGAGTCTCCATGGTGATCACGACTTTGACATATGATACATCTATTCATAATCCTATGCCCTAAAGTTAGAAATCTCCATCCTGCTAACATTGCTCAATGTCATCGTCTCAGGATCAGTGTGCGAGATGACCTAATGTATCATGTCTATGCATGGGAGCACGGGATACCTGCATGAAATCCGATACAGCCGAACTTGTAGATATTCTCATAGAATTGGAGGTCTTCCCCAAATGTGCCTGCAAATGCATCATTGACCTCTTTCCATTTCAACTTGATGTCCTTGTCTATAATCAGCTTGGTGTCTTCATAGATCAGCAGACTTGTGGACACTCGCTCAACTGCTGCTCCAGTTTCACTTCCGTCGATGTCCTTTGATCTTGTTCTCTTGGAGGCCATTGATCTTGAACTGCTAAGAGGTAGTTGAACACCTGCTAGATCTAGAGACATAGCGACGTGGATGACAAGAAATCTGTTAGCTAAAACCAAATCAAACTTGAGGAACGACATGCCACATACATGGGGATTGACTGGCAAGGATGGCACAATTTCTCCTAGGAGGTTGGGAGACTGGCTGCCAGAACTATGCAAAAGGTAGTATGGGCTATTTGGGAGGCTGGTTGGCTGTTGGAATTGCAGAATGTGTAATCCAGGTTGGCTTGATGGCTAATGGAATTGCACAATGTGAAATTTTAGCCAGCAATGGTTGCAGGCCGAGTGACTGCATTATGCAATTGTCTGGACTAGCAGTCGCTGTCCCTCAGAATTGTGTAATGAAAGACTGGAGGAGAGTCACTGGGCATAAATGCACATTTTCTGAGTGGAAGACAAATCCTTCCCTCTCAGGATTGCACAATTCTTTCTTGGTGAGGTAGATCCTAGGCCAAGGCTACCAAGACCCGTCGAGGGGTAGCTGAAAGAAAATGTGAATGTGAATGCATGATGATACTGAGTGTAAGAAGGAGTGAATGATGGTGCAGGAAAACAGTGAATGAAATATTGAGAAAATGGAACAACATGCATGTGGGTGAAGTGAGTCACCAAATCAACGATCATTCGTGAAAAACAGTTTCATGCATGCAACATGAGTGAGATGCTAACGAAAACTAAAACGGTGCTAGTAAAAGCTAGTATGCATGTAAACAATAGAAAGTTTTCACAGAAATCAAGCAAGCAAAACTCACACAAGCCAAAACACAAAAAGCGACATAAATGATGTAAAAGACAAGTTAAGCCGACCTACCCATGAATAGTTAAGATGGACGTGTCAAAGACTCCTAGATGTGATGTGGGATCTCATAGTTCCAAGATCGATGTGAAGAAATGATCTCTTAAGCGTCGAATAAGTAAGTTTGAGGCTCATGACACACATGCCACAAATCTAGTAAAAAGCGACACTTGGAGGAAAGATTCTAAAATGATCTTTGCATATAATCTCTAGCTTCTTAAAATAGCTCCCTAAAATTTAGGGATGCTTTTTGCATGTTTCTTTTGCTATTCCGAGAAAAAGTAGCCCATGCATGCAAGTCAAGTTTTCTCGGTTCCGGGTGGAACCAGTCAACCCAATGGCACATGCAACAGCCTACTTGAATGAGGGGAAAATTTGCACATTTCTAGGAGGGAGTTGGGCTGGCTGCCTAGAAGGATTGTGCAATTTTTGGGCTGAGCAGCTAACTGCTGCCTAGAATTGCACAATTTCTAGGCTGAGTAGTCTTGCTAGGAGAGATTGCGCAATTTTTCGAGTGAAGGGTGACACGAAGATTTGCGCAATTCTAGAGCCCAATAGGCTGCTAGACATGATTGCGTAATTTTTGGAGGGAAGGTTGGTGCCCATCCAGAATTGCAGAATTTCTTGAAGGAGATGCTCAGCCTGTAGTTGGACCAAGTCCGTAGAAACAACCTGTGAGGGGGATGCAACAAGCTATCATGCATAGGCTGGCAGTCTGCTAGAAAATCACTGAATCTTGTGTACTTGACAAGGCAAGACATGCTACTGAGGAAGGTTGGTAGGGAGGTTCCAAAACAAAGCTAAGGAAAAATTTTGGAGGGTGGTTGTAGCTGCTACAACACTTGGCGACACACTGGTAGAACTCTAGCTCTCTGAATGGAACTTGTTCTTGAAAATCAAGTCTAACACCTTTGGAAGTATTGTTTAGTTCTCAATTCATCTTGGTTTCCACACTTGCTTGATTGTAAGATGTAGCATATGACAAGATCTTGGTCGATTGACATACATTCCAAGCCAAGTCAACACAGTTGTTTTGATTAGGGTTTAGGGGTATATTGGTGCACAAGCAGTATAGTCGTTAGAGTCTTAGTTTCATCTCTAGTGTTGCTTCACTGCCAGCAGGCCTGGACAGTACCCCGGCAGAGTCACGCAGGAACACAAGCATCGCTCCACTGCCAGTGAGCCTGGCCAGTACCCTGGCAGAGTTACTTGCATCACCTCTCCGCAGAGGAAGCCTTTCTCTTCTTATGCATTATTCATTATTCATTTTTCGAATTTTTTTCGCTTTTTCATTTTCATAATTGTGCATCGAACTTATTCATTTTAGAGGCAGAAGAGGGATCCCAACTTACTGAGAGTAGAAGAGGCTGTTCCTTTAGAGAAGTAGTTTATTATATGCCTCTGACATTCCTGTTAAGGTTTTCCCCCTCACCTTACTCTACTTGTCTGAACTGACAAGGGTTAACCCAAAAACAACTGACTAGAGTAGGTGACACTAGTTAGCGTGCAAGCATTGTGTTTTCACCAAGGTTCACTATGAACAATACGTATTTTCCATTGACGTATCATAGAACAAAAGTAACAAGTTCTTTACACAGAGGCAGAATGATAGATAACCAAGTGGTGATAGCTGCACAAGGCCTCTTGTATTTTACCCAGCTTGTTTCAAGAGTCGCGAACAGTTTCATGTGAAACTAACCTACGAACAAAAACTTGAAAACAAACAAAAGCAAAGCAAAAGAAGAAGTGAAATCAAAGCGAGTAAGAAAACAAGCAAGAAAACAACAAACATGCAAAGCAAGAACACAACGGGCATGCAAGCAAACAAACTGAAAGCAAACACTACTCCTACTCTTAAGCTAACGGTGCATTGTCCCTTAAGAAACCAATTTCCTGGTTGTATAGAAATTGTGCTTAAGACATTAATTTTATTTATGCATGTCACTTATTTGTATAATGTATCCTCATATGAAGGGCCTGAAGGACCTAACTTTTAACCCTTAATAATTAGCTGACATGAAAATCTCATAATGTCATGTGATGTTGAATATGAACGCTGTGTGAAGAATGCCTTGAGAAGTTAAAGATAATATGCTATGTTTGATAGGAACTATTATCTGTAACTTAGAAGAAATATAGTGGTAGGAACTTGAAATATAGGAGCACTCTTTTAAGGAAATTTAACTTCATTCACATAAGTAAACAAATACCTACAACTTCATTGCCATATTTAAAGAAAGGAAGAAACATGATGACACATAACAAAGAAATTACAAAATCATACCCAACAATGTGTGGAAAACTTCTGATTCTTTCATTAATCATCAATTTATCAAGAATACAACATCATAGTCTCCAGGTTCTTCAAAATTCAGACCCTACTTCTATAATTTTTCCTCTTTGTATACATCATGGGACAACTGGTAACTACCAAAACTGTCAAACTGCTTAACTACCTTCTAACTATCTAAAGTAAAAGTCATTACAAAATATTACATTGGAGGGGAAAATACACAACATTCTTCTCAAGAAAATAATATAACCAAAAGTAACAGAAATTAGAGTATGATTGGTGAGTGTTGCTCATAGTTTGAATCTGTGGCTTGGGTGGATGGCCCTATTGATGCATCTTTGGTCTGCTCTATCATCCATTCCTTGCACCTTCTCCATAATGGCACATTTGACTTTGGTGCTTCCTCTAACTTGTCAAGTGCTATTCTGCAAGTTGTAAGCCTACCATAAGTAGGCTTGTCAGTGAACAAAGTCTTCACCATCCAGAGAAGCTTAAAATATTTGTTTAGGTAGTTCATAATGGTGGCTCATTTTAATAATGTTGTCTTTTCATGAGTGTTATCAACTTTTCTTTTTTCCTCAACTAGTAAAGTCTCATATTTTTTCCATGGCAGCAAGTTTCCATATAGATCCCAGCAAGAAGGAAGTACAACCCTAACCCTTTTATCAAACAATATGTTAAACTTTGAAACTATTTCCTTCATCTCATTTATCCTCTTCTCAGCAGTAATAATGTAAATGTTTTTGACAATCATTTTATTATAATCTATTGCACATGATGTTTTATCTGGCATGTCATGTTCCTTAAAATCTGCAGTAGATTTAGAGTTAATGAAATCTATCATCCTCTTTGCAAACTTTGATCTATCAAGATATTTTTGCTTATTTTTAATGACCACCTCTTCCATATCCCAAACTAGTATTTTTTCTTCAGATATAATCACAAGAAACTCCCAAATGCCCCTGATAACCTCAATGACTTCATCCCATAGGATTTCTCTGGCTTGAATCAAGGACATATTGCCCTTCATTCTCTCATTTAGCCTTTTGATTTCATCTTCATCCCTCAGGAGATCTTCCCTGTACTTCTTTGCATTATCTTTCTCCCTTCTTTCTTCTTCCTCACTTAAACACAGTAGCTTGCAAACTATTTCCAATTCCCTTTGGGCTTTCTTTACATCATGTTCATCCATTTTAAGCTCTGTTCCCAACTATAGAACCTGTGCTACTGGATCATCTGTGTTGGCTAGAATTACTATTGTACAAACATGAGTGTCCACATGTCATTGCATCTTGTCCAAAGATTCTTTAAGTAAAGAAACTTCTTCAGTCTTCTGCAACACATCCTGTAAAAGACACATGCCATTCAACAATCTTTCAACCTCCTGGGTAGCCTGTCTAGTGTTTACAATGAAGGGTCCCACTGCTTTAGGCAACTTGAAGAAGAAGCCTTTCTTCATAGGAACAAAATGAACTTGATCAACATTTAAGCTCTGCCTAATAAATTCAAGGGAAAAAAGCCTCATTGGCACAAATTTAGGTAACCTGTAAGGCTTGACAGAGGCTCCATAAAGCCTAATCTCTGCATGCTCTTCAAAGATGAACCAATCTCCACATCTCACATCCTTACTCAATTGAAGACACTCTTGA
This sequence comes from Pinus tabuliformis, assembly GCA_031772625.1. NCBI lineage: Eukaryota > Viridiplantae > Streptophyta > Pinopsida > Pinales > Pinaceae > Pinus > Pinus tabuliformis. Next base: position 237,297,450 of record CM062813.1, read on the forward strand.
GCTTTAGGAAGGAAGGTTGGGGGTAGGCTTCCATTCAAAATTTTATAAACCACTGGAAGGAATAAAGAAGTAAACTCAAATAAACCACTATCTCCTGGATCACCCCTTATCAGGTTTGTCCAGAATACCACTGACTGTTTCTTTTTATTGATATCAACAACATTTAGCCCCAAATCAGAAAAATGTTCAACATTCTGGTACATAAATAAATAAGTAATGACTGAAGGAAATTTGAAGGAACCAGTGAGAGGTACAGTCATAAATTGAGTATTGATAACATCTACCCAGAATGCTGGAATGTCTAGTACTATCTCAGGTTTCACTATTAAGGAGAAAAATCCCAGCACAACTTTATCTACCTGCTTGGAGTCTTCTTTACTTAGAATTTCGGCAATTACTTGCAACACAAGTCTTATGTCAACTACAAATATTTTTAAAGAGAAGAGATTTCCATCTAGGGATAATTGACCAGATTTAGTGGCCAAGAAATAGATGATATGAGAAAGCTCCTGAGGAGACATGTTATCATAATAAGAAATCAAGGATTCTTTAGTAAAGGTAGTGTAAGTCCCAGACACAGGGTAATTCAAAGATTGGTGTATTAACTGTGGGGTTACTTGGAAAACACTCTCCCCTGTCTGATTCATTATGAAACATTTCTTGGGGTACACTACTAAGGCTAGCCATTGAATAAATTCAGGAAATAAATGAGTTATGGGGACAAAAGCAGCCTAGAACACCTTACCTAACCATTGCCATGAATATAGGAGACTTCTTATGGTTCAAAATGACCTCTTGATACAGTCAATGATGTTTAATTGTACAGAGGGTATCGGAAATATCTCGTTCAACATCCATTAATGGGGTATGGATAATGATGAGGAACTTAGTTGTTTGGCCATGGTGACTGTAGGTGATAGTTGCTGATGATAGTTTCCGGGACAGTTGCTGACTCATATTGCTGAAATGGATGCAAGCTTACTTAGTACTAAACAAAAGACTAATGCAATGAGGTTTTGCTTGTCCTTTATACATATAATAATCAAACTGGGGGAAAAAACCTATAATTAATGTAACTAATTAATGGAGTGGCAGATGAGGTGACGGGGTACGGTGGATGAGGTGGACGGTAATGAATGAGGGCGGCAGATGACGTGGAGGAGATGAGATGGAGTGAAGCTATGGGGACAACCCACTGCTAGGGTAGGGAGTGTACATGATGTTCATTAGGATTGAACCCCCGCAGCAATCTCAGGCTATAGATCTCGGTCAAACACCTTTACGTCATGGTCAACTGCGGGGGTTGAGCTTGAGTTATAAATCGTGCTCATTACTCCCTCGCAGAGCACTTTACATGCTTCTCGAACCCATGCTTACTTAAATCTTGTAATACTACTCGAAATTTAATATGGTTCGGGCCCACCTTTCATCGAATTTGAATGCCATCGAAATAAAACACTATTTTCAGAATTTCACATTCACTTTTGAATTTTTTTTAGAACATAATATTTGATTTTTTTTTTTGATAATATTAAAAATAAAATTTAAATGACAATGGATGCTACAACATCTGGCTCCACCTGGGGATAGTGCTTTTTCCATAGAAGCACTAAGAAGCGCATATCAGTGCCTTCACCTCGGGCATGGAGTCATATATTTCTTAGGCAATTTTAATTCTATGGAATTTGTACAATGAATTCACTCTGGTGTCTACAATGATAGGATGCTTTTGCT